>CM051509.1:27444844-28078453 GCA_028015205.1 Mytilisepta virgata
TGTATCTCGACTGGTATTTTTTGTGCAAATACTGTATCCATCCCTATCATGATATATCATTGACTCTCGTTATACTGAAGTTAAAGGAAATGTTGAGATACCAGTAGTAAATATAGTGTATCATTAAGTACACTATGGATGGCGTTGCCTTGCTAATATGATATCGCCTTCCGACTGGGGGCCAATATCGGGAAGATTGCATTGGTCAATGGGCTCAAAACCGATACAGCTTCCGGTTTAAATTAAACAAAACATTAATTTTTAACAGGTAGGTTTGTCAAGTTCGACAACTCCTATAAAATTTAAGAATAAGAATCAACATTGGAATTTTGAAACTAGCTTATAAAAAACGATTAGTGGGACACATCTATCATAAACAGTTAACGAATTTAAATTCCTGAAGAAAATGATTTTAAGAAACAGTTTGTTCCGACGAAAGAAACAAACCTTTTACTCCACCCTCGATAGTTAAATTTAAGATTTTAACACACTCACTAAAGCTCGCGTGTTGAAAATAAAACATTTAACTATCTCGGGTGTAGAAACTCCATAACTCACTCGTACCTGAAGGAGAATCTATTTATAAAATTTCGCTTTACAAGAATGGCATCATTAATGTTGTAAATAGGGTTATTTGTCATGTAAAAGGCTTTGCAATACACTGAGGCCAGACTTAAACTATTCTTTATTTCCCGTAGCCCAATCCATACTTAAGAGGGTAGGGTAGGGTAGGTAGGCATTATTTTTGGAAATCATATTGATAATTAAATTCATGAACTCAATTTAAAAAAAAATTATGTGACCCTACTGAAATTGAAAATTAAAAAAAAAAATCACTGGCAAAATCAATAATTTTTTTTGAGATTTGATACTGAATAACACGCCAACATCATTTGAGAATGTATTTAAATATATATTTCATACTAAATTATTTATTTCATGTGAGCTAATCAGTGGAGAATGTAAATTGCTTATTTTCTTGGCTTTATTAAATTTATGTAGTCGATTAAAATTTAATTTCAATATTTTTTCTGTAAAATTAGCATTCTAATTTGTTTTTTTCTAAATAACTGAAATAATTGTAAAAAACTGAATTAATTCTAACCAATCTCTGTATAAAGATGTTTATCGAAATCTAGAATAAATAATTTACATCATGTACACATATTAGTTGCTCTGTCATGACCATTATTAGCTTTTACGAATGATTATTAACGACTTTTCTAAACTTAATTGAGTACTATGCAAAATTCAAATAATCCATAAAAAAATCATCCACTATCATAAACCGAACGGCCTTCAACTATATATTTTGCAAAGGTTATGCAAATTAATTTTTTGTATATTTAACAAATTTTGTAATGTCTATTTTTTCCCAACTCTCAAATGGAAAGTTGTCCTGCAATAGTACACATTCGCCCGTGTGGTTATTTTATGTTGTATATTTTTATCTGGGAAAAAAATTGCACTTTACTTACCAGCAGTTTATTTTATCATTTGGCATGTGTAAAATGACGTACATGTAGAAGTTCTCAATAAAGAACAAGTATTTGTATGTAAAACTAAATTCGATTGGATATCACGATCATGTGATGGACATGAACAAATCTTAATATTTTTCTCGAACAAATAATCGTATTCGGAAATCTCGGTACTTTTCCAAGAATAAATATCAATGAAAAGGAATTGACACAAGCGAAATGTCAAGGACGATTGAATACAAATATTGTATGTATTGTGTTTCAGATACAATCGCTTAATTCGTTACAATAAAACATGTGTGTTGATTTGGTTATTTCGGTGTAATAAAAAAAAGATATAGCAAGCCTTCGAGCAATATGATATTTCTTATATGAACAAATCTTTATATTTCCCCCACAACCATGCATTTGTAACGGGGCTTCCGTCGTGTACGATAGAAGTTATAGAACTGTAACAGGTTTATAACCACCCTCAATTACCTCCGCTAGTGGATTACTCCTTTCGCCCAGTTGGTAGAGCAGTGGACTACTGTAAAACCTAACTGAAGATACACGTTTCTTCCGTAAACGACCATTTTCAATGTGAGTTGACCCGATCACGCGCATCTTCCACTGCACGACACCTCATCTTCCACCGCTTGAGACCTCATCTTCCACTGCTTTTAGACCAATCAAATCGCGCCGTTCACAAATGCAAATACCTTTTGACCAATCTGGCCTGACGTTGTTTAACTTCGTCGACTCTGCTCATTGTATTTACGTAGGTATAGGAAACTTAAAAATAAAGCATATACGGAAGAAATAGACACTTTTACTCGTTCAAATGTGAAGAACTGGAAAATCTTCAACCCGTTTTTAAAATTCAGCGTCTTTTCACTGCCGTTCCGCTGCGCTGCACTCGCGAAAGACGTGAATTTTAAAAACTCGTTGAAGATTTTCCAGTCTTCTTCACTTTAAACTCGTGTAAGAACCTATTACTATATTCTCATACTATATTGAAATCTATAAATTTCAAAAAGCATATTAAAAGAATATTATTCAAAGTTTACGTTACATCCTTGCTAGCTGGAATCAATTTCATGTTTCGATTATTTTTTATTTGCATATTACCGATAAGATAAAAGACTGAAATACTGCACATGAAAACATAATAAAGGAAGTAAGAGAACATCTCATTCATTCTTTTCTCTCGTATGCATAACAATTGATAATGTGTAATGTTTATTAATTAAGGACGCTCGCTGGTCATGTTTTGGTCTTTTTGTCAGATTTTCGGAATTCTCGGGTTTTATCCATTTCTTAAACATGAATTTTTTTGGCATGAAACCCCTCTTTTTCTTTTATAATTCAATCATATATACCTTTAAATGGTATTTGACAAAATTTTATGAAATCCTTTTTATTTTTTCATACATGTTTGAGAGACTGAAGTTGTCAATGCAAAGACAATGAAAAATCCAGAGAAAACCCATTTCTTGCAAATTTTCAAGGTTCTTATAGCTCTGAAATGAGCACATGAACCTATATTTTTTTCTTGCTTATTTGTTTACTATTCATATATTCTCTCAAACTAAAAGACCTATTTCAAATCCTATTTATTTCCTATTGGACCAGCGAAAATCCTTAAATGCACATTTGTACCCCTAAGGGTTGAGGGCATACATATATATATCAATCAGTTAATGATAAACTGACAATAACACAAATGAGATATGAAACAATACACAATATCTACATAAATATTGTGAGTGGTGAATCATGCAATTTTAGGGTCCACTCTTCTCAGTTTAAATGACTTTTTAATAAATGAAGCAACATATCAGATGAAGACAATATCTCGGAATATTTGTCATTTTCATTTAAATCATTTGTCTTTTTAAAAATATCAATATTCTGTTTTTCTAATTTCTTTCTCATTTGGTTACATTTAGTACATTTAAAAAAGAAGTGTATTTCATCTTCAATTCTCACTATTATGATTTATTTTAAAAATCCATGAATTTGATTCGCTGTAACATAATTTTCTAGCTGGGTTTGTTTAATTCTAGTTAATTAAATTCGAGTACAGTTTCAAAATACGCTCTGGACAAATCTTCAAATTTTCAATCTCTTTCATAGCAAATGTTAGTTCAGAATAGAGTTTCCAATAACAATTGTATGACTCTAAATGGGGGTGGTAGGGTTGTGGTGGTGGTGGTGGGGAGGGGGGGGGAAGGTAATACACACTCATCAAACGGGAAATATTTCGTCGACTCACATTCCCCAAATTTTGAAATTAATCTACATACTGTAAAGATTTAACAATAACTCATTGTTATGAATAAGAAAGATAAATGGGCGTCGCATTGATTCTCTTCAAAGTCACTGTAAGCTCTGTACACTGAGGTAATAAAAAAATATGTAAATTTTGTAATGAACTTGATGACGAACATTTGTAATGAACTTGATGACGAAATATATATTTTTTTTTCGATCAATGAAAAATTAACTTAAATTTCAGAGAGCAGTTCTTGTTATATATTGAAGAAAATTATGCTGATTAATAACCATAGTTCATCAAAAAATTTTTCCATCCTGTTAAATCCATCAACACCAGATAAAATTAAACCAATGATTTCTTATATTAATTAGTCATTGGAAATGAGGAAAGAAGATCCGCTTTGTTTTTCTCATATGTATGTTATTTGTGTCCATTTTATATTTTGTTATAATTGTAACAGACTACAACCCTATTCAGTCTTGCTCTGGCTTTCAAAGGTTGGGTATTTTTAACTTTTTTAGTTTGATAGTTGTTGTTTTTAAGATTTTATATTTGGTTTTGTTCGACTTGTATATTTTATACATTTAAGTCGTTTTATGCCCCTTTTGACAGCTCACCATTTCCATTTATTTTCCATGTTATCTATACTACAGCCCACCTTGGTTACTGCATTTCATTATAGATAAAGTTAAGCTAAAACTCAAACTGTGCATCAAGATCATAATGGTCTATAGCCTCTCTATTTTAGAGAATGGAATGTGTCAAAGGGACAAAAACCCGACCAAAGAGCATAAAACAGCTCAAGGCTACCAATTACATGGGTCTTCAACGTAGCGAAAAAAAATCCCACACCCGGAGGCGGGTTTCAGCTGGCCCCTAAACAATAATGCTTACTAGTTCAGCGAAATGGACACCACACTAAACTCCGAAACATAAAATGTAGATATGAACCAAAATTAAAAAAAAAACACAGGCCTCTCTATCTTTACAGCTCCCTTGTATAACCAGATTTTCACAATCTTTCAAATTTACTATTTAAATAGTTTTCCCACGCGTATCTTTATTGTAGCTTAAATTTCAGAGAGCAGTTCTTGTTATAAATTGAAGAAGATTTATTCGCATTTATAGACTTTATTTATCCGAAACATATAATGTACATATGAACCAAAATTAAAAAAACACACAAGACCAACAAAGACCTCTCTATTTTTACAGCTCCCTTGTATAACTAGATTTTCACAATCTTTCAATCAATTTATTAGCATTTATAGACTTTATTTATCCGAAACATATAATGTACATATGAACCAAAATTCAAAAAAACACACAAGACTAACAAAGGCCTCTCTATTTTTACAGCTCCCTTGCATCACCAGATTTTCACAATCTTTAAAGTATACTATTTAAATAGTTTTCCCATGCGTATCTTTATTGTAAATGGTTTAATTTGGAGACGGATGGCTATTGATAATAATATCCCATGTGGGATAAAAATGATGCAGAAGTAATTCCAATGTAACTCTCTCTTAATTCTACAAGATTCTCATTTTATTTAAAAACTCCCGTATCAGATTTCTTTTGCATTATTTTTATCAGGTTATATATACTAAAGGGATTTACAGTGTAAAGGACTGGTTTTATGTGTTTAACTTTGTCTAAAAGAATATTTCAGTTTTGATTTTTTCCTTTGATGTGAAATACTATTAAAATTGTAAATAACATTAAAAAAATTATTGTCTCTTTACAATGTCAAAAATATATTCATATTTACATTTAATTATGTTTTATTATCATTGTTTGAAAATGGTCTTTTTATTGTAGCAGTTATGTATTATTATTCAACTTATTTATAACTTTTTTTCTTTCAAAAGATAACTTCATATCGTCAGTCTATTGCGAGGGATCTTTGAAATTTTCCGGTTGAGGAAGTTAATTTGCCGTACAAATGTACAGATTATGAGGTAGCCATAAAAAAATACATGCACGTGCTAGACTTTGAATAATCTGTTGAATGGACTGCATAAAGGTCAGATAGAAAATATATAAATATCATAATCTTTACTTTTTTGGTATTTTAATTAAGGATTAATCCGTATACACACACCTCTATCAGATTTTTCAAAACAAATATGGACGAAATTAATACAAATATTTCATTATATTTTGATATATTATTAAAAACACTTTTCACCGACTAAGTAACTGAATTATGCACGCCTACTTCTTATATGCATTACCTTTACCTGTAACCTTACCTGTAACCGGTAGCAGACTAAAATGTCGGATAAAGTTTGTTTCAGTAAGTAAAATTAGAGAATATGTAAATTAATAATATTTCACTAGAAACAATTATAAATAACCGTTAAAAAGGTTATTATGTCTTTTCGGAAATGTTTGTAAAGTATTTCAAAACATAAGCCGGGGTTTTTTTAACAGCATTGCAAATTTAAAGTTGTTATTTTTGTAATTAAGCAACACGCCCCTAATGAAGATGTGGCGATTCTTGGTAAATAACAAGGGCTATTTAACCAAACCTGACATAGAATGTTTTGTACCAAAATTCAGATATATGAAGATTCTGTAAACTTTAATCTTTGCTCGCTTTGTTGCACAAAATTGTTCATATACAGATGACGTAATATGTAAAATACCCTGATGCACAAACTATCATTGATTCTTATCAAAAAACTCCCTTTATATGTTTACAAATACATATTAGAGACACGATTCTGCTTGACTGGTAGCCTATGTCCCTCGCAGTGACTAAATCTGCGTTATTAGCATATTGCACTGAGATATGGATAATTAATGATAGCATTCCATATCGATCACCACATCTAAAGCTTTTGAGTGCACATCTTTGATAGAAATGAAAAAATAAATGGTTGAATAGTTTGAAAGGTACAAAAACAACACGCACATACACATGCGCAAACACGCGTACACACACTTGTGAAAGACCCAACCTTAAAAATATTATCAATGACATGTTATATTAAGGAAGAAAATATAGGTTATACGTCGATTAAACGTCAACTCAGATATGGAATCTATATTGTAGAAAGGAAAAGACTGTCATCGCCGGGTATCTGCCCACACTGCATAACGAGTCCTTAATGTCCCCGTACAAGTCGTGTGAGGAAAAAAATCCTAAATCATGACTGTTTTAAATAGAAAAAAACTATCATCTAAAATACATAAATAGCAACCTTTAAGGGTTATCATCCAGTGGCAAATGTCAAGATGAAATCAAATCCAGCGTTATATTATCCCACGAGGGAACTCCACCGTGCCCACTAGAAATTTCCCTGCATTTGTTAACTCTCTATAATCTAGGGTGGTATTTAAATAAATGATAATTCTGTTTTGTACATTATAACATGATTAAAACCGAAGGACTAAGCAATGTTTAATAGTTTTCCTTCGGGTACTTTTTTTTTGAAAACAATGAAAATAAAAAAAGAAAAATTCCAAAAAACACAAATTGTAAGCAAGGTAAAAACCATTCATAAAATCCCTGGATAATTACTTTCTAAGAACTTTCGCCATTGTCAAGTTCTTTAGGAAGTATTAATGAAATATAAAAAAAAAAACTACACCAATCAGAAATGAATATTTTTCAAAGGTGCTGCCATAATGCCTCCCAGCGACTTCAATCTTTACGATTAATATACAAAAATATACATCGTCATGGTCATAGAAATAAAACAACTTCCAAGGATAGACCCCGAGGCTTCAGAATTTGAATTCTGACACAAAAACGCAAGACTTATGTAAAGTCGCAACGGTAACGTCATAGTCGGAAAGCTTTGTATGCTTGGCGGTGTTGAATTATTGGGCTCTGAGAGACTTCTTTGAAAAAAAAAATTATACAAAAAAAAAAAAAAGAAACCCTGCTCGTCATATATACTCTCCCGATTTATTGTTATCTGTAATTTGTATAAATATAACAAAATAATTTTTCACACATCCTTCTTCAACTGTTTTGTGTAACGGTTACCGACAGTGATTTTTGAAATGGGGGAAAGGTGATGGTAAGCGGACCGTGTCGGATAATTGCCTGACACAAGTCTTGATGTCTTTCACCAGTGAAAAATACAATTAACAATAGTTTGATTGTTATAATGAATTAAAATCTGCAAGAAAATGCAAATTTTCTAAAGAAAGCCGATGTCGGAGTCGGATACCCAATATTCCGTTATTTCGGTCGGTAAAATGAATGTAGTATTGGTAATTAATACTAATTATTTAATTAATAATAACTATCAACAAGGATATGGTGACATCCTTAGACTTTCTAAAGTATGATTCTATAAGTAATTAAATAATAGAATGTGAATACATTTAGTATAGAAGGAAGATAACATTGTCTACGCTAGAGAGCTTAAAGAGCTATTAATTCCGGGCAGTCATAACTGTTTTTTTTTTGTTTCAGATGACTCCATGGCAAGTTCTACGTTTGCCGAATTAGAAAATGGTCCGACATTATCTGTGGAAGGAGACTGGAGAAAAGACAAGTCCATGTCGGAGAGAAATTTACACATGCTACAAAGACAATTATTTTGTGATGTAACTTTAGTGGTTGGAGCAAATACAAAATCACAAGTAGAAAACATTAAAGCTCATTCATATGTTCTGGCTTCCGGTAGCTCAGTTTTCTACAGAATTTTGACTTCCTCAGCAAGCCCAAGTGAATTGAGTATCCCGGATGTAAGACCACAAACCTTCCATGTTATTCTACAGTAAGTTCAAAGGAAAATTAAAATAAAGACAAACCGGGAAAACTGGGTGTTGTTTTCTCGACTGACTATTTAATACACATGTAATTTCCATCAATAGTAAGTCGAAAATATGTAAATATAATGTTGTCAAATCAAAGGGGGAAAACCCCCAAAAGATAGGATGTTAATGTACCTGAGAAACAGACCCCTACTGTGATGCCAAGATTAATTGAACAACGCTTTTATTGCTGTTCTTCAACTTTTAGTCACTGATAAGTTTATTTATTCTATCCACGTACTGTTTGTTCTTTAGTTTTGATTTGATCTATTCATAAATAATAAAACTGAAAATCACGATGACATAAAGTCCATACATTTGACTTCATCCAATCAACTGACACCCGGTGGAAAAAATACACATAAAAGGGAACAAACAGAGAGTAAGAATAGACCGGTTTGGTACATACAGACACTACACAGTTGTGACATTAAACCAGTTTTATGGGTACCCCCCCCCTCCCCCCGCCCCTTATATATCTTGACACTGTGGTGTATTAAACACACCATAATATACACATTAAGAATTCTTAAAATTGGTTTGACAGTACATCTACATTATTTAGATAACAGGGTCCAAATATTCAACTTTTGACCGTTAAACAGTAGTTTTAGTAATATGACAGTGTTATAACATTTTTGATTATTAATTTTAACATCTAGCATAAGTAAAGAGGAGATATATTTATTCGAAATGGGCTTCCGATGATTACATCTGTTGATCTCATTCAGTCGCGTTTTTATGTTGATTATTTATCATATACTTAGTACTAATAAAATTTATCACAAAATACCGAAATAAATTTGATGCACTGTATGGCCATTTCGTTGACTCACAACTCATCAGCAGTGTTCAAGATCAAAATGTTGGAAAACTGGTTAAAGATATAATGACGAATTAAAAAGCACAACCATCAAAAACCAAAACAATTAAAACAAAGAGGAATCCAAACTCAGCTAAGGGTTACCTCAGCATCAAAAGGAAGAGCCTTAGAAATTTCTGATAATTTTTGTTAAATTTTGAACGGGAACGGAAGATTTATTTAAAGGCATTTATAAGTAATGAATCAAGCCAGGACGAAAATTCGGGCTACTGGGCTGATAATGCCCTCGGGGACTTTCAGTCCACCAGCAATGACATAGACCCAGTGGTAATAATAAATGTATCACAAAATACCGAAATAAATTTGATGCACTGTATGGCCATTTCGTTGACTTACAACTCAACAGTAGGGTTAAAGATATAATGATGAATTAATAAGCACAACCGTAAAAAAACAAAACAATTAAAACAAAGAGGAATCCAAACTGAGCTAAGGGTTACCTCTGCATCAAAAGGAAGAGCCTTAGAAATTTCTGGTAATTTTTGTTAAATTAATATGGGTTTTCTGTATATGTATATTGATTGGAGCACATAGTCCATATCACCTATCCGTGATGATATCAATATGATCCCTTATCATCCTTCCCTGCGATTCTATCAGCTTGTTGAGCAGCTCCGTAAAATTCGTATCAAGAAGCGCGTGCGCTGAACAGGAGTTATCAACAGTCAGCAGGCATTATCAACAAATTCTCCCAACGTTTGGCAGCTTAGAACTTATTAAATAACCTTCAAAATTGCAAAATATTAATAAATATATCAAGATCTGGTGTTCATTTTTTATATTATGTCGTTTTATTTAAATGAATGATGAAGAAATTTATAAAAGTGACATCAACAAAATGTGTCTTTCCTCGATGCTGATAATGTCTGCTGGGACTTCTTTCCGCTCTTTCCATTGCATTTCATTATTTGCGATTAAAACAATTTATTAAATGTACGCTTTATATTTTCATAGCCATATTTTCGCCTGAATTAGTACTAATACAACTAAATGATGTTTAAATATGTAGTATCCTTGGTTAAAGTTGAATGATTATTTTATGTTGCGCATATTTAAGTCAGACGTTGTTTCGCGAATGGAGACGGACTATGACGTCACGAGGTTGCAAGTTTGAAAGCGGGTTCTTTAGTTTCCCGGAAAACCATGAACAAAGATTTCCAGACTGATTTTCCTTTAAAAAAAATGAAAATACACCCTAATGTATGTATTTATATCGTTTATAAGATATTTTACATGAACATTCAGGACATATATATACTTATTGGTATGGTAAACAACGTACGTGTTGTTGTCGTTGGGATGAAGAATCCATACTTTTCCCGCGATAATTTGGGAGAATTTAGGAAGTTTACAAATATTTACGTTTCAAATTAGTAATTAAGATGATAAAAATATCATCTGCATTTTGACAGCTAGATATCGTAAAATATCATCCCGCTCGACAGAATATGAAGACTTGGGTCTCGTTCGCTACGCTCACTCGTCCCAAACTTCATATTCTGGCTCACGGGATGATATTTTACGATATCTAGCTGTCAAAATGCAGATAATATATACTTATCACACCCCTGCACCCTTACGAAATCACGTTATCGAAGAATGATATCACCCGACACAACAGACACGTACCTGGAGAATTAAACAAAAGAATTAATTTTATATGGCATATGGTGGAATATTTTGTCTCAGAGGTGAAAACATGAAAATCTGCTTTATATGATATGCTTTTTTTCATATCACATTCTTTATCAACCGTCGAGCTAAAGCTCTCGGACTGATATGGGCGTCTCAGGTTTATATGGGGTATGATATGAATAAATCCATATATATATTTTATGTTTATTTATACCATCTGAAATCTTACAGAACTGGTATAATATTTGCATCCTGTAGATAGTCAGACAGAAAGCAAGACCGGGTCATGACAGAAAAGTTGCTCAGACAGGGGTATGTTGCTCCTAAGTTGGAGTCATCCTTATTAAAGTTTTATGGACGTCATCTAGACTTGGTTGACAGGTATGAAAAATCCGTTTCCCAAATGAAAATGGACCCTTTCCATTGATATTATCCCTTCCTCATACCGGATTTGACATGGGCAGCATGGCGGGTGTCCTGCAGGAAGCAGAGATTGCTTACTCTTCCGGAACACCCGGGTCCATGTTCATATGTTTTTAGTTTTTAATTGTAGTACATGTATTGTTTTCGTCTTGTCTTCGTTGTTCTCCGGAGTTTGTCAGTTACTTCGATTTTCTCCTCCTTCTAATATCACTTTAGTGTTTCTTTACTTTACTTAAAGAGTCCGGTATTTCTCATTTTAGGTACTTGTATTCCGAGAAGGTGAATCTTGACCGCAGTAACGTTTCGGCTGTACTGAAAGTGGCGAAGAAATTCAATATCCATGGGCTAGTGGCCAAATGCTTGACATTTCTTCAAGGATACATAAATGAACAGTCAGTTTGTGCTGTTCTGGAACAAGCCATTAAATGTCAGCACCAAGATTTGATAGACAGGTGTTTACGTTATATTGACAAAGACACAGCCGACGTTTTGAAAAGCGAAGCTTTTAAACAGTCATCTTTACAATGTATTCTGAAAATAGTCTCGCGAGATTCACTAATTGTCCGAGAAGACGAACTGTTTGATGCTCTAATGGAATGGGCGTATGGGAAATGTCAGAAAATGAAATTACCAAAAACACCAGATAATGCTAGAAAAATGATGGGTGAAGCATTTTATCAGATTAGGTTTCCAATGATGAACCCACAGAATTTTACAAATAAAGTTGCTAACATTTCTATTTTGACAGATTCTGAAAAGGTTGACTTATTTAGATACTTTTATGGATCGGAAAAGCCAAAACTTAGATTTCCTGACAGACCACGCCAGTGGAATAAACGAGCGTCTGGAATTTTGTTTATCAAACCACATCCTGATATCTTTGCCCAAGGCTGTCTTGGAAGCAATATGTTCTGATAATTCGATCTATTTTGTATATAATGTGTAGAACTTAAACAAGACAATAATTCAGCTTCTAGCATAAGAAAATACAATGCTTTCATTATAGATTCTATATTTATTTTTTAAAAAAACAAATAATTTGTATTGCAGTCTTTTCATTCTTTGTTAATAAACAATAAAATGGATATCAGGTAAGGTCAACAATGACATTCCTATCATTCAACGTTACTCAACAGACAGAACCCCGGACCAAAAATAACATAAAGGACACAAAATACAAACATAAGCACAAACGCGAGACTTGGTACAGACATTGAACAGTGGCACTTAATTGTTCTTTGTGTATCCAATGATTATTAAACTATAAACTTCTAAGGTAATCATAATTTGTAGGATAATAAGCACAGACTTGAAAATTTTGATATTGACCGACGCGGAGAATTACCATCTCTGACCACATTTTGATTGTCACAGCTTGTTGGAGACACTTAGATGCATGGTTAGTGAACATTTCAATGTGAGATACTGAGATTTCTTTTACAGTAATTTAAATGTATACCTTACGGACTTTGTTTTATGAAAGTAAGAATTAACCAAGTTCTGGGTAGTTGTTACTTTCATATGTCACATTTACAAGTAACGGGCGATGTCATGTGTGTATCATGCTGTAGGAATGTGTTATTTTAGGTTTAACTTTGACGCCATCATTAAATTCTATTACATTCCCAGATTTACATATATTTGCTGACTTGAGCATGTTCTGTTGAGTATAATTTTGCAAAAGCACAAAAATATGTATATAAAAAGTATGTTTATCTGAGCATAAATTTTATAGTAAAAATATTATCGCTTAAACCTTTATTCGAGAATATAATTGTAGACTTGGAAATGCACAGTTGAGATATTTAGTGTGAGCTGTTAAAATCTTCAAACTTTAAAAACGACTCTACATTTATATTGCAATGATGGACAAAAAAAAAAAAAAAATAATAATAGTGAAAATTTTAAAATGTTGCTTTTATAAACAAAAATATAATTGTCAATGAGGTGTTGAATGGGCTAAATGTAAATTAATCAAACATAAAGACAAATAGATTAAGAAAATAACCTTGGTTGGTATCAATATGAAAGAACAAGGGTTATGGATATATGAGATAACAACCCGTCAGAAATATATGTATACCAATGTGGATGTCTACTATTACAGGTCTTTCAAAATTTGGACCCAAATGTTTAAGGTGGTACCTAACACTACAGGGAGATAACTCTGTAAAATCAGCTAAACGTTTTAATAACGTTGTGTTGTTAAGGGAATATTAAGCTTTTCAATGATCAATATTAGTGTTTGTCAAACTGCTATACAATCAGTGTAATTTTTCTGATGAATTGGTTGGTTCAAATGTTTTGAAATTTTTAAATTTTTGTCAATGGGTCAAAGTAAATACTTCGTCAAAATTTTATGAAAATTAAACGAGCCAAATTAATTTTAGTGAAAGTGTTGGGTACCACCTTAATCATCCTTTGTCTATTTTTGCATAGTTATGTTTACGAGTTCAGGTAATTTCGTATTCTTCTGTTTCAAATTGTACAAGATGTTTAGGTTTCTGTTACTCATCGTAATTCCGTACGCTTGTACTTTTGACTTCAACTTGAAGTTCGTAGCACGTGTATACTTTTTAAAAGGTTTTGGGCATGCACTATTTATCAAGCCAATTGGTTTTAACTTCTTAATTATTATTTGATTGAGATTTTGATTTTTTTGAGGTAATAAGCTTAATTTTATAGTAGTTTTGAATTGCATTTCTTTTATAGATTTGAGTAACTTTAATTTTTTCATTTATAGTATCTGACATCGAACATACACAAATGTAACACTTTAGTCAAATTGTGTGTGTGTATATATATATATATATATATATATACTAGTCAAAAAAGAAACGTTACATGCTATGTATTTCCAATGGACACAAGATTTCAAAACGCCGTAGCGAGCTGAAAAATTGTTCGATCCTTCTCATGTTCACAGGGCATCGTTTTCTCGTCAAATCCTTAGATTTTGTACCAAAAACAACAATTTTTTTGGCATGTTTTTGAGATTTTAAAAACCACTTTTTTACCAAAAAATTTTTCAAATGGACTATAACATTTTGATTTTCCAATTCTGATGATGATTTTGACTTGCGAAATTGAATTTGAGCCTTCGATAAAAAAAAATCCAGATTTTATACCTGTTCTTCCCATATCAGATTATAGAGATCAATCAAATAATTTTAATTGAATGATAAATTTTAGTAGAATAATTGCCCTTTTTTTTATCACTTTCAATATTCTTTGATAAATTTAGATTTAAAGGTATGTAACGTTTCTTTTTGTGACTAGTACATAATACCTTAAATGTCAAATGCCTAGTTCTGCAGGTCTTTTGGGGTTTGGCATGCACAATTAATTATACTTTCGTCCAATTGTTCGATATAACTTTGATATGAAAATGCCAAATCGTGCCTTAGGACTAGTGATATCTAAATTTAAATCCTTTGGAGGGCTACCGTTTAATTCTTTCACAAAATTTATGACTCGATTGTTTGGAGTATAATTAGCTACAGAGTGGCAGTGTGGGGAGATACAACGTTTTCCTGTATAAATTCGATACAATACGAGGCAATTCGTTTTTTTTATGGGAGTCGGACAGTACACACCTAACGTAACAGTGAGTTGAGATTCAGCCTGGAAACTACCTTGTGTAAAACAGTTGCGAACTGTTATAAATCATTGGATCGTTTAAGGTATATGAACACTGATCGACTAAATAAAAGAATCCATAAGTGGGCGGAAAATAGTTTTAGACGTTATAAAGCATGTAAAAAATTCAAATTATAGTTTTTATCAGCAGTTTGAATCGTGTAATATTGGTGACTGGTATAATGACACGAACATTCATAAAACTACGGTGTTAGCTAAAATAGAAGATAAACTTTTAACCGATTTTAAAAATAAATGGACGGATGATCTCTATCGAGTTTCTGCAAGACGTAGGGATGCTGGTGGTAACAAATTAAGGACATATAGAACATTCAAAACCGAAATTAGATGTGAACTTTATTAAAAAACACTGTTATCTCCTGCTCAACGTAGAGCGTATTCACAGTTCAGGTGTGGGGTTACACCTATACGAATCGAAACCGGGCGCTACGAATGTTTACCAATGTATGAACGGACTTTATGTGTGATAGTAAGATGGAAACTGAGGAACATGGACTACTTGTATGTCCGCTTTATGACGATTTAAGGAACGAACTTTATGAATACATAAACGGTGAAGATAAGAATTTTAACATGTTTACGAATCTTGAGAAACTGTCTTTTGTGTTGGGGTGCCAAAACGTTAATGTTATATACAAATGTGCCAAAACCTGCAAATCTATTTTAGACAGAAGGAGACGTTTTTTATACTGTAAAGTTTTCGTTTTTTTTTTAGAAATTTTAATACGTACACAGTTTTATAAAGACCTTTAAGGTTTGGTGAAGTTTTACTTTTTGTCTCTCATGATTCCTTTGAGAATGGCATTAATATCTATTTATAATTTTATGATATATGTATATATTTTATTGTGTATATTAATGGTGAGACGTTAATAAACCATAAACTAAGTCGTCAGACTTGTCTGACATGATTATTCATTTATTTGTTACAGAAAATACCAGTATTTAGCAAAATTCAAATATAATAGAAATACTAAGGGTTCATTCCTTGTATTGCACATGGTAGATCTCCTTAGCTGAAATTTGGCTTCCTATTTCGGTATTTTTGATTGAGTACTTCTTCTTTAATATAAGTTTGGTTTTTGGTCTTCCAAATGTTTCGGTTTTAATGCTGCTGATGAGAGGTAACTCCTTGAAATGCGTCGTATACAGCATAGTATAAATTTACTATATCTAATATTAGTATCTTTGGATTGTTATTTCTAAACTAAACTAATAAGATCCTTCGGGTTTAAAACAAGCTCAGTTAATCATACTTCTGTCATCTTTCATTTATAACTTCAACATAAATTTGCTTATATACATTGTATGTACTTGATTTTTACATCTAATACTGTTTTAATAGATTTAAGATTAACTTTATCGTAAACTGCTGGCGAACGAACTTGATCATTCTACGGTCCATTTTTGAGGTAGGACAGGGCAATTGATCATAATTAAAAAACAAAATGTATTTACAAGTCCATGCAAATATCGACACAATTCGGTAGACCAGGCACGCACAAGTAGTCAATAGCATTATTAAATGTGCCAATTTTTTAGAAGTCAAGAGTATGTTGAACTGTGTGTTCCCAGTTCTTCAATATCATGCAAACAAACCTATAAAAATGAATATGTTCATAGTCAAATCTTTGTAAAATCATTTTTTAAAGGTTAAAAAATAATAAATATTGTCATATAAGTAAAGAATGTATGGGCCCAAGGTGTACGGAGTTTAACACACCTGTGAACTCGTATACTTTGGCTGAACAAATTTACTTTATAGTACTGCTGGTATACTCGAAGTCCCCTAGTTTATCACCGGCTCATTATTAGCAATCAGCCGATACTGTTGCTGGTAGACTCGAAGTCCCCTAGTTTATCACCGGCTCATTATTAGCAATCAGCCGATATGTTGCTGGTAGACTCGAAGTCCCCTAGTTTATCACAGGCTCATTATTAGCAATCGGCCGATACTGGTGCTGGTAGACTCAAAGTCCCCTAGTTTATCACCGGCTCATTATTAGCAATCAGCCGATACTGTTGCTGGTAGACTTGAAGTCCCCTAGTTTATCACCGGCTCATTATTAGCAATCGGCCAATACTGCTGGTAGACTCCAAGTCCCCTAGTTTATCACCGGCTTATTATGAGCTATCAGCCGATACAGTTGCTGGTAGACTTAAAGTCCCCTAATTTATCACACGCTAATTATTAGCAATCAGCCGATACTGCTGCTGGTAGACTTGAAGTCCCCTAGTTTATCACATGCTCAGTGGCTAGTGTTCCTTGTATTACACATGGTAAATCTCCTTAGCGGAAATTTGGCTTGCTATTTCAGTATTTTTTGTTTATGAGTACTTCTTGTTTTAAAATAAGTTTGGATTTTGGTCTTCCAAATGTTTCGGCTTTAATGCTGCTGATGCGAGGTAACTCCTTGAAATGCGTCGTATACAGCATAGTATAAATTTACTATATCTAATATTAGTATCTTTGGATTGTTATTGCATAACTAGCCCGAAATTGATACATTTTGTACTTTAAATTTACTGTTACAACAATGTTAAATTTTCTTAAGTATCTCCCTCGTGCAATGTTATGTCCTAAGTTATGTCCAATGTCTAAGATGATGTTGGACCTGTTCCCACTGTCGTAACCTTTCATGTGCCTCCACCGATTTGTGACCTCCACCGGATTGACTTTGTTGAACTTCACGACGGGTGCCGTATACGGAGCAGGAACTGCTTACCCTTCCGGAGCACCTTGGTTCACTCCTGGTTTTTATAGGAGTTCGTGTTGTTCATTGTTTTTTAGTTTTCTGTGTTTATTTGTTGTGCTTGTGGTTGTACATTTGTCTTCCCGGGTTTGTCTGTCCAATGGATTACGTTTTTTTGATTGCTCCTTAGGTATATTTGTCCTTTTTACTTTTGGCTTTACCCTTTTGGTCATTCTGTTATTTTGGAATTTGCTCTTCAACTGTTTGGATTATTGCTTTGGTTTTCAATATTTTATGCCTTGAACACACACGTGATGAGTCGTAAATCGACGGAATGTGCATATCTTGTGCATCAAAATTGGTACTGAATAATTTATTTGTCATGTGAGATGAGATGGTTATGTTTTAATCTTGGTATTCCCCCCATTGGTAACATTGGCATTTAATTCCATATAATAAATATTCTCTGATACTAATCACAATGCACAAAACATGCTTATTTTGTCGAATTACGACCTATCATTAGTGCCCAAGAGACTTTTTCTCATACATGTATAAAATAAATCAAGTATCCTTTAGCTGAGGGACACAGCTAGTATTATTTTCTATAGAAACTCTTACCTGCTATGTATGGACTGACGCCAAATTAAGAATACAATTACACTAGTTGGAATGATGAAGGGAAAATAGAACCTATTTGTAAGCTGATAAAAAGTCAGTAAGTTATATAAATACAATATTGGCAATTGTTTCTTTCAATGACATTATCAAGTTTGATGTTGTAAATTCCCTTAGGGCAAGTCGAACTGTAAACCTGTTCATGTCAGTATTACCTGTCGGCAAAATAATACTGACACAATAAGACCGAGGAGAAAGTACATGAGGTTACAGCACAAAAACTAAACCACTAGCAATGTGAACTCTCACAGGAAAAACCGGTAGTGAAATCAGGTAATCTGGAAGGGTAAGCATGGTGGCGTATACGGAGCAGGAACTGCTTACCCTTCCAGAGCACCTGAGTTCACTCCTGTTTTTTATAGGAGTTCGTGTTGTTCATTGTTTTTTAGTTTTCAGTGTTTATTTGTTGTGTTTGTGGTTGTTCATTTGGCTTTCCGGATTTTGTCTGTCTAATGGAATACGTTTTTGGATTGCTCCTTAGGTATATTTGTCCTCGATCTTCGTTATCAACACAAGTAACATTGCAAGTAAGTAAAATCCACATTGAAGTGTCCATCCCGGGGAGATGACAATTCAGATTATGTGAAATCAAACTGAACATCTCTAATCACATTTGTGAGGTAGAAAATTCGTATGGGCCGATCATATACTAATAGTTTCCGTGATAATATTAACAAAGCGGACAACAACTCTATCTTAGAAGTTTATGTGACAACAATATCGCTCGGTTGAAAAATATCACATGTACGAGAGTAACGAATTAACTTTGACATAAAGAAATAAAGACACCAAAGATTGGACACCTTGGAATGTTGCTTAAAAAATGGGGATTTTTACAATTTGGAAAGCCATAAAGTTTAAAGTTTAAAGTTTAAAGTTATCATTTTAATCTATGTATAAATATAGGTATGAAGCAGAAATGGATATGGCTTTGGCTTTTTTAATTATAATTTCACAATGGTGACCAGGCATTATAAGTTATGAACCTGTAATGGAAAGGCCTCATAAACTTGTTCTAAATTTTACGAGCAGTAATAGTCATGAACAGAATCTGGTCTAAGAAAGATTTCGTGTTGTATAATTAACTTTTATAGTGAAATCTTTAATAAATGTTCTGGGAATAAAAGGAATCTCCACAATGCGGTAGACTGACCTTTTTATAGAACGTTTCATTTAGGTTAGACTCCATTAATTATCTCAGTTTCAGAGAAATGCACCCCCAGAATTTTATTAATTATTAGAGTTGGTAAAGTTTGACTACATGATAAATAAATAATAAATGTCTTAACTTCAAAAATGTAATATTGACTAAAAGAGGATAGATTTTAGTTTAAAAAATACGAAAACATTAACTGATTTTGCTTCTGACAAGTAATGGGAGGTAATAAACTAAGACTTGTGTATTGACATGTGGTGTGCAAAACTTTGACAGCGATAATCGACACCTGAACTAACTGGTAAGCTAAATTGTGGAAAAAAGACCCGGAAAAGTAAACGTTTTTTTTCACATATGTAATGGAATTTTATGCAGAATCTGAAAAGCCTCAATTGCATTGAAACGCTGCATCAGACCTCAATTTTATGCCTAAGTGGGGTGAAATTGAACATTTTTAAAGCTTTTTTAAATGTTGCTATGCCAACTAGGTTTCCATGGATATTTTTTATTTATTTTATCATGATTAAACATAATGGCCTTTCAGAATATATATACATGTATATGTGTATTATTTACTCTGGAGATGGCACAAGACCATGACATTTGTAAGCTCACTTCACATAGAAAATGGTACTATTAATTTATGGAGTCAAACTTGAAGTTTTAAAAACCACCACCGTTTGATTTAAGATATTATTCAATCATGTTTTGGCACCATATTTTTTAGCCAGTCCACCCTTCCAATAGAAATCTTGGAGTTTACCTTTTTAGAAAAATTCCTTCCGCTGACTCTACCACATAAAACAATAGTTTCACAAACTGGACTTATATTCGGTAACGGACAGATATTTCTCTGCTAAGATGCCAAAATATTGTAAAAATAAAATTGTTGTTCCCTTAAGCCCATCCTTAAAATATAATTCCAAATTCAAGTAAGATGATGCTAACAAATTGCTAAAGTGGACGTACAAGGTTAAATAATCTGAGATTCTTCTGACGTCAAACGACTTTTTCAAGACTTGTCTAGAGTATGGGACGTCGGTGCGCAGTCCATACGAAATTCTGAAATTTGTTTATTCTCTTCGGATTAAGATTTTTCAGTGTTTTACGATTCAATAATTTACTTGCAGCCAAGAAATCATTATACATTTCACTTCTATAACCATGTAGCTATTAAAAAAATACTGCTTCATACTGATGGCGTATTAGTGTTGTCTTATTTTATTTTGCATAAATGGGAATCTAAGAACCATGAATATTTGAGGAAACAACGATTCATATGAGCTCAGAAGCAAAATATACAAGGTATTTTCAAAGGAAAGATAATTTGAAATTCTAGCTTATAGGAATATTAGCAAATCTCGTTTGATAAATTTCCCCGTTTCATCTGTGTAGTGCCGAAAACATACTTTGACGTCAGAGGAATCTGTGATTAAAAAATAATAGTACAAATGCTACTTTAAAAACGTCAACAAAATCAAAAGATGTTTAATTTGTAGACTGCTGATAAGAACTTTTGACGTCTGAGGCTTAACGTTTAACAAAACCAAAAGATGTTTTATTTTTTGAGTGCTGAAAAAAAACGTTTGACGTCTGAGTCTACGGTAAATACGTCAAACAAAATCAAAAGATGTTTTATTTGTTGAATGGTGAAAAGAACCTTGGATGCCTGTGGCTACCATAAAACGTCATAAACAAAATCAAAGATGTTTTATTTGTGGACTGCTGAAAAGAACCTTTGACGTCTGAGGCTACGGTTAAAGCGTCAAACAAAATTAAAAGATGTTTTATTTGTTGAATGCTGAAAAGAAACGTTGACGTCTGAGTCTACGGTGGAAACATAAAAAAAAAATCAAAAGATGTTTTATATGTAGACTGCTGAAAAGAAACCTTTGACGTCTGAGGCTACGGTAAAGACGTCATGAACAAAATCAAAGATGTTTTATTTGTGGACTGCTGAAAAGAACCTTGGATGCCTGTGGCTACCATAAAAGGTGAAACAAAATCAAGTGAAATTTTATTTTTGGACTGCTTACAAAACCTTTGACGTCTGAGGCTACCGTAAAAACTTTAAACAAAATCAAAAGATGTCTTATTTGTTGAATGCTGAAAACAACCTTTGACGTCTGAGGCTACGGTAGGAACGTCATAAACAAAATCAAAGATGTTTTGCTTGTGGACTGCTGAAAAAGAACTTTTGACCTCTGAGGCTACGGTAAAAACGTCAAACAAAACTAAAAGATGTTTTATTTGTTGAATGCTGAAAAGAACCTTTGACGTCTGAGGCTACGGTAAAAACGCCAAACAAAATCAAAAGATGTTTTATTTGTGGACTGCTGAAAAGAACCTTTGACGTCTGAGGCTTAATGTCAAACAAAATCCGAAGAAACGAAAAAATTATTAAGTCGCGCCGAAATAAACTATTAAACTATTTTCTTGGGTTATTGAACTGAACATAATTTTTCAAATTAGGAAACTTAGTAAGTAAAATATTAAAATTTTATATAAACTGAAACAATAACGCGAATCAGATTCAAAAGAAAAAAATGGTTCAAAAAGTGTAAAAACAAAAACAAGAAATATAATTGGAATTGGTGAGCCGTTAAAAGGGCAAAGAACGACTAAAACGTATGAGAGACAAAAGCCGAAAAAACTAAATGCAAACAATCACAAAACACACACACACACACACACACACACACAAAAATGGCCCAACGTTTCGAAAAGGTAAAAATAAAAAGATAGTGGCTCTACGAAACAAAAACCACTATATAAGGACAAAATAATACATTAAATGAAAGTATTATACAGAAATTAATAAAAATATTCATGCAACATTACAAAGGTAACTAAAACTTTCATGCGTTTAAATTTTATTTCCAGCCTCCGTGTAAAAGATACATTCAATGGTCAAAACACATTTACAGTACTCATTATGGCTACCTCGCAATTGTTGACTTCTCGCTGCTAATGGAATCTTTCACCAATGTGTCAAAACCCAGATCAAATACATTTTTACATTTAACTATAGGTTTAAACTGGAATAAAGGCATCATTTACTAAATCTCTATCACGATCAATGTTTAATGCTAACTCATTAAAGAAATACAATACTCTATGATAAAACGATGACAATGGTAAAACAGACAGCTTATTGGATGAAACCTAATTGGTAGAACAACCTGTTAAGGGGGTGTACCGTAGGAGGGAGAAACAAAGAAGTTTTAAAGAGTAAATCTATGTAAATACTACTTAGGTAGACACCAAAGTGAGAGAGGTAAAGTGAGGGAAGTAAAAGGACAGCGTATAGATAAGGTATGTTCTTTAATTTTGTATGATGGTTAAAAAAGGAATTTTGGGCAGAGTCTTCCTCATTGCAAATCATAAGTTTATGAAATATTCCTTTCTTTATACGAAAAATTACTGTTCTTTCACACTTTAAGCAAAACAGTTTTTTTAGCCTGGATTTAAAATAATGTTCTAAATATTTTGCCCAAAAAGAAGGTTTAATATTTACCCTTTGCAGAAAAATAAATTCGATTTTTGTGTTCTTGTGCCACTAAAATTATTTACATTTATGCATTCAGTTTTAATAAAACATGAATATGTTAAATCTTTACCTGCCTAATATAGCTTTTACATTTCCAATGTATTCATCAGTATTGTATCAGTTTACTATGCTTTTTTATATTATAAAAGAATGTATCTATAAAAAATTGGGAGGTTAAAAAATTAGATGACAAATTTATACTTCTTTTCTTTAAAAAGTATATAAAAGTAAAATAAGCAGTTGTAAAGAATAACTTTTTTACATCATCATTATGGATCATACTTTCAATATTTATATTAAAGACATATTTAAGGCAAAAAGAATCAGACTGCTATATTTGTTTATGTCCATTTCAAAAATTTTATTGGCAATAAGGTTTTAAGTTTTTGACTTTTTTGTAGTACGTACGTTAATAAAGTTTAAAAATTAAAGCTAGCGGAAAAACACAGAATTAGAGTAAGTCACATTTTTTTCCCTCAAAGAATCAGAAATCAGCTAAAGCCATAACAATCCTATCTGAAGTTAAATAGCCCGAAATCATTAATCACAAGCAGATTGCTCTTTGTGAGTTGAGCAAAATAAATGGTCTCAGTGATATGCAAAAAAGACAAAAACATATTTTTTTCATGTTGGCATTTTCAATAAATATGTTCCTATTCACTCACTTTGTTATAGTTAATGTTCAATACATTATAGTTGTCTGTTTTTACTAAAATATCTAATTCTGATCTTGTTCCTGATACAAGTAAAAAAATGCACTCATTTTCGTATTATATATTTAGTTTTGTATTTTTCCCAACCGTTTTCATACATGTCATATGCTCATTAAAACACCTATTATCTTACATTCCATGATGTGCAAATGGAAATAACGATATTAAATTTAGATGTTGGCGCGATTAAAAGGGTATTGAAACGAATGTGTGGGACAGAATACATTTAGTAATCTGAAATCGAAGCATTATGATATTTAACATGTAAAGCCAAAAAAATTTAAAAGCCAATGATGAAAAATCAAGTACTATTTGAAAGAAGTTAATCCTGGTAAACGACTTGCAATTTAGGAACTTTTTTTGAAAATAGGTTCACCTCAACTTCTTTCTATATATGTATGTGACAAGCCAAGTCATTTTAGGTTTATGATACAGAAATAAGTCACTTTGTCTTATAGTAAAATGTTTTGTGTCGTACATGCATACACAGAACTTCTCTATTATTATCTTAACCACCTTGGTGTTCTCGTGGTAGCGTGCTCGCCTCGACTGCGGAAAGTCGCGGGATCGAACCCTGGACGGGCAAAACCAAGACAGTAAAATTGGTAAATGTATATATTTGCTGCTTCTGTACCAAGCACGCGGTATTTAGGAGTAAGAGCAAAGTACTGGTCGGCTCGGAGTCAGTATAATATGTGCGAGTGGGATGATATGTCTTCCTTCGGACAGTTACCTTGTGAGGTAGCACATTAAAAATCCGGGCTCAGCGTGTCAGTCTAGTACAAAGCAGGATCATATTTTTATCATATCAACATGTTCTCGCCCTGATATGCACCTAATGGCTGCCAATGGACGTTAAACAATAATTAATCCATCTGTCTATTATTATCTCAAATATGTTATTGGCGTAAAATTGATGCTTAAATTGACTGTTATTAAATTGTGACATTTGTAACTAAGGCATATTTTCTCTGAGGCAATAGATTGTTTTCCTTTTAACTTTTTATGGTTTTTGGTCTTTTGGATATGAATTCCTGTCTATAATTGTTTTAGCTTTTAACATAAGACATTAAGCAAGTAAACAAATAGGGTGTATCAGAAATGGTCTCATAGGTTTGCCATTATTATAAAATTTAGCTTTAGATAGCATTCCTCAAATAACATCAGTCGAAATATTACAATAATTTATCTACCACTGCATACTTTGTAGATCGTTAAGGATGATCGCTGGTCTAATAGGAAATAAATAGGATTTGAAATAGGTGTTTTAGTTTGAGAGAACATATGAACAGTAAACAAATAAGCAAGAAAAAATATAGGTTCATGTGCTCATTTGTGAGCTATAAATCCTTGAAAATTTGCAGGAAATAGGTTTTCTCTGGATGTTTCATTGTCTTTGCATTGCCAACTTCAGTCTCTCAAAAATGTATGAAAAAATAAAAAGGATTTTATAAAATTTTGTCAAATACCAATTAAGGTATATATGATTGAATTATAAAAGAAAAAGTGGGGGTTCATGGGCAAACAATTTAATGTTTAAGAAATGGATAAAATCAGAGGATTCTGAAAATCTGACAAAAAGATTAAAACATGACCAGCGAGCATCCTTAAATAGGATAAAATGTAATAACTAGTATACAATATAACTTCCGGGAGAACGACTCATTGCTTGCATTGCAAAAACAATGTATGACATTGTCAGAAACAGATTACAATGTATAATTTTATTTATGTAAAACGTTTTACGTACAAAAATAAACAAAACGTTTAATCAAGGTTATACTTTGCTATACATGTGTATCTGTGTTCACGGAAAAAAAAAGAATTTAGTATTAAGTCCCTAAAAGATAAAAGTATTTAGCAATATACATACTACAAGAATGCTTATATCAGCCCTGTTTTCGTGTAATCGTATCCTGCAACATTTCGTTTTGACTGATGGCAATGAACACAGCATAGTTAAACGTTATTTTATCGATTTCTGTCAGATCAACTGTAGTCCGAGATTCCTCGGTCAAATAGACTAGCTGACTTGGGCCGTGGGACATCAAAGTACACTCCATATATATAGAACTTGGGAATATCTAGAACAAAATTTATGAATCTTTGTCGAATTTCAAAATAATTGAAACTGATATGCTTCACTTTTGTATCCGTTTGAATAAATATCTCAAAAATTTATTTTCGTCAGTTTTTTTGACCAGCAAAATGAAATTAAACGTCACAAATTCGTTTAACAAGAAGTTTCAATTCACTGTTATATATACATATATATATATAACAGTGAAGTAAGTCTTGTGAGTTGTCAATTCAAGAAGGACGTGAAATCTAACTGCAGATATCTAGTGGGATAGAAACTTCGTATCGGCCAATACGTGATGACGGTCGTGAAATGTTTGGAGTGATGAAATTAAGAAAGACTGAACATAACCTGAGGTTGTAGAAGTGAAGGATGTAAAAATGATAAGTACGGATTCTTGAAATATCGGCAAATTCTTCAGTTTATATTGGAGTGGGAATTACTGAAGGTCCCGCAGCCCCTGCTTAAACGGCAGTTTGACTTCAGATAATTCTCTGACGGCAATCCAACGGTAGTTTGACTTCAGAGAATTCTCTGACGGCAATGCAATGTGACGTTTTCCCCAGTCATTTTCCATGTTATTAAAAAAAACCTCTGAAAATTGGATTTCAGTTTAAATTCCTTTTGTTATGGGTTTTATTGTCTTACTATTATTTCATATATACAGTATTGTAATATTACAATTATACCGAATTATTTTTCATCAGTAAAGCAGTTTCTGAAATATGTGGGTCACAAAGTAACTGTGTATTGCCATTATAACCGTTTTCAAGAAATGTCAACATATGGGATCACTTTAATTAAATTTAGATATGTATTATTTCTGTCTCTCATTATTCCAATACGATGACGTAAGCCAACGCAATATAAAACCATTTTTTTGTTTAAAACTTAATATTTCTGACATCCATTATGCATTACATATTGCATGTTAACAAGATAATAATGTTTTAATTACGAATGAAAATTTTATTACCTAAATTTAATTTTTGTCGAACTTCAAATTCTGTAACGACTTTCTATACTTCCTGGTACAAGAAAGCGAAGAAATCCAATATATATTGTAATTACAAGTCTAGTTCACTTGAATTCATACAGTGAATGCAACTTTTAACATGTATAGTACATGTTACATAACTGCTTATATTATATATATATATTGTATGACAGGATCATTTAGTTAGTCGTTGATAATGCCCGCATCGTTTTGTATCATTCAATAATATGTAGGTAGACCGATGTAATTAGAAACGTAAAACGAGGAACAAAACCACTATAAAAACAATCAACATACATCATATCATTCGTCATAAACTACAGCACAAAAGGAGAAATGCATTAAAGTTATTTTATTATGAAGACTAGCAATATGTGCTTAAGTTTAATCTCCTGCTGACTACACTATTGAAAAGATTTAAAACCTGTTGTCTTTCATTAATTGCATATCGTTTGTTTGGGAATTTACCAAAATGTCTTTGAAATTGAAGTAAAAAGAGCTTCTTTAACTCTGTTTTGTATGGTCATATATAGATTCATTTTCAGGTACGAGTGGGTTATGGAATTTCTGCACCCGAGGTAGTTTAATTTTCGATTTTCAACACGCGAGCTTTAGCGAGCGTGTTAAAATCTAAAATTTAACTATTGAGGACGGAGAATTTCCATAGCTCACGAGTAAATTGAAGGAGAATCTACTTCTCCTATGATTTTCGACAAAAACCTCAAGAAAAAGTCGTTGCTATGTAGTTTGTTGTCATTGTGGAACTTCTCTAGTTTATCGTTCCAATACTGTAGAAAAAACAGCGGGAATGCCCATGCAGAAATTTAATCACCGGGAAGTGGTTAAAAATATTATGTATTTTTATCCCACCGATGAAACACGTCAAGAGTAAGAGAATTTTTTTTTATCACCTTTTCCAACGTCATGTGCATTTTAAAGACTTTCTGTTGATTCAATTTTTTTTCGAATTTTTTATTAGCGACGTTTACACCCATTAATGGGCCGATGGTTATAATATGAAACAGAAAAGTTGGAAGTGGAATTTTGAGCAGCTTCAGATGTACTAGTATGTTTGTTCCGAGTTTTGGTTACGGCTAGGCCTTTAACACATTCTTTCTGCGATACAAAAAGCCATCTACGATTATGGCTTTATTTGCTCTATTTAGCTCTGTGTGTATGATCTCCATGTCCACATGAACGAAATCTTTCAACGATTAAAATTTTTTCCGATATACATTGTATCTACATAAGAGAGGTGATCGGAAATACATTGACCCAACGGCAAGATTTGTGATTTCATTAAAATAAGGTATCCACGCACACCAACTGTAAAAATACTCATGAAAAGACTCATATAAGGAACTCATTGTATTAACGTTACCTGTTTAATAAAATAATTGAGATATACAAAAATTTTCGGAAATGAAAATTAAAATAGTTGGGGAAAAAAAGAACAGGTAAATTTAAAAATCGTCTGAAATGAAATGCACCCTTTGCATGTTGCAAGTGTTTTGTCGATTTTAATGTTTAAGTGTAAATTGTTAAATGGTTTATTTTTTAGAGGGCGCAGTGATGAATTTTGTTGTATTATGCACGTTAATCTAATTTCGATGCTCTTGTAAAAAGATATTATGCAAATTCTATTCAATTAAATTGTAATTAGATGTTTAACTTTCATCGTATATTTGTCGCAACAAGTAATTATTTAACTAGAAGGCAATAATCTGCAATATAATAGCAATTAAAACAGCCTGTTAACTGTCATTGACTATTTTATACCCAAGAAATGATGATATAATTTATAATTGATTTAGTATGAACTGAATTAACAATTAAGTGAATGCAAATCGTGAATATATTTAGTATTTATTAGGAGTTTTATCATTAATTAAAGCAAATCAAAATTTAACAGAGATAATATTGTAGAATCTGTATATTTTGTTGGTGTAAACTCCGTATCACTATATTTTTTTATTTTTATTTTCCCTGTACACAGTATTGAGGCTGTTTTGAACTCGAAGAAAGACGCCAGCTCATGTTGACTACACTATCCAAAAGATTTAAAACTGGTTGCATTTCATTTTCATGAAATTGAATTAAAAAGTACTTCTGTGACTTTTCTGTTGTATAGTTATTATCAATTATCACCTATTCCAACGCATATATGCCTAAACGTTTTCTATGAGAGTGAATTGTCCATTTGTTTTTTTCCGTTCAGTTTAGTACAGGGGCCTCGGTGGCCGAGTGGTCTAGGTAGTTCGTCATGATTACTAATAATCACTAGCCTGTCAACGCTGAGGTTTTGAGTTAGAATTTCACCTGTGGCGGGGTGTGTTCGACTCCGATCTTAATTCACAAGGATTGCCAATTTTCCTAAAGAAGGTCGGTGGTTCTCTCCGGATACTCCGGCTTCCTCCACCAATAAAAACTGGCCGCCGTAAAATAGCTAAATGTGCTGAAAACGGCGTAAAACTCCAACTAAACAAACAAACAAACAAACAGTTTATGCAAAATGACTTCCCTACGAAAAATGTGGAGTTGTCAAATATGTGCAAGTTTTGATTTCAAAAGTTAGAACCACGTTTTTAAAGGATTTCCAGGATTTTGAATGTACAGAACTGTAGTAACAAGAACACAGTTTCAGCAGTAACTGGTATTCACACTTGTTATGTGCACATTGGAACATGTCTGTTGAATTTATACATCATGTCTCATTTACGTCTGCTACCAAGGAAATTCTCAAAGTCCTATGTACGCTTAAGGTTCTAAACTTGACATATATCTGTTTTATTTGAATAAATTTTTAATCAACTCGTCTATCATCTCTTGTCGTGATCAAAAAGTAAATCAGAACAGACAACATCTATATTCGATGGTTGGTTTAAGCAGGTAACATGTACGCTGTATTTATTATAAATAATATTAAGGGTAAATTCAGAATATGTCATTGAAACAGATTGTCAGAAGAGAATTCCAATTGAATTCGTACTTGTTGATAAGACAAATTACATCATCCTTTAATTGTGTCCTTTCAAGTATTTCGTCAATCTAAATTTCTAAAGTAAACTGGAAACCAAATTGTCAACGAGCAAAACTGTCAGTAATTCAAAGTTTTTATATGTAATAAACGTATACTGTAATTGTGATAAATGAAAGTAGAAATGAAATTGACATTTCTTGTCACAGCTAAGCATGAGTTTGTTTGTCACGTATTTTGTCTACTATATGCCCCATATACACTGTTGTACTGCAGAAACAGAATTCTTGACGAAAGAGTCTTGGCGATAATAAAATGATATATATTTCAAACAGACAAGACAAGACAAGACAACTTTATTGATAACCTCAGACACATAGGTGTACAAGAGGACAATATAATGACATAGCAATTGACAATTACGCATAACCACAATACAAGTACCAATAGCATATACAATATAATACACTTTTAAATAAATTAAACGGGAAAAAGTTGGTTTTTTTTACAGTACCTTAGCGAGATTTCTAATAAACGAAGCAAGATTCTTATAAAGTTCTTTGTGACAGTATGTAAGAAGCCGTTTTAATTTAAACAGAGATCATGCAATGTGTAAAAGACATCATGATTCAGTGTTTTGGAAACAAAACTTTCAGATATTATTAAAAATATCTTAAATTATTAATGAAAAACGAAAGATTTTGCCCTCATGAAATATTTAAGACATCTAAGCAATTGGAAAGGTAACCATTCTTTAGAACCGAAGGATACAGAAACTGTTCTGATATCTAGTATATTTAAAGACATATAAACATACATGTACATGTATTTCCGAAGTCTATATTAAAGTCGATATATATTTTCCTAGAAAGAAAACCAGATACAATAATGCAATCTCACTTTGGTGTGCATATCCTGGAAGAATTCTACATTTTGAAATAGAGAAAAAATGTGAAAAGACCAATATCCTGTCAAAATACAGCAAACAGAATAAATTCTAGGATTTTATATTAAAAAATGTACATCTCTTAGACACTGTTACTTTCTTTTCTACGTTAGAATTAAAATTATAATGATAATAATCATTAACAATTTCCGTCAATCCTATTTTGTCGCAATGATTGTGTTACTTTCAAAAAAATATTCACTCATTGAATTAATCCGGGATACTCTCGGGCATTCCGACATTGTTTCATGTTTTAACATCTACATCTATCATACGTTATGAAAAGGAACTCTAATTAAAAAAAAGATGATGTTACATTTTTATTGGATTTATTATCATTTCATTTTTACGTTTACGTTTACACCTAATTTTCTTCTCTTTAAGGCAAACTACGTCTTTTTAAGCTTTGTTGTTGAAATCCTTTAGCTGTTTTATTTTTTAGAATCAAATTTTCTAACTAAAGGCATTTGATTGAAGAACACTTGACCTGCATACATAATGGAGAAAAAAATCTTATCTAAATTGAATTTCTTTTAGACAAAATCGTAAAGGATTTTGTACTCTATTAATTTACATAAAAGTTGTTATGTTTTGCTTTGAAAGGGTTTTATCCCTCAAAAGTCTAATTAAAAAAATAATTCTTCATTTAAATTCAGTTAGTCCAAGGTTATACGGAAATTGCAGAATGGACATACTAATCAATAATCATAAATCACAACATAATTCTTCTCTTTAAGGTAAATTGTTTGTTTTCACACACAGCTTGTGTAGTGACGTTTTAGTCCCTATTAACATTATTTTGATAAACATTCAGATTATTAATGAACGTTTCGTTCTTTTTGGACGACTTCACCTGAGTTACAGTTCTTGAACTCTACGTTTATCTGAATTGACAATTTACTCTATCCCTTTTCCTTTGAGATGACCACTCAAAATCAGTGTACTTAGTTGCTGTTGACATTTAATATTTCTAAGAAGTTCAAGAGAGATCACTGCACATCCCCAACACGGGTTTTAGCACATTTTATGTATCTGATAATCTGTTTTGATGCACTTAATGCCTCGATGAAAAAACATAGACCAAAGACAGCCATGGCTTTTGAAGCTTGATTGAAATTTTACGATCAAAGCGACTTTGTGGAAATTTGAAAAAAAAATCTTCTTCGTATTTGTTTTCATCAATATAGCGGTGTTATTTAAAGATGTAAAATAATACATTAATAAAATAAGAATTTCTTAAGATGTTATAAATAACATTTAATACAAAGGTATTTTATCTAAAATCTTCTTCGATTTTAGATATTTTTGTTTTTATATTCGAATTTGATTTTCAACTGGAATCCTTTTCGACTTATATTTTGTAAAACTTCTTTGATCCCCTTTTTTGTTCATTCAAGGAGGACAACTTCCTATTACGGTAAATCAATATCATTTGAATTGAATGCCTCATGGAGATTTGTTTGTTTTCACATCTTTCTGCGGAACTTGTGATAACTTAATAAATAATATTTCTAAACATTTCCTTATTATAACATATTCAACTTGTTATTGTCACCTTTTCAATCAACATCAAATATTCATACTAGGCACTAGAAGAAAACGTAGTTAAGCGAATGGGGATGGAATAGCCTGTAGAACATTTTGCAGCAGGTACCAGAAGGGAAAGGGAGTGCTGTGACGTATTAACATTTTGCAGCAGGTACCAGAAGGGAAAGGGAGTGCTGTGACGTATTAACATTTTCCAGCAGGTACCAGCAGGGAAAGGGAGTGTTGTGACGTATTAACATTTTCCAGAGGGTACCAGCAGGGAAAGGGAGTGCTGTGACGTATTAACATTTTCAGCATCCAAATTGGTATCAACGAATTTGTTATTACCACTGAGTCAATTCCTTTTCTGGTAGACTCCAAGTCTAGCTTGAAATTGTTCCTTCACATCTACTACTACGCAAATGTTGATTTTGTCAAACATAAAATATACATGCATCACCCTCGTGCATAGCCCATTACCTCTGGCTTTACTCTTTTGGATGGTTGAATTATTGTTTAACGTCCTGTTGCAATTATACTCTTTTGGTCATTTTGGTATTTTTCAATTGCTCTCCAAATGTTTGGGTTATTGTTTTGGATTTTAAATTTTTAGGCTTTGAGCACAACTGATGAGTTGTAAATCGACAAAATGTCTACACCTTGTGAATCAAAATTGGTATTTAAGAATTTATTTGAAATTCATAAACACGTTTTCTTGTCATAACACATACGAACAAAAAAGAGAAATAAAACTATTGTGGACTCGAATGGTATCTCTAACCAGCTTATATCCATTAGTTATGGTGTCTCTAATCCCCTTATATCCATTAGTTATGGAATTTCTAACCCCCTTATATCCATTAGTTATGGTATCTCTAATCCCCTTATATCCATTAGTTATGGTATCTCTAATCCCCTTATATCCATTAGTTATGGTATCTCTAATCCCCTTATATACATTAGTTATGGTATCTCTAATCCCCTTATATCCATTAGTTATGGTATCTCTAATCCCCTTATATACATTAGTTATGGTATCTCTAATCCCCTTATATACATTAGTTATGGTATCTCTAATCCCCTTATATACATTAGTTATGGTATCTCTAATCCCCTTATATCCATTAGTTATGGTATCTCTAATCCCCTTATATCCATTAGTTATGGTATCTCTAACCCCCTTATATCCATTAGTTATAGTATCTCTAATCCCCTTTTATCCATTAGTTATGGTATCTCTAACCCCCTTATATCCATTAGTTATAGTATCTCTAATCCCCTTATATCCATTAGTTATAGTATCTCTAATCCCCTTATATCCATTAGTTATGGTATCTCTAACCCCCTTATATCCATTAGTTATAGTATCTCTAATCCCCTTATATCCATTAGTTATGGTATCTCTAACCCCCTTATATCCATTAGTTATGGTATCTCTAATCCCCTTATATACATTAGTTATGGTATCTCTAATCCCCTTATATCCATTAGTTATAGTATCTCTAATCCCCTTATATCCATTAGTTATGGTATCTCTAACCCCCTTATATCCATTAGTTATAGTATCTCTAATCCCCTTATATCCATTAGTTATGGTATCTCTAACCCCCTTATATCCATTAGTTATGGTATCTCTAATCCCCTTATATCCATTAGTTATGGTATCTCTAACCCCCTTATATACATTAGTTATGGTATCTCTAATCCCCTTATATCCATTAGTTATAGTATCTCTAATCCCCTTATATCCATTAGTTATGGTATCTCTAACCCCCTTATATCCATTAGTTATGGTATCTCTAACCCCCTTATATCCATTAGTTATGGTATCTCTAATCCCCTTATATCCATTAGTTATGGTGTCTCTAATCCCCTTATATCCATTAGTTATGGTATCTCTAATCCCCTTATATACATTAGTTATGGTATCTCTAACCCCCTTATATCCATTAGTTATGGTATCTCTAATCCCCTTATATCCATTAGTTTCTAGGCGTTAATTCTGATATTTACATACCGGATTTGACATGGGTAGAATGGCGGGTGCCCTTCAGGAATCAGAGACTGCTTACTCTTCCGGAACACCTGAGTCTACCCCCTTTTTTGGTGGGGTCCATGTTGTTCATATGTTTTTAGTTTTTGATTGTAATGCATGTATTGTTTTGGTCTTGTCTTCGTTGTTCTCTGGAGTTTGTCAGTTGTTTCGATTGTTCCTTCCTTCGAATATCCATGGTATTTAATGACTTTACTTATAAAATTATATTGACCAAATATAACCGATTCTATTTCTGCATGGTAATATATATTATCAATCAGTGATCAACAATTATTGAAACTGCATCAAAAATAGTTACATAGAATGTTTGTTTTTACCAATGAGTGAGTGCCTCTGCTGAAGGACTTAGAGATATCATCAGCTGAGGTGATACTCATGAAATAAGGATATTATTGGAAAGTTAGAAGTTTCCCTCATGTATAGCTATATGTCCTTAGATGGTATTAGGTTTTGTTTAAAATTTTTCATCAATAAACCTTTCTCTAGACTTAGTGGACATACAGTTCTGAATACATTTCTGTCATAATATGAGTACAACATATTTTTGTTTCAATTGTTTTAGCATTTGTAGGTAACATCTGAACCAGTGGAACTACGCTGTTTTGTAGTTTGTGTTTTGTTAATGATTTTATTTGTTTCTAGACTTCTGTGGAAAATATGATGTCGGCGTGCGACTAATGACCTTCCTCGTTTTCGTTTGAAATTTTAATCTATTTACACTATCAAATCAAAATCACTGTGTTCCTAGTGACTTGTTAATTGGAAATTCTGTACTGTTAAAGTAAAAAAAAAAATTCTCTTATGTAGATTTACAAGCAGCAAAATATGTTTATTTTCAGAGGTGAAATCTTGTCAGTTAATTATGGAAATTATTAAGTACATTAATCCGTTTTTCGAAAATAAAAAATACACATTTTGATAAATCAGTTGCGATTACTGCTATTAAATGTTATCCAGATAGTTCCTGCATTGACAATAGTTTCCTTTGTCAGGAAATGGTTTATAAAGATATCTTTTACATGTTGGATTTTTGGGTTGAAAAAGTACATATACAACTTTTTCAACCTCATATTTCACTAAAATTAATAAATGTGAATGTATTATTTTTAATGGAAGGTACATGGTTACACCAATCTTAAAGAACTTCAACATGTATTCTATTGAAGGCCAAATTTTGATGTATAAAAAAATCAAACTGGGGACACTTTCCCCCTCTGAAAACTGTGCTATTGATTTCTGATTCACTCTTCAAGGATAGCTCAGTTATTTGTTTTTATGCCTATATAAGGAAATTCAAACAAAGAGAAATAGAATATATGATTTCATTTATTCTTTAAAATGGGTTATTTCAACACAATATATAACTAAAGACATTATATTTTAAGGAAAGGTCAAGTTCTGAAAATTGGATTCTAAGAATAGAATGACTTTAGGCTATTAGGTCAAAGAAAAAGTCATTTAAAATATCATCAGGAGTAGACGTTTTTCTATTTAATTAAATATATTCTATTTTAATGTCTTAGTTTCTGTGTGGACATTCACCTCTATATCTAATTATCACCCACATTTTTCAGATGAAAATGTCGTTAAGATTTTTCATGAACCGTTTTAGATATGAGAATCCAGTGTTAAAAAAGAAACAAATATGTTGTTCATATTTTTGTAGTTTTTAATTGTAATGCATGTATTGTTTTGGTCGTGTCTTCGTTGTTCTTCGGAGTTTGTCAGTTGTTTCGATTTTTCCCTCTTTCGAATATCCCTTTGGTATTTCATGACTTTACTTACAAGATTATATTGACCAAATATAACCGATTCTATTTCTGCATGGTAATATCTATTATCAGTCATGGATCTACAATTATTGACATTGCATCAAAACTAGTTTAGTCATATGCATTTAGTCATTCACTGAAAATACAAGTTCCCCTCTTCCGACAATCACACACACTTATGAAGATTTGTTCAGGTCTTTTCAGATCCACCAGATACCGGGTCAGTTGTTAAAGCTTAATTGCAACAATTGAGTCTCCTTTTTTATTCAGTTGGGAACAAAACTTCTGTGTAGGAAATATAAATACACTAGTGGAAACTCACCGGGGATGTAAAAATGCATTATTATTGCATCATTGTAATAAAAAATGCATTATTATTGCATCATTGTAATAAAAAATGCATTGTTATTGCAATATTGTAATAAATTAAATACCCCTTTTTGTGATTTTGTTATTTTTGAATTTGCTCTTCAACCTTTTTGGATTGTTGTTTTGGTATTCAACATTAGGCCGTGAGTACAACTGGTGAGTCGTCAATCGAGAAAATGTACACATCTCTGTGCATCAAAATTGGTATCAAAGAATTTTATTTAAATAAACACTTCCTATGGTGTGAAATACAATATGACCAACCCACTGTGTAAAAAAATAAATTTTATAAAAATAGTTTTTTTGTCGATTAAAATAATTTTAATCTGCAGTTTAGTACCGACAACAATTGTATGTACATGTAAAGAACTGAAGTAATAATGATGGCAATGGTGTAAAAACATGAAAATATATTTAGTTTGTAAAATGTTCCGAATGTCTAATACACTTAAGTTGTTATTAGTATTAACTGTTTTCTACAGGATAGATCTTTCAGTTTATTTATCTTGCAACTATGACGACTAGTTTTGGGTAGAGAAAAGGCTTATTTCGTGAAGAACAACTCTGATTCTGACAAAAAGTTTTCTGAAGATAAAATTGCAAACATGTTGGATTTTCACATAGACAACATATTTGGTGGTCGAATTTTTTAACAAACAATCGGCATTCCAATGGGAACGAACTGTGTTCCTCTCCTCGCCAATCCGTTTCTGTACTTATATGAAGCGGACTTCATTCAAAGGCTATTACGTGAAAACAAAAAGAAACTAGCCCAATCCTTTTAATTTCACCTTTCGTTATATAGATGACGTGTTGTCGTAAAATAACGACAAATTCCAAGAATTTCTACATCTCATCTACCCCAGTGAGCTTGAAACTGAAGACAATGAGGGACATTTGAAGACAAACTTTTATGACAAACGTGATGACTTCAACTTTCCTATTGTTAACTTTCTCTTCTTGATTAGCAATGTTCCAGCATCGCATGCATATGGAGTTTACGTTTCTCAGCTTATCCGATATCCAAGGGCATGCGTGAGTTACCATGACTTTCGACAAAAAGAAGTACTGCTGTCACAAAAGCTTCTTAACCAGGGTTTTATCAATGGTAATTTCATGTCATCACTTAGGAAATTTTACGGTCGTCATCACGAATTTATTGACGGTAACAGTGTTCCAATATCCAAGAAGATGTTGGACCTGTCTCCACTGTCGCAACATTTCATGTACCTGCATCGATTTGTAACTACCACCAGATTGAATTTGTTGTAATTCGCGAGGGGTGCCATATGCCGAGCAGGTACTGCTTACCCTTCCTGAGCTGAGTTTATTCCTGGTGTTTATAGGATTTCGTGTTTTTAATTGTTTTTTAGTTTTCAGTGTTTATTTGTTGTTCTTGTGGTTGTTAATTTGTCTTCCCGGGTTTGTCTGTCTAATGGATTGTGTTTTTTGGTTGATCCGTGGGTATATTTGTCCATTTTAATCTTAATTATAGTTTTTACAAATTAAGACAACACAACAGGCTGTGCAGTCAATCAAGATGTGTCAAGACCAGTTAGGACTAGTTATGTAACTTAAAAATGTAAATAGAAAAATATACAGAGTATGTACATTGTGGAAAAATAATCAGGTCATTTGTATATTGTGGAAAAAATATACAGTTTATTTGTAAATTGTTGAGAAATATACAGTTTATTTGTACGAAACAGGTATAGAAAGGCAGAAATTCGAGGTTAACAAAATATAACATGTTATTTTAAAAGAATACCAAAAACACGAGACATAATGCTACTAGCAGACTACAGAAAACAATACTCGACATCTTTTGTTTTAGCATTAAATCACCCAGTAGCCTGATAAATGTATATTTGAATCAAACGTGGGGTTAATGGGCAGTAAGCTGATATTTGACAGTGCTCCAGCTAGGATTTAAGGACAGAGGGGTATACATTGAGGATAAAGGGCACTTTACCGCGTTTCAAGATCTGAAAAGGGCAAACAAGATTCAGTCAAGTTTGAAGAAATGTCAAGTATTCACTTATATAATTCCCTTCTAGGAGTTTTATTAGTTTCTTCGTACTCTTTAAGGATGCTCGCCGGTCATGTTTTGGTCTTTTTGTCAGATTTTCGGAATCCTCGGGTTTTATCCATTTCTTAAACATGAAATTTTTGCCCATGAACCCCCCACTTTTTCTTTTATAATTCAATCATATATACCTTAAAATGGTATTTGACAAAATTTTATAAAATCCTTTTTTATTTTTTCATACATCTTTGAGAGACTGAAGTTGTCAATGCAAAGACAATGAAAAATCCAGAGAAAACCAATTTCCTGCAAATTTTCAAGGCCTTATATCTCTGAAATGAGCACATGAACCTCTATTTTTTTCTTGCTTATTTGTTTACTATTCATATGTTATCTCAAACTAAAACACCTATTTCAAATTCTATTTATTTCCTATTAGACCAGCGATCATCCTTAATTCAGTTTCAATCAATTCAGTATTGTTTATGTGTAGTAAAAAGGGTTTTACTGAGTTTTATATTATCGCAGAGGGCAAATTGGAGCACTGAAAGGGCAGAGAGGTGCACTGGAAAAGGGACAGGGTGCTGCGCCCCTATGTTTTAAGCTAGCTGGAACACTGAATTTGCTTCAATGTAAAAAGAAAGAAAGAAAAGAAAAAAATGGATAAAATCAATCAAAATACGTGGATTAAACACTGGGAATTTCTGACCTATAATATGCAAACGTTAGGGTTTTAATTGGAATACTGCATACATGTCAATGACAGTAATAAGCAGATAAGAACCCCAATATAGTTACAGATTAAATAGACAAATAGCTATAATTGTAAAATTAAGCAAATATTTATAAAACAATCCTTCAAATAAATTAAATAAGGATTCTATTATTGTGTTGATAAAATACATTCCTCCTGTTTGCTTCTGTCAACTTATATCAGCGCTATATTTATTAAATCGTTCATAATATAATTTAATTAAGTTTATTTAAAAACAAAACATTGCTGCATTGCTAAAAGCTCGTATGGCACAACTCTGGTATTTGACTTAATTATTGAAGTTAAATGCATGTAATTTCAAACAATCATTCGGCAACAAGATGTCTATCTGTTTCAATTATCCTAAACACTTGTATGTAAATGTGTCTCTTATGATTAATGCAATTCATCACAGAGCTGTCTCTTTGTAGCTTTTAATGTAAATTGAATTGCTTTTTCATACTTTAAAGAAGTTGTTCAATTAAGTAAAATGTGTTTTTCAATATAAACTCTTGCACGTATTCAAGGTTTACTTTTGTGTTTTGGAACACTTAAATGGTTCCGAGACCCACCCGCCCCGCCTTTATGAAAATTGCAAGATTTGTGTATGTATAAAGGGCAATAACATTTCTATAACACTACCAAATTCCACAGTGTCACAGTCTAGGTATGTTGATGACTAAATGCTAAAGCCTACCAAATTGATGAAAAAAATTGTGATGGCGACCATAAAACTTCCCCTTATCATAATGCAATCATATTTAGTTTTATGTAGTCACGTCTCGTTGCTTGCTGGAAAGTGGACATGTATATAACCCAATAGTAAAAATATATATATTGATTTAAAATTGAAATAAATTAAATTGTAGCTGTACAAGTAAAATGAAGGGTCAAGGGTCAAGGGCATTGAAAATGTCCCTAGCAACAGATGAAAAAGTCCCTAGCAACCATATATATTTGGGTTAAGGACCTTATAATTTACATGTACAAGTAAAAAATAAACGTCAAGACTTTTTACACCTCAATCATTGGTATCAAAGAAAACTTATTACCACTGAGTCGATACCTGTGCTAGTGGACATCAAGTCCCCGAGGGTTTCATCACCAATTTAGTTGCTGGAGTTCCGATACAAGCGTGAAATTGATTGTAAGTTAATGTTAAATTTCGTTAAAACAAAGGAGTATCTGTCTCGTGCAAAGCTCTATCCATATTTTTTTTTGCCTTACTTTTTGGTCATTTTTGGTATTTTAGTTTACTCTTTCACGTTTTGGGTTTTTGTCTTGGATTTCAACGATTTATGCTTTGAGCACAACCGATAAATCGGATATCGACGACATTTGTTCATCTTGTGAATAAAAATTGAAATCATGGACTATTTATAGCACCATGGATCACACCCAAAAATTGAAGCGATTTTGAAAAATTGTATTTTAGTTTCGAATCCGTTAGAGCTGAAAATATTTTTTTTTCATAAAATCACTTTATTGTACTATGTCACTGTTTTCAATAGATCTGCCTCGTAGGCACTTTAATCAAAAGTATCGAGAAAAAAATACCGAAGACAATAAATCAGATAAGATGCTTTTTATGACAATCAAGATAATTTAGACATCTTTTGTCAATTATAATCTACGTCAAGGGTATTCATATATTAGCTGAGAACTTGCACATATGGCAATGGTCTACGTTTTTACATTGTAAAGCCTTATTGGAGCGCCATATGTTCTTGATAAAGATAAAATTTATGAAAATTAAATACCATAAAAATTTTCTACAGATGATAGTCGCATAAAGACACACGTAGCTATGGTGTCTTCTAATGATCATAAATAGCCGCATAAAAATGATTCAAAATTGACACACATTTGTCTATCTGAAATTTGAACATATATATGATACTTGCTGTCGCATCTTAGAACCACAATAGAAACAGTGCAATAGCCGATGAAAAATAAGGTTTTTTAATGTTTCAATTGATTTGGAGCTGAATACCGAAGAACGTGATGTCACTCTCGGTTTTTAGTGCGATTACATTGCTAGTAATTTAGTTTCTGTGCTGTATTAATTGTTTTTTTCATTTGTTTTCTTATTCCTTTAGCTATACATGTATCATTGTGGTGTTTGTTTGTTGTGTTATATTCTCATTATTTTTTCTTTTTCTTGGATATCGAATTTACTTACTATTGTTTTGTCGATATTTGGTAACTAATATCCAAAATTTAATTATTCAAAGGATACGTAGCTTACAAACATTATTCAGACCAAATCATGGACATAAGATTGGTACTTTTTATTGCTTTTGGTATAAATTTTATGTCTGCACATGGTGTACTTATTTTATTTTATTTTATTTGTCTTTTTGTCCCGTTTTGTCCCATCCCCAACAACAATTCGTACGCTATTGCTTTTTTCTGATCACTGACACGTGTTTCTGATAAAAATACTAAAGAAGAATTTTGTCAAAGGACGTGGAAACGTCTGGTCTTCCATACAATATGAATACTACAATTCTGCAGGAATTTGAATCGGATTATTTCTATTTAGCTTATCGGAACAGAATGTCGTAACTGTAACAAAAATGATCAAAGTTGGGTATACAAGACTTAAAAAAAATATTTTCTTCGACAACCTACAAAAAAGAATATTTTACATTTTTTGGGTAAATATAATTACTGATTTTTTTCACCTTTTTGTGAGAATTCAACGTCCAGAAAACTTAAATTGCATGACATGATCAAAATCTGTCAAAGAATTCTTCCCAAATCAATATTAAGGGTAATCCTGACCTTACAGTGAGATGTGACATTTTTTGTGTTAAAGGCCTCACTGTGACGAACAGTAATAAAAGAGCCATTGAGCTTAAACTTTTGTTGCATGGAGTTTGAATTAAGACCGAGTTATCTACTATATCCTTTGTCATATTTGGTACTACTACGGGACTGAAAACTTAACTGAATTTGTTGAAATCTAGGGCACTACAATTACAAACTAAATAAAATATATAAAATGTGAAAAAAATGAAACAAAAAATTCGCATTGAAAATCACACATGACTAAGTTTACTTTTTAAATGTTTTTTTGTTTATATAGAATAGAGAATGGAAACGGGGAATGTGTCAAAGAGATAAAAACCCGACCATACAGCAGAAAACAGCTCAATGCTACCAATGGGTCTTCAACACAGTGATAAAATCCCGCACACGGAGGCGGACTTCAGCTGGCCCCTAAACAATAATGCATACTAGTTCAGCAAAATGGACGGCACACTAAATTCCGAAACATAGAAATGAACAAAAATTAAAAGAACACACAAGACTAACAAAGGCTAGAGGTTCCTGACTTGTGACAGGTGCAAAAATGCGGCGGAGTTGAACATGTTTTGTGAGATCTCAACCCTCCCCTATACCTTTAGCCAATGTGGAATAAACAAACACACAGCGATACACACTCAGTTCAAAAGATGTCCGAGTCCGATGTTAATATATGCATGCTTTTGTAATTTAAAAAAAAATATGGAATAGATATCTGAAAACGAAAAACTAAAAGTCGAAAGTCGAAATAATCAATATGAAAACGGCTGATCTGTTTACTTGACGAATGCGAGCTCTCAAATGAATATTAAAGCACCCCAAATAACATAGGCGCGATAAGCAAATTTAGCCAAGTACCCAAAAGAATTTGGCACAATAGTTTACAAATTTTTTCCAACTTCAGATCATTTAAAATCATACTTCTGTTATGAAATCTATTCAATAAACTCTCATAAATTTCACATGCTATTCTTCGATAATATTTTTTTTCGCTACTGGAAAGATTGTTAATGAACAAGGCAAACCGATTTCATACAACATATATTTTGAAACAGATTTTTTGTGCAATTTATAAAAACTACGTAAATATTCATGCTTGTGTGACTATTTGGAATTACATATGACAATATATAATATGTGATAGTTTTGAGCCTTCATACAATGAATTTCTGACATTTTGCTTTTTTTGCTTCGGGGATTTTATATTGAAGTTTCAATTCAAGAAAATTGGCATCGCTATTGATTGTACCAACTCATAAATTGATACTCCCAATTATCAGAAATATTTAAGAGTTTTATAGATTTATAACAATTATTTAAATATCTTGTTGTTCAGACCTTCCTAATTTAGCGGCTACCTGTTGCGTTTGCTTTGAAGAACACGATGTGGCAAAGTAATTAAATTTTGCATTTTTAAAGCATTTTGTTTATTTTCAGAAAAAAATGTGTCGTAAATGGATTCTTAAAGCGATAAAAGCAACATATTAGTTCACCCTCTGCTCACAATTGGCGGATACGGTGCCATTATTCATCGCTTTTGTTTGAAAATCAAACAATGTCGCCACATCGAATCGTTTGATTACTCCGGGAACATTTAATAAAAAAAATAGGAAGTAATGTTATCCTTAGTTTTCAGCTGGTAATTAAGGTTACTTTGAAATCTCTTTTAACTTTAGTTTATTAGTAAACTTGACACATCGTTTAGATTCAGACTTGTTTTTCCTGTTTATGTCACTATGATTTGCAATTAGCATCATGTCTAACGAGATATACTCTTGAGATTCAGATGGTCAGAAGATGAAACAAATTCTCAGAATGGACCACGTCTTCTATAAAAATCTGACAGAGACAGTAGATTCCAAGATTAGAAAATTAAATTAATTAGTTTTGTCCCATACTAAATTTTATAGCCTCACCATAAGTATTTATTAGACAAAACTAACTAATTTCATTTCCATTAAATTATTTTGTGTGTATATCTTTTCATTTACTGTTTTGATTTTATGCCGTTAGATTCCCAAAGGGACATGAAATGTCTACAACATGAGTTTTATCTTAATAAATGGTTAATGATAATATTTCCTTCTATCTTGGGGGCACTTCCGGATAATTGTGTGCTCTGACATAAGCTATTACGATAACTTGGTAATTTATAGCTGGCGATTTGACTTTGAAAATGCTTTCACTACGGTATAATATTTTAGTTTAAATTAATTTATTTATACTGGATTATGATAACCCCCTTCACTCTGCGGGTTCAGGAGCGACCCATGTAGCGACATTTTATCCTACTCTTTATCGACATCAACAGGGGAATCTTTAACATGCTAAACACGGAAAACTATAATATCGTATCTTATTATATTTATAAGAGAATCAATTCAATACTCATTTTTATTATAATTGATATTTGAGGGGATTCTGTAAATTGAATTATGTAAGCAGTCCATTTTTCCCTAGTGTCCTCGTATTGCACTCGACAGTGGTCTGTAGTTGACTTCATATTTGTCTGATGTTATATGTTTTTGTCAGGAAAAGAAATGATAGATTTTCTATAATAATTTGATGATCACCCCCGCATATGGCATCGGTATTTAAGTAAACACCGCTAATGCCTGGGGGCGATCCGAGTAAACTTCCTTTCGCTTGTCTTTAAATGTCGTATGATTATATGGACTTTCAGGATAGAGAACAGCAAACAGTACTGATCATTTTCAGTTTTTATTGTAATAATATGCACTGTTTAACGGATCCGTTATATATGTACACCACTACTTCCAAAAGAGTGTTTTTGGTAAATATTTTCATTGGTAAGAGCATATCTGATTAGGGGCTATTAAGGATGATCGCTGGTCTAATAGGAAATAAATAGGATTTGAAATAGGTGTTTTAGTTTGAGAGAACATATGAATAGTAAACAAATAAGCAAGAAAAAAAATAGAGGTTCATATGCTCATTTTAGAGCTATAAGGCCTTGAAAATTTGCAGGAAATGGGTTTTCTCTGGATTTTTCATTGTCTTTGCATTGACAACTTCAGTCTCTCAAAAATGTATGAATAAATAAAAAGGATTTCATAAACTTTTGTCAAATACCATTTTAAGGTATATATGATTGATTTATAAAAGAAAAAGTGGGGGTTTATGGACAAAAAAATTTCATGTCTAAGAAATGGATAAAACCCGAGGATTCCGAAAATCTGACAAAAAGACCAAAACATGACCAGCGAGCATCCTTAATGTACCTGAGCTAGTAGCATCATATGAACGATTGATATTCAAATTAAATATCCGTGCTTTCTGATTGTTCTATCTAAAACATGTAAAAGGGCTGGCTTGTTGATAGACGTATTATATTAGGTTTTTGCTGCAATCTTTATAATGTGTTGACAATATTCATGTACTTTAGATGATAGTTAATAATATTTAGGCCACACCTTCTTTCAGCTGATAGACGGGGCTACTGTCTTTTTCGGTGCATCTGCGCACTTTCTTTTATTACATCTCCGCACTTTTTTCACACCTTTTTTTTTTACTACAACTGTGCACGGTTTACCTTGCTCTGGCTCATAGTTGTGTTCCACGTGTTTGCTGATAATACCTGAATTTTTTACGTCAGTCTTTACGTTCATGTACTTTCGCCCATAAGGTCCTATGTTGAGATTTTAAGGGAGCAACTAATTGATTTGGGGATGGAAGTGGGCTAGAATCAAATATCCTGCCTAAATATTAGTCCTGGATTTTTTTCTCGTTTAAACCAAAATATTTCCTAATTGACACATGTCCTGCATTTTTTTATCCTGTCTTTTCATTTTGCCAAAATCCTGTAAATTCCTTTACTAATTTTAGCGTTTTGATGGTTGTTCAGTGCATTTTTCATTACCATTGATGAATTGCTTTGGACACCCCCCTAAATATAAAATAAATTGTTATGTAATGTAACCCACAAAGAAGATGTATAAAAATGAAAGGAAAAGAGGTAAATTTCAAGCAGCCAACAAGTCTGAAGCGAAAAAAAAAACAATGTACATTCTACATGTGTAACTGGTACATGTAGTAGTATTAACACGTCAGAAAAATCACAAAAAGATACCCCGTCCAAACAATAAAACAAAACGTCATAGATAAAATTGAGTTGCAAAAACAATAAAATGAAAATCCATCTGAGGACAGAGCTTTGCAAGATGGAGACACTACATAGTTTGTGAAAAAAATATTTCATATCCTAATAATATGCATAGTGTTAGAGAGTGGGTAAAGATATAAATTTTGAATATAAAACCACATGTGCCAAACGTAATGTGTAACAATTGTTTATATGGATTAAACATGTTTGGAGACACCTACTACTGACCATACAGTACTTCGGTTAAATATAATATAATTGCAATTGTGTTGCATGTTGGCCAAAATAGATTATTTAGACCCATTAATACTTCTGGTAATGAACCAGAACGTCGTTCATTCATACTTGTAAATCAAACAGGCGTTTGTTTGTTATGTTCCATTCTCATGAGTTTGTCTTTTTCTTGGATTTCGAATTTACGGACTTTTCCCAATGTTTTGTCGCCTCGGTTTTCTTTTCTAAAAGAATTGCTAATACCTCTACACTTAGCGAATGAGAGAGCAGCCCCTGTAGCGACATTTCAAGAGAACGTCTTTAACTTGCTAAGGATTTTGCCTTTCCTTAACACGGAAAAGTCATTTTTCTTCTCCATCCCACGGACTAGTTTCTTTTACCGAGACCCTCCTCGCAAATGGTTTCGATTGGGCGTCGCAAATTTGACCCCTGAAATTTTCTTTCCTGGCAGGAATCGAACAAGGGACCTTTGGCTTTATAGTCCAATGCGCTAACCACTACACCACAAAAATACATTAACAAATGCAGAAAATCAAATTTTAAAATATATGCTATGTTGATAAATATTTCGAAATCTCTTTTTTTCCTACAAGTAGATAATTTTTCTCAAAAGTAATTTAGCAATGAACATTATAAAATTGTCACCACTTGTAACCTTATAAATTTATTTTGATTCGATGATACGGTGGCAATTTCGAAACTTTATAAATATAGAAATCTCATTTGAAGTAATTACGATTGTTTGCTATCTCATAAAAACTGCACCATAAAAAAATCCCTGACGTGTAAGACAAAACAGGGAAAACAAGCCAATTTGCCTTGAAAAGATCAACCCATTAATTGAATCATTATAATCAACTATAAAGCACAAACGCTGGTAAGGGTCGTTATGTCAGTATGGGATTGTATATTTATTATACGTTTGATCAAGCAATATTGCATTGACTCGTGATTTGTTATGGCCATTAAGCCATGATCTTCAGTTGAATGTCAGTTATCGCGTTTACAACCGAGAGGAAACGTTTCTAACTCCCGCGAGTCAGCAGGGAATGTTTTAACATAATGCAATTTATAGACCAACACTCGAAATCGTAATTTTATTATATTACACCATTAATGTAGAAGATTTGTGAGGGTGGGACTTTTCATCCGAACTTCCGAACCACATACAATGATGTTTGATCACGCCATCTGTTCTAAGGATACTTTTGCTGCTTGTTGACATTGTTAAGAACAGTTTTTTTTATCGCGAATGTTATCACTGCAGCTTCAGTTTTCGGACATTTTCGTGGTATATAAAACAAATTTAACAAGCTACAAATCCCCCCGCCCCCTTTTTAAATTCCATTCAGTATTTTTGCTTTCCTTTCTATCAAACAAAGTATACAGGTTTTTATTAACAGATCTTTTACACAACTTAAATACTAGCTCTTTTTTTCAGTTTTTCGTTTCAAAGAAGTGATTTTTAAGGTTCATCTATACACTTCAATAAAAATGGCTGTGTTTACACCATGAAATTTTCTCTGAGTACAGACCAAAACTGTGTAATTTTAAAAGTTTTAAAGCCTGGCAGCACCTTGATAAATAAATGTTACATCCAATTAATGTTCTAAAAAGTTAAAACACTTTATGGATTTTGATGAACATTTTCTTTCCTTGCCACAAAAGATGGTGAAATAAACAAACACCTGAGTTTTCTTTGATACAGTCCACTCATTTACACTAGTTAAATCACCTTTGTTGTGAGTAGATTTCTATTGTCTCTCTATTTTCCATATCAATCAATATGATACAATACAATAATTACCTGAGGGGGACCATATCAAAGATTTCACCAGACTTTCTTTATTTTTACACCACCTGTGGCAAGGAAAGAAAATGTTTAGCAAAATCCACAAAAGTTTTTTTCTTTTTAAAACACAAATTGAATACAACTTGTATATATCTAGGTGCTGCCAGGATTTAAAATTATTAAAATTACACAGTTTTGTCTTCACCCAGAGAAAATTTCATGGTGTAAACACTGCCATTTTTGTTGCAGTGTATAGATGAACCTTAAGTCCACATACTATCGGAGTTGGATCATTTAGTAGTTACATTGTACCTATATAAAAGTGTACTCACACACACACAGTGTGGCCGAGTGGTCTAGGTAGTTCGTCATGACTACTAATGATCACTAGACAGCAACACTGAGGTTGTGAGTTCGAATCGCACCTGTGGTGGGGTGTGTTCGACTCCTATCTTAATTGACAAGGATTGCCAATTTTCCTACCGAAGGTCGGTGGTTCTCTCCGGGCACTCCGGCTTCCTCCACCGATAATAACTAGCCGCCGCGAAATAGCCAGATGTGCTGAAAATGGTGTAAAACCCAAACTAAACAAACAAACAAATAAACAAACAATATGGTACGTTTGTATGTGACCTGGTCGAGTTTATACACCGATAAATTGCGGAAAAACAACTTTTACGACTTTTAATTCTATAATAACTATCCTTTTCGGCAAAATAAGAAAGAAATGAGCGTTTTAAAATGGCACTCTTTTACTGGCTCTCATATCCATACGCTAAACGTCATTTATCGGAAAATAAAAGATCCAAGACGTCACGTTGTCGACCAATCAAAATAAAAAATATTTGAATTATAATGGAATAAAATTTTTATTTTAGTTTATTCGGTAAGAATTTGTATACAATAACAATAAGTTAGTGTCTGTGTTCTGTTACCATGGTTACTTCCTGTTTGTTGTAATGGTTGTGCTTATGAATTTATCATTATATTTTTAATCGGATTTCCAACATTCTGATCTCGAGCACTGCTCATGAGTTGTCAGCCAATGAAATGGCCATACAGTGCATCAAAATTAGTTCGGTATTTTTTTTATTAATGCGTCTGTAAGGAAATGTGAGAGAGCACATTATAATGACAAAACATTTTAGCAATGAATCATAAAACACAGGCACTAACATGAAGATGTCTGAAAACGAAAATCATTTTAACCACCTTTCACAAAAATTGAAATTCAGAGAAATATGTATTAATTAAAACCCCATGATATTAAAGAGATCAGACACAGAAATTTACAGTACATTAGCGATTACAAAAATAACCCTACAACTTACAGACTGAATCCGGCAAATGTCATATAAAAGTGTTATAAGCGTAACTAATATGATTTGTTTTGGCGTACTCATATATGTTAATCCCAGCGGATTGAAAAGCTGGTTTAGATATGCTTATAATTCCAAGGTTGTTTTCAAAACATCAAATGCAGTAATTTCATTGGCTACCAGCAACTTCCGGTATAAAGTTTATAAGTTGATAAATTCCTTTCATGGCGTCGTACGTACGAATACCCACACATGCAATATAGTGCATGAGGAAAATGTTAATTTCAAATTTCTGCATTACTTTGGAATTATAAGTAATAAAGGTATTTTTACGGAATTTATCAATGTGTAAACCCGGGTTAACTACTCACAAACTTTGCATAAACTCATTCGGACTTTACTTTGTGAGTGAATCGCCATTGTTTACACATTGATAAATTCCTTCAAAATAACCTTTATTACTATAATGTTCAAATAGTCTTCAATTTATTATTGAACTTAAATAAGGAACATACTAATGTATTAAAAAATAAAGCAGGGACATACACTGTAGCGAGAACAATAAAGGGTGTGTCTCCTGTGGGAAACTCTTGTTGTTGATGTTGGTGTCTATCATATGTATAGTTTCCATAACTGCATTTTTTTGTTTATGATTATTTTTAAATTATTATGTTGTTTTTTAAGGTGTCCGGACCATAATAGATCATGAACAAAAAGTGTATCTCTTTTTGATCGTGAATGGCTGAACCAAAAAATTTAAAGCTGGAATTTTGTATATATCTTTTTCTCAAATTGAAACACACTCTGTTGCTTATATGCAGTCTGTAAAAATAAGTTAGTTATATTGACATTTCCGAAGTTTGCCGAAAATTACCGAGGTCATTTCAATTGCGTTGTATGGAACATCCGGGAACTTTCGAATAGTCACGTGGTCATTTATGGTCCGGATACCTTAACCAATCAAAGCAATCACTGTAACCATTCTATTTTATTATGTTAATTTTGTTCTGCATTTGGTAATTATAAATTATGATGATTATACTGCTCTATATGGGTTCGAAAATTTGGAAAATAAAAACCTTTGTTTTTGTATTTGTATAGCTGTCACAGTTTAATAAATACATGTAGTATAGGAAAATGAAAGGGTATTGCGTATGCATCAGCATAAAACAGAATACAGGAAAAGTGGACAATGACACGCCTACCAATCGACAGACCCTCAGACGAAAAAATAACAAACACTGCACAAAACTCAAACATAAAAACAACATCATGACCCTGGTGCATAAAACACACTACAGCAGTCAATACAGTGTGATTAGAAACAACATCATGACCCTCTGGTGTATAAAACACACTACAACAGTCAATACAATATGATTAGAAACAACATCATGACCCTCTGGTGTATAAAATACACTACAACAGTCAATACAGTATGTTTAGAAACAAGGTGACCGGTGGCCATAAATATTAAAATTAGTGTAAGGGAACGTAATTTAGATAACGGGATAAAAATTTGCTGTTTTGAATGTAAACTAGCTAAGTCTCTCCTGGCTACTGGAAGTATACTGTCTCCCAATTAAACGAAAAACCATGTAAGGCGTTTATAAATATCATCAATCATATTTTAATGAATTATAGACAAAAAGAACTGTTAAGTAAGATTCGTTTCTTCGCCTTTTACTGAATTTAATATATACACCCATTAGGCAACACAAATTCCAGTGGTTTACTTGTAATCCGTTATGACAATTTTTAGTATTAATGGCTAAATGTCAACCTCATCCTGCGTGATAGTTATCAAAATGTTTATTAAACAAAATGTTGCAGTTCTAACAGCATTCCCGCTGGGATTATGTTGTCATTATATACATAAAGTATAGTTTTTACCAGTAGGTTTGTCTGTTCTCGGCTCTTATTAATGGAGTTGAAAGTCCTTAAACTATGGAATGTCACGTTATGTAACACAAAGATGCTTGAATTAAAAAGCCAAGATTTACGTACAGCTTGTAATATCTTTTAAATAGAGAACTAAAAATTAGAATATCCATTTCTTTGTTAATTATTTCCAATAATGACAAAAAGAGGTATTTTCCCGGGCGTAGCATAGTCTTTACATGTTTTTGGCTTAGCCGTTTTTCTCTCATTTTTGATTTGATTATTCCGGATAACAATTTTGGTTTATTTTCGGTTTTCCACCTTTTTGTTTTGTCGAAATGGGCGTAAGGATGGAAACCAATGAACGTGTATTTCAATGAACAGTTATTATAACAACAACCCTAAAATTTTTATACACACGGCCTTGGTTGTGGCGATCAAAGGTTAAATGATTACTGATCTGTAGTATATACTATTGGCCGACTAGCTATTAACAATGACCACAAACAAGTTATTTGACGGGAGTTTGTCGGAAATAACCATGAAACATCGATATCTGACAATTACTATAAGTGAAATACATGATGGTTATTGGCTTATAAGATTTTTTGTGTTTGTTAATAAACGCGTGATGTGAACCCTAAGACGATATTAACGGAATAATCACATACATACAGACAATATCATCAGATTGTTAAATGATTATATAATTTATTGCAGTATGTGATGAATTTAGATAATTCGTAAAGAAAAATAAATTGCGTTGTGTAAATTGACATTCTCTAATGACAGAGTTTTGATCATAAACGGTAATTTCTTTCTTGTTTAATCTTTAATTTTCAAATTTGTTGAAATCTCAGACATGCATGTAATCAAGATGACAAGAGCAAAACAAAATATTTTCCCCAAGACCAGTTCATGAATGTAAAGCATTGATTTTGTAGTGTTTAGCTTTACTAGTGCTGAACTTATCTACATGTACCCTTGGGTTGACCAGTTTTGACTGACTAGAAGTAAATTTGTTTCAAAGTATGGGAATGCGGAAAATCAAGACAAAATAAGTTTGTTTGTTTAGTTGGGGTTTTAAGCCATTTTCAGCACATTTGGCCATTTCGCGGCGGCCAGTTTTTATTGGTGGAGGAAGCCGGAGTACCCGGAGAGAACCACCGACCTTCGGTAGGAAAATTGGCAATCCTTGTCAATTAAGATCGGAGTCGTACACACCCCGCCACAGGTGAGATTCGAACTCACAACCTCAGCGTTGACAGACTAGTGATCGTTAGAAGTCACGACGAACTACCTAGACCACTTGGCCACCGAGGCCCCGGAGACAAAATAAGAATAAACAAGATCACAATTGCTGTTTTAAGACAAAATATTTCAACGAAACCTGTCAAAACCTAAAGCTTTAAAAACAGAACATGTTGTACATACATGTATACAGGGTCATACAATTAATATTCTTGAATTAATTAACCTGTATAAACAGAAAACCTATCTAATATGGACAAAATCTGCAGTCTAGCAGTTCAGTTTAGAGATAGAATAGAGAATGGAAACGGGGAATGTTTACTTTATATCAGTACCAGCGATTTTTTGGGCATGAAACAGTATTATGGGCTACATTTTTATAATTTTAGTCTATTATTTGAAATATTATGAACTATGTATCAAGTTCTAAATTATATTCTTGATTGTGTGGACCATTCTATGAAATTTTTAAATATATATATGCTTATTCACCAAGTCATTTGTGTAAGTTTTGTATTAATTATTGTTACCTTAATTTTATTACATGTAGTTATTTTTACCCTTTTATCTATTCATAATTAGAGCCTTTGAAATTTCTGTCCACTTGTTTCCACCAATACTCTCGACAACCTTCTGTCGTGCATGAGTGTTATACGTTCAATATTAACAAGGCTCAATTCTATTTTGCTTTAAATTTGAAAAAAGAAAACTTTTGTTCAAGGATTTCAGGTACACTCTCACTTAAGTTACCCTAAGAACTAATCTCGAATTTTTAGATATCATGATATTGTCTTCCGCTAAGGTGTAATTAGTCTATACGTAACTGGTGGTCCACATGTCGGTAGACAATATTATAACAGTATGGTAGTTTTTAAGCAGGTTTCATTCAGTAAACTTAAATCATGTCACGCAAACGGGGGAAAGCTTTGTTCCTTTGGACTGTGAATAATGTTATGTTTGACAAGTATTCTAAGGAAACATTTGTTTTTGCGTTTTTTGTGGTATCCGGCGTATCATAGCAACACGCGTTATACCGGAGATGTATTTTCATCAAAATGCTTCTAGTTTTTCATTCACCGGAAGTAGCATTCATGTGTTTTGAATGATATGCGTGTTCAAATGACGGATCTGTATCCGGTTTGTTGATTGTTGCACGGTATTCAAATCAATCATGAAGAACCGGAGATATTGCTCGTAATGAATGACTTGTGTTCATGACAAAACCATATATTTCATCTCACTTATCGTATCAAATGTCTGAACCGGTTTATGCAATGAAAACTGAACAATACACTATAAATATACAATACACAAATTGTATGCATGAATTGACCTTATGTAGAGCACGAGATGAATAAATATACACAAAAGTTCACCTGTTAAGTTTTTTTTTTAATATTAAGAATTAACTGAATTGTATTTTTGTTTACCTTATAATTGTAAATGGAAGAAAAGTATGGCTTATTTTGTGTCGCTACAGCCAGCTCCTTTTAAAGCGGATACTGGTGTAATCGATTTGAATTAAAATGTAGGCGGCCACAGTTAACTGCTGACAGTATCTATGTAATTTTGTTTCGAATTTGCATTATCATACTTCGTATGGACTAGTCACGCTCTAGTGTTATTAATACAGTATGCATTTTATTGCAATGTCTTGATAATATTGAAAATATTCAGAAAATGTTCACAGGCGTTTGTATTTGACTGACATTTTGAAAATATTAAGACAAATATTCACAGACATTTTTATTTTACTGACATGTTCCTGTTTATACTTTCCCGATGTTTATATTTTCAATGTGCTTTCTTGCTTATATGTTATTAAACTTGCATGCTTTGTTATAATGACGATTAAAAAGCTCCATAGAGCTTATGTTATTTGTAGAAATATACCGTCTTTAAATAAAACTTTGAACCTTGAACCTGAACCTGAAAACATTACGACAAATATTCACACACATTTGTATGTGATTGACTTTGTGAAAACAAGTGGTTGATCTGGTTAAAGTTGTCATATGGCCCCTACCAAAGAACAATTCCCTACATCACAATACCACGTTTTTATTCAATACTGACAATCGGTTTATTTCTAATTTCAGATGTCAACGTCAGCCTTATATATATGTGGAATTATGTGTGCATTAATAGTTTCTCTGACTGTGGCTTTTGAAATTGACGACAATGTCGTGCCTGATGACGATTTTTACCCAGAATTTAAAGATTTGGATCCAGTATCGGACGATTCTAGAAAAGAAAACTTATTAAGTAAAATTCTAAAATATTTAGATCCAAAAAATGGCAATTCTGCTGACACAGAGGGAAGATATATACAAAAGATTTTCGAAAATGACTTGGATTCAGGAGCACGATTACCTATTGTAAGCAAGCGAAAAGTGTTTTGGCAGCCATTGGGTTACATTCCAGCTTCAGTGCGCATAACCGGAAACAATGGAAACACTCAGTCTAACGGCGGAGGTGGACAATTATTTAGATATGGCTAAATCGTTTCATCGTCGTCGATGAGCGAAACTCGGGTTCGCAAACATTCTCAATTAAAAAGTGTACAATTTTGGAAAAGACTTATTTTTTAAGCATACATCAAATTTGTACTTCTCCGATGTCAAGTAAAAGATGTAGTTTATACTTTGTAAATAGTTTCGAGGACTAAATTCACTAACTCAACTTTATAAAGGCAACTTTGATTTCTAACTAAATGAAAAAATGGTTTCAATATCTTTGAGTAATATAATTAGTAAATTGGGTCCCTGTTAAGATTCAATCCAGAAACCAAGCTTTTGTTAAATGCCAACAGTTGGGTAAAATTTTTTAATTGAATTAAAGGATTCATATCTTAATCTAGTGTTCGAATTTTTAATGCAAGATCCGGTGATGACTTGACCGGCATTTAGGGATAACCGTTATAAACTATAATAAGGAGAAAGACAAGTATGGAGAGACTAGAACATGAAATAATGGGACATAATACAGTCCTTTAATCACTCAACATTCTGCATGCCTAGAACTCCGTCTGAAATCTTCAACAATAAACCAAAGGTTCAGACCTTACATCACGCCCAAGGCAGTCCCTAAAATCAGCGTACGGGGAACTATTTGCAATTTGGAGTAATAAAAATGAAAGGATAAGGGTTATGTGTGAATGAGATAACATTCCATTAGATTATGAAAGATATAGGGGACGCATCAATGAGACAATTAACCGTATAAGACCGAAGGTTGAAGGCTGAAACATTTAATTAAAATAGGTCGTCATGAGACCTTCAGCGAGAAGCAACATCACCCACAAGACAACTACCAAATTGCCAAGGAAATAATTGTTTCAAAAATTAAAAATAACCGCAAATTCCAAATAAACATAAAATGTACTACAATATTTTGTTATAACTATATTATGATTGTCGTGCAGACTTCCTACAGTTACTGACGCGACATACATGTAATTTGTTTATTTAGTATATTTGGCTCCCTCGAAATTGGTTTCATTTAAAAGTTCAGTTCTACAAGAGGTTGCCAAACCCTTGTTAGTATGAAATTATAAATGAAATTTTCTACCAGAAGCAAGTTTGATAGACCGTTCCCAGACAATCATAATCAAGGCATAATTAGATTCAAACGGAACTGGTTTTCAAGTCGCGGTGTCATTTATTAAGTACATAATCAGGTGAAAAAAATATAATAGGTTCCATCAATGGGGAAATATTAATGGGATGACAAATCAGTAGAATTGAAAAGAAGGGAATATAATACTGTTACGTATTCCGTCAATGTTATTGAGACAAACTATGGAAAGTTGAAGTGTCGAGAATTATAGTTCGTGAGTTGCGGCTTAATTGAAAGGATTGGTCAGTGGAAACGTCCACTCCGAAAGAATGTCAAACTATGATTAAGTTGTGAAATGTTAGTAGTTAAGTGGGAGTTGAAGCAGATCAGCTTTATTTTCTCTCGTCATGCATAATTTACTTGAAAGGATGTGCAGTCAAATAAAACAAATGTTTTAATAAATTTCTACAGAAAAATATACGTGTAGCGGTGTAGCGTAGAACAAAAAAATGTTATCAGCTGTATTTATTCCGAAAATGTCGAATTTCATATTAAACAAAATACACCTAAAGGAAACAGAAATTATATCTTCAATTTAACTCAGAGAAATTAATAAATCTTACATATCTTTAAGAAATACGCGATGTCAAACAAAATAAATAAATGTTATGCCAGTAAAGGTAGAAAGGAATTGACTATGAGATTTTCTCCAATTCTTGTGATGTGCTAGCTATTCTGGACCGGTTTGTTAAATAACTTTATCCCACGTGTGGTTTATTTTTTTAGCGTTTTGATTGGCTGTTATGAATTGCCGGTACTACTTTTAATTACCGGAACTACTTTCGGTTTGTTGTCTACAACATTTAAACAAATCAACGCTAAATGTCTACCCATTCGTACTTGTAGATAAACTACTGTTTATTTAATTAAAAAAACCCAAATGGTTGGCAATAAAATAATAAATATGACAAATGTTGTAATTGGGCCTTAAAATTATTTTATAAATCAAATTCAATAATTTCATCATGCGTGCGTTTATTCACAAGACTTTTCTAATGTGATTTGAATACAAAATGTAATGTCACAATTATTACTTTTCCATGTACCGTACTTATATTATAAATATTCAAATTACAAGATAGCTATTTTATCACCTACAATTTGTCAATTTAAAATAGGTGAGTGTAACAGTGTATTCGTCCCACCAGTGTATTCTTTCCAGAGGACAAGTTACACTAGTGTATAATTTCCAGAGTAATTATTGCACTAGGTTATTTTTTCCATGCCTAGTGTAAATTATCGTTTGTTTAGTTGTGTATCCAAAACACTCTTTTAAAAAGGGATATTTTAGGGGGACTATCAAAAAATGGGGCATGGGATTTTTTTTTGGGAGGGGGTAAAAATATCAAAGTAAGCATTTAGAAATAAATTGTCATGTGGAAATTATACACTAAGAGTAATTTATCCTGGAAAAAATTACCTAGTGCAATTATTCTTCAATGGAATATTTAGTTGTACCATTTGTCGTTCGGTAATTCAAAATCGCCAGATATTCCTCTGCTCCATATTGAATAATTTAATCTTTGTCATTATGATATGAGATTAAATTGATAAAATGCCATTTAATATGTAATCGGAAGTTCCGGATGTGGCAACAGCAATTTACTGCTGGGGAGATATTTTAAAGTCGTAGATTCGACTACAACTTAAACTTTATATGTATATAGCTAACTAATCAGGGTTCTAAAAGAAAGGAAAACTTTATTAAAGAAATATAATTTGTAAAGGTAATTTCTATAAATCAACAGGTATGTAAATGAAAATTTAAATCATCATTTATCCAAGAGGAGTTTTAAATGCATAATTCTATATGGAAAAATCCTATATTAAATGACAGATTTACCTTTGCAGGAAAAGCCAAAGTTAATGTAAAAATACTCTTTATGATATTAAAAGGTTAGATTCAATTTTGAATTTCGATAAATAATATTAGCGATGCTAAAGGTCAAAATTTGGAACGTCGAATGAACAGCAACAAATATAGTAGAGCATAATTAATGGAAAACGATACAGTAAGGTTCCTCTACTGATTTTTTGCTAAAATTTTACCATATGTGTATGCATATTTTTCAAATACACCAACAAGACATACTTTCATGACGTAGTCTTTAAGATATTTGACATTGTTTTTGATACATTTAAGCCAAAAACCCCTTTTTTCACTTTTCAAGACTACCACAAAAGACTGCAAAAAATATAACTTCACTGGGTCTTTTGTAAAATATTTCTAAATACATAGACATTTTTCTCTAATAGAACTGGTGGCAATGATCTATAAAATAATTAGACAATTTTGCAAATTTTGGTTGAATAAAGAATATTGTTGTTAAATTGATAACTTTAGATTCATGATTTTTTCTTTGAATTTTAGTATAATTATTTTCATGTAATGGATTTTTGTTTGCAAATGAAAAAAGGTGGGGTCCACATTTTTGGATGCTATAAGGGGTTTTCTTGAGACCTACTATGACGTCACAATGATGATAGTACTTCATTGCGATTTCAGATATGACTTTCGATGAAAAAAAAAACGCCTTTAAATGTTTTTACTCACCATGATAGCAACAAAGTAAAGATCTTGTAGCTTTTCCTACACCAAATCCCCTCAGTGCTCTCCGAATATCGAGGAAAGCTTTGTCTAAGGGTTAAAAACAAATATATTGTGATACAAATTTGATGAACACATTTCGTTGAATTACGACTCAAGTAGTTGTCATCAAGGACTGAAATGTTGAAACCCAAAACCAAAAAAAAAAAAAAAAAATAGCAAAATACGTAGCAGAATTTTATATTTCCTCAGGATAGATTTTTTAACATTTGTACGACATTCCTATAAATGAACTAGGCAGGAAATCTATTTTTAGTAAGTGAATCTATAACAGAAAAGATGGAAAAGGGATCAAAGTCACAGTAATCATGAAAATACGTCAATTCTAGACCAGATGGCCATTAATTACGAGAGAAATTTACATGTATCAGTTTGAAAAATTCATAATTGAAATCTTGTTTGTAACGAAATACTGCATGTAGGTGCAGCTTCAACGTCAAACCGTCTTTTTTCGAACTGACTGGCTGGGTCATGGGATAAAAAACTTGAATTCTGCCATTCCTTTTGATAAAATACAAGTACCACAGACTAAGACGAAGATCGATAGCAAATAATTCAAATACTGTGAAACACTTATTCTTCGTCGAATACAAGTTTTAATGGATTTCGTGGAAAGATAAATCCACGAATTGAAGAACCCAACGAAACTTGATTCGTTCTTACAATATAATATTTTTATTAGTGTTTAATTTGTCGTTTATACCTTGAAATTGATCAAATGGAACGATTTAATTCGCAAAATTAAAAAATACTGCATGTAGGTGCAGCTTCAACGTCAAACAGTCTTTTTCGAACTGACTGGCTGGGTCATGGGATAAAAAACTTGAGTTCTGCCAATCCTTTTGATGATCAATAAAATACAAGTACCACAGACTAATATAAAGATAGCAAATAATTCAAATACTGTGAAACACTTATTCTTCGTGGAATACAAGTTTTAATGGATTTCGTGGAAAGATAAATCCACGAATTGAAGAACCCAGCGAAACTTGAATCGTTCTTACAATATAATATTTTATTCGTCTGTGTGTAATTTGGCGTTTATTCTTTGAAATTGATCAAATGGAACGATTTAATTCGCAAAATCCACAACATTAAGAACCCACAAAATGTCCCTTTATACCAATCAACTGAACCCACAGTATATAAAAATAGCTATCTGCAATAGATGTATATTTTAGGATAATAATTTTGATGCACAATATATATGCATGTATACTTCATTGATTTTATCTATCATGTTTGCTCAAGGCAGAATATATTTTAAGCCGAAACAATTACGCAAACGGTTGAAGACTCAAATGCCAAGAGAAAAAACCAAGATCCGGGGGGGTTACTTCCTGTATTTTTAGTGGTACGAGTGTGCCGCAAAACAGGGTCGCTTTTTCATGCCCTGCTGGTTAGAACAGGGTCCCTTTTTCATGCCCTGCTGGTGAAAACAGGGTCTTATTTTAAACAAAGTATTTGTCTAGAACAGGATCGCTTATTTAACTGTTTAAGATGCAGTCTAGAACCCGGGTCTAGAACAGCATCTATTTTATACGGTCTAGAACAGGGTATACATTTTCTGAGCGTGTCTAGAACAGGGTATGTTTTTCAATATTTCTGTTTAGAACAGGGTATGTTTTTCAATGTTTTCCGGTATTATTTGGCAAATGCTGTCCGCACAGTGATACCCGAAAGGATAGTCAGTAACCCCCCCCCCCCCGGATCCAGATTCAATGTAAAAATGGACTCTTGTGAGTAATCATACTGTATTGGCTTTATATATGGTGTTTTATACAACAGAGGCATAGGATAGTTCACTACTCAGTGTCTGTACGAAGTCAGACAATCCTGACTCTATGTTGTTTTTATGTTTATGTTTGTTGATTTTATTTTTCTGGGGGTGTGTCGATTGGATAGCGATGATTGATTGGTGTGTCTTTGTTGACTTTCCTGTTGCCCGCTTTGTTGTTTATACATACAAAGACGAAGTACGTAATTCAAATGAAAAAAATGAACAAGGTACGTGTAAGTAAACAGAACTTTTTAGCAAAAAACTATTTTGAATTTCAACATTGCCTTAATAATACAGAATAATAAGTTCAGGATGGATTGGGAATCACAAGAGTTCAAATGTAAAGTTTTGAGAATAATAACACTATAAAGTAATAACCAACACAATAATAAAAATACATGTCCAATTTCTCAAATTTATATCAAGTAAAATTATTTTAGCTCTCAGTAAAATCTTCTTCATGATTTGTTGATTTTAGTATGCATGGCAGCAAATAAATGTTACGGTCTTAATTTTGTTCTGCCTTGGAAAACAAGAGAACTTTAATAGAGATTATTTATTTCTTTTTAAGAAAAACAACAAACTATTATAAAATTCATATCCGTTTTTGTAAAACAATCATACTGGAGTTGATCGACCTTGAAATTTCGATATACTGCAAACTTAATTAGGTCTTAAAACACAAGAAATTACAGTGCTTCTCAGTTGCTTAGATGGTTGGCAAGGTTACATGCACGAGGCGAAAAAGTGTGGAAAATAAAGTACATACACATTGTTGAGTAAATAAGGTTTTACATTAGGTATATAAAGAAATATAAATGTCAATGTGTAAACAATTAGTATAATTTATTTTCATTTAAATTTTTTTTAAACCGTTTCCTTCAAAACTCATAGAAACAGTTTATAACAAACATGTATAACAATTAGAATGAAGAACTGGCATTTAATGGATATAAGGTGACATGTTTTCTATTTAAATATTGAGTTCGAGTTTTTCATGGTAAAATAATCAATTTTATCATTGTTGGGACCATAGTGTTTGTTCGACTTTCGACTACATGTAAGTACCCATTTTAACAAGTGGCGTAAAATACATTGAAAGTATCCAAGTTACAGGTAGTATGACAGGTAACATGCGTAATACGACTTTCCTATTTCTGAGCAAATATGGCATCTTCTCTTACCAATATAGCTATCCATGACCAATTCAACAATCATTGGACATATACCACATGACCACTATAAAAACAACTATTTGGATTTGTTTCTTGAAATAGACAATAAGGGATTTTTGAAGACATAACTTTATAACAAACGTGATGACTTCAACTTTCCTATTGTTAACTTTCCCTTCTTGAGTAGCAATACACCAGCATAGCCTGCACATGCTGTCTACGTTTCTCAGCTTATCCGATATTCAAGCACACGCGAGACTTACCATGACTTTCAACAAAGAGGATTACTCTGTCACAAAAGCTGCTTAACCAGGTTTTTTTCAGGGATAAGTTGATGTCATCACGAATTGATTGACCGTTACAGTGTTCGAAGATGATGTTGGACTTGCTCTCACTGTCGTAACATTTCTTATACCTCCACCAATTTGTGACTACCACCGGATTGACTTTGGTGCTATTTACGGAACAGGAACTGCTTACCCTTCTAGAGGACCTGAGTTCACTCCTGGTTTTTATAGGAATTCGTATAGTTCATATTTTTTTTCAGTTTTCAGTGTCTATTTGTTTTACCTGTGGTTCGATTGTCTTCCCATGTTTGTCTGTCTAATGGATTGAGTGTTTTTGGTTTACTACTTAGGTATATTTGCCCTCTTTAAGGGTAGCAGCATATTAGAACAATCGGATGGATGGATGAATTGTTGTTTAACGTCCAGTAGCAACCAGGTGCATATCAGGACGAGAACATGTTGATATGATAATGAATATGATCCCTGCTTTGTACTAGACCGACAGCCTGAACCGGATTTTTAATGTGCTAGCAGTGTATCAGTTGTACAAATTATTTTGTAGCACCACTTCAGAGAGTTCAATATAAAAATTTAAATACCAAATTTATTGCCTTTAGTCACATTTAATAACCTTTTTATTTACACGCATGCCCGAAAGTTTAGACATCATCAAAACTTTGTCAGCATATGGCCTTAAAAGGGGAGCTAACAAACGGGTAAAGTCACTTTTGTCCAAGGCAATTTTAATTCCAAAAGTTATCAGCAGATACATGCATCAATTACCAAATCATATGATAAACTAACAATCCCCAAGCAGCGGTAGTAAAATAAAATAAAATATACAGTGCCGTCAGCGTATTTTTTTTTAATATCCCCACTTTAGACCGTGGAGGTACAGTTGAGTCGTTAAGCATTTGTCCGCCATGGTTGCGTTTAAGTGGGGTAACCTTGGAGTTAATAGTTGGGTTTAAGTTGGGTCACGGTGGAGTTAGTCTATAGTATTTAAGTGGCATCATTGGAGTTACCGTGGAGGTTTCATCTTAAATATGCACTAAGTAGAAAAACATTTTTAATTGATGAATGATTATTTTATAAATTGTAAAATGCCATGCGTAAAATGTGTATTTCTGGATTAACCTTCATCATATACGTTTGGAAGCTCAAAAGATAATGAAACCATCAAATATTGTTAGAGTAGGACAGACTTACTAATCAGAAAAAGCTGCTGTCATGTTTGCAGTAAAATTGTACGTATCAATTTTATAGTTAATATCGAAATTCTAGCAACTGAAAAATGTAAAGGGCACATTTGTGGGTTACGTTAACGGAGCAGGACATGCTTATAAATTAGTCTTTAAAAAAACTCGATTTCAGTAATTTCTTATGTACAAGTCCACGTTGCGATAGTGCTTTATCGTTTGTGTTGTATAGTTCAGTTTCTCTTTTGTTTGATAATAAAATACATATGTAAGGATATACAGGCAAGTTCGCAGTTCTATTCTTTTTCTTATATTATTCTAGTATTTGTTCCTATTTTTAATACTTTTATAAACATGTGAATATTTGTGAAAATTAATTATATCCCACGTTTACAGTTCTTTCATTACACCATATTTTGGCTTCAAACTGAGGGACATATGGCTTTTTTTTTAATTTGCTCTTCAGCGTTTTGGATTATTGTTTTGGTTTTCAACATTTTAGACCTTGAGTACATCTGAAGAGTCATAAATCGACGACATGTGCACATGTCTTGTGCATCAAAATATGTATCATAGAATTTGTAGCTCTATTAAAAACATCAATGGTTTGGATTTTGACCTTGGGGACTTCTCCTATATCTTACATTGTCTTATTGCTTCGAGTTAGGAAAATTAATTTTCGGATGAGAGACAATATTTATTTATCCACTTGACCACGTTACCCCAAGGGAGATAAAAAATAACCTCCCTTTGGTATTCGAATTTCAAGATTAGTTATTCTGTTTATTACATTGAAATATTCCATGTATTCAGAAATTTTAACGAGAAAATACAAGGGATTATGTTTTTTATGATTACGCGTCGACCATTGTATAGCAACGTCGTTGGCGACGGCTATTGCTACGTCACTTCCTAGAGTGAAATATGACCTTCGATTTCACTGGGTGAATTATCTAATTTGATTTCACTTGGAAATCCCGGTATTTCACCACACTCAATGTAATAAAATTGTACTTCGTCTATAATACCGCCCTTTACGTAACAAACAATAGATGTTGCTTTTTTGTAAAAATAGAGAATCAAAATATGATATTACAGGATTAAACACATTTTTAAAGGAATTTATTAATTCTTTTGAAAACTAAGAGCTTGTGCAAAGCTCTGTTCTTATAAATGGTTTTGACTTGTTGATGATTTTGGCATTTTTCTCTGCAACATTTTGGTTGTATAAAATACACCAATTCACTGACAAACAAAAGTTTGTTTGTGAGTGACTTTGTCCATTTTATACACCAACAAATTCCTTTAAAAATGTGTTTAATCCTTTTACATTTTTTGGTTTGAAAGTGCCGAGGAAAGGGTTCTTGGTTGAAAACAGACAGTGCATACATTGTATGTAATATAAGAATAATGGACTTTTAATTCGGTCAATACATTATATTTGACCTCATTAAAAGTCCATAAGTGATAAATAATTGTATTTCCGTTTTTTCATTTCAAATGGATACATTGTTCCAGCCGGACGGTGAATTGATAGGATAGATATAAATCCCTTCTGTATGAACTAAAAATAGATTCTTTGACATCAACGTAAAGTATGTTTCACGTATCCACCCATGAATAAAGGACAGTTTGCTATCCAGAAATTGATATTTTAAATGTACTGTTACAAAAAATGTTAAATTTTGTGAAAACTAAGAGCTTGTGCAAAGCTCTGTTCTAATAAATGGTTTTAACTTGGATGATTGATGGTTTTGGCCTTTTTTTTGAACATTTTGGTTATTTGGCATTATTTGAATTCGCTCTTTTTGTATTGCTTGTTTTGGTTTTCAACATTATATGCCCCGAGCATAACTGATGAGTCGTAAATCGAAGAAATTTGCACATCTTCTTCATCAAAATTGGTATCAAAGAGTTTACTACAACTACCTCCTCAAAACTTTTGAAAAGTATCACGTTCACCGATCTTTCTATATTTAGCTTATCGGGTAGCTCGCAGATAGACAGATGGAAGTACAGAATCACTTGAACATCTAATCTTTTTATCTATCGTGCGCGTGTTTAGTATAAAAACACCATTGATACGATGATCTAAAAACAAAACTAATCGTAAATATAAAACGTTCATTATCTCTTTCATTTCTGGGTTAAAGATGGTCAAAGATCAAAATTCATAGCTGGAGGAAATAGGTTTTATTGCTTTTTCTAATTCAGCTAAAAAATAATTAACATGACAAAGACTGATGATAACGATGAACAGTTATTTCAATTTAGTTTCTGACCGTTCTAACAGATGTGACTATAAAAAAATATTTTTTGTCGACCAAGTCGGTATAGTTTAAATTTTTGCCAGTGGTCGTTGTCAATTGTCTGGTGTGTGATTGGGCGAACATGATTTTATTTTGAAGTTAAAAAAGTCCTTGGTTGATATTTTGGTAATTTAGAAAGTTGGAAATAAAAATTCCTTTATAACGAAAATCATATATTATTACAATACAACTATAATAAACAGTTTTTAAATAAATAGTTCTTTTCTACAAAATTCGACCCAATTGGACCTCAAATTTCACGAACCAAAATTTTAAGCCCTCACTTCTCATCTACATATGCTGTAGGACAATACTTAAACAAATAAAATGCAAAATTAAAAAAAAATGAATCAAAGTACTGAAAGTACAGAATCCTTTTATTGGCAAGGGTTAAAAAATTGCCGGTAACAATTTAAATGCAATGGAACAATATATCAAGTGAGCAATTAATTCATATACAGTGAAATTGGACATAGGTAGTGTAATGCATCTATGAAATATCGTCTGGTGAAGAAGCTGAAGTTTTTTTTTTAAATGAGTCATTAGACTTAGAATGTTTAAAACGTTTGCCGTTAGATGTCATCGTAGTAGAAGGCGCATTTGGGTCAACAGAAACGATAGCAAAAAGGAGTTAAGTGCACACACGTTAAATTCCCAATTTTGTAAGTTCGACATTCGTTGGCCCCATATCTAGGAAAACAAAATTGTACTTCGTCATTGCATATCTACAGGTGGTATGAAAGCATTCTATAAAGAAATCAAATTTTTAAACCCAAGAGTGAAGGAAGAGTCAACGTCACAAGAAAGTTTGATGGACTGATGGATGAACTTTATGAGAAAAACGGGGATAATTATCGCGTTGGTCAAATGCTCTGGGCAGTTCGCCAAATGTACTCATGATCGCTAACCTATTAACAGTTCGAATCAACTCATGGTGCTTGATCCAGAGCTTAATTGACAAAAATTTCCAGTGTGCAACATCGTTGGCTTTCTCTGGGTAGTCCAGCTTCCTCTATCAATACAAACTGGTCTCCAAGATAGAACCAGCGCTTAAAGTGGACAAATCACCAATGTACCAGATCGGGTTAAATCCGATTCCCATTTATAATAATGATATGTAAACACAAATACCCATAACCTTCATTTATATAATGAAGTTGTGGAACATCTTATATAAATGTAATGAACTTGGGTATTGTAAATGGTTTTAAGTCTTATAGTTTAATCTCTTCTTGTTAAGTCATATTAAGTAAACTTATTACACTGACATCTAATGGCCAAAGAATGAAATGAAAATATAACTTCCCATGAGTTTGATCGGATATTTCTCCCCTCATGGGAATGATAGCTGTCTATAGCTTTTTGTCGATTTTTTTTCATCTTAGAAAAAGACATACCTTAGTTAAAATATGAAAGATATGGAGATATTACAATAGAAAATAATTTTTGAGATTTTTTAAAGGGTCAGAACAGCTTATTCTTAATACAATCAGCTTAATTCGAATCCACTGGGAGATTGAAAAGAAGGCCGCTTTCCCATAACCAAACCAGTAGACAAATCCTTAGCACTCAAATCGGTATATAGATATCAAAGATTAATCACACTTTAAGAACTGCTGTCTGAATATTGGAAATTATGTAATGCTAAGAGATTTCGTTCATATGATGTCATATTATTTCATGTGACAAAAGCAGATTATTTTCTTTTTCTTTTATAATTAGCGTATTAATTTTTTTTTTATAAAATGATTAAACTCTATTTTATTTGACACTGGGGAAAAAACCCTGCAAATAGCGGTTACAGTATCTATGCGGTTTTCGGTAAACGGCAAGCATAAGGGGAGTACTCGGTCAAAACCTTAAAGCAACTTTCAAGATGACGTATACCCGTAAAATTTTCTTTTTTTTCGTATTTACGACGAGTAAACTATGAAATACCTTTGAACATGAATAATGAATTTGTCGCATAAGAAAAATCCCTCGCTAGCGTGAATGTTTTGAAGACCGCCCTAAACACAATTACATACATTTTGTATATTAATATATATGGCTTCACCTGAGTTACATGCAATGACGCAGTCGCCTACATTCAACCTTCCTGACTAAGAGAAAAATAACCTGGAATTTTTTCCCTCATTGCTTATGTTTAATTCCAATAGTGTATTCGTGCTGTGTTTGTAAATATGTTTACACACGTGCAATCCCAATGAAATCATGTTGTACAAGAGATCTATGCATTTATACAGTAGTTCTTCTAGTTATACAATATTTATTCAGATATAATTTAATTCGAATTGTAACAGACAATTTGATTGGTTGATAATGGTTGAGCAATTGTAGGTTATATTTTCAATTATTTGTTGACCTTTGATATGTTTCCACTTGGCCATTTTGGATACAATATATCTACTTTTATCGTATATTGTTTTGCACCTGTCCAAATAAAGGATTATTGCGGCCACTGCCATGTACGTTCAGTGCTGTTTCTACTGATTTATACCTATTTGGTTTATTTGGTTATTTTGAAAGGTCCTTTGTGCTCATGGAGCTCATCATATAGTGTGGTGACCAGTAGATGTATATTTTTTATATATTCAGTTTGGAAATGTGATGTTATCGACATCTACTTCAGAGTTTACTCAAAACCCATTTTTCATAAGGCTAAATCTTAATTTTAACATTACAGTCTAAAAGTATAAACGAAACGTGTATGTAAATTATTATAAAATATATAAAATACCGAGAAAACGAAATTGGTAATCCAACGGTTTTTTTTAAAAATTCAAAGAATTAACTGAACAGTGATCTACTGGGTTTTACAACTATTAAAAATATAAGAAATATCTAACATTTTCAGTATAAACTCCTGACCAACATTAATTTATGGTACTTTTTTTATCTAGTTTATTTACATTTTTAGATTCCATTTTTGATATACTATGTATACATATCGCCAAAATAATACGGAAGCAGAAGACAGTGATGAGATGAAAAACTGAGAAAAGTACCACAACAAACAAAAACTATACATGTATATGAACATTAGAAAAAAAAATTTAGTAGCAAATCAAACAGATTTAGTATAAATTTACTATATCTAATATTAGTATCTTTGGATTGTTATTTTGAAACTCCTGGGACAATGCCTCTGCATGGTTGACCCTAGGTCCCCGAGGGTACTGTTAGACAACCCAGTCGTCAGACTTGTCTGACATGATTATTCATTGATTTGTTAAAGAAATTACTAGTATTTAGCAAAATTCAAAAATAATAGAATTACTAAGGGTTCATTCTTTGTATTGCACATGGTAGGTCTACTTAGTTTAAATTTGGCTTCCTATTTCGGTACTTTTGGTTATGAGTACTTCTTGTTTTAAAATAAGTTTGGTTTTTGGTCTTCCAAATGTTTCGGTTTTAATGCTGCTGATGAGAGGTAACTCCTTGAAATGCGTCGTATACAGCATAGTATAAATTTACTATATCTAATATTAGTATCTTTGGATTGTTATTTTAGAACTGATCAGCACAAAAGCTAAAGCACTAGCAATATGCGCTCTCACAAACCGGAAATGACATCAGGCATATATCGTCAATTAGCACTCGACAAAATTGGTCAAGATCAAACATTTTGAAAATATAAATGACGTGGAATATACACATATGTATAATAAATGACACAACCACAATGCAGGTGTTGACAAATTAGGAACAGAGATTTTATTAGTTCCGACAAAATTTACAACAGTATCAGCATTGATTGATATACAATATATGCACATTCACGGAAAATATACAGTTTATTTGTACATGTACGAGCCTAAGAAACAGGTTAACCGAGCATTCTTTGCCCGGTTCGCGACAAGTACACTGATATAAACTGTATATGTTCCGACAATGTACATACATTGTTTTATCCTGCAATTGTAATTGTAATCTTATATCGGGAAAAGTCAGGAAAATGGAACATTTCCAGCCCATTATAAGTAGCCGATTTTTTCCAGGGAAGATCATGACGTCATAAACACTGTAAACCAGAAAACAATACAAACTTTCACGGCAATCGATGACAAGGGTACCAGTAGATGATATATATGCTACTATATTCGACACCTTTAGTAAATAGTCAAGTGCAGGATGACACCATTTACATGTAGATTATTTTCAGTTTTAACATTTTGGATTTTAATCTGCCGTGATAATCTTATTTCGGCTTTCCACATTTGGGTCATTGTCCCCGCTTTGTTATTTGTTGGCAGCTGTATATTTATCTAGTAGTGACCAACTTCAAACAACAGGAGGTGATTACAACAAGACATGGAGCAGCTACTCATGAAACAAAATAAGTAAAATAGTCTAACATTGAAAAATAAATAACGTATATACAACAGTATGTACAAGTTGACGGATTTACAGAATTAAAAGCAAGTACAATTTATTATTCCACTAAATATATTAATTCATAGCTTTGTACGTATTTTATCGATTGAGACTCTCCCACGTAAACAAAACATCGTGTTTCCCTCTCAGATTCGTGTTTCACCATCATATCCCAGTTATTCGAAATGCTCAGGATTTAACTCGAGTTAGTGGAATAAATCATTAATTTCCCTTGCATTAGTAAAATATGAAGATTTGTTCACCTTCGAAAAGTCATGTTTCCCTCGAGCAAGCCCTAAGGAAACATGACTTTCCTCGGGTGAGCAAATCTTCATATTTCACTAATGCCAGGGAAATAAATGTATATTATTCACTCCTGGTTTTTATAGGAGTTCGTGTTGTTCATTGTTTTTTAGTTTTCGGTGTTTATTTGTTGTGCTTGTGGTTGTTCATTTGTCTTCCCGGCTTTGTCTGTCTAATGGATTGTGTTTTCTGGTTTGCTCCAATGTCTATTTGTCTTCTTTATTAGATTTTTGATCTAGCTGTCATAAAAGAGTCCAGTTTGTCGGTGTTTATTATACTATCCGGTAGCGAATTCCACTGATTAATTGTTCTGGGGAAAAAGGGATTCTTTCTGTATTCAGTTTTACATGTCGGGATTTAGAAGCCCGTAGAGTTTGAGTGTCTAGATGGTTTTAATTGTATAACATATGTATGAAAAGTTCATCGATTTCATTCTAAAAGATATTGCTCTGCCCGGTGGCTCTGTCACGGATTCTTCTTCCAAGACAATCCTTTTAAACTTTACTTACTTCCTTGTTATGCAAATTAAAATGAATCACCAATACCGTTTAAGCGTACTCCACTTTTTAAATTACATCACAAGGATATATTCTCTGCTGTGCTAATTTCCGTGAAGATATTGTAACAATCCCAGATGTTTAAACTTTAAACGTTTAAAATTATGTCATTCCACGTATGTTTCATTTCTTTAAAACCTGTTAAATCTTTACACTGCCAACAATTGGTTCATTTCAAATATTTACAGATCTCTTCTGTAACCAATGCAATCAGGGCTGTCTAAATACAATGGAGTATCATCTAAACTTGATTAAACATATGCATACATGAAAAAAATATTAAGAAAATTGACCGACATTTAAGTATTAATTAATTTTTGTTGAAACAAACACACTGAGCAAAGCACTTGTAAATTATATTAAAATTTGCTTTGTTTCGAAAATCAATTGTCTTAGAAAATTACCCATAAATTGGTTGTCGATAATATCTAGTGTTAGCCATAAAATAGCCGCTATGATTAAAATTATCGAACGAATCAATTTATATGTTAATAAAATCATTGTACCTGATGACATTAAAATTCTATCATGATATTTTCTAAAATGCTGAAAACCAACGAAGTCGCTAAAATACGACATCTCAAATTAAATCGTAGCAACCAGGCATACTGACTCTGGAACACATGCTTGATTCTTGTGATCTGACAGTGTCCCCATTAGTTTTGGCAAAAGTTTCAGACAAACCTGTCCTTACAGAATCCCAGCTCTTGTGTTAACGTAGAGTACTGTCTAATTCTTCAGACATAACCATTGACTGAAGAGGACAAATATACCTAAGGAGAAAATAAAAAAAACGTAATCTATTGGACAGACAAACCCGGGAAAACAAATGAACAACCACAAGCACAACAAATAAACAATGAACCACACGAATCCTATAAAAACCAGGAGTGAACCCAGGTGCTCCGGAAGGATGAAAATGTTACGACAGTGGGAACAGTGGGAACAGGTCCAACATCATATTAGATATTGGAACACTCTTACGGTCAATCAATTCGTGATGACGACTGTAAAATTTCAAAAGTGATAACATCAACTTATCCCTGATAAAACCCTGGTTAAGAAGCTTATGTGACAGCAGTTATTGTTATTCTCTTTGTCGAAAGTCAAAGGTAAACTGCTACTCAAGAAGGGAAAGTTAACAATGGAAAAGTTGAAGTCATCACGTTTGTAATAAAGTTTTGTCTTCAAATGTTCTTCATTGTCTATTTCTAAATATGATGCGGACGTTGGTGTATCTGTAGTGTCCTTAATTTCAAGCACACTGGGGTAGATGTAGAAAGTCTTCGAAATGGACGTTATTTAACTACAACACGCCATCTATATAACGAAAAGTGAATTGAAAGGATTGGGCTAGTTTCTTTTTGTTTTCACGTAGTAGCCTTTGAATGAAACCCGCTTCATATTAGTACAGAAACAAATCGGTGAGGAGAGAAGCACAGTTGGTTCCCATTGGAATGCCGATTGTTTGTTGAAAAATTAGACCGCCAAATTCAAGAAATATGTTGTCTATGAGAAAATCCAACATGTCTGTATTTTCATCTTCAAAATACTTTTTGTCAGAATAAGAGTGGTTCATCACGAAATAAGCCTTTTCTCTACCTAAAACCTGAACTTTATACCTGCGTGTGCCATTTTTCTTGAATTAAATTGATGAACTAGTTGTTTTAAGCGACCTTTTAATTGAGAATGTGGTATGGTAATGTAGAATGTAGGGAATTCGAATGTTTTTATGCTGATGCATGTAGTCAAAGATTTTGATTTTAGATATTGTAGTAATTTTTTTGAGTTTTTAAGAATCCACATCTGATTGACGCCACAGGTGGAATATGACGTTTCGCAGTAATTCTGAAGGCCCTCTTTAATACATGTCAATATGAATGTCAAATACGTGTAGTCCTACAAAATCTTCTAAAACAGTCTATATTTACTGCTTTAATACAATATACCTCAACAACAAAATGGATAACAGAAAAGGTCAACAATGAGATACCAATCAATCAACGCTAATCAACTAACCTACATGTATTTTCATAGACGCTGCATACAATCAACGCAAATCAACTAACCAACATGTATTTTCATAGATGCTGCGTACAATCAACGCTAATCAACTAACCTACATGTATTTTCATAGATGCTGCATACAATCAACGCTAATCAACTAACCTACATGTATTTCCATAGATGCTGCATACAATCAACGCTAATTAACTAAATTACATGTAGTTTCATAGACGCTGCATACAATCAACGCTAGTCAACTGATCTACATGTATTTCCATAGATGTTGCATACAATCAACGCTAATCAATGAACCTACATGTATTTTCTTAGACGCTGCATACAATCAACACGAATCAACTAACCAACATGTATTTTCATAGATGCTGTATACAATCAACGCTAATCAACTAACCTACATGTATTTTCATAGACGCTGCATACAATCAGCGCTAATCAATGAACCTACATGCATTTCCATAGATGCTGCAAACAATCAACGTAATCAACTAACCTTCATGTTTTTCCATAGATGCTGCCTACAATCTACGCTTATCAACTAACCTTCATGTATTTTCATAGACGCTGCATACAATCAACGCTAATCAACTACCATACATGTATTTTCATAGACGCTGCAAACAATCAATGTAATCAACTAACCTTCATGTATTTTCATAGACGCTGCATACAATCAGCGCTAATCAATGAACCTACATGTATTTCCATAGATGCTGCAAACAATCAACGTAATCAACTAACCTTCATGTTTTTCCATAGATGCTGCCTACAATCTACGCTAATCAACTAACCTTCATGTATTTTCATAGACGCTGCATACAATCAGCGCTAATCAATGAACCTACATGTATTTTCATAGACGCTGCAAACAATCAACGTAATCAACTAACCTTCATGTATTTTCATAGACGCTGCATACAATCAGCGCTAATCAATGACCCTACATGTATTTCCATAGATGCTGCAAACAATCAACGTAATCAACTAACCTTCATGTTTTTCCATAGATGCTGCCTACAATCTACGCTTATCAACTAACCTTCATGTATTTTCATAGACGCTGCATACAATCAACGCTAATCAACTACCCTACATGTATTTTCATAGACGCTGCATACAATCAACGCTAATCAACTAACCTACATGTATTTCCATAGATGCCGCATACAATCAACGCTAATTAACTAAATTACATGTAGTTTCATAGACGCTGCATACAATCAACGCTAGTCAACTGATCTACATGTATTTCCATAGATGCTGCATACAATCAACGCTAATCAATGAACCTACATGTATTTTCATGGACGCTGCATACAATCAACACGAATCAACTATCCAACATGTATTTTCATAGACGCTGCATACAATCAACGCGAATCAACTAACCTTCATGTATTTTCATAGACGCTGCATACAATCAGCGCTAATCAATGAACCTACATGTATTTCCATAGATGCTGCCTACAATCAACGCTAATCAACTAACCTACATGTATTTCCATAGATGCTGCATACAATCAACTCTAATCAACTAACCAACATGTATTTTCATAGATGCTGCATACAATCAACGCTAGTCAACTAACCTCATGTATTTTCATAGATGCTGCATACAATCAACTCTAATCAACTAACCTACATGTATTTTCATAGATGCTGCATACAATCAACACGAATCAACTAACCAACATGTATTTTCATAGACGCTGCACACAATCAACGCTAATCAACTAACTTACATGTATTTTCATAGACGCTGCAAACAATCAACGTAATCAACTAACCTTCATGTATTTTCATAGACACTGCATATAATCAGCGCTAATCAATGAACCTACATGTATTTCCATAGATGCTGCAAACAATCAACGTAATCAACTAACCTTCATGTTTTTCCATAGATGCTGCCTACAATCTACGCTTATCAACTAACCCTCATGTATTTTCATAGACGCTGCATACAATCAACGCTAATCAACTAACCTACATGTATTTTCATAGACGCTGCATACAATCAACGCTAATCAACTAACCTACATGTATTTCCATAGATGCTGCATACAATCAACGCTAATTAACTAAATTACATGTAGTTTCATAGACGCTGCATACAATCAACGCTAGTCAACTGATCTACATGTATTTCCATAGCTGCTGCATACAATCAACGCTAATCAATGAACCTACATGTATTTTCATGGACGCTGCATACAATCAACACGAATCAACTATCCAACATGTATTTTCATAGACGCTGCATACAATCAACGCTAATCAACTAACCTTCATGTATTTTCATAGACGCTGCATACAATCAACGCTAATCAACTAACCTACATGTATTTTCATAGACGCTGCAAACAATCAACGTAATCAACTAACCTTCATGTATTTTCATAGACACTGCATATAATCAGCGCTAATCAACTAACCTACATTTATTTTCATAGATGCTGCCTACAATCAACGCTAATCAACTAACCTACATGTATTTCCATAGATGCTGCATACAAACAACGCTAACCAACTAACCTACATGTATTTCCATAGATGCTGCATACAAACAACGCTAACCAACTAACCTACACGTATTTTTATAGACGCTGCATACAAACAACGAAGTGTTTATCAACTTAATGAAAGATATTCTACACAATTCCTGCTTTAGACTGTTGGTAAGGGTTATTTTGGTCAAGAAATATAATTCACGGTCATTATCTTTTATGTTGGGCATTCCTTAATTCTTAAACATCAATCAGATTTTCTGAAATTATAGAGAATGACGAGAATGTCAATAGGCGTAACTTAATGCTGGATCAAATTTTCAAACTTCTCAAGAAGACAGCTGCTCTGAAATAGGAACTGTTCTTATATGGACCTGGAGGAGAATCTTTGTAATTAAGGAAGGATCTAACGTACCATAAAACTACCACAACACTTAATGACAGTTTATACAAATGGTGGAACTAAGGAAACTAAATTCAACACTTTACGTTAGTTTCAATTTACCCCACTAGCTGGCAAAAACATTAAATGAATGTATTTGACATGTTTTTTAAAATTGAACATGTGCATGAAGTTCGTCAACACTCTTTCTGAAGAAGATTATAACCTCATTTGAGTCACTTGTGGTGATAGTCGAACCAAACACTTTAAATATCTTAACAATATGAATCGATTTGTGCATCATTTAATTGAAAAAAATGTCTTTGCAAAGTATCAAATCCTACAAGAGTTTTTTTATTACATCAGATCGTTATGTCACAAAAGCATGTTCATTACTTTTGCACAGTCTAAACAAATACCATAGGAAATCATAATCTCGTAATCTCGAAATTCCCTTGATTGGTACATGTATCTATGTTAACAAATAAATTATTTGTACACATCTTTGTTTTTCTCTCATCCCCGTCTGTGATTTTTCATGCAATTCTGGTCGACTTTGCATGCACATTTTCCAGGAACTTTACGTTCACACAATCCAGCACACCCAGCACATGTTGGTTTCAATGCCTCCTTTATGATCTTGACTCTCAATTTCCCTTTCTTTTTCCCCTCTGCCAGTGGTGGAGTATTGGAACACAGTTGCTGTAAAAAGATATGTAAATCTTGGTTAATTTATCAATTTTCCTTACAACACTAAAAAAACGAATAAACACCAACACAAAATTAGATAGAAATTTCAGAAGAAAAACATAAAATAAAAGAAAAAAATCTGAACAAACAATAAAAAAACTAAAAAACTAAAAAAAAAAAAAAAAAAAAAAAGAAAGGAGAGGAGCAGATATTGAATGGGACAATCTCAATGTAATCTTCAAAATATGTCACGTACCCTTGTGAAAGACTGCTTTTGAGCTCTAAGTCCACTTATATTTCAATATAATTCATTAAAGTTCTTCATCTCCAAATAGCAGTGCATAATTTAGTGAACTTAAACATATTTGTCAAATATTAAAGATGGCCTCTTATTGAAATTTGATTTTCACTTTAGAAGGGTAATTAAAATTACCAAAGTTCATAAAACCAACACAAAAACCAACATAAATAATATGAAAAAATACAAAAAATAAAAAATACATAACTAGAGGCTACCAGGAGCCTGTATCGCTCACCTGGACTATGTCCATCTTGACTGGCTGCTTGGAACATTGCTGTCATGTTCCAGTTGGCTCACTGGTTTCAAACAAGAAGATCTTTTAGTGAATGTTCCCATAAGATCCTATATTAAACTAAGGTCCGCTCTGGCAGCCATCTTGGATGGTGGAAATGGTCATCGGATATAATTCTGAAAGAGGCCCAACTAAGGACCATTGCTGCCTACTTTTGTTCCAATTGACCAAATGATTTCAGACTAGAAGATATTTAAGTAAATTTCCCATATGGTCCTATGCTAAACTATGTTCGGCTTTGCCGACCATCTTGGGTGACGGGCTGGGTCATAGGATATACCTCCTAAAGATGATAAACTAAGGACCATTGCTGCCTACTTTTGTTCCAATTGACCAAGTGGTTTCAGACTAAAAGATGTTTGGGTAAATTCACCCATATGGTTCTATGTTAAACTATGGTCGGCTCTGGCGGCCATGCCATCTTGGATAGTGGACAGGGTCATTGGATATAATTCTAAAAGAGGACCATTAATTAAGGACCATTTCTGCCGGTTTTGTTCCAATTGGCCAAGTGGTTTCAGACAAGAAGATCATAGGGTCTTCTGTTCTGCTCTGGGGGCCACACTGGATTACGGGTCGGTTCATCAGAAATAATTCTGAAGAGAACCACCTTAGGACTATTGCTGCCATGTTTTGTTCCAATTGGCCAAGTGGTTTCAGACAAGAAAAACTTTAAGTAAATTTCCCATAGGGTCCTATGTAAAACTATGTTCGGCTCTGGCGGCCATCTTGGATGACGGATATAATGAGGACCTTATAATAATAATAATTCTTAAAGATAGAACAGCAAGAGCTGAACTGTTAACTCATTTTTAATTTTGATCTAATCTTACATGATATCTTGTTAATCCCCTTGCTGGCCAGTTTTGTGGTTTCAGAGGAGAAGATCTTTAAAGTTAAGTTTACGACAATGACGGACGCCAAGTGATGACAATAGCTCACATGGCCCTTTGGGCCAGGTGAGCTAAAAAAGGGTGTCAGAACGGTTGTAACGAGATGTTTGGATGCCAACATTTCGCTTACATGTGGAAAATATCCTTACAAGGACTTTCCAGATGGAACAGCAAAAGCTGAACTGTTAACTCATTTATAATTTTGATCTCATCTTACATGAGACATTGTTAATCCCCTACTACATCTGTTATACACACACCCTGTTTTTCGAATCTTAATACATCTGAACGCGCTGAAGTATACACTTTAACTAGAATAAGCATTTGATACAGAAAATTCTGCGAAAAGAACTATTTACTGCTATTTGTTTACATGGAAAGATGGTATAAAAGAATATACTAAGTGCAGAATCTCTGTATCAGATATTAATTGAATAATTTTCCAAAATAAAAACTGAAATAACTAATACATGTATATTATTTGAACGTGAATAATTGATGTCATTAATTAAAATAACTTACAATGGATATAAATATCAGGACAAACACAGTCAACTTCAAGTATGCAGACTTCATAGCTTTTGTTGTACCTGCAAGCAACGATACCAATTAAAATTCAAATAAAGGAAGAAATCTAAAACAGATATTTTGTATGCACTTGAAATGTAAAACTGGAAAATAATGCAAACGACATTAATTATTATTTGTCGAATTCCAAATACATTTTCTGATAAAGCAACACCAAATTGATGTTTTCACTCCTTCGATTTTCGTATTTTGTAAATGTTAAGAAAAATATTTGCGTCTTCATTTTTGCAAGAGCAAGAATGCCAATTTTGCCCCAAATTCTTCATTTTTCAAGAAATTAAAAATACAGTTTTCACCCGCTTCTAAAATTTGGTAAATAATAAGCATTTTTCCATTGTTTGCAGTATTTTAGTTTAAAAAGTTTGTGCCGCACGTACTGTTAGGTGCAGACATAAACTCTCACCAAGTTAACTTAGAGCAGTTCTGCTGACTGCTTCAGAACTGCTCCAGAACAGAATCCGGACTGCTCTAGAACAGAATCCTGACCGATTCTGAATGCTCAAACATGTAATGGTCTAGAACAGTTCTATAACCAATCATAGTCTAGAGAAAATTATTACAGAAGTGAAGCGGGTCAGGTGTTCGAAGTAGAGAAAAAAAAATTCATTCACTCAAAAGTGAAGAAAACTGTTCCAGTTATATATATAGAGTGCGCTCTGTTGTTCAATGGCCCCAGCATATCCTAAAACAGGCCGATGGAAGTCCGAAAATTCTCGGACTATTGACAAAAACGTCAAGAGTAAAGAATCAACGCGTTTATTCTCACAACTCCTATCCTCCCAAGTCAGGGTTTTGTATCCACGTTGGTAGGAACGAACGTGGATACAAAACCCTGACTTGGGAGGAGGACAACTCCAAGTTACAATGGTATACATAATACATCCGTGCATATTTACAATATTTGAATATGATGAAAAAGAAGAGAGTTGTTTATTGTTTTAATGAAATGGTACATATAAAGAGCAAAACATTTTGGTGAAAGAAAGGCAAGATAAAACAAATGTGAATTTTACATATAAATTGTTGAATTAGTATGTACAAAGACAACTTTTTACTTGCATAGACGATTTAATTGATATACTTTTTCTATTTTTGACTGAAATATCTGTAATCAAATTTAAAAAAAAAATATTTACTTACTTTTACTATGATAGTTCATAGATGATTTGCTTGTTGACTTATATACGTTTTCATTTTTAGTTTAAAACATCGGTAATCAAAAATAAAAATAATATATTTACTTACTTTTATTATGGTCGTTTGATCAATTCAAAATTCATATTGATACCATTCATATTTATACTTATATGTGTATGGTCAATGGGATTGCCCTATCTATTTTTGGACATCGGAAATTTTGTGTATGTCATACAATTGTAAATCATCAATTACGTTTATAAACAGGAAATGTACGTAGGTTAAAATGACGACACGGTTTGACTGTTCTGTTTCTCTTTGTAAAACGTAAAATCTTTAAGATAGATTCAGGGTTAACTAATTTGCTTATTCGAAAAATGTGAAATAAGGCTTTCGCATTTATTCTGTCGTTGCGTGAATTTGTTGTAACACCAACAGCTTACCCTAAGATTCATTTCTTAGATTAGTTTAGTTTCATGAAAAAAAGTTAAAAATTGAAAATATTTTAATGATAGAAAATCATAAATATTGATTGTCATCAGAAAACAGATAAAAATAAATTAACATTAATATAAGTACAGGTAAATCATACAATAAACACAAAACATCGAATTGCGACTGAGAAGGCATAAAATTAAAAACAAATATTAATATTACTTTATTACGGAGCATCAAAAATATTATCAACATATACATAAAAACCAATGAAATGAAATGAAATTGAAATGACATGACATGACATGACGTGACAATGCTTATGTATCCAGTTAACGGACCCCTTTAACAAACATACTGTAAACGGTTTCTTCAAAGTTCTGTAAAAGAAGCATGGTTAGCACTTTTATGAATTTATTAAATTGTTTCACACTTTAAAATTGATACCATTCATCTCAAATGATATTGATATTTGGCTTAAGACTACATTGATTGATTGATTGTTGCTTAACGTCCAGTTGGAAATATTTCATGCTTATTCAGGACTTCAAGACGAGAACCAGTTCAGGCTTAAGAATATAAGAAAATCTTTAATTTTTAAAATGCCGTTAGAACCTATGGATCATAAACAAGATGAAAAAGAATAGAGACATATTTACAAAAAGCTCTTAATGTACTTTTCCTATTCGTTTCCTGAGTATATAGAATTAATTTTGTTCTAGAAACAGACAAGTATAGACGTACCCAGTACATGTATATGAACAGTAATCCTCGAAAACTCTGAAAACAACTTATTTCGACGCTGATCATGAATTCTAAAATAGGCGACGTGTAGACCATTCTAATACCATTCCCGTTTTTATAGTAGAGAATGTCAATTAAGAAATGACAGAAATATGTATATTAACTTCATTCCCAAGAATTTATCAAAGCGGAAGAAAGATAGCTCTGTGCAGAAAAAAATAAAAGCTTGGTTTCTCGACTTTTTTTCGTATTTTCCAGAATTTTTTCAGGTTTATAGCTTATCAACATTTTATCCCATCTGGCCTTATGTTTACATATCATTGCTGATGGCTATGCTGACATATTCCAAGACTTTGATTTATACCACTGAATAAGCAAAATTACATGATTTTTTTTTTATTTCACAAATTATAAAATGCACACATGTAGCATCACATAACTCACACTCTCATTTTTTCTGAATGAAATTAGCAACTATTTATTTTATATTGGTGTTGTTGGTAAATAAGGGAAATACGACATATCACAAATTTAATCGTAGCAACCAGGCATACTGACATCTTGTTTGGAACTCTGAAATCGCACATGCTTGATTCTTCTGATCTGACAGTTTCCCACATTATGTTTGGCAAAAACTTCAGAGCTACCTGTCCTTACAGATTCTCAGCTCAGTAAAGTACCTGTCAAATTCTTCTGACATAACCATTGGCTGAAATACGTGTAGTCCTACAAAATCTTCTAAAACGTCTTTATATTTAATGCTTTAAATCATTTCTGATGACAGCTTAAAACAGATTATTATATGATCTTGTGTTAAAATTTTGTAATAATCCCTGTTAGAAAGCACACATGTTAGAGCCTCCTCATGGGGTTTTTGATTATGTCATTATTTGGCTGTTTTGTAGTGATTATTTGATTACTAGACCAAATATTTCATGATAATTTGATTATCTAGGACTGTATTTTTGATTAATTGATTACCGAGTTAAAAAAAAAATTGGAAGATAAAATATAACTACCTAGGATCACCTAGCGTGTAAAGGCACAGCAATCTCAATACACAGAACCAACAGATAAATAAATAAGTTTTATTTAGAGTAGGCATAGTTAAAACAACATGAACAAACATAAGCTCTGTAGAGCTTTTGCCAGACCCGATATTGGTTTAATTTTAATTTTTTTTTTTAATTTAATCTGGTTCCCGTTCTTTAGCGTTTTAAAGTATGAAGAACAGTTAGGGTACCAGTACACGAGATGTAGAATGTTTGGAAAGAACATGACTTCAAAAATATTATTGCACGAAGTAACATGCGCGCATTACAAAGCTTGTCAAGATAAACCAGCTGTAAGGTGGAATTTTTTTTAAATATGACGGAAACAGTGGGGAATTACAGTTACTGAGAAATGGACTTATCGTGATTTTACAATAATGTTTATGAAGTCAATGAACCATGAAAATGAGGTCAAGGTCGCAAGGCAAGTACACTGTAGCAAAGTTTATATCATAATGTATCTGTGGGCTATATATCTTAAGTCTAGGTATTATGTGTGCAAACAGTTATTAAGGTTTCAAAAAATGTTAAAGGCGCGGTTACTGCCTTTCCTGCGGTCGGACGATAAAACAAAATTGGAAAGTAAGTATATTGTATTGAGCTCAAAGTGTTTTTATTACATGTAAACATCATATAGGCCTAGATTTACGTACATGTAAGTGCCAAATTCTAACATATCAAACTTTAAAATGCATATTTTTTGTAAAACCGGCCAAATCATCTCTTAAGCCAAAATGTCAAAAAAGTACCTCTAAAGCAGCTGTTTCCAGAAGAATAACATAGGAGAACCCAAACTGTAGCCAGTTCCCAAAATGCGACCACTTTATTCATTATACTATGATCATTGAATAGAAGAGAAATATTAATCGTAAAAAACTGCCATTTTCATGTCCTTTTTTATCCTGTAACCATGGTAACTAGCCTATTTAGTAGACAAATAAAGGATGTTGAATATATTTTTTTGATATTCGTCTAGTAGGCGAAATCATCACTTGGTACCCTTATCTTCACTTGCAATGTACGTTTGTATTGTGTTCTGGTTTATATTATGACATCATGTTATCCATATATAATGCACCAAAAATAGCATTCTGAAAATAGGCTAGAAGTGTGCCATTTTCAAGACTTTCCTTAATAAAGACAATAATTTATAATTGCAGAATAAAAACAAAATATGAACATTGATAGCAAATATACAATTTATTTTTACTTGCCGTAAAGCAGGCGTGAAATGTTCGGTAAACCTCACAGTTCTATCTGTTTCTAAGGCTTGTACAAATAAATTGAATATTTTCCGACAATGTACATATATTGTATATATATAGCGGCAATTTAACATAGTAAAAATAAATGGTGTCTCATTAATACACACTACCTACAAATAATAACATGGTCAGGAACCATACATTCCACAAACTAGAATACACATGTATTATGATGTGATCACCACAAAGGGCCCCGCTGCATATATATTGTTGAAGAGAACAGAAAAATATTTCAAGGGACTGATAGGGCATTGTCAATATACAACTTCCACATAAACTTTGTTAAAATGGATAAAAAAATGTAGAATCTAGAGCACTAACAAGAAGGACTTGATAATATTTCTGTTAAATTGTTAAAAATTACATCTGGTGTCATTGTTAACATATTGACACATATTTTGAATTTATCTATACAGAGTAGCATTTTTGAAAACGATTGGAAGATTGCAAGAGTTACTCCAATATTTAAATCTGGAGATGAGCACATGGTCAATAACTACAGGCCAGTCTCTGTGTTACCTATTGTCAGTAAAATTATAGAGAGACACGTATTTAATTCTTTTTATGATTATTTATCTTTAAATAAGTTGATTACAAATTGTCAGTCAGGTTTTAGACCAAAGCACTCATGTGAAACTGTTTTAAATAGTCTAATTGATCGTTGGTTAAAACATATTGATCAAGGAAAGTTAACAGGTGTTTTATTTATAGACCTGAGTAAAGCCTTTGATACGGTTAACCATGTTGTATTGTTACATAAACTTAAAATGTTTGGTGTTTGTGAAAAAAGTTTAAAATGGTTTACATCTTATTTATCATGTAGACAGCAATGTGTAGGCTGGAATGGTATTTTATCAAAACCAAGTGATATTACAATTGGTGTACCTCAAGGATCCATTTTGGGTCCATTATTTTTTATACTTTTTGTCAATGATTATCCAGATTGTTTAATTCATTCTCATGCAACTATATATGCTGACGATACATCTCAAGATGTTGCTGATAAATGTATAGATGTTCTAGAAAAAAAGCTCAAAGAAGATCTTGTAAACTCAATTAATTGGATGAAATGTAATAAACTTACAATGAACCTTAAGAAGACTCAATGTATGCTTATTGGTACTCAGCAGAAATTATCGAAATGTCGTAAAATATATATTGATATAGACACTATTGTATTAGAAACTGTTGAACATTCTAAACTCTTAGGAGTTAATATTGATTGTTTTTTATCCTGGTCATACCATATTGATTTTTTGACCAGAAAAATCTCTAAGAAAATTGGTGTTTTAAAACGCTTAAAAAGCTTTATGTCACCTGAAGCACTTTTAAAGGTATATAACTCTGTAATATTCCCACATTTTAATTATTGTTGCACTGTATGGTCTAATTCTAAAAATGTAGCAAATGTAGACAAGATTTTTAAACTACAGAAAAAAGCTGCACGCATAATTTTAAACGTGCATAATATTTTGACACCATCGACTGTATTATTTAGTAGATTGAGATGGATGCCAATGCCTGACTATTTTATGTATAGAAAAGCTATTTTAGTGTTCAAATCGCTCAATCAATTAACACCTGAATATCTTTATGTTTTTAAATATGTACATGAAGTTAGTTCGAGAAACACCAGACAGAGCGAAGTAGATTTATTATATATTCCTAGAGCTCGAACTGATTATTTTAAAAGGTCTTTTGTTATCTCAGGCAGTTTATTATGGAATAATTTACCATTATATATTAGAAATTGTACTACAGTTGAGAGTTTCAAGAGATCTTATTTAGAACATTTCTTTAGTATGTCAAACAATAATTAGACATTCATATATATATATTAATTCATTTGTAGTAGGCTATATTTTGACTTTTTTATTCAATCAATGTGTATTTTATACTTTATGTTGTAAATTATGTATATAATGCAGGACCATATTGTGAACTAGTCTTTGTGCTAAATATGTCATTCTGTTGAAATAAAAGACTTTATTATTAAGTTAATAGTAAATAGTAAAATTACGCCGAGGGCAGTAACTCCCACAAAAATTATCCGATAGCTCATTTTCGAACTTGATCAAGGTATTGCCCATATACACCTTCAGTCCAGAGCAATTATTCGCGAAAAATAATTTGGCAGAATTCTTTGTCAACTCCGATAAGGATTTTTCCAATATTAAACATAGTGAACGGTAACGACTCTGACAAAAAATCATTCAAAAAAAATTATTCGGCAGCGTTCATTTTCAAACTTAAAACAAAACTCAAAATAATACATTTGGTTGAAATCTAATGAGAAATGAGAGCGCCAACAATAAATTGATAATGAAAAACTAAGCCAAGGGCAGTACATTTGTAACTCTCACATTAATTTTCCTAGAGGTCTCTTTCTTTAACTTGAGAAAGGTATTCCTGTCTACCCCTCCATAAAATTTGGATAAATTCCCTAGCTAAATGTAGAATAGAGAGTGCTAATAAGAAGTTGATAGGGAAAAACAAAGTCAAGGGCAGTTTTTCCCACAAAAATTATCCAATAGCGCTGATTTTCAGCCTTGATCAAGGCATGCCCGTATATTCCTTCCATCAAAATTTGGTTGAAATCCGTTGAGAAGTGTAGAATTGAGAGCGATAACAAGAAGTTCATAGGGAAAAACTAAGTCAAGGTCAATAACTTATCCGATAGCGCTCCTTTTCAAACTTGATCACGGTATTGCCCATATACATCTTCCATTTAAATTTGGTTGAAATCCATAGAGAAATGTAGAATTGACAGTGTAAACAAGATGTTAAAAAGGAAAAACTAAGTTAAGGGAAGTGTTATTTAATGATTACCAAGCTTTTAGTTTATGATTATTTGATTACTAGGGAAAATCAATTTCTGATTACCAAAGAAAATATTTAATGATTATGTGGTTATATTGGCAAAAAATCGGTGATTATGTGATACCTGGGACCCCCCCCCCCCCCCATGAGGGTCCTCATGTTACAACTACAAAGCTATATATGTTTTTTATGCAATATGTAATTGTTTCACACAACGTTGTAGTTTATGCTGTTTCTTATTATCGATAGGCCAACAACAATATGTACATAATCATCTTTAATCCAAGCTATTGTCTCGTTGACCGTTACATATATTTTCATATATGCTGCACACCTGTATCCTTTCATTTTAATTTAAGCTATCCGGACTATAAATAACCACGCAATTCTTCTACTGTCTCGGGTGTACAATACAACGTAACTGAAAAAAACCTCGGAAACTATCGGCAAACTTCGGAAACATAAAAACCTAAACAACAACAGGGATAACAGGAAAGGTCAATCAACGCTATTTTTTTTCATAGACGCTGCATACAATCAACTAACATACATCTATTTTCATAGACGCTGCATACAATCAACTAACCTACGTGTATTTTCATAGACGCTGCATACAATCAACAAACCTACATGTATTTTCATAGACGCTGCATACAAGCAACTAACATACATGTATTTTCATAGACGCTGCATACAAGCAACTAACCTACATGTATTTTCATAGACGCTGCATACAATCAACGAACCTACATGCATTTCCATAGACGCTGCATACAATGAACGCTAATCAACTAACGTACATGTATTTTCATATACGCTGCACACATAACAATGCAGTGTTTTTCAACTTAATGAAAGATATTTCTACATACTTTCTGGTTTAAACTGGTAAGGGTTATTTTTGGTCAAAAAGAAATATAATTCACTGTTGTTATCTTTTATATTGGGCATACCTTAATTCTTAAACATCACTCGACGTAACTTAGATATTCTGAAATTATAGAGAATGATGAGAATTTCAACATACATAACTTAATGCTGGATCAAATTTTCAAACTGTTCAAGAAGACAGCTGCTCTGAAATAGGAAATTTTCCTATATGGACCTGGAGGAGAATCTTTGTAATTAAGGAAGGATCTAACGTACCATAAAACAACCACAACCGTCGTCACTTAATGACAGTTTATACAAATGGTGGAACTAAGGAAACTAAATTCAACACTTTACGTTAGTTTCAATTTACCACACTAGCTTGCACAAACATTAAATGAATGTATTTGACATGTTTTTAAAATTGAACATGTGCATGAAGTTCATCAACACTCTTTCTGAAGAAGATTATAACCTCATTTGAGTCACTTGTGGTGATAGTCGAACCAAACACTTTAAATATCTTAACAATCTGAATCGATTTGTGCATAATTTATTTAAAAAAATGTCTTTGCAAAGTATCAAATCCTACAAAGGTTTTTTATTACATCATATCGTTATGTTACAAAAGCATGTTCATTACTTTTGCACAGTATAAACAAATACCATAGGAAATAATAATCTCGTAATCTCAAAATTCCTTTGATTAGTACATGTATCTATGTTAACAAATAAATTATTTGTACACATCTTTGTTTTTCTCTCATCCCCGTCTGTGATTTTTCAAGCAATTCTGGTCGACTTTGCATGCACATTTTCCAGGAACTTTACGTTCACACAATCCAGCACACCCAGCACAAGTTGGTCTCAATGCTGCCTTTATGACTTTGGCTTTCCATTTCCCCTCTGCCAGTGGTGGAGTATTGGAACATAGTTGCTGTAAAAAGATATGTAAATCTTGGTTAATATATCAATTTTCCCTTGCAACACTAACAAAACGAATAAACAACAACACAAAATTAGATTGAAATTTCATAAGAAAAAAAAATAAAATAAAAGATAAAAACCCGAACAAACAATAAAAAAACTAAGAAACTAAACTAAACCAAACAAACATCAAACAAGCAAAACAAACGAAAAGAAGCAGATATAGAATGGGACAACATCAATGTAACCTTCAAAATATGTCACGTACCCTTGTGAAAGACTGCTTTTGAGATCCAAGTCCACTTATATTTCAATATAATTCATTACAGTTCTTCATCTCCAAGTAGCAGGCAGTGCATAATTTAGTGAATATAATTCTTAAAGATGATAAACTTAGGACCATTGCTGGCTTCTTTTGTTCCAATTGTTCAAGTGGTTTCAGAATAGAAGCTCTTTGAGTAAATTCTCCCTAGGGTCCTATGTTAAACTATGATCTGCTCTGGTGGCCATCTTGGATAGTGCACAGGGTCATCGGATATCATTCTGAAAGAGGACCATTAATTAAGGACCATTTCTGCCGGTTGTGTTTCAACTGACCAAGTGGTTTTAGACAAGAAGATCATAGGGTCCTATGTTAAACTATGTTCTGCTTTGGGGGCCACAATGACGGGTCGGATCATCAGATATAATTCTGAAGGGAACATCTAAGGACTATTGCTGCCAACTTTTGTTCCAATTGGCCAAGTGGTTTCAGACAAGAAGATCTTTAAGTAAATTTTCCATAGGGTCCTATTCTAAACTAAGTTCGGCTCTGTCGGTCATTTTGGTTGACCAGCGTGGTCGTTGGATACACTTCTGACAGAGGACCACCTAAGGACCATTGCTGCCACGTTTTGTTCCAATTGGACATGTAGTTACATAGAAGATTTTTAAAATTCATCACCCCCCCCCCCTTTTTCAATTTTTAGTCACAGCAGCTGTGTCGATTGGAAGTCGGGGATGCCAAACACAATTTTGGAAGGGGGTCACCCAAGGACCGTTCCACCAAAGTTTCCTCACAATTGGCCCAATTGTTTTCAGAGGAGATCTTTAAAGGAAAGTTTACGCTGGACGTTCATGTTGACTTATTTGTAGATCTTACTTTGTTGAACATGTTTTGCTTTTACAGTTTGTCTTTATCTATAATAATATTCCAAATAAAAACTAAAACTGCAAAATTCCCTTAAAATTAACAATTCAGGGGCAATAACCCAAAAAAGAGTTGACCGATTCGTCTGAAAATTTTATGACAGGTAGATCTTTCTTAAAAGGCAGGTGACATATTTTTTACAACCTTTTTCGTTAAAGAGTGCTATTTTCTTCTTCCATGACAACTCTAAAAAGTTCTTAACGTCAGAATTTTTTTTATATCATTTTGTACTAAAAAGGATACGACTATTTTATTGGCGGGAAATTAGATAATATACTATTTTCCCAATAAGGGCAAAGAAAATTATTAAATCAAAATCAAAATATTGAAATATAAGACATTATGGAAATTTTGGTACCAAAATGTAAAATTTCTGTCGTGTTTCAAAAGAAAAGCCATCCTTTGAAAATGACACGTTATTCTTAATGATTTCTTAAAACGAGAAAAAATCGAGATGGAATAAGATGAAAACGAGTCCGGTGACCTCATTTTGATCAGTATTACTTTAAATACCTTAGGGTTGGTTTTAAAGGAATTCCTAACGTCAGAAGTGAATAGAGGGATTTATCTTTAAATCCAAGTACATTAACAACTCCAGGCTCATTGTACTTCTTGTTAGAACCATTGAGTGCATGGTTTAAGATATGCAACGAGCATCATGTCAAATATTATTGATTTTATTTCAGAAACATGTCTTGTCGTTGGGTAATTTACTCTGAATTTCTTACAAGTAAAGCTTTTGTAAGAGTTCACTTGCATTGGCCTACAAACGGAATCAGATGTGGTTCGTATCTACGTAAGTTAATGTCACAAGTGGTTTCAGATAAGATCTTTAAGTAAATTTCCTATAGGGTCCTATGTAAAACTATGTTCGGCTCTGGCGGCCATCTTGGATGACGGATATAATTCTTAGAGAGGACCTTATTATAATAAACTGAACTGTTTTAACTCGTTTATAATTTTGATCTAATCTGACATGATATATTATTAATCCCCTTGCTGCAAGGTTTTGTTCAAATTGGCCCCTAGGTTTCAGATGAGAAGATCTTTAAAGGAAAGTTTACGACGAAGACGACGAAGACGACGACGGACGCCAAGTGATGACAATAGCTCACGGGCGAGCTTAAAAAGGTTGTCAGAACTGCAATGAGATGTTTGGATGCCAACATTTCGCTTACATGTGGAAAATAGCGTTACAAGGACTTTCAAGATTGAACAGCAAGAGCTGAACTGTTAACTCATTTATAATTTTGATCTAATCTTACATGAGATATTGTTAATCCCCTACCACACCCGTTACACATACACCCTGTTTTTTCGTATCTTAACACATCTGAACGCGGAAGTATATACTTGAACTAGAATAAGCATCTGAGATCGTTCTGCGTAAAGAACTATTTACTGCTATTGGTTTACATGAAAAGAAGGTAATTCTTTTTCTCCTAAAGAAGATACAACGTGCAGAATCGTCGTTTCAGATATTAATCGAATCATTTTACAAAATAGAAACTTAAATAACCAATACATGTATATTATTTGAGCGTGAATAAATAATTGATGTCATTAAGTAAAATTAACTTACAATAGATATAAATATCAGGACAAACACAGTCAACTTCAAGTATGCAGAGTTCATGGCTTTTGTTGTACCTGCAAGCAACGATATCAATTAAAATTCAGATGAACAGATATTTAGTATGCACTCGAAACGTAAAACTATGGAATAATGCAAACAACATTTATTAACATACATTTTCTGATAAGGCCACAACAAATAGATTTTTAGATCTTCGGATTTCTACGCTCTGATTTTCGGACTTAAGTTTTAAGAACACCTTTTTTTTGCCGTTTCATTTTTGCCAAATAAAATGCGCCTCAAATTCTTCATTTTTCGAGAGAGTGAAAATAAGTGTTCGCCCGCTACAATAGGGAAACAAATTTTATTTAAAAAAAAAAAAATTTGTGCGGCATAAAAGTGCCGCGCTAGGGAAACACATTTTATTTTTAAAAAATATTTTGTGCCGCATAAAAGTGCCGCGCTAAGGAAGCAAATTTTATTTTTTTGAAATATTTTGTGCCGTCCGGTATCGGCTATCGTATTACTATGATATTGTCGACTTAAAGATATAGTTTTTATTTTTTTACTTTAAAAAAAAACATGGGTAATCAAATTTAAAAAAATATATTTACTTACTTTTATTATGTTCGTTTGATCAATTCAAAATTCATATTGGTACGATTTATATTTATACTTATATTTACAATTGTATGACATTTCCGATGTCCAAAAATAGATAGGACAATCCCATGTCCAAAAATAGATCGGACAATCCCATCTATTTTTGGACATCGGAAATTTTGTGTACTGTATGTCATACAATTGTAAATCATCGTGACGTTTATAAATAGAAAATGTACGTTAAAATTACTAAGGGTTCATTCCTTGTATTGAACACGGTAGATCTCCTTAGCTGGAATTTGGCTTACTATTTCGGAGTTTTGGTTAAGAGTACTTCTTGTTTTAAAATAAGTTTGGTTTTTGGTCTTCCAAATGTTTCGGTTTTAATGCTGCTGATGAGAGGTAACTCCTTGAAATGCGTCGTAAACAGCATAGTATAAATTTACTATATCTAATATTAGTGTCTTTGGATTGTTATTTTAAAAAGACGAAACTGTACGACTGCTCTGTTTCTCTTTGTAAAACGTAAAGTTTTTAAGATGGATTCAGGGTTATTTAATTTGCTTATTCGAAAAATGTAAAATAAGGCTTTCGCATTTATTCTGTCGTTGCGTGAATGTGTTGAAATACCAACAGCTTACCCTAAGATTCATTTCTTAGAGTAGTTTAGTTTCATGAAAAAAATTAAAAATTTAGAATTTTTATTGATAGAAAATCATAAATATTGATTGTCATCACAAAGCAAAGAAAAATGAATTAACCCTAATATGATTACAGATAAATCATACAACAAACACAAAACATGAAATTGCTAGTGGGAAGGCATAAAATTAAAAACAAATATTAATATTATTTTATTACGGAGCATCAAAAATGTTATCAATATTTACATATCACCAATGAAATGACATGACATGACATGACGTGACAATGCTTATGTATCCAGTTAACGGACCCCTTTAACAAACATACTGTAAAGGGTTTCTTCCAAGTTCTGTAAGAGAAACATGGTTAGCACTTTTGATATGTATGCCCAGTATAAATTTATTAAATTGTTTCGCACTTTTATACCATACATCTGAATTGATATTGATATTTGGCTTAAGACTATATTGATTGATTGTTGCTTAACGCTCAGTGGCAAATATTTCATGTCTTATACAGGACGAGAACCAGTTCAGGCTTAAGATTATAAGAAAAATATTTTATTAATTTGTAAAATGCCGTTAGAGCCTATAGATCATAATCAAGATGAAAAAGAATAGAGACATATTTACAAAAAGCTCTTAATATATTTTTCCTATTCGTTTCCTGAGTATATAGAATTAATTTTGTTCTAGAAACAGACAAGTATAGAACATGTATATGAACTGTAATCCTCGAAAACTCTGAAAACAACTTATTTCGACGCTGATCATGAATTGTAAAATAGGCGACGTGTAGACCCTTCTAATGCTTTTCCCGTTTTCATAGTAGAGAATGTCAAATAAGAAATGATAGAAATATGTAAATTAACTTCATTCCCAAGAAGTTGACTGAAGCAATTTATTAAAGCCGAAGAAAGATAACTCTGTGCAGAAAAAATTAAAAGCTTTGTTTCTCGACTTTTTTTCGTATTTTCCAGATTTGTTTCAGGTTTATAGGCTTATCAACATTTAACACCATCTGGCCTTATGTTTACATATCATTGCTGATGGCTATGCTGACATATTCTAAGTTTTCGATTAATACCACTGAATAAGCAAACTTTCGTAATTTATTTATTTCAAAAATTATGAAATGCACCCAAGTAGCATCACATAACCAACACTCTCATTTTTTTCTGAAAGAAAATGAGCAACCATTTATTTTTATCGCTGTTGTTGGTAAATAAGAAATACACAATCCCGGAAATCACTATAAATATTTTGGCCGTACTATTTTTAATCAAATTTTGACCACATTGCCTCCCCACAAAATTCTAGTGTTTGTTCAATATAGAAATGTATAGGCCAAGGTACTATCTGATTTCGATGAATAATACGAATTCCTTGAAATAAAATATTTCACTTATTTTGCCATCAAGAATTTGATTTTGCTGAATTTGCTGTACTGTTTTTTTTTCTATTAATAGTATTTTTTATCAATAATATTATATTACTTTTTACTTGATATTTTGGATAAAATTTTCAACCGCAATATTTTCCTAGTAAATACAAAATGTTTTTATTTCTTCATTTAAAAATATTTTATGTAAATGAATAAATAAGTATATGAATTAACTCCTTTCAGTAGTGATTTTCAAAATGTCCAAAATGTAAATTTATTCCGTTTAAAAAAGTTAGTACTTATAAGGAGTGATTAGTTGTCTCCCTTATCATACAGTTTGTTGCCAAGTTCATCGTGCATATTTAGAATGAAAACAAATAAGTTTAAGAAACTATGCAAAAAGGCAGTAAAAACGGCAACAATGATTGACACATGAAAAGTATTGGTAATACGACATGGACTGAGAATTTTTCTTATGTTATTGGAGCTACTAAAATATTAGAAATAAGCTGAATCTCCCATACTTCTTTATCGAAATCTGCATGAACCAATGTTGCCTTTAAATGAAAGGAGCGTTAAAACTATTTCACAGCACTTTTTAAAAACCTTTTAAAAATCTGATTTCAACAGATAAAATAAGTAGAAATAGCTGGTTTTGCAAAGACGATTCTAATTTTCAATATTTTCGGTTTCTGATAAATTGATTTTAGCCTTTATAAATATCTTGCCAGATATTTTTTATCAATAGAAAAGTGAGAAATTTCAACCATGCCTTTCTTATTAAATTAAGGATTTACTTTCTTGTATAATTCCATTTCCAATACCATAGATTAAAAAGAAATAAACATAGATAAAATCTTCTCACTTTTAAGAAACGAACAATTTACGTTATCTATAATATAAATGTATTAAATCTTATCATATTTTCTGTTTGATTTCTTAAAATAACAAGACGGAATGGGGAAACACCCAAGTGGATAAATAAACCTTTGTTGTTGGCAGCTGAAACGAAGGTGAACGACTCAAAACAACAAACAGTACTTTAAATGTGTGATCCACCCAAATTAATCTGTCAAAAGTTGATTTGTTTACAAACTGACATACAGAAATTATTGAATATATAAAAAGAAAATACAAGGTCAGCAATAAGGAAACATGTATTTAACTGCTTATTTATTCTTTAATGGTGGACTCATACGTTAAAATACAACAGAAAATGGATGGATGGATGAATTATTATTTACCTTCCAGTGGCAATTATCTAATGCATATCAGGACGAGAACATGTTGATATGAATATGAACCCGACACGCTGAAGCGGATTTTGGCGTGCTAGCTCACGAGGTAATGGGGCCACAGAAGACATATCATCCCAACCGTAAACATTATACATGTACTGACCCCGAGACAACCAGTACTTCGCTCTTACTCCTAGATGCCGCGTGCTTGGTGGTGAAGCAAATACAAATTTTAATGTCTGGTTTGTTTAATGACTCAGGAGGGGATCCAACCCGCCATGTTCCACACTCGAGGCGAGCACGCTGCCAGGAGACCACCGAGGCGGTTATCAGAAAATAGATGAAAATCCCAGTAAACTTGACTTTTTTTTTAATTTCATGTCTTATTTAAAATTAATGTTTTGTTTTGCACTATCGATAAAAAAACATATTTTCAATTTATTATAATAATTTTATCTGATTTTTTTTTACACAATAGCAAATGTCAAATTAAAACTCTTCCGGAAAACAGCAACCAATGAATGCAATCAATAGACAGAAGCTCAGACAAGCAGTAACATAAAAGAACATAAAACACAAATAATAGAAACAAAAGAAAATCAGGTTAATATGCTTTTAAAATGGGTATAGATATAGAGTTTTCAAACCTTTTCATATATTTATCAAGAAGTAACCCCCTAACTTAACGGTACTCGTTCAAAAAACGGCAAGTTTAAGGTTTCAACAGACAGGGCTTTTTTTATTTAGGCGAAGAACTTTTCACAATGTCAGAATGAATTTATCCTTGAATTTTGAATAATGCACTTGTATCATAGAGAAAGTACACAAAGGTCATGTCGTTATTTTCGCACTCAATAAAAAGTAACAAAAAGTACAAGCCAAAAAATTGAAACGCCTATTCACTTTTATAATATCTCTATTTGTGATATAAACAATTACAAAATACTTCTGAAGGAAAATTAAGTAGATTTATTTTTGTCCTTTTATCTTTGACATGAGAGAAACCCCCTCATCTAATAGTGCACGAGAATATCAAACAAAAGTACATCAAAACCAGAATATTATAAGTGCAAAACATATTAAAATGACATTTTCATCAATATTTTACATAATATATCATTAGAATTTCATTGAAACGATTCATCAGTATTTTTTATATATCTTTGTTATTATGTGAAATTTGTTGACATTATCTTGCATCTTTGAAAAACCTCGATGTGACATTATATACATTTAGCAAATAGTTCCAATAAACTTGTTCATATTGTAAAAAACTTGTTCAAACTGATGCCGGAAGGTGCGAGATTTTTCTCCGCCTTTATATTGCACTATGATGATGCACAGCAAAAAAAAAGAAGAAAAAACTGTTCCTTTACTTGACATTTGCTATGTAAACGGAGTATGTGTCAAGATTATATCATTTCTGACCCACTTGGTTGTCTTGTAAGACTGAAACAAAACCATACTAAGTTAAAGTACAAGATAGGGCATGAAATATATGCACGTAACTGGATTGCTGCAAAATGTTTAATTTTATAAATTTTATAGGGATTAGATTTTTAAAGGCTTGTCTGTCTTCGGTATTCATTTATTTTGTGTAGGATCTTGTTTCTGTTCAAATTTTCTTATTAGGTTTGTCTAAATTGTTTAAAAGAATTACCCACATTCCAGCACACTTTCATCAAACCGGTTTAGTAAGAACTGACAATGCCGAACTGAGGATCTAAACAACTTACCGTGGGCCACATTGCAATGCCATGGCAATTTCAATTTTAACGGATTTCCGCTAATCAAGAAGAGCACTAAATAGTATCGGAAACAAACTGTTCAAAAACGAAAACGTTGCTTAAAATCCCAAATAAAAATATTATTCCATACAATAATCATATAACAATAAGAAGAAAACATACATACACTCACTGTTTTGGGAAGGCTCATAGAACGTAGCGGCATTATAGGTGTTTATTGGCCCCCAACACTCCCCTTATTCATAACAGATTGTAAATGACTAAATAAAGAAGATATAAAATTAAATTAGTTGTACCGGTACTTATAACATTTTCCTTTCCATGTTTGTGCTGCAGTCAATACTCCAGCGAAATAAAGTGAACTAACAATGTTGCTTTATAATATTGATGGATAGATGAATTGTTGTTTAACGTTCAGTGCAGCCAGGTGCATAACAGGACGAGAACATGTAGGATAATGAATATGATCCCTGCTTTGTACTACACCGACACGCTGAGTCGGATTTTTAATGTGCTAGCTCACGAGGTAACCTTCCGCAGGAAGACATATCACCCCACTCGGACACATTATACTGACTCCGAGCCGACCAGTCTTTGCTCTTACTCCTAGATGCCGCGTGCTGGCCGAGAAGCAGCAAATGCCAATTTAAATGTCTTTGTTTTGACCCGGCCGGGGATCGAACCCGCGACCTTCTGCACTCGAGGCGAGCACCTGCTTAATAATAATAATAATATTAATAATAATAATAATAAGAATAATAATAAAGAGATTGCATATAATTCCAGGAATCACCTGACACTGTTGTTAAGTTTTTTATTGCTATGTATAAATTACCCTTTTCCATTGTGGAGAAATTGAACTGGTCATGCCGATGATTTATAACTAACAACTAACTCAATTATGTTGCAGTTACAGCTCTGTAAACAGTATGTATCTCGCTTATGTACCTAAATAGGGGCTTGTAGTGCAAATTATGCGAGATGTCGAACGCCGCGTCGCCTTGTTCAAATATGGTCACGAAAACACAAATTACCCAGGGGATATTGGGACGATTCGCTGCAACCACTGATTAACCAGCATTTGTTTGTAAACATATTACGTTCTATGGCCAATTAACCTTATAAATGATGTATAAAGAAGATAGTAAAAGTTTTATGTAGTTGGGCGATTTTCTTGTCGAACCAGTGACCTTTTAACAATAACTCTTTCCTATCGGAGATGAATCTTTACGACATACTACAACGCCCATCTTTTTTGACACTTTGTCAAGTGGTTTTAATTGATATAGCTCATGAATAAATTAAGACTGTTTTCTTGCCAATGTATTGTGTACTTTATCGTTGTTTTAAGAAAACAATTGGATTTATAAAAATGGTCTTTTATTAGCGCAATTTATTCGTACTTGAGATGTATTTTTGACTTTTGGTTTTGTTCCTGACATTTGGTAGTTCAGGCAGAATTGATCACAATATTTAGGCAAAGGAAAATAAAACTTGCCCCTTGGGTGGGCAATAAGCAGATACTAGTAAGCGACAACCACTGACAATACTAGTACAGGCACATGTACTTGACTGGAGTAGATCTGGTATGCCAGCTCAACTTTTCAGCTTATGGACCCAGGTTTATTTCTTTGGGTTTCTCTTTATTTTGAATTTGTTTAGTCCTTGGATAAACAGAAGAAGATGAACAATAAAAATTAGTCCAAAAATCAACTTATTTCAATGTGTCCAGTATTAGAAGAAGATTTTGTTTTATATATATTTAAGTACCTGAGGATGTTACCAGCTAGTATTTCGGTACAAGCTACGAATAGATAATCAAAATCTGTAAATGATTGGAACAAAGGAATGTCTTCCTCATGCATCCATCATGTATAGATTTTGTTCTAGCCTTCAGGTATCTGGTCCATAAGAGACCATGACCCTAAATTGATATATCTTTTCACCAATGACAAGGGAGCAACCATTTGTATTTTAGGGGCGGAGGACTACAATCAAATTTGAAATAAAGCGTCAGGAGCAGGGTTTAGGCAAAATAAAAGACGTGATCGCTTTTGGTGTGAAAACCTGTTTCAATGAGGAAATTAAATGAAAATAAATTTAGGTCGCAATAAAAAAAAACAAAAAAACCAAAATTTTGACGAAAAAAAAGGCAGGATCAAACATTTGATCCTAGACCCCCGCCCTCATATTGAAATAAAACGACAGGACCAGGATTTGGGCAAAATAAAAGGCCAAGATCACTTTAGGTGTGAAAAAAAATATGCAGGACCTATGTCAATCAGGACCAAAATTTTGAAGAAAAAAATAGGCAGGATCAAACATTTGATCCTAACCCCCCCCCCCCCTCCCCCCGATAAAAATCAAATGGTGGCTCCCTTTAACAAACAGTTTAAAGCAGGAATTATGTTAATATATCTTTCTCAAGTTGAAATACACTTATTTGTTTATATGAAAATGAATTAGATATATTTTGTTTCCGATAATTACCGAGGTCAATGCCATTTGCCATTAGGTTTGATGGAACATTTTGAAGAATCACGTGGTCATTTATTGTCTGAATATCTTAAGGATATTTTTTACATCTGAATTTAATTTAGCTCTACAACCTTTTGGTTTTTCATTTCTGATTTCGGCCTTTTGTATGTAAATTGTTAAAATTTGCATTTACTGTGTATCAGAATAGGTTATCAGAGAATTTGTATCGCTGTAGAAAAATACCCGGAAATACTTTAAAATTTAAGAATGTCATACAATGAACGAATTTTTAAGTAAATATAGCTTATGTTGATAAGATAACACTGAAGTGCACATCCTTAATTTTATCCCGTGTTTTTCTAATGATTTCCGTAAATACATGCTGTCAAACCATCCTATATAAAAACATGTATACGATCAATCTCTTTGATCTCCGGGCAACATAATTTCCTGTTTCGCGGCAGCTTGCTACAAAAACTAACATTTCTTGTTTAACCACGAATCTTAATGAGCCCAAGGCAAAGCTCCTGTTAGACTGCTTGTTATACAGTTGTATACACTACAAAGATGTCTTTTAATCAGGGTGATTAAATTTGACAAACTTTAAACTGATAAATATGCATGTACTTGAAAAAAAAGTTTAACATAAAAGTAAAAAAAACAGCAGGGTAAATTTCAGGACGTTTTTGTCACAACTGCAAAAATCATGTATAAATTTATTTTTGAATTATAGGGACTGTGCAATATCTATCGCAAGGATTATGCCGATGCAAATGGGCATGGGACATAGACTTTTTTAATACTTGTAAGCCATGGGGCGCATATTTTTTCAACAGAAATGGGAGCAACATTTTTTATGGTGAAAATTAGAAACTGTCACTGTCCCTAACTCTAACAACTAACCATAACCCTTTCATACATGGACCTTACAATAACATTAGTGTTGGAAAGTAAGTGGTTTACTCACTATGATGAGACACTGACATTTTTGAAACAGCTAAAGGCATGGGACAATTATTTTTTTTTTCTGGACATGCTGTTTTTATCTCCCCATAAAGTTTTTTGTACCGGTCCTCTCCCTGCGATAGATAGTGCCAAGTCCCTTATATTAGCATAGACAAGGTACAGAATAGAAGAAGGGTTTCTAAATTGTTCTTATATATATCTCTCTCATAACTCCTTGGTTTCAGAAATTTTTCTGATGTTACATTTCTCCCCTGATTTTATTGGTTACACGCGCATTATGTGGAACCTATGTCTAATAATAAGCAAAACTATTTCAAGATTTATTTATTGCACGCGAATCAAGTACTACTGAACGGATAATAATCCACAGATCACTTAAGTTTACTTTCCATTTTAACACATAGAAAGCAACAATGCCCAATATCAGAACGGTTGTTAAGGTCTCTTTTCAATTACTTTTGATAGTCTTGTTATGTAACTTGAAATATTAAAATGTCAAGACATGATATAACATTCTAATTTTTGTTTTGATAACCAGGCAGTACACTGCATGTGTATAGTATTAGGAAACGCAACCATCATAGGTCATATTAACCGAAGTGTATTTATTTATGCATTAGCATTTCAAAGAAGCCTAGATATATTTAAATGTATTCAATATGTTTTCACTCATTTAACTTTTCGGCAGTTCTTAATTCTATGACGGTTCAAGAACGGATATCCGTGTGTTGCCTGATATTGCCTTTGAATAAACAAATAGACATAAAACTATACACTTCAGATTCAAAAACATGCAATCTTTTGCAAATAGGATAAAATTTGAAATAAAAGGGCAGGACCGGAATTTGGGTACAATAAAAAGCCAAGATCAATTAAGTTGTCAAAAAATGCTCGGCCTTTGTCAATCAGGATATTTTCGAGTTAAATGAAAATAAATATTTAGGCCAAAAAAAATCCAGGACAAACATTTCGGGGAAAAAACAGGTAGGATCAAAAATTTTATTCTACCCCCCCCCATAAAAAATCAAATTGATTCTCCCTTAAATCTAATGGTTGCTTTATAATATAAACAAAAATGTACTACTGGTATATGCATAATAAATTTTCATATTAAATACCACCACCGTGTCAAATACCTGGGATAATATGTAACATTATTTAGTGAGAACATCCATTGTTGTTGTTTTACTTTATTGCCATCCTTTGGGCGTTGTAAAACTTTTGTCAAAAATTTAGACATTTCTTCTTTATATGGTTTTACTTCACGACATAAATCTATCATTTTAAGAAAATGGACTACATTAAATAGTTGTTACACTAACAGAATCCTGGTGTGGTCATAGGTCTGCAGCAGTAAATAAATTTATAGCAAACTTTTTGTAAGATGCTATTAAATATTATGTATTTTTTTTATTGCTAACAATAAACATGTTTTAAAGGGTTTGCATGCACTATTTACAGAGGACAATACCATTCATGGTGCCATAAAATGTAACTAGATAGCCTGTATAATTGAATAAGGCGAATAACAGTTCCTATATGCAGTAACATTTTAAAACAAAAATTCAGAGGTTATGTTTATCGCGGTACTGTGACAAACGTACATCCTCGGGGATTACCGCTACATCATTATGCTTAATGATAATGGTGAATTTGTAGTAATTCATCACTTAAATAATCTTTTTTATTAAGTTGAGCTTACTGAAGATATTTATTTTGCACTTCATTTAAGGATGAATAATTACATGAAAAGTACGCTGTGGTTATAAACAAGTTAATCTGATGTGTTATGTAGATGAGCACACAAAGTGCAAGGCACTTGGTAATATCAACAGTCCAGATACTAGTATTCGATACTAACGAGACATGACACTTTCAATTTACTGTTATCAAAATTTTGTGAAAATTAAGGGTATCTCCCTGGTACATAGCACTGTCTTTATAGATGGCTTTCAATCTGGCCTTGCTGTGGGTTTTAGCATTTGAGCTTGTTCTTCAAGTTTTTGGATTATTTTCTTCAGTTTTCGACATTTTCGCCCTGAGCACAATAGGTGAATTGTAAATAGACGAAATGTGCATAAAAATTTGCTTCATTTGATATATTATAATATCTATTAAATCATAAGGGTAATAAAATTCAAATTTATGCATGTAACACAAAAGTTTGAAATTCCTGTTCCTGCTTTTTTTCCTTTCTTGTTGGCGCCGCAACGTAGGTAGTCACTGATCCAGAAGCCATTATCTTTTACTTGATATTATAGAAAAACAATTCAAATTATATAGTTCTAATGGAATGTTAATCGACTAAAACATATTTTTCGCCAAGTTGATTGTATTTAATTCCAATGCTCTGCAGCCACAACTATTTCTCAGCTGTAATACGTCATTTTGGGGTTATCTCAAAAAACAATCGTTATCCCACGATCTTGGGCATTCGTTGCTGTTAATCGCAGTATTTTTTTCCGCGAATATTTTCATATTTTGACAAAAAGATATTTCAGACAAGAGTCATCCTCGATAACCGAGTATCGTTTGAGAGATATCGTTTCCCAAGACATGTACTTTTAATAACTTAAACCTATATATACATGACAAAATCCAGATAATGTGACTATTTTTGCAAATATTCAGGTGACACATTGAAATAAAAATTCATACATGTACCTTTCCGAAATGTCCATTATCCCAGATGACAACAAAAATCTATGATTATGACATTTTCAAAGTTAAATGGCATCACGCAATTGACTGTCACAAATGTATTTTATCCCAGGTGACCACAAAAAGCTATGATTATGACATTTTCAAATTAAATGCCACCATGCAATCAACTCTAATTACAAATGCAATACTCAAACAATTTGTAAAATTGCACAATCTATCTAAATTCTACGTTCTTTTCTATATAGTTTGGAGATGTACCCCTAAATTTTATACCGAGATATGGGAGGATTTCAATACATGTATTTTTTTTTAATAAAATTAAAATAAGATTCTTCTTTTTAGATTTCGTTTGCTGTATTATTTGTTAAAACAACCTCCAAGCTTCAGGTTAACTTCATTTATCAAATTAAAGCTAGTTATGTAATCTACATTGTATACATATGTCGTAGATGTGTTTCTTCTGAACGCAAAAGAGTTCTCCACGATAAAAAAAATGTTCAGAGTAGTATATAGGGACCGTTCAGGTCAGTTAGCATTTGAGGAAGATCCACCGGAAGTGACGTAACCAAAGAAATAATGTCACCGGAAGCGTAATTCAGGTGACAAGAATGTTTATTCTGCGTAAGTCTGACCGATCATGATTGATTTAACTTTTTTGCAACACACGTACGATTTCTCTTACCACAATCGTGAATCGTAGTCATATATTATGTTCGTTTTGTGAAACGCTGGCCAGGTGAGGTGCGTCGACAGAGTTAATAATGTGTTAAAGTGTTTAGGTCCTTTTTGTTTTATTTCTTACAATATTTTGATGATTACATGTATATTTAGCTTTCCATAGTTTTGGTCATTACCATAACTGATGAAGATTAATCCACAAATGTGGATCGTACGAAAGAAATTTGGTATCTTAGTTTATTTATGACCATGTTGGATAACCTCGAACATTATGGTTACTGTTGTAGTTTCTCATTGGTTGGTGCAAAATTCGGTTTCCGAAGTTTTTTATACATGTTTTAGCCTGACTTTCTTTAATCTCTTTTAAAAGTCTTGCTTCTATTTAAGGATTTTTTACTTTGATTTTACGATGACAATTTGGAAATTTAAATTTTCTTAATTAATCCTTTGATACCAATTTTGATGCATAAAATGTGTACCTGTCGTTGTGCTGACGGACTAGAATGTTGAAATACACAACAATAATCCAAATAGTCGAAGAAAAAATAAAAAAATAACAAATGACCGAAGGAGTAGAGCCAAAAAACCATCTAAGGGCAGAGCTGATATATTTCTAATTTTGACAAATTTTTACGTTTACTTGTAACAGTAAATTTAAAATATCAATTTCGGGCTAGTTTCAAAATACTAGCAACTGAACTGATGATAGATGTACCTTGGAAACTTGGTGTCCACCAACAGCCATGTACCTTAATTGGAATCTTGGTGTCCACCAGCTGCGATATCGACTCAGTGGTAATATTAAATTCTTTGTACCTATTTTGATTCACAAGATTTACGACTCACCAGTTGTGCTCAGGGCCTATAATTCTAAAAATGTTAAAACCAAAACAATTGTTTTTCCTTCTTTGGTTTGACTTCTTTCTTATGTTTTGTTTTTGTTCTTCCAATTTTATATATTAACACTATTTCTTTCGATCACGACATTTTCTTTTCACAGAAAATACTCATAAAATTGCATAATAATTTTATTAGATATCTTGTATCACTTTTATTGCTTATTTCCATTTATACCTTGGTTGTTTACTTTGTACAATGCGAAAATAAAATGAGAGCGTGTGTACTATATATTAAAATGACTCACGAAACAATCTAAAATCGAAATCGATCGTAAAATTCTATGGCTTCAATCTTGCTTGATGCTATATCAAAACCTTCTTTTATGCTTAATACTCAATCAAACAGCTGACTTATTTAATGCATTTTAAAACATCCTTATTGCTTAATATCTTAATTATAAACTTATTAAGTCTCTTTGACAAGTGTATGCTTGCTGTGTTTTGGGTGGAGTTGCGACAATGAGCACATAAAATATTTCGGATAAATGGGACTTTCTTTAATGTCCCGAACATAAACGATCCATAACGCCATCATGCATATATTATCAAAACTACGAAATGTAGCGTAACAACGAAAATCTATAAATTTTGAATAAATCGCTGGATAAAAATAGATGGGTATTTAAAACAGGTGCTGTCGATCGTATATTTATTGATGAAGTTGGCGTTTTAACAAGCTATACGTGCTATTCTACCAGACTTAATTTCAAATTTTTTCAGATATGTATATATCAAGTTCTTTAGAACAATTATTTTTGGCACTAGGTGTCTGTGTGTGGAATGCTCCTAATTGTTATTTAATAGTATGAATTTTAATGCTACATAACATATATCGCTATAGAAAACCACGAGAACCTTAAAAATTTTTGTAAATAGTGTTGATAAGGATTAACAACATATTTTACAAAAATAATTTGTTTGTATTTTAAATTTCAGCATCATTTATAAGATTTTTCGAAATTTATTGCATTTAAGCAACATAAAATTGTTTGAACTCGTCGTTTTATTCACAAAATAATAATTGCATTATATGGTAAATATACATATATATCTGCGATATTTCTTATGATCTTAAGCAAGCTGTCAAGACAAATGCGCTTTCACATATAACTATGATTAAAAAAAAAACAAAACAAACTTTCAAGGTAATTTAAGCATGTTACAAATATACACGTAGGAGACAGGAGAAAGTCCAAAAACAAGGCGATTTCGTGTGGCCAGAAAATAACTACTTAACAGACAAAACAATAGAAATCAGAATTTGAACAAGACGGCATAATAAATAATAAAAACAGGGGAGGGTAAGCAATACATACACGTAAAGAGATGTTGGGGACTCATTAAATCGGTTTAACCCCACCACTGTTCAGTGTCTTTACCAATTCAGATTACTCTGACTCTGTTTGTGTTTTGTGCTCCCTTTTGTTATTTATTTGTCTGAAGTTTTGTCGATCGAATGGCCTTTGTTGATTGGTATGTCATATTTTATCTTTCCTGTAATACTTTTTGTTGTTTATCTTTAGTATATGGAATTTATTAATTGTTTAACTTACTATATAAAATTAATTAATTGTTACCCTTGATTGATTTAATGCAGTTCTATAATCACTTGGCAGTTACCTTTGACTGGCGAAGTTGGAGCAGACACAGCTGTTATATTTATACCTACAGTATCTATAGTAATTAACGCAAGGTGCATATTCTAAAATTATTTAAAGAAGAAGTTGGTTTTTGTTATATGTACATGTATATGACATGTTTCGTTTCTTTTGTCTTAAAAATGTTCAAAGTGCAAAAAATTGATCATATCAATTAAAGATAAGAATAAAATATATAACAACATTCTCAAAATATATCGCAGATTTCCGGTTTGTCTGGCTCCTTATACCTACAATGTTAACACAATTGTTTTTGTGTGTCTGTGGGTGTAGTTTTTGGCTATATTGTTAATATTGGTATATATATCTATGTTGACCTCAGGATATAGACCAGTTTCGTTGATACTGGCACAAACTAAGTAATTTACCAATAGGTTGGCTATTTACGCATTTAAGTCAATGTCATTTTTGAATACGGTCTGAACTGTTCAACAATACGGTTCGATCGAACGATCTTGGTCCGGTATGTCTACATTCTCTTTCAGTTTACATATTACTACTCTAGTTCTCCAAATACTTACTTATAGTAGCCATTCCAGTCGGAGCTGTTTTTCCGGAAGTTATTTAAAAACTGGGTTATAAAATATTTATAACCTATTGATAGACAATTTGGGTACCAGATCTAATATTTACAATTGATGTTTCCGACCAGTGCTGCACCTAGCGTTTACTAGAATTGCTAATTATAGTCTAGTAGAGTATATCAATGAATTGATTAGAGAAAGAGTATTAAATAATAATACATATATGAAATATCATAAACATATTATTTTTTTAGCCTTTAACATGTAGTAGGCTTTGGTTCTTACTTCTAAATAGCGTCTCAAGAATGTCTAGAACAAATAACGTAGATTCTCATGCACATACAGCATTTCCAGTATCAGCACCTGTATGACGATAAAACATACATATCTGTAAACGTAATTTATAAGGGGCGAAATTTTGTTATTTTTGTTTTTTTTGGCACCAAATTGAACCCTAGAAATTGCCATTGCTCTCTTGTGCCTGTAAGGTTTGGTTTATACTAAAGCATTAAACATTATACGCAAGTGATCAAAAAGTATTCCTTAATTGGTTTAACATTATACATGTTGTTATTATGCAAGGTTCGCTATTTTTAAATACCCGTTAGCTTAAGATTTCTATTGTTGTCTTAAATACCACAGAAATGTATTAGCAAAATGGCATCAATTAATACATTTGATGATAAGATAGCGCATTAAATTGACGTTCAATATTTGGCATTATTATCTCTGGTGGTAAAATATTGATTGCGAACAGATCGTATAGACTACTAAGTGTTACTGAACTTAACAAGGAATTTTGTATATATATGTATGTCATCATTTTTGCGCCTCTCCCAAGTCACGAACCTCTAACCTTTGTTAGTCCTGTGTGTTTTTTGAAATTTGGTTCATTTTTATGTTTCGGAGGTTAGTGTGCCGTCCATTTTGCTGAAATAGTATACATTATTGTAAAGGGGCCAGCTGAAGCCCGCCTCTGGTTGCGGGTTTTTCTCGCTGCGTTGAAGACCCATTGCTGGCTTTGAGCTGTTTTCTGCTCTTTGGTCGGGTTGTTGTCTCTTTGACACATTCCCCGTTCCCATTCTCTATTCTATTTAGAGGACCAGAACGTGCCCACCCTTCGTCCCATCAATGTAACTGCCGATTTTTGTCTTGTGGCTTGTAGTGTTTGTTCTTAGTGTTCTCGTTGGCTTGTAGTGTTTGTTCTTAGTGTTTTCGTTGGCTTGTTGTGTTTGCTCTTAGTGTTCTCGTTGGCTTGTTGTGTTTGTTCTTAGTGTTCTCGTTGGCTTGTTGTATTTTTTTTTGTTCTTTTGCTGTATATTTTTACACTGCCTTGCCATTGGTATTTGATTTTATGAAACCTCCCTTCGAAGTGTTTGCTCCGGCATCATCTGTCCGATATCTACCCAAGTGTAATAAGAAAAAAACATCGAATTATTGTAAATGAGAAACTAATCAAAACAATACTAGAATGACACAAAGAGCAAGTCTGAAAAGATCTTGAAAATACTAGAATGGCACACAGAACAAATATAAAAAACCTTGAGTATTATGAAAAGTAATTTGGTTGCGATGAACTCTTACAAGTCTCCATCGACTCATCGTAAATTTTAGAAAAATTGCAAGTAATTACAGTCAAACCTGTCTTATATGACCTTCCAATGGGCAGCAAAATTATGGTCACTAAAGACAGGTGGTGTTTATATACAGGTTCATTTTAAATAGAATGCACTACAAAGGGAATTTGAACTTACGGTCTTTTAAGACAAGGTAGTCGCTAAGACAGATTTGACTGTAAATATAAATTATCACATTACACCCCGCACTGAAGAAGCTACAAAGTTTCACAACAACAGAATGTTCTGATATAGTTGTTTCATACATGTAGTTCAATTTGGTTAATGTTATGCTGCAGTTCTATTTTGGTAAATTTTGGATACTGTTCTCCGGATTTCTCTTTGATGATTATTTTGTGTTTACAAACAGAAACATCTGTTTCGTGGTCTAAATTTAAACAACATATCTGTGTTTTTTGGAAGGCGATAAACAACAGTTTCTGGTTTAGTATTATAAGCTCTTATTGAAAGTCGGTCTGGCTTGTTCGTGGATCTGTACTTTAAATTGATAAAATCTTTTTTAACTTCAAAAGTTGTTAATTCATTTCATTTAAGACCTCTTTAGTGTCGGTTAGTTTGAACGTACTTTGTGTTCTAATTGTCATTTTCTTGTTTTCTCTACATTTAACATCCTGTGCAAAACTAAATGAATTAGACTCAAATACAAACATCAGATAATATTTAAAATAAAGTACGCTACCAAAGTCCGCTTCCTATTTGGAACTTTTTCTGGAGAAAATTTGAAGACAAAATTTATAACACATGTTAATTTGTTCCTTCCCATAACACATTTATGTCGACTATATTACTCACTTTTAAACACAATTTCAATATTTATCAACACATAAAAAGTGTGATAGCGAAAGCAATGGCTACTAAAGAAATTATAATCAACCAAAAATAAATATACCACCACTCAGGGGGTCGTTTACGTAATTCGATAACATTAATATTGTTCGTCATTGATTTTAAAGTCAATTGTTTGTTCATCGTGACAAAATAATATATAAAATATCTTCATAAAATAAATTGTACAAGTGCATTATACAATATCATTAAAAATTAATCTACCTAAAAATATAATAAATCGTGCGATTAAAATTGGAAAGTAGGAACACATTTTAAATGCAATACTTCAATGTTACCAAAGTATTTTATCTGAAATCAATAAAGATATATATAGATAGGTATAAAAGCAAAACTATCTTATTGGAAAGAAGCAATCAGAGCTTTGCCACCAAAGTGAACATCAATACTTATATATCCGCGATTTTTTTACAATAATTTGAAAATGTTGTGAGAAAAAAATCCACTGAAATGCATTACAAATACAGAAGTATAATATTCTTTTTAACATGGCATGTATGTGAAGGTTTCTATTTTCTACGCGCCTTGCTTCTCCAAACTGCACACAAGGGTCCTCTGATACATAGACATCTAAATAAAATATAGACTCTTTTGTATGGTATAAAAGAGTGTCAAGGCAATAAGCACTAAGGTTTTAGAAAAAATAACAATGTTAGTTGTATTTAAGGATGATCACTGGTCTAATAGGAAATAAATAGGATTTGAAGTAGGTGTTTTAGTTTGAACATTTGAATAGTAAACAAATAAGCAAGAAAAAAATATAGGTTCATATGCTCATTTTAGAGCTATAAGGCTTTGAAAAATTGCAGGAAATGGGTTTTCTCTTGATTTTTCTCGTCTTTCCATTGGTAACTTCAGTCTTTAAAAAATGTATGAAAAAATAAAAAGGATTTCATACGATTTTGTCAATTACCATTTTACGGTATATATGATTTAATTATAAAAGAAAAAGTAGGGGTTCATGGGCCAAAAAATCATGTTTAAGAAAATCTGACAAAAAGACCAAAACATGACCAGCGAGCATCCTTAAAAAGAAACTTGAAATTAATCATAAATTCGATGGATTTCATATGATTTCATCTAAAAGTGTACACGTACTGGAATTTATAGATTTTACTGTAATATTGCTTTACGCTTTTGAGAAATCCTGAAACTGTTTTACAATAGTTTATGTTTAAAATATTATCTCTCATTAAAAATAAAATTATAACCTCCCTGCATGTTTAACAAGGCACCTGACAAAGAAGTTTCTACAGCAGATATACAAATGTACTTTTAGAACCATTCTTTCTCAAGGGTATTTGTAATATGTTAATATTTGTATCAATTATTTTGAACAAAATATAATCAACAATATCAACCACTTAATCAATTTCTATTATAATAAATGAGTTACGAGATCTCGAAATATATGCCAACAAAGCAGCTGTTGTCGTGGTTTGACGTAATAAACAATCTAAGATATTACTGCATATTTTATCAAATTATGAGCCATAAGCAGTGCTCAAGGACGAAAATGTAGAAACAAGCCCACTTATGTATCTAATTCATAACAATTGCTTATCGTTAATGTTTTACAATATACAGTGTAATTTTAAAATTTTGGGAATGTGATTCGACAAAATATTTCCCGTTTGATGTGTGTGTATTACCCCATAAAGATTCATACAATTATGATTGAAAAATCTATTCTGAACTAATATTTGCTATGAAAGAGATTGAAATTTGGCTTCCTATTTCGGTATTTTTGGTTATGAGTACTTCTTGTTTAAAATAAGTTTGGTTTTTGGTCTTCCAAATGTTTCTGTTTTAGTGCTGCTGATGAGAGGTAACTCTTGAAATGCGTCGTATACAGCATAGTATAAATTTACTATATCTAATATTAGTATCTTTGGATTGTTATTTTGCAGCTATACTTGTATTCTGTTAACTAGAATTAATCAAACACAGCAAGGATATTTTACAGCCAATCACATTCTCAGATTTTTGAAATAAAACATAATAATGAGAAAACTTAACACTATCAGTTGTTATGCATTAGAGAGATAAGGTAGGCGTGAGAAAGCTGATTCTTAAACAAAAACTATTGTAGAGTAGATTCAAAAAGTCAGAATGATTAAATGTTGGAAAATATGAAATATATTATATTTAAAGAAAATGAAATCTTTAAAGAGGACAAATATACCTAAAAACGCAATCCATTAGACAGACAAAACCCGTCAAGACAAACGAACAACAAAACACAACAATCTTACTGAAAACTAAAAAAACAATGAACAACACGAACTCCTATAAAAAAAACCAGGAGTGAACCAGGTGCTCCGGAAGGGTAAGCAGTTCCTGCTCCGTATACGGCATTCGTCGTGAAGTTCAAAAAAGTCAATTCGGTGGTAGTCACAAATTGGTGGAGGTACATGAAATGTTACGATAGTGGGAACAGGTATATGTACTTTCAATTTACAAATCATATGAAAACCATCAAAACTACATGTATGTTTTAATTCAATTTCTATTGTGTTTCCTACGATAAAAATTAGGGAGTATACTTTTTTCCAGATATCAGTGTATTAGAATATCGTGTGCACTACGGAGAAGCAATGTGTATAGTAAAGTCAAGAAATACCAAAGGGATACTCGAAGGAGGGGGAAATCGAAAATAACTGACAAACTCCGGAGAACAACGAAGACAGAGACCAAAACAATACATGCACTACAATTAAAAACCAAAAACATATGAACAACATGGACCCAACCAAACAATCGGGGGTAGACTCAGGTGCTCCGGAAGAGTAAGCATTCTCTGCTTCCTGCAGGACACCTGCCATGCTGCCCATGTCAAATCCGGTATGAAGAACAAGAAGAAACACAAAACAAAATATTACATATATTTGATCTTGATTTTGGGTGGTTGACATCGGAACGATCGTTGTTTGTCTTGTGGTTCGGGTTGTTACTTATAATATTTCAAATAACATTAATTTTTAAAATATCTTCCGCTTCAGTCAATTGTTTTACACCTATTATACTTTGTCAAGAGTTTTAACACTTAATTTGGTAGAAATATTAAAAAGTTTCCTTGTGATAAGAAATTATACTTTTGTTTGTAAACATAAAGCATGGGCTTAACCACTTGAACCTATCTGAAACAAAGAAGTGTCTATCCTTTAAATATATGTATTTTGATGTTTCAAAAGACGTATTGCATCATTTTTGTCAACGATCGTTAACTTCCCACAGGAAAATTTTAATGACAAATCGTATTTCATTTTTTGAACTTTTTAGTTCTAATGCAATACCATTTATCGCAAATACTCTGCTTTTATTCCATTATATGTTACATGTAAAGATACATGTAAAAAAATAAAAAGATTCTTAAGGGATAACGTAAAACATCCGAAACTAAAGCTGTGAGCTATGCAAATCCAAGAAAAAATGTTTTAGACCGATAAAAGAAAGGCTGCCATGACTGCGCCTGATTTGTTTTTATAATTAAAAAAAAATAATTGTGGGTGTTATTACGAATATGAAAGGATAATGTGAATTAATCAAACGACAACATGTTGTGTATCGTGAGTCCGTTTTGACTCCTGGTTTATACTGTTTCTGGTCTTGACAATCTGCTTGACTGCATGGTCAGTCGCATATCACATGACTTATTATAATTCATAACCAGGGCTTCTTACCCTTTTGACCAACCTGTCATGCCAAGAGATGCCTACCCTTGCCACCTTCGTGTTATACAAAAGAATTCTTATCCCTTTCGGTCACCTATCATACCAAGAAATGCCTGCCCCTTTGGCCGACTTTTACCCATATATCCTTCTGTCATATTAAAGGTCTCTAACATTTCGACTCAATTCTCATACCAGAGGGCGCGTAGGCGTTCTACCCACCTGTCACAAAGAATGATTATGGTTTTGACCCATCTAGTGAATAACGAGTTTCAATTTTTCTACTCAAATCAATCAACAACCAATCAAAAACATTACAGCCTTCCATAATAATTAAAAACAAAGAGCACAAAATGCAAATCAACAGTATAAAAAACATTTATATAAAAAAAACACAAAACGTACATACAAACAAGAGTAAGGATACCACTAATACATTTCTGTCCTATTAAATCGTAATTACATGTATGTTTTTTTTCTGAATCCAAAATTTTTAAGCACAACAAAGTCAAAGTAGTGATTGTGTTCGTTTTTTTAAAGATAATAAAAAAATGGCTCTCCAAGTCAACTAAGACCGTTCAAGACCAATTATGACCAGTTCAACAAAACATAGATAACAAAATTTGGCCTTGCATCAATAAAGACCAGTCAAAACCAGTTATAATCAGTCCAACAAAACCAAGATAACAACATATTGCTTTCCAAGTCAATTCAGACCGGTCAAGACCAGTTATGATCAGTTCAGAGCAGTCTTGACTAGCATATCTTAATTTGGTCTGTTATCTTGATTTCATCTATAAACTCAGCGAACGTAAAAATCAACACAGGTAATAAAGCTAGCCATTCAAGATTAAAGCAGTGTAGGCTGAATTCAGTGTCAATTACCTTTCAGCAATTTGATTATTGCTTCGGACTATGTTCTTTGGCACAACTTAATTCCACGAAATATGCATATCTTAAATAGGATTGGTATAATATATAGAATAGTGGTACTAATGATATATGTATCCGAAACTAACTGGCCATGTTTGTGATAATTAGTTTATTAATGCAACTCAAGACTATTACAGCCATGGCATACAGTACAATACATTATATAACAATGACATACATATATTCATAAATTGACATAAAGAACATGGAACAAACAATCAAATGACATAATAAGTAATATAAACATTTTATATTAATTAATGGAACAATACCATAGAAAGTGTTGACAATTATCAAAACTAACTAGGGTCTCCCTTCCTCAGTTCTAATGACCGATCTATAAAAGAGACAACAGTCCCAATTTCTTCAGGTGTTGACGGGTTTAAAATTTTTATTAGTTTTTCATTATTGTTAAGCATTATAAAATTTGGATACCAATCTAAAAGCTTTTTAAGTAATTTATCTCTTTCCTTTTTGTTAATTGTACAATTTAAAAAGAAATGTTGCTCATCATCTATAGCGTTACAGGTTTCACATAGTCTCAAATGCCTGGGAATTTTTAAATATCTCCCAGTTTCAATCAATAATTTATGATCACTAATTCTAAATTTGGTTATGTTTTGACGTACTTTTTTATTTGGATGTTTTAAGTAAAACTCCATTTGATTTTTTGTTACTTTAATACTTTTATATAAGAATAACTTATTGTCTTCTGTTAAATTTTCTATTTTACTGATAGTTATTTTTTTATAATATTCATTCACATTGTTTTTAATTATTTTTTTAACACGACCTAATTTTTTTATTGGATCCCAATTTGCTAAATTGTCTTTTTGTATATTAGTTTCTTCCAAAATATTTTTTGCAAAAGTGTATTAAGAATATGTTCCCTCATCATCTAGCTTTTCTGTTAGTTGAAAAGCTTCCTTTAGTATTGGGTTAATATTATTGCCATAAAGTCTAGCAAGATATGATATAGCTTGTGTTTTTATAAAAGATTCAACAGTCTATCAAGTTCAGCTCTAGTTGCTAGATTTGAGGAACTTCTCTTAGTTCCAAGTGTATTTTTACAAAAACTTAGATGTAACTTCTCAATAGGTGTTTTATCTATAAACATATTGATATTTACTTCTAAATTGTTCTTGTGAGCTCTAAGTTTGGCTCTATAATATTTCAAATAATGGTCCATGAAGCTTATTTCAGCATTATAAGTTAAAATAGGTTGAATGAGTGTATCAAATATAATGATATGATACTACTATACGACTTTTACTATTTTGTTCAAATTTATGCTGTCATAACAACACGCGTTGAAGTGCAAAATTTGCAATTTATACCTTTTTGCATATTTTCGAAAGGCATACTACTTTATTCCAAACTAATATATTACTTTTTCCTCTGACGTTCAAATCAATGTTTAGTATTTATATCATATGACTGATGGCCCAGCATACTTTTATCAACAGTAAGAAAAATTAATTGAAACAGCATCAAAAGTTTATTGTACGGCATCATACACTTTAAAATTGGTTGCTCTCGACAGCTTCAAGTTCAAATGTTCAAATGTATTCTGGTCTTGATTTCATACATCTGTAAAACACCTGATAAATGAACATGTTCTTAACATATTATAAACTCAAATTTAAAAGTTGACAAAAATCTCAGTTTAAGAAGTGTTGGGATTTAAAGACTAGTTTTAACTTTTAACCTATCATTTCTCTCGTTCATGAGATGTTATCTTACTGACTCTTACTATATATCCTAGACTTGCAACAAGTCTGTGTAAAATTTTGTTCCTTTTAAGAATAATGTAGGAACGCTGACAAGTCTACGTATATCCTAGACTTGCAACAAGTCTCTCTATTATATGTTGTCCCTTTTAAGAATGACGTAGGAACTGTGACAAGACTAACTATATCCTAGACTTACAACAAATCTCTGTGTTATATATTGTCCCTTTTAAGAATTACGTAGAAACTTGTGGCAAGTCTACCTATATCCTAGACCTGCAACAAGTATCTGTAATATTTGTCCCTTTTCATAATTAATTAGGAACTTGCGGTAAGTCTACTATATTTCCATACATCTTTATCTGCAATTTCTAGTTTTGTTAAATTTATTATACGTTTTTTTTATTCTTTTAGATATACATGTATCCTTGTGGCGTATGTTCGTTGTGTTCCATTCTCCTGACTTTGCCTTTTCCTCGGACTTCAAATTTGTGGACATTTTCCGACCGTTCTGTCGCTTCGGTATTCTTTTGCCGATATTTTATACCGGAGTACAGAGAGTGCAATATGATAAATATCTCATGTTCCTTTAAAACAGGAAAATTTACAACAGTATCGATGAAAAAAAAATTATTGACCTATAATAAACCAGGAAGAACGGTTTGATTACACTATTTGCATTCAAATCGTTATAAATAGTTTTTCATCCAGTCTTTACGATCCAATGGTCTACTGAATAAAATAAACCACCTCTTAGCATACCTACGTGATAGGTGATATGGGTGTTACTAGAAAAACGATAACTTCGCGTTTGTTCATGTTCAGTTAGTTAATGAATAGACAGGCCTATGGCATGCATATTAAGAATACACATTATTTGATTATTTTAAATAGTTTTCTGTATTATTCGATAGAGTGTGAATATTTATGAGTTTCTGAGATATTTTGGCTATTTATCATGAAAATATAGATTAAATCTTGTGCATTGTATTTCGTGTGGGTAATGACATTCTTCGAACACTTTAATACGTGTAAAATAAAACACTAAATAAGCAGATTCAGGCAAAATTAAAAAATAGTAAAATTTGCTCAATGAAAAGTATTCAAAAATATTTTAAACACTATTGATAAAAACATAAAATTCAATAATAGAAATTAAAACAACAATAACAAAATAATAATTTATTATATAAATGAAAATAAATAAAATCCTCTTGATCTGTGATGTTAACATTTAAGTTTTGCCAATAGCTCAAATGTCCTCTATAGGGTTCGTTATCTTTTTCTTTGCACTGTGTATGGATACGTCATCACTTCAGCTCGCCATTAATGGTCAATCCTCGAGAGCTGAATCAATGATCTAAGTGTGGAAACATATAGTAGTATCAAATCATCAATTAAATAAAACAAAAGACTATCAATATTCAATTCTTCGGAGAGACTTCTCAGTTAAAATAAAGACTTGCAAATATTATACCATATTAATGATTTTTGACCATTTTATTTTTAAGGGGCAAGGAAGAAGGTTTGAAAAAAAGTCATGACTTCAAAAAAAAAAAAAAAAAAGAAAAAAAAAGAAATACAGAAAAAAGGGGCGGCTACATAATGTGATGAATAAATCAAAATTGGTTATTACATGGATTTCGAAAAAGGAAATGATGCTACCAAAGATACAAAAAGTAATAAAAAAAATAAGAAGAAAACATATTAACAGATAAAAGGATAAGGCATGACTTTCTCACCTTCTCTTAATAAAAAATTCAATAAGTTAGGACAATTGTCAAAAAAGATCCGCCACAGGTTCCTAAATTTTATTTTCATTGGTTCCGTTGATAGGTGTTTGTTACAAATGAAGTATGAGTATATTAAACTAAGATTTCACTTTAATCAGATTGGTTTATGACAAACATTCTCTTATACAATAAGGGAGCAATCATTTGATTTTTACGGGGTCTAGGATCAAATGTTTGATCCTGCCTATTTTTTTCGTCGACATTTTGGTCCTGGATTTTTTTTTGGCCGCTAATGCGGCCTAAATTTTAATTTTCATTAAAACCAAAAAAAATATCCTGATTTAGTCCTGCATTTTTCTTCACACCTAAAGTGATCCTGTCTTTTTATTTTGCCCAAAATCCTGGTCCTGCCTTTTTATTTCAAATTTGATCCTAGCCCCACCCCCCAACAAAAATCAAATGGTTACTCTCTAAAGTAGTGACTGTTTTCGTTTTTTTTTCTCTCTAATGATTTTTTGCTTTGTTACAATGTTTATTCATGCCCTAAGTTGGTTCGGGGTTTGAAATAAGATATTCGTATTCTTATAATGACTTGGATGCAATGTATCTGCACATTTGAACATCAGTGGTGCTCAAGACCAGAAATCTGGAAACCCAACACAATAAATCAATACGTTGTAAAGCAGATTGAAATGATAAAAATATTAAAATAATAATAATAATAAAAAAATAAAAATAAATAAAAGATGATTTAAAAATTAAAAAAAAATGACTAAAATAAAGTTAATATGGCCAGTTATAATAAGCTGTTTTTACCACTCTCAAACGTTATAAATGTATGTTTTGGTAAGCGTATATCAATGATTTCTCTGTTCGACTCATAAATCAAGTATAGGAAGATATTTATTATTTGTAAGAAAGATCATTGATAAAGTTCACTGTCCTTAAGAAAAAAACAACGCCTATAACTTTGTTTAGTTTATATTGATATAATTAGTAGATCGTCAAAACATGTATAAACTTTGTCATAAATGATTAAGTCACATTTTTTAAACTCAAATGATTTAATTTTTTTTTATTACAGCACGATAATTAAATATTTGATGTTCCATTCACCAGATTTCTGTATGAATCAATGATCCGTGCGATTTGTCAAGATGATAAACATTGTAGGTAATAATATATCTATGGTTCAATAAAATATTGTATAAGCCTGTGGGAAAATTTTTGTGACGTCATCTTATGATATTGATTTATTGTTCAGATTATGTATCACAACATGCTTCAATTATAGATAAAGATAAAAAGAAAATACATCTTTTTAGCTTCAATACCTCTTCCGCCATGTTGATTTAACGCGTCAACCAAGATGAAGTACTTAGAAACATCTGTCAGTTGTGTAAATTGTAACCACACCCAAACTTTACATTAAGCTTTGACCTAGATTAACACGCCAAACGGAGACTATACAATCATATGGTTTATGAAAGGCCATGAATTAGGATGTGTGTAAATATAAGAAAATGAATCGTTGTATGTGTTTACCTTTTTATGGAGTAATTTGTTCTCAATTACGGACTCCGTAATAAGCAAAGTGGATTTCTTTTGAAATTAATTTCCTGACGAAATGAATAGTGAAACAAATTCGTCGGGATGTAAGATTTCTAGATCAATGCCGTTTTTAGAATATAATGTGTTCAAATGTATTGAGGACTAAATATTTAAGTGTAATTACATTAATATCACTGATCATAATTAATATAGCGAGTGTGTGTAGTGGAATTACGCGCGAGGATCTTTACCCTTTCGGTTCATCTCATCAGGATGAGAAAACACCAAACATTGATGACGGCGGTTCAGACAAAATTAGATTGAAAAGAACTTTCAAATTCTTTGGAAAAAATTACACTAATTTATATGTAAGTAATTTTTGTATGGTTCTGTATTTTGGCGCTTCAGCCATTCCAAGACAATGTAAGAAACATTTGCACGTGGTTGCAGTGTTTAGAACCATGTGTTATAGATCATTGTACAGATGGGCTTTAAACTAAATATCTCCCCACAATTCCTTGCCAAACGGTAACACTTCCAAGTCAATAATTAATGTCAACTTTCTTAATTTATTTTAATAACCATGATAACAAATGGGAAGAATTTCTGAAATTTTCAGTTTGCTAATGTTATGTAATGTATCTTAATGAACTTAAATAGTAAACGGTTATAAAATCCAAAAAAAAACTTTCTATATATGTGAAACGTTCCTTCGCTAATAATCCTTTGAAAGAACATTATAACATATTTGATATATATAAGACATATTTTTGGCATTGGCGAGGCTGATTATAGTCATTAGACATTCCTTCTGTAGATAATAATCAATGTCTGACGTAGGTGTGCTAATTACCTATAGTAAGCATAATTACACCTACAAAATTTTATTTTATCTTCAAACGCACATTTGATCAAATTTGCTATAGCACCCTCAGATTGATGAATGTTATCCCCTCGGATATACGATCTGTTTCAGAGTGGACCCAATCCCTTTAATAAATTGATCTTGTCAAACTTTACAATAAGGATGCGAGAAGAATAAAACTTCTTTTTACGCCATATCTTGCAGACATGATTTTAAGTGATTTTGGGAGAGTAAACTCCAATTTAGATTTTTCATATTTGATTTTGAAATCAATGTATAAATATCTTAATCATAAAATCAAATTTGAGTAAGCCTACTCAGATTTTGTAAGATAAAAAAATAATGTACATATCATTTGTCATCTAAATGTTTTGTGTTTAGATATACGTAGTAAATATTGCAATGTGACTAGTGTCCATTGAAATTTGCCACTTAAGATCTAATTCGAACACACCTCGCGCAAACTGGATTGAAATCACAGTCTCCATGATGGGTAAATATTAGGCCACCTAAAGAACCAAATATTTTTTTGGCCAGTATCAACTAAAAGCTGTCTTTTACTTAAAATATTTTTGCCATACATTGAAAATAATTAATAATGAAGAAAAGAAGTTTTCCTTCTGGATCCCAAAATTACGTGTATTATTTCATAGTTTTATTTAATTTATCTGTGTTTTTTTGCAAACATATTAGATGAACATGATTTTTAATTCGTTAAACTTTAAATGATTTGAATGCTTTGTGGGGAAAATTGAAGTACAAGGAAACGTGGCCCTATTATCCCCTATTCTAAGCAGTTACTGATAAAAACTATTAGATTTATAAATATTCTGTTTGGCCCAAATATGCAAATCAAATTGTCTTGATGTATATTTATTAGGTAATTTATGCATATTAATTACTCATCCTTATTGCTTCGAATGACGTCATATATTTTGTATAAAAGTTTTTTTCTCAACTAAATCTGTGTAATATTCTTCTACAAAATACCAGATGTTGAATAAATACCGTTTAATGTTTGCTTCTCAAGTATATGTACCAAAGATTCTCATACCCTCCTTAAACGTGTATATTTTTTTTACAATGGGGACTCTTTTGTCACATCGAGCGATATTGCAGTTCAATGAAAGACGGACATGCGGTTTTATGTTCACGAGAACTAACTAACCCCACGCAATATTGAAGCTTGCTGTAGAGTCATTCATTCATTTACTTTGGTCTTTAAATGTGTCCTTGAAAGTGAATGCAGATTGCAATGATAACAAATTTACCCAAATTTTAGCGTTCTCACGTCTTGTACATTTTAGAGTTGTTGTTCAAAATATCTCAGAATTATTATTATATGCATATTTGCGATAGTCAATTTGTCATTTTATACCTATGATATTTAAGTCATTAACTGTAATAACAAATTGATGAATTTTAAAATTGGGGCTTAAAAATTTTTGTGATTTAATTGTTTCATGTCATAAAACACAAACATTAACCCAAGCAATACTTAAAATAAATTGTCCGTGCACGATTTATATATGACTTATGAACGTTTGATTTACAAATACAATTTTACTCTAAAATGAATAAATTGTAATTTGATTTTTTTTCATATACTTCACATTAATAAAGCATGACGATAATTACTGTAATAGCTATTACGAAGGTTATTCTGGAGAATCTTTTAAGTATAAGATATACCCTGAGACCGTTAGCCCGATAGGATATATCTTATATATTTCATTCTACTGTGAAAAGTACAAATGAAATGAAAAAGGTGTCTTTTGGGAATTTAACTCATGCATAGATAAACGATGATAAATAATAGATCTAGTACATTTTATGACATCATGATATAAATGAAAATTTGTTTGTACATGTATGAGTTAATTCACCCAATGAGAAATCTTTGGACAACGATTAAAACTGAACGTAGTTCTGTTTTTATCCGTTTTATTAATAAATATGTGCACTTGGTTTGGAATAATACCAAACTTTAACTTTATTATGACAACAGCCCCTATTAAGGACATACATGTAGCATACATTACACTTGAAGATATAAATAAAAGTAAACAAAATACACAAAAAAAACAGTATATATAGCACCACCATAACTCATATACTGTTGGATTTATGAATTCTATTAAAATAAATTTTGTATATATAACATTTTAGTATATGTAATTTTGGTTTTCGACGATGTACCTCCTGCCATGAGGGGGGTATGTGGCGCCGAAATTTACATAATTATTGACAAAGGACACAAAGTATTTAATTTATAAAACGTCAGTTTTGACATATTAATTTCCAATATAACGATTAAGAAATACAATTTCAAAATGTATCCGTTCCTATGTTGATGAATGTTCTCGCCTTGAAACACATTAAACCGTTATTAAAGTACTTAAATTTGACTTTTAGGGTCAGTAACTCCAGGTTTTTTCACTTTTGCAATACATAAACAAGTAAAAACATCATTATATTTTCCTCAAACAGGAACATTAAGGCATAAACATATTAAATCATTATATAAACTCTCTGCATACGTCACAGTGTATATATCTCTCAGCCAACGCATGAGATGGTCGAAAGAATTTCTATAACTTCTGTTCTGTTTGACGTCAGCAGGAATGATCAGGCTCCTGAAATTGTTAATGGCAAATTAATGTATCTCAGCTACGCCCAAATTTCTGGAATTAATGGTAAGCTAACCATAAAAAAAACACACACATGAATTTGATGTAAATTATTTAATTTTCTCTGCTGTATTCAATTATTTACACGGATGGTAGCCCGTTTCTCTAATATCTGTATGAGCAGGAAAACAATCCTGAAAGTGGTTGGGTTATTCTCTTAAAGAGTAGAATTTGGCTTTAAAACAAGTTTTAACAATTCTTAGGGAACAGCCATTTAGTTGTTAGTGGGGGGAGGACCAAGGGCTAACGATGGATATCAAGGGCGATGTGTGTTTGATTCCAAACTTTCTTTGTTACCTTTTGGGTCCATTGGTGCTTTTAGTGACAAAAAGGACACTAAGGTATACCAAAAGTAATTCAGGAAGTGGACAAGAAAAAAACACACAAGACGTACATACATGCTAATTTGCACGTGAAGGTCGAAGATCAGTTGGTTATCTAGAATGACCATTCTATTCGTGTAGATGTACTGACATGGGATAGTTGACATTAATATGCATTTCACCTTAAACTGGCCATCTGATGCAAATATTCACACGTGTATAAAATGCACAAGTATCCCGAAGCAGTTATGGTACATGACAAGAGAACTTCTTGACATGTCTTGATTATAGGCGTAACTGTTCACTGCGACAGGAAGTCGGAAAGGGTGTCATATCTACTATCTACTGAAGCGGAAAAGCTTATCATGCGTGTAATACAAATATTTTTTGTAGTGGGTGGAGTGAGAAAAAAGGCAAAACAAAATTCTGTGTCCTGACATATATATATATATATATATATATATATATATATATATATATATATATATATATATATATATATATAACGACACACGTATATTAAAATGGGCTATCTGGTTGTCCAGATTATATAGTCAATAGATACACCCCACACTTTTTAATAGCTCCAGAAAGACTATATATGAATCTCACCGTAACACTATGCTAGAAGAGGGATCTTGCGGGGTTTCAAATTGATCTTTTTCTTTGTCTTTTTCTTTTGTACCGTACGGTACATGTATGTTAATTCAAGATTCCTCGGCAAATTTATTTTATGTCTGCAAAGTAAAAACCGAATTATACATGTGTTTGTACATGTACCAGATACATTTCTGAAAAGACTATATATCATGACATATATATGAAAAAGTGATCGTATTCCTATCATTTGGAAATAAAAAAAAAGTTATCTAGATATGATTATCTAAAAAATTGTCTTATATAAAAATAATATAACATGTTCAAAATATTTTGAGATCTGAAATGGAGCAAATTTTCGATGAAAATAAGAGCGTGGATAAAGTATAAATTGCCTTTAAGCAAAATTTTAAAACCAAATGACGTGAAAATTGAGGCTTTTGAAGCAATATACCAAAACAGAACTTCAAATCAAATATATACTAAAGTGTTTCTCGCTATTTCAGTATCTTGATCTTGGGCGTTGACATGTTTGATACACCTGCTAAGTCGTGCATAAAGAACAAATCGATTGCGGGATGGATCCAACAGACATTTTCTTATTGATTAACTGTTGATTCCCATAAATACGGATTGAATAAATTCAAAGTTCATGTCATTTTATTATCGTGAAGATTTATCAAATAATTTATAAGCGATGTCTTTACACTTCTTGATTGAAGAAGTAATTGATTACTTTATCAAATATATTAATCGGTCTGAGTTGCAAAGTTTTAGACCTAAGTTTTCATTTCACTGTGCCACCGGGACTTTGCTTAATGGTTTGAAAGAAGCACTTTCATAATCAATTATAAGCAACATGCACATAGGAATGAATGAAGATGTGAGATATATCTGGATGAGAAAACCTTAAAGCGGAATCTGAAATCAAGGAAGGGTTCTATGCACCGCGCTTAACAACTAATTTAAGCACATGCCCTTGGACAGACAAACGTTTGGCACGGTGTACCCAACCCTTTTTTTTTTATTAAATCTGTACCTGGCTCTGACAGTTGCAGGAGATATAAACAAACCGAGACTTGCAGATACACTTTCGAGTATTTAAAGTTGTGCGATTCAAATTTTTCTGGCTAATTGATTGTAATTTAATTTGATTTGAATACTGCATTTTAATCGGCTGAACAGCATAGAGCAAAATTGGTTATTCTGTATAACCTAGTTTGGTCTTGTGACGTCACCAACGGATTAATCCGCCACTTGTAAATTCAAATAGTCCCGTTTCATTATTGATGCTTGAATCGAGGAATCATTGTACTTCTGTTTTGAAATTAAATTATAAGGAATATTTCCAATTTTTGAACAGGTTAATATATATAGATTCTCCTCCAGGTACGAGTGAGTTATGGAATTTCTGCACCCGAGCCTTTAGCGAGCGTGTTAAAATCTAAAATTTAACTATTGAGGGTGGAGAAATTTCATAACTCACGAGTAAATTGAAGGAGAATCTGTTTCTCCTATCATTATTCGACAAAAACCTCAAGAAAATGTCGTTGATATGTTGTTTGTTTACATAGACGTCATTTCGGGACTTCTCAGGTTTCTACTGCAAAGTAAGAATATTCAGTATGGTATAGACGTGGGAAAGGATCTTTGATTTTTAAGGTGGATTAAAGGAATTGATCGCCGGATCCTGTATTGGCCTGGTTTGTTTTCTCAGCACCCATTACCCTGAAACCGTTCGGGACAAAAACACCTTAAATTCACTCCAGTTTAATTTTTTATAATTTAAATTAATTTCAATACAATTATGAGCCATGCATACATTTTCCTACTTTTTGGAGCCTGTTTATTTTTAAATTAAATTCTCTGCCTAAAAAATAAAAATAAAATGGTTGTCCTTTATTTGTTTTCGTTGACAGGGCAATAATGAAAACAGGTTTTTTAATTGCTTTATTATTAAAAAAGTATATAATAAAAAAAAATGAAAAACCGTCAGTGAACTGATAAATAAACTGAACATAAAAATGAAAAATAAATAAACTAGATTGAGGCAGTCGCAAACAACAGCTATCCCCATATGTGCATACTCCCCGGGGCCACCCCACCCCATATTGTATTGTTTGAATACATGCAGGCACCAATTTTTTAAGAAAAAAATTTTAACACTTTATTGCGCATCTGCATACATTGTATGACAGTGAAAGAAAAGTTTCAGTCACAAGCTTAAATACACAACTTCAAAATTCGACCCCCGTGGACCTCAATTTTTGAAAATCAAAATTCTAAAACCTTATTGCACATCTAAATACAGTGCTTGATAACACTGTTATATAGAAATTAAATGCAAAGAAAGAGAGAGGCGTTTCATCACATTCTTAAATTCCCAGTTTTCGAAATTCGAATGCCTTGTGGGCCCCAATTTTTGAAAATCAATATTCGAAAACCTCATTGCGCATCTACATACAGTATGTGATAATACTGTATAGAATTTAAATGCATGAAATAAAAAATGAACGAGGAGTTTAGGTCACAAGAAATTACTATGGACAGTCAGACAGACGTACGAGGGCGATAATACTATCCCCGAACTTTCTTCGAAATTGCGGAGATTGTAAATAAATAAAAAACGATAACCAGCCTTGATCACGAGCACATAAAAAGAGATGTTAAGCGTTCGAAATTTTATCAAATGTATTATTATTTTTCGAATGACAAAAAAAAAAAAAAATGATGATAGTGATGTGATAAAAACAACGATTGCATGAAATATACAACTCCGTAAGATTTTTTTTCTTGTAAAGACAAGAACATGCACTTATAATACCATACACCTTGCGTGTTTTACAATGTAATGTAAAATATCTAAGGTGTTCAGTCCATGATCCTTTGATCTTTAAACATGCATAAATGAAATTCCAAATGAGTAATATGCTAATTATCTGTATTACAAAATGACTTTTAATTGTTTATTATTAACTGAAGCGTAAAAGAACATAACCTGTAAATAACAAAGTAACAGTCACACCAGAGAACCAGTCTGAATACATTGGTTTAATTTTTTTTATCAAAATAATATGCCTTAGGACACAACAAAATCATTTTTAGTTCTTTGGATTTTTTATGGCAAAACTAGGTGCGATCGATCGAAATTTCATTTTTTTTTCTTGAGGACTAGTTTTTTCAGGCGATGATCAACTTTACTAAAATATTGCAAAATATCTATTTTTTACCAAATTTTAGGAGCGGGGGAAGGCTTTATATTTTTAATTTCTTGAAAAATGAAAAATTTGAGACGAAATTTCGCATTTTTGCAAAATGAAGCGGCAAAAAAAATTTTCTTACAAAGTCCGAAAATCGGGGCGGCAAAATCCAAAGAACTAAAAATCAATTCGGTGTGGCCTTAAGTGGTATTCTTGATTAAGAATTCAAAGGGCACGAGATAAAAAGATCACGTAAAGGAACATAGCTTTTATTGTTGTTCCTCATCTCAGAGTGTGATGGAAGCCTTCAAAAGACTATACAAATGGAAGAAAGAATTTGATGAGATATATATATAATATACAGACTTATTTAATTACAGATATTTTTTTGGAGATCGATAGAGTAAAAGATCTTTCAAATTTTGTAGAAATTTGTCTGACACTTTCTCTTTTAATTGATTTTGATGTGATTCATGTAACTCTAATATTTCCTTTTGTAGTAGCTTCGTGTAATTATTGTCCTTTCAAATGCTGCCTTTAGTTTAAACCAGAGGAGACCTTCCCTTTTCTTTGCACAGATTTTGTGTAAAATATGACATCAACAGGTATAAATGTTACATTGTTGAACGTGTGTAAGTTTTGCTTCTAATTGCTTAAATAATGCTGACTTTCAGGGTATGCCATTTATTTAGAATGAAAAGCCAATTAGGCCTTTACTTGGAAACTCTTTAGTTAAAGTCTGATGCTTGTACTTTTTCCCAGTGCCTACGGCTTTAGTTCACACATTCATTATACAACGGGAAATTTGTCATGTGAGGTTAGATATATTTTTGTGGACTATACCATTTATCAGATGGGAAGAAAAATAATTTCGGATAATTTTAACCAAATTCTTGTTAGAATTCAGGAAGTTTAACAATCGGACTATGGATCATGTTATTGTTTCAGCCGAAATCTGATTCATTTACTCTGAAACATAATTTTATAACCTTGAAAAATACATTGTAATCGAATACACAATAACAAAATAATATGTATTGGTATTACGCAACAGGCTTGAATTGCTAGATTGTGAATTTCTTTAAAAATATACATGTTATAGAGAAGACCAAAGTATGTTGTCGACGTTGTCGTAATTGAAAATAAAAGTTGATTGGGTCCAATTTAAAAAAAATCTTTTCTTTTAACACTTTAGAGAACAACTAATTAATTTTTCTAGGGGGGGGGGGGGGGGCTGGACAAGGATGGAATAAAAAAAATTAAGATCCAAAATCTGGTGAAAAAAGCCATACAAGTATAAAATATGATGAAAAAATACACATTTACACACATCTGCAGCACTCCGCTATTGAAGTATGTATAAATCGTTAAGAGCAGTTATTCAAAGTAATTTACTTTATCTGACATAAAGCAAGGCAGATCAGATCTGATAAACTCTAATAAGTTCAAGTCTATCACTCATATTGCGTAATGACTTCCTATCAATTCACAACTTTCTTGATAAATTAATGCGACTAATTTGCTACCAGCAAATGTAATAATACCGTTGACACATCAACGTTATAGGTCGAAAAACTGCCGTTTTAATAAAACTAGATTTATAAATAATCTCTTGAGTGCATTGGGCGTTCCGTCGTCCCTAACCTGTAGCCAGTTTGTTAATTAGCTTGATAGGCGATAAGTTAGATAAACCATTACGAACGGGGAAAATTGGCAAATTTATGAAGAAGGACTAGTTTGCATTGACGTTTTTATTCATTTTACATATACTAAATTGAAATGAATAACACATAGTTTCACGAAACTATGAAATTCTGTTTTTTGACAATTTTTCAGTTCATAGCTTTGTATTAGTTTTACAGATTGGGAGGAGGGAACAAATTAAATGAACACTTCAATGTTGACAAATTTATCAAGATAAAAGCTTTGAATTAAAAACCGTGTCATATAAATACTTCTGTTTTAATTGTAATTAAGGGTCCCAAAAGTCACATTACACAGTTTTTATTATTTTAGTAATAAATAGTTCATTCTCTGTTTTTTGCCATCAAGGGTCCCAAAAGCCGCACTCACAGTTTTAAGTATGATTGTTCAGATGTAGATTTAATGTAACTCTAAAATGGAATCGCAAATTTCTGACAGAATTAGATTATTTAATACGAAGGCTTTAAATTTAACCATATATCAAAGATGTATCATGAAAAAATTCCTGAAAGACCCCCCCCCCTTTTCTAACTTACAATGTATATAAGAGTATCGATTATATTTTGCAAAGAATCATGGTTTAAATTTGATATACTCCTATGTGCTTCAGTTGAAATCAATTTCCTACTTTAACTTCTTATTGTATCTGGTTAGATTTATAGAGAAAAAAATCCGTTATTTCTTTTTAAAGGATGGATAACATAGATTTTTAGAATGAAACCGAGGCAAAGTTACTCCACCCGTGTTTACAGTTCATTGTATAAAGGCTTTTACAGGTGGTCTATTTAAACAAGTTCGATTATACAAATAGTAATATTTGGATTATGTGATAAAAGGATCTACTGTAACACATGTTATATCAGAAATCAATAAATTTAGGTTAGTGTGAAGTGGACTTGATTTCCTGGTAAAAAATAGATATAACAATGCGTTGGTCTGATTCAGATTTAAGGCCACAGCAATTTGATTTTGGGATTTTTACCGCAGCAGTGTTTGACAGAAAACATTTTTATTGGAAAAATAATCTTTTCTCAGACCTAATATAAACACCGAAATATCTAGTATTATTTTTTATTCCCGTTCAAAGATAAAAAAAAGTTCTTCCCCACGACTGAAACAGGTAGTTTATTAAAAAGAAAAAAAATACAGAAAGATTATAAACATTTGAAATCGAGTATTTGACACTGATTTATATATATGTATATATATATGTTTACTTGCTCGATATTATGATATTTGGTTCTGGATGAAAATGTTACTAAAAAAATGGTCTCATATGGAAACAGTTATTTTATGTATAATTTTCATTTCAACGTTAATTAATGAATAAAAATAACTAATTGTACCATTGTGATATAAAATCCGACCACAAATCCTGTATTTATCGTACTTTATTCCTGTATAAGGACTAAAAGATTTCCATTAAAATTATTTAACGGTATCATTTGCATGGGATATAGTACAAGTTTTACCCTTTTTTGGGATATGGGCCTTATCTTATACTTACATGTATATTCATAAAACACTTGGAACAGATATTTCCAGTTACATACATTATTTTTTATTTTCCAACTAATGAAGATTTTATTGTAAAAAATATATTATTGTGTCATCTCTGACATGTCCTCTTGACATATGAACGTTGATATGTCACCATGTGACCACGATCGTAAAAATAAATGGAGGTGACCGAGAGACTTAAAATTTTTTCCCATTTTTTTCTTTTTTAAGCTTTGAACTAGCGTTAACAGTGCTCCAGCTTGAATTTAAGGGCAGAGGGTCATATTTTTAGGACTAGGGGTATTTTAATGCATTTCCAGACTGGAAAGAGCGAACAAGGGGAAGTCAGCCTTAAAGAAATATTAATTATTCACTGATCTAATACCCTTTTAGGAGTCTGTTAGTTTCTTTATTCTTTAATTCATTTCGAATTAATTCAATATTATTTATGTGTATTGAAAGTGTGATTTACTGTATTTTATATTATACTTATTGCAAAGGACAGAGGGAGCACTGAAAGGGCAGAGGGGTGCAATGCCGGAAAAGGGACAGGGTGCTGTGCCCCTCTAATTTAACCTAGCTGGAACACTTGTTAAGATAAATGTACACTTATATTTCATGATTGTATATTTGTTAAGGTCAGAATGATTCAGAGATGTTTTGCTACATCTGTGGTTTTGTATTGGAAACAGTTCAAATTAACAAGATACATTATAAATAGTTGCAAATTGTTTGAATTATAAAGGAACACCTTTTACATGAAAAGAAACTTCATGTCATGATCTTGTGTAATTATCGTGATCATTATTTGTATACTGTAAGTGAGTGTCACACTTAAAAACCGCAACTAAGTACTATATACACGACACACGCTTAGGAGTCAACTATTAAATAGCACTATGTTCAGGCGTTTCTTCTCAAATTTTAGAGATTTGTTGATATAAAGGATTATTTGTTAGTTTAAATAAGGGCATACAAATACATATAAATAAAAGATGGTTTTCGTCTATTTTTGAAATTAAGTGCATTTACTTTTCAAGGTCTTTAAATAAATTATCTTTAGTCATTGATATGTTTTAATCTGAACTTGGTACAAAGATAACATGAATTTTAGGGACCTACATTTTTTAGGCTAAAGAGGCATCTACTTTTCCTTGATTTTATATCACCGTCGTGACTTATTTTTTACAATTAAATAATTGCAAGACTTTTCACAAACGTATAATTATATATTTATGATGCCATAAAATGTTCTAACACCTTGAGGGGATGCATATATCTATATCTAATATTAAATTTTACAAACTGCATGTTTTCTAAACCCTATCTTTTCAACATGAATAAACTAAAAAGCCCTTGTGTAAACTTTCAGTTAAGTATCTTAAAACTATTTATGTCTGTAGGTAAAAAGGTTTTTTTTCTGCAGTTTTACATATAATGTTGTTATACTTCTACAAACGTGTACATATATTTAAACGAATGAATTAAACATACACGTATGATTCCAACCAATATTGGAACATCCAAGTCCATGCTGAATCTAAAATACATGTATAAGATAAATAATTACTAAAAAATTATCTTTATCTATTTTACAGGTAAATAATAACGGAATTCTGACATTTGAAAACAAACTTGAAACGTATAAACCTCAGTCGTTTCCTTCCAAGGAAAACAGATCCATTATTGCTCCATTTTGGGCCGATGTAAATACCGAACACGTTGGTGGTAGTGTCTGGTTCCGGGAAACATTTGAACAAGACTTGCTAAATAACGCAACAGCAGAAATTCGTAGTTACTTCCTCCAGCAACGTAAATTTACTGCAACTTGGATGTTCATTGTGACGTGGGAAAATGTAGGATATTACGGTGCATCACGGGAAGGCAAAGATAAGGTATGAGACAACAGTGACTTATTTTGATAGGATGAAAGATAGCCCCAAGAAGATAATCAACGTTCTTTCAGTCAAAAATGCTTCCAACATGAAACCAAAATGTGTGCCATAAAGGTCGTTAAAAACCAATAGACGTATCCTAAAGTTTAGTAATACATGTAGTTAGCCTCAAAGCCTTAAACATTTCATTTCATTATCATTTAAAAATTAATTGCATAATTCAATAATTATTCAGCAAACTTTGTTACCTTATTATCTTTCCGAGAAAATATATTTAACAGGTTCCAAGTGATTTACTTCATTTGTGGGAAGGGGCCTCGGTGGCCGAGTGGTCTAGGTAGTTCGTCATGACTACTAATGATCACTAGCCTGTCAATGCTGAGGTTGTGAGTTCGAATCTCACCTGTGGAGGGGTGTGTTCGACTCCGATCTTAATTGACAAGGATTGCCAATTTTCCTACCGAAGGTCGGTGGTTCTCTCCGGGTACTCCGGCTTCCTCCACCAATAAAAACTGGCCGCCGCGAAATGGTCAAAATGTTCTGAAAACGGCGTAAAACCCCAACTAAACAAACATTTGTGGGATACTAATTTTTCCTGATTTTTTTTTTTGCTTATCCGTATATTATAGTGTAAATCTGGCAAATTCTGTAGAAACCTTTCCTAGTAAAAAGCCTTAAAAGGAGTAGGGCAACTTTCCCCTGTATTTGTTTCACTCTTAACCATTGATTTTTAATCTTAAATATGTACCTACTTTTTATCGTAAACGATTTTATGCAATGCATTTTATATGCCAGTATGCAAAAATTGTATCCTTAATCATTAATAAGTTAAAGTTTTCTATGGGCAGAGTTCGTGCATATAGGCGGTTTTGATCAATTTGGAATATTGCCAAATTGAAGGAAATTCAGAACCAAAACCATTCTAATGTCGTTTGAAAGGAGTTACAAAATCTCACTTACAGAAATTCATTTTGGTTCTGAGTTTCCTTCACGTTTAAAACTATATTCGAGACGTTAATTTGGCAAATTTGTGCTAAAACTATGTCTCAAAGCGATATTGAGGTATGTAGAAATTTTTTTAGTAACTTACTTGTTCGTTATTATTAGCAACTCTTTAGAGAACACATACCAGACTATGCCTCTAGACATTTTGAAAGGTTTTAGCCGACTTTTTGAAAATGGCCCTACAAATGAAATAAATGCAGGGAAAATGGCCCTATTTCTTTAATTGATTTGGTGACAATTTCAAGTCAACTCATTCCTATTTCAGTGCACATACTATTGAGCACCATTTACATGCTTTAGGTAATTTGGATGTAAAAATGCACTATTTCTGTAAGAACAAAATTGATATATTACATGTATTCTATTTCAGTGAAATACTATATTTTCAAAGAATACTGGCAGAATGTTTTGGAATATTTGTTTTTAATTTAAGTATGGTGAATTTGTATCTGATGCATATGTACCCTACTTATATAATAAGCGAACATTTTATTAAATGATAAATGAAAGAAACTGCATTGAAATCTTTAATGACATGGTCCAAAAACATATTATCATAGTATCAATTTAAAATCAAATTAAATTGAAATATAATAAAACTGAATTAATGAGGCCACAACAAATTTATTTTTAAGTTCTTTGGATTTCGGACTTTTTTTTTGGTGCTTCATTTTTGCAAAAATGCTAAAATTCTCCCCAAATTCTTCCTTTTTTAAGAAATTTAAAATAAAAAGTGTTCACCCGCTCCTAAAATTTGGTAAAAAGATAGGGATTTTCCAATTTTTTGCAATATTTTAGTAAACAAAAATTGTGCCGCACGTAAATTTGATCCGCAAGAAAAAATTTCGCTTGCTTGCACATATTTTTGCCATTAAAAAATCGAAAGAACTAAAAATCAATTTGGTGTTAATTCAATCAGATAATTTTTTTCTCGAGTGCAAAGTAAAAATACTAAATTGGGAAAATATCAAAAGTTCTAAGACAAAATCCAGGCGAGACGAATTCATATAAGCAGCAGTCGATAACTGAAACATTCACACATTGCACCTCACCAAATAACCAATTTTAATTTACATGTAGCAGCTCGTTCAAACATTAATTTTGAACATCCCACTTAATGATAAAAACAAATATCATAAAGATTTCTTAAATTAATGGCAAAATTCATTTTAGTTTATTTACGCTGTATATCGGAGATTACATTTGTTGTCAACGAAAATTACCCATTAATTGTGGTCTTAGACCACATGTTGATAAATCGTAAACTTTCATCACATGTTCATTCATTGTCATGTGAAATAGTAAAAATATGTAGTATCGGTGATTATTTAGATTTTATTGTTAACGTTTCATACCACTCAGTTGAAATTAAGTTTTGGTACGTTAGTTTTCAGTGTGAAACTGTAACAACACGGAAGAACGTGCTAGGACTCCGCGAAAACACAAAAACTGAAATTGTACTAAAATGTCTTCAAAATAACTCGTAATATTACTATTGATAGTTGGAATTTTTTAAATAATAAATTATTAAACATTCAGAAATCACTCAAGAGCTAAATATTAACACACACCCTGTATTGAAAACCAAACCGTTAAACTAACCGGCATCATTAAGATTGAAACATTTTCAGCGCCATAAATTTTTATGTACAAAAGAGCGTGAAGACATTAAAAATCTATATTATGTACCACGTGAAATGTAGAGTAATTAAAAGGGTTACCTTTTTAAACTAAATGATTACATCTGTTTAAATAGCTTTTGATATGGACTAGACTTTGAAATAGATGTAATGACTAAAACTTTAATCATCAAAGGAGGGCACACCCTGCAGACAGTTCTGCAAACCGCGGATCAATCTGGATACCATTAGAACATGATATGAAATCCGCGGATTTCATATCAGTTTGTAATGGTTAAAATGGATATTTCTTACCGCGGAGCCAGATTTATCCACGGTTTGCAGAATTGTATGCAGGGTGTGATGGTATCCAGCTTCTTGCCTAAAAAGGACTCTGTTTGAGTTCAGAGGCGCATCTTTTTTTTTTAAATATTAAATCACAGACACGATTATCGAAACATTTAGCGCTGAATTCAAGACGAACGCAAATACTTGTAAGAACAGGTCAGCAAAACTTCAAAAGACATGTTTGTCTGAATGAAAAGGATCCTTAGTTTTCATAATCTTTTGTCTGTATGAACTTCAGATTGCGAACTTTGACTATGGTCCTCCGAGTAGGTTATATCCTAGGGAATTTGCAGTCCAGCAGTAAAGATTCAATATTAGTGGCCATTTTCATCAGGAATGCCCCTTACCAAAACTTTTTAAAGCTTTAAACCTTTTGAAATGTATGTACCACAATAAACATTATATACCAATTTTTATTGTAATAAATATTCATTTTTTCTAAAAATTAAATTTTATCGGTATTACTTAAAGCTAAAAGTATGGAAAGTAAAAATAACGACTGATTTTTTTTTTTGGCAGATTCAAATGCCAACAAAAATTAAATCCAGAATCCATGTTAAAAAAAAAAAAAACAAAAACAAAAACAAAAACAAAAAAAAAAATTTGCTACGATATACATGATATGGTAAATTCGAAACTCAGTTTCATGGAAATACTTATATACTGTTGGGGAATTTGTTACATCATAAGCATCTGCAAAAGTGTTTATCGGATACCATTAAACTTTTAGTATTAATATAAATATATATATATAGTTATTGATATCAAATTTTTACACACTGAATATATCACTAAGATACCAAAGTAAAGATTTTGCGTCGAAAACTGTGATATGTGTATATACTGTTTAAAATAAACATATAGCATTATTTTATATGGTTATTGAATGTTAAACTGTTATTTGTAGTATTGGAGATGTCATATTTTTCTTTATACCTGATCATTTATATTAATAAAATGTCATTTAAATTCTCAATTTACATTTTATATTGACAGTAGGTAATCTTTATTAACACTATGTAAATGTCAACCTCCATGAAATCATAGTGATTTTACATATTGTCGTCTTGGTATGTAAGGATAAAGCTTTCTTATATTTCATGCTATATTAATATTAGCTTCATGACAAAAATTAAATATGGTATTCATGTGTGCGTAAATATTTTCTTAAATGAGAATAAAAAGTATATTCATTAAATTCATAAAAGTACATAAAAGGTTAAAATATGAAAAAGCTACAAAAGAAAAAAAAATTAGAAACTGAAAAACAAATTTAAAAGGAGATCTGCATTTTATACTTGTTTGTAAAATTTGATTTTATTAAAAAAATGTTGAATAGAATTGTAATATTGATATATTGTTAATCAGGAGAAAAAGAAGTATGAAATATATAAAAAAATTAATAAAATAGAATAAAATCAAATATATAAAGAATTTTGTTTTAGTACATGTAATATACATATTATAGAAAACAAGGAAAATAAATGGAAATGGTGAGCTGTCAAAAGGGGCTTGAATGTACAAAATATGTCTTATGTTATATCTATATTTTATGTACAAATGTAGATGTAATATATGTTTACATTTTTAGTTTTCTGGGATTACATATCCTTCACTACAGTGGCATATTGAATTGCAAAGTTTCTTTTTTTCATTTTCAGAGAAATACATTTCAAGCAGTTCTCATCACAGACGAAGTACATTCCTTTGTTATATTTAATTATTATAAGATTCAGTGGACAACGGGTTCTAACAGTGACGGAGATACGTTAACAGGTCTGGGAGGGAACCCAGCACAGGTAACTTAATATTATTATATTTAATCTTTATTGAGCAGAACTCAGAAAGGGTTGAAGGCATACAAACAAACAAACAATAATAAAACATCAAAAACAGAATCAAATCTAACAATGAAATAAAAAAAAAAAAAAAAAAAAAAAAAAACAGGTAAAAATTAAACTTTCCTAACAAGAAGACGAAAGACGTCTGACATGATTTATTTTCCATTTTTTTTTGCAAATATACTTTATAAAAAGCCACATAAAGAATTTATATTTTCCAAATTTGTCAAAAGGGCGTTTCTGTATTTTTAATTCAATCCTTTACAATCTGAATGACAAACTACAATACGTTATAACAACCCTTTTGTTACAATATAATGTATCAGTAAAGATGTTTGAATGCATGATAATAATGGCATATTTCACACTTGTTTATCCATTCAAGTTCACCGCATAAAACATACAAACAATCCGATCATTTATTATAACTCTCTTTACTATGCTAATGCAAATTCGTGTCAACGCCCATATTGGTATAGTTTGTGCAAGTCATTAATGTTATCAGCGTATCTCTACCTCCTGGACAGGTGAATTGTGTTACCTTACAAAACAAATTAACTTAGGCTCAGAACAATGTTCCAATGGGGTACACCCTTATTATTTCTGGATATATAATAAATTGTCACACGTTAGAATAAGAATAACAGTTTATTTTTGGCAAAAAGTAAACAGTCATGGGGAGAAGTAATAATTGTTTATCCAATCCTGAATGAGAAAATGAAGAAAACAGGAAAATTCGTTGACACAGAAAATAGATCAGCCAAACAAATTATGTTGATTTAAGATACATAGTGCAATCAGCAAATATTTGAGATCATTTCATAACAGAACTTAATAAGAGTTGCAGTACTATACAACATTTAATAAGAAAAATTTTGTTTGAAAAAACACATGCTATACTTTACCTGTAGAGGAAGATATACACCCTGAACCTTGTACACAACTGATGAGTCATGTGCACATCTTGTACATCAAAATAAGTATAAGTCTCTCAAACAGTTGTGCAATAGCTATCAATAAATCAAACAGATTGCTGATTGCTATTTGACTTCATTGACAGGATGATTTAATTGTAATTCCTAGGAATCATATTTTCAATATCAGATCAATGATATAATTAAATACCTCTAAAAGTTTTACTGCAAATGTCTATTAATATATAGTATCTGATTGGCATCTGTTTAATTTAGATTAAATATATTTTATTAGTTGCTATTAAAATCGATTAAACACAAAGACACTGGTTAGCCTTCTCCGGATATAAATACTTGTACACGGAACAATAGTAATTAAAGCCTCACAAAAACACACACACACACACACACTGAAAGCACAGGAAAGCATTAAACGAGTAAACACAGCTGAACAAGCACACTTGAAAGGCATGATGTAGAGCAATAAGCAAGTTTATTTTCAAACAATATATTCTTTACAGGCCGGATTTAATGCAGGAGACCAGAAACATTACTATTCCATAGAAGGAGCACAAACAGATGCTGTTATAAACTTAACACTAACTAGTAACGTTGGAATACCGGGTAAATGGGTTTTCCAGGTAGACGGTGATAGCGTGGAGGATAATAAGTGTAAAAATGCTAGTAAGTAGTACTTTCATTGATAAGTATATGCCCATAAGTAACTCCCATATCCAGATGTCGTCATGATCTTGTAGGATATGAGATTTTGTCTCATAGTTATTCAAGATGAAGGCCATACTTTGAGACCATTCTTTGACAATATCGGGCTACACTTCGTTATGCATGTCACTTTTATGCATACAAGTTACAGTGTATTGTTAAAATTTTCTTTATTCTAGATCAGTATTGAAGCATTACAAATTGGGACATAGTCATTTTGTGTTGTAATCATCTGTTGTATTTAATGAAATTGTCTTAAAGAATTATCTAAATAACAATCCAAAGATACTAATATTAGATATAGTAAATTTATACTATGCTGTATACGACGCATTTCAAGGAGTTACCTCTCATCATCAGCAATCGAAACATTTGGAAGACCAAAAACTAAACTTATTTTAAAACAAGAAGTACTCATAACCAAAAATACCGTAAAAGGAAGCCAAATTTCAGATAAGGAGAAAAAAAAACATTTATCACGAGATGTAATAATTGGCTATCCAATTCTAATTTGTATATTCGGAAAGAGAAAATTACGAAAACAGATTTCGTTCACATAGAAAATGAATTAGTCAAACCAAACTTTATTGGCTTACGGTGCGTAGTGCAATCAGCTAATATTCATAATAAAAGTTCTTGAAACTTAATCTCATTGCAAGGCATAATGTACCATGGGTAATAAATACAATAAACGTACATTTTCTACGAATTTAAAATTTATTTGTGCGTAATAATCTCCTTCTTCGACACAAAACACGACCATTGCGCCATTAACGTAAATGAGCCAAATGCATTACATGTTTTGCCTTTCTTTAAAAAACATGTGTAGGGTTTAGAATATTGCATGTTCAGGCTCTGCTTATTTTGTTGACATAATGTTACAATCTACAATAAATATTTATACTTTTCAGAGGAACTTATTTTGTCCCCATCATCGGGTGACATGTTGGGCGGAAACAAAGTTAACATCACTGGACCATGTGTCAGTCCAGACTACAATATTATGGCACAGATTTTCAAAACAAAAACAATTGTTAAATGTAAATATGTCAACACAGACACTGCAACCTGTGTTTTCCCATCAATATTCAGAACCGGAGAGATGACACTTCAGTACAACCCATATGAAATGGGTTGGAACTATTCAACAGTGTATATAGTTAGTAAGTACATGTTTCGTTGCCAGGCCTAAAGTAATACTTGTAATATAGACAAAAAACGCCTTTCCCAATTCAGGAAAGTGTGTTTTTTAACTTTGTGCCATATCCGTTTTTTCTTTACATTGTATGCAAAAATTTGTGGGTTCATAGAAACAGGAAGAAAACATGAGCTTCTAATCAGCTTTTTGGTCTTGCTTTTAGTGAACATATTTTTATACTCTATTGTCATATATGTTGAAATTTGTCAAAACATACAAGAAATCAAGACATACTATCCATGAGTTCGATTCTTTTCTTGGTCGTTTTTTTTACCTTGCAGTCCTCATGTAACCAGTAATTTACCCATTGCCCTTCTCTCTACACAGGATCAAGGAGACTTTATATGCATAGACTTATAAATCCCAAGTTTATACATTACCTGTATAGCAAATAATGGTTTGTGGTATAGGGTAATATATAGCAATTTAAAAGACGCTTAAAAAGACATGCTGATTAAGAAGTCAAACCATTATCAGGGATTGTATATCAAATTTGAGAACAGTACCATTAACAGTATTAAATAACTTAAGATAACTCACAAAGACATTCTGTTGTAGGTAGTCAGAATATAAAATAATTAACAGATATATCCTGTTTAAGAAGGGTGTATTACAAACTTAAAAATAATATGCATACCAAAAATAGCTTTTAAACTGAGTAAACCAGGAATACCTGTGGTAAAATATGAAAGATACCCGTGTAAAGCTTTCTCACATCAAATTCAACAATATGAAGTTCCAGATAGTCTATTGTTTGTTTGTAGTCTTTATAGGATTGCTTTGATCGGGTGTTAATGTTTTTGTGTGTAGATACATGTTTATGAAAAAGAATGAGTATTAATGTATTTATACAGTGTTTTTTATATTGTGCTCTTGTGAATTCCGCAGTTTTGTCTTTCAGTACGATTTGCGTTTGTTGGGTATATCCATTGATATTGTGACTATTTGAATTGACATTTTTTGTCATTACTACGGAAATGTTATGGTCCTCATTACGAAATTGCCTTGTGTCCCTTGTCGAAACACATCAAACTACTTTGCAATAATTATCAGATTTATATCCTTGTGCCACACTCGGGGTTCCATATACGACGGAGAAACTGGCTACCCATTAGGAGCGCCTAGGTTCACTATTGATTTTTAGAGGAGTTAGTGTTGTCCAATGATTTCAGAGTTCCTGTGTTGTTCTTTTGAATTTGTATTCCCAATTTGGTCTGCACGTCTTTGAAATTGCTTCCAATGTTTTCTTGTCTATTGCCCCTTGGGTACTTTTGTCAGTGTTTTAAATCATGTTTATATTTATTTGATAGATAATATTATGAAGAAGTCAGCTGATATAATCAGACGACGTCCACAGGACTGGATCATTGGTGCTAATGTTACTTGTTATTGGAATTCTACGTCAATTCCGTCCCGGCCTGTACAGTTAGATATCGTATATTATGTAAGTTATTAAATTATGTTAATTTGTTTTATTATTGTACTACATTCTCTTATCTTGGGAACTTGAAAACGCACATTAAGGTTGTCTACAAAAAGATTACGTTTTTGTCATTGATTTTCCGATTATTAAAAAAAAAACACATTAAAGTGACAACTCATTTGCAAATTGGACAGTGCATGGATTATGATAGGCCAACTTCTGATTTTAGCGCTCAGAATTTTATTCTGATATTCCAACGAAAAAAAAAATATTCCGAACCTTGGTGAGAGAAAATCCATTCTGCTGTCGATTTTACAGCTCATTTCTTGTTGCTTTGTACCAAAATTTTGAGGGTATACTTAGATTCAAGTTTCATATGTTAACAGTAATTTTCGGTATCTAACTAATCTATGTTTAATTGGTTACAAATTACCTCATTTATGAGTAAGCAATAGTGGTATTTACAAAACAGACGCAAACACCCTTCAAAGAGGTTATGAACATTTTACATTAGTATATGAAAGATCTCTTGGAGATATCACAGTTGGTCCTTTTTTATGTAAAATACAAAGATATCTGTTCCACGATAGATAATGACCTTAAATGAGACTAATTATTGATGGGAACTACGTTGAGCGAAGCGGTTCAAGCAGGAATTACACAGATATGTACACAGATATATATGCATATGTATATGTGTATATACATTAGAAGGTAGTTGGTGTCGTAAGAACTAGTTTAACCCGGCAGTCGTTGAGCAAGTGAAGGAACAACGCTTTGACAGCTGTTTATCATATTAAAGTTGATACTTAAGGCAATTTGGGACAAATAGAACCAATGTAATCCCTCAGTTATCCAGGAAGCAAAGGATTTAGTCAGATTTAAGTTGCAGTGAGGCTTTCAAAAAGTCAGTATTTCTACTTGTATATTTTTTTATCTTTTTGTTGTTATTTTGTTGGTAACAAATTTTTTTACTCCTTCCTGTATCTCTATTTTTTTTATACAGTCTGATGAAAATGGCCCAAGCCTGAATCCTGTTCAGTCTTTTGTTTTGTCTACAAACGATACCAGACGTGGTGAATATAGTTTTGTATTAGATAATAGATTATCTGATTATTCTCTTGCTGGTTTACGTCTTTCATGGAATGAAACGTCCGACGGACAAACGTAAGTATCAGTAGAATATATATTGATTATTACACCCCATTTTCCATATCATTCAGATATCATCCTCGGCTAATATGGGTCGAGGGATATTATCGGAACTGATATGAAAAAGGGGATGTAATAAACTGTTTATCATATAATTCTGACCAACAGATTTTACCACTTTCCTCTCCAAAAATCAGCAATAAAATATCATGCGTGGCATTGGAACTGGATTGTTAAAGAAGCAATATATCAGTTTATAAGGAATATTCCTTCCGATTTTACATCTCCAGGTACATCACTGAGACCTTAACCATTTGTTTTAATTTTTGGTTATTGGAATGTAGCGCTTGCGACTTAAAGAAAGTATGACCTCATTTACTGATATGGATTTTTTGCCTGATATGGATATTTTCCCGCTGGTCTGATATAGCAAGTATGGGCAAAACTACCTATATAAACGCTAGACATGTGATAAATGTATATACTGTATGCATTTACGTGGTTATTTTCGCGAGAGCAAAATTTATAATGTTTAATATTTACGTGTGCGATACGAAAATTATAGCAAATCATTATACATGTATACACATTTGTATAATGCACTTTGAATGCTCATGTAAATCAAAATTTTGCGGACCTTTTTAGGTGTTATTAGTATAGTCGCGAAAAAAAATTAAATATCGGCGAAAATAACCATTTATTAAGTAATTTGGTACAGGAATATCTGTCGATTTGATTGATTTGTAGTTATTTAACATTCACATAAATATGAACCGATAAAACCGCTTAAATTATGGGGAATTGTGAATTAGCAAATATATTTCAAAGGTATAAAAGAGAAATAATAATTTTTCTGGAAAATTCTGGAAGCTTGCTCATATCAAAATATGATTTACACATATTCTAACAATGAAAACCCCACAAGCACATGTTACGGCAGTCGGATCAGTGAAGGCTTATACATTTTCAAGACCCCTATGAAATGTGATTTAACAGTATACTGTATGTATAGGCACGAGGGAAATAATTTAGGTCAAACTTATATACCATTAAGCATATCTTTGTGAAAGCACAAGTGACCTCAAAATCAACTGTAAAGTCATCCTCATACATCTACGATATGATAAAGGATCATCGAAATGATTTAATTTCAATTTCAGTATGATTAACCAATGAACCCAAAATTTTAATTTTATGTTTCCTGAGATCTGTGTTAATTGTCCACAGAGCTTATAACAACACAGTTATTTTTTTATATCAGTATTTTTCAAAACTATTCTACTATCGCTTCAATTTACTGAACTGGCATGGGTTTCATAAAACATCTGAAACTGAGGATTCCCTAATCTTTTCCTCAACATAAATAGAATGGGTTAAATTATGCGGGATTGTGACGTTTTGCGTTCTATACTGAATTTACATTTACGGAATAGAAAGTATCAAACAAACACTAGGAAAGTTTCCCGTTCATAATTTGCATTAATACTATAGCTATTGTATTTAATGTTTATTTGAAATTAAATGCTCAACGTTGATTTTACCAATTTTAGGATATCGCCTATGATATGGTCCGATTTTTTCCCTGTCCGATGGAAGAATTCTGGTCAGTCTGTAGCTCGGTGTGCAAAATGGCTGAACTCTGAAAGCAACAAATCAAATATCACAGACAATTCATCTTCATGTCCATGTACATTCACTCAGGCAGCACGTGACGTAGGACGTTACCATAGTGATCCACTGTGTAGTGGGGACAATTTAAATAGTGCTACAAATTGTATATATCATTCCGAAGCTTTTCATTGTGTCCGGAGGAATTTTAACATGTGAGTATTTAAATAAGAGAGACTTTCTTATAAGGTCACGTTCTTTTAGCTGGATCTTACCATTGTGTGAGGGTCATCACATTAACTATATGAAAACTCACACAACATGATGTTTTTAATTTTAAGTCTGTAGTTTTGAAAAGGACGTTTTTATTGTTCTGCTTTGTTATTACACAGAGAAAAAAATGATATATACGATAATGCATATTAGGCTGCCATTATAGGAAATACTCCCAATTTTAATAACTTTAATATTTGATCTCACTTCAAGTCCTGGTAACTCATTAGTATTCCTTATGAAAGCAGACAACAAGATTTTTATGACAACTATAGAAATACTAAAATGTTATAATACGTAACATTATATATTAGATATGATACTACTATTAAATTTTGTTTTTTCTTCTTTTTTTGATATATAAAAGACGTCTTGATGAATTGTCAAACTTCCATTGGTCACATATCGAAAACTTCAAAAAGTACATAATAGATAACATTCTCCTTTTTATCTTGCAGTCATACAGTATCAGGGGAACTGTGTTGTTATGACAAAGGAGGAGAACTTTTAGACATTCGGGATAATCCTAGTGGCGGCACTATCAATCGGTATCATTACCAAGCTCAGGGAGATAACATAGTGCCTTATTTTACATTTTATACTGAGGATTTGTTGCCTTATCTGCATTGTTGTCAGTATTCTGCAAATTCTAATATGTGCCAAAGTTTCCAAAAATTTAGACACGCAACGACTTGTCAGTCATACAATCCGCCAACACCAGGTACGTACATTGTTCTAAACATATAATTCCTACGATAATTGTGCAGATATTTGATTTCCAGGGGCTGAGGAAAGAATCTTGGATTCTCGGAATCTCTGGAACTGTAGCATGTTCGATACATGTACATATTTTTTTTTCTTTCAACAAATGTATTATACGAAATTATTTGTTCATAGTTGTGATGATGTATAGAAAGTTTATGAATAGTAAAATGTTGAAAATTAAGGATAATTTTCCTTTTAAATATTTTTTCACAATAACAAACAACAATACGTGGAAAGGAGGACGTTGAGTAATTTGAATTAATTGTATTACAGTCACTCGGTGAAACTACATGTATTCCTTGATTATAGATAACAGATTTGTTTAAATTCATAAGTCTATACGACATTCTGTTAGCTACTTTACATAGAACTATACAAACATAAAATGTTTATTTTCAGCACAAGGAGCTGGTGATCCTCACTTAACTACACTAGACGGATTAGATTACACCTTTAATGGAATGGGGGATTTTATTTTAGTCGAAACTATAAACTCAAGTGCTGTGATACAAGTTCGAGCTGTTCAAGCAAAAGGCCCAAATGGTAATGTTTAATGCTTGCTAATGTATAATGGTCAAGATAGGAAAAAACGGGGGGGGGGACTGTTGAAACACATGCACATGGCAAATGTTAAAGCACAGGAACTATTGTATAATGGAAAAGAAATTTTATGTGGAGAATTAGTAAAGTCAAGAAATACCAAAGGGACATTCGAAGGAGGGAAAAACCAAAACAACTGACAAAATTCAAATATGAACAACATGGACCCCACCAAAAAACCGGGGGTAGACTCATGTGCTCCGGAAGATTAAACAGTCTCTGCTTCCAGCAGGACACCCGCCATGCTGCCCATGTCAAATCCGGTATGAGGAAGGGATAAGGACAGTTGACAACAGATGCAAATGACAACAGTTATAGCACAGGAAAATGTAACTGCTGTTCTTGTCTTAAAGGTGAAGTGAGTTACGGACTATAAAGCAAAGAAAGTAAATCATAAGAAAGTTATCATAGTTCCTATATTAAACTCTACAAAAGACTGAAGTAAAAGACTAAAATATTGATATCAAGTTCAAATACTTGCTTATTATATTTGTAATTTGATAATCAGCAGTCATTTATGTAAAGTTTAATATAGTCACGGACAAGCAATATAATGTACATCATGATTTTCTTCCATTTGTTTGAAAAAAGAAACCCATAAAGGAAAAAATCAAATAAATTAGTATTTCAGTTCTGACCAATGAATTATTGAATTTACTACTTACAGGAAATGCACAGAACGCCAGTGTTTTTTCTGCAGTTGCTGTCACAGTCCATAACATGTCAGATACAGTAGAGGTATACAGAACGGAGACAGGAAACGCTAGAATTCTTGTAAATGGCCATGTGCATGAAATGAGTAGTCCATCTACCTCAGAACTAAAAGGTTAATATAAGTAAAATGCTTTTCTTTTTATACCTTAATAAAATGAATTTGAAAACCTCTAATTTTTCTACTTCATGTTTTCATATCACACATATGATTTGGACATTATATGGCATTGCCATTTCAAGTATTTTGTAATATTGTATCATAGCAATTGATAAAAATGATAGCTTATTACATCTAATACAAAATAGTAACATTTATATACTGGCTTTCCGTAGATTTTGTCTTCAACACTTTTAAAAAGACTTACATGTATATTTTGCACATGATCTTCATTTAAATTGGTATAAACAAATGTTTATTTGTCGTTCTTTTAGATGTCACAGTATCAAGGAATAAAACGAGTAGTGGTATAGATGTCATTGTGATAGTTTCTGAAGTTATAAATCTCTCAGCATCACTGGAGGTATCTTCTGATCTCATTAACATACTAGTCATGGTAGGAGAGGAGTCCTTAAAAGGTTAGATTATATGAATTTCTACATAATAAAAACAAATTTTCTTTTACAGATTATATTTTCTTAGTTTTCAATATTTGCCATGATTTATACATCTCTCGTGTGGTAATGTCAAAACAGTTTTGATAAGGCGAGAAACTGGCTCATGTAATACTTGAACAAAATATAAAAGCAAGAGAAAAGGGTTTTCATCTTTGAAGTAGCTTATAAAGCTTTTATCAATAAGGAAACAGCTCACACATAACAGCAAGAACAACTAAACCTCAATTCTCACACCTCCAATGGTATGTCTTGCCATTTACTGAGAACCATTAAATGTTTTTTTTTTTCAAACACTCAGAAGTATATTAATAAATCATAAAATGGATCTATTGTAAAAGTATATCTAACATGCCTAAGTTATTGCATATATAAACTTTTTACCCTGAGCAAAGACTTTGTTTCCAATATTTAATCATTTGTTTTGATTATTAACCTTTTAACCTTATTTCTTATCAGACATTTTTTCCTAACATAATTTGAAGGAGAAAGCTCTAAATAGTTGTATTTTTTCCAGGACAGCTTAGAGGTCTTCTTGGCAATTTTAATGGAAATTCATCTGATGACCTTATCACAAGAAATGGAACTTTGATTGATGCATCCTCTTCTTTAGAAACTATTCACTATCAGTTTGGAATGACATGTAAGTACAGAATTATTCAGTATAGTCTTATTAAGCAATAATTTAATCAGAGTCAAAGCCGTTTTATACAGAACTGATCTATGGACTAACAAAGGTAATTGCAAAGACTTTGAAAATAAATCCAGAGCTGTCATGAGGATTTGCAAATTAAGATTTATATACAAGTCTAGTGAACTTTTGACACTATGATTGATTTTAAAAATATTTAAAGAGATTTGTATTCATGGATGGTTTGTAAAAACGAAAAGTGAAAGTATTTTTTGAACTACATATGTTTTATTTACTAAGAATATATGGATAAAATAGAATGCAATTACATTGATGCAATATTGCAAAATTATTTTGCAGGGACAGTTACAGAAGAGGAAAATTTATTTAGTGAAAGAAGTCAAGACCCAGTTTCTTATGAACCTGTATTTAATGTAAACAAATCGGTACTACGAAATGGCACTAAAACAATTTGTAAAGACAACACACAGTGTATATTTGACTATCAGGTCACCGGTGATGAAAAAATAGCCAAAAGCACATTGACCTTTAATGAAAAGTTCAAACAAATACAAGAAGACGTTGAAAAAGGTGAGTAAAACATGTTAGTTATTTTAAAAATACATCATGAAATAACACTAGATAGAGTGATACATGTGTATTTCCCCTTCTCAGCTTTCCCATGGTACAGTACATTATTTATACCCAATGGTGCATCTAGATTTTATTTCCATAGCAAGTGAAAATATTATTTTTAAAGATATATCTATCATGTCTATAGGCAAAAATACGGGAATTTAATGTTTTTGTAAGGTATAAATTGTTATATAAGATACAGTAAAGATATTACATATTTATTATTTATAAGGATTAGACTATAGCACAATAAAGACATATTTGCCTTCAAGTAACAGTGTGGGAGTATATAAACGTACTTAATTTGATAATTATGTAAACGAAATTGAATGAAAAAAAATAATGCTATTGAAATTAATGCACTTAACATCGATTTTAATATGTTAGGTAGAACTTTCATAACAGTATTTTATGGTTATATGACATAAATATGATGCACAAGTTTATGAGTGATGTTTCATGCGTTTTATAAAGACAATTGTTTTCCATGTGCTTTTAGAGTATTGAATCATGTTAGATTTACTGAGGATTTAATATTTTCCTCCATGCATTAATATTATTTGTTTAAGCAAATCTGTTTTTTAAATATTTTTACATCCTTCACATTAGTTTTGTCTGGGCACTCATTTATGCTTGATATATGCCAACATTATTTCTATGTTGTCCCTTAGTAGTCGTTCCTTCGGATTTGACAGACCATTTGGCTGTATTGCTTACAGTGTTTTGTTGTTTATTCTTTTGGCTTTCCTGGTCAATTCAGTAATGCGATTCATACGCAGGGAATGTTTATTTTGACAAATACTTTATTTTTAAGATGTGTTTTCTGTGATACAATTTCAGAGCACTGTCAGTGCATATTTTTATCAATTTATGTTTGGTCAGTGAGGTAAAGACCGAAAACGTTAAAGCCAAAAACAATTACCTAAAATGCTGCAGAGCAGGCTCAAATGTCAAAATTATAAAAAAAGTGAATAAAAAATAATTAAGGACATATTTTGCATGAGTAAAATACTCAAAAAGTTTCCAGAATTTAAGCTTTATATCAATAAACCTTTTTGTTTCAGTTGTACGATGTCCTTACCTAGCAACACCAGAAAATAGTAACAAGTTGATAAGTGGACATTCTGTCGGTGATAATGCTACATTTTCATGTTTTCCTGGCTTTGAAATGCTGTGTACAAATTGCTATGTACGCTTCTGTCAAGAAGACGGAACTTGGTCAGGGTCACCAGCAGTCTGTGCTAAAAAAATTGGTAAGCTATAATCACAATTGTAAATGCATGTTAATAGTTGGTCTATAAATAGATGAATTGGTTGTTTTGATATTTAGGTTCAACGTATGCATTCTGTTATGGTTAAAAAAGTAATTTTTTGAATTCATCTCACCATGTTAAAAAAAGTATTAACAATTACATGTTTTATTCTTTTGAAACTTAAAAAACATATCTTGTACATATGTATGATAAAGAAATGAAATATGCTTGTATTATTGTAAATTGATTATAATAAAACATTCAATGACATGTAGAGCATAATACCACACCAAGTCGAATACAGAATGTATGATTTATATTGTCATTGAAGACACAATACCATTTTTTCTGCTGCTTACGTATATGTATATATGCATTACAAAACATGTTTAACTCCGCCGCATTTTTGCGCCTGTCCAAAGTCACGAACCTCTAGCCTATGTTAGTCTTGTCTGTTTTTTTAAAATTTTGGTTCATTTTTATGTTTCGGAGTTAGTGTGCCGTCCATTTTGCTGAACTAGTATACATTATTGTTTAGGGGCCGGCCTCCGGGTGCGGGATTTTCTCGCTGCGTTGAAGACCCATTGGTAGCCTTGAGCTGTTTTCTGCTCTGTGGTCGGGTTGTTGTGTCTTTGACACATTCTCCGTTTTCATTATCTATTCTATTGCAATCTTGTTTTTTTTTTAATTTTTAGAGGATACAGGAAAAGAACAAGAAATTTTACCTGTGATAGCTGGGTCATCGGGTGGTGCTGGTATTGTTCTTATTGCTGTTGTTGTCTTTTGTTTTTGTTATAAAAGAAGACGTGTTCCAAAACCCGATGAAGAGAGGTAAATATCACACTGTTTGTCATCCTTACTAAAGGTATCCGAACATAATTGGAATGATTTATTTGCTACATGTTTTCAAATGTCCCGGATGTTTCATGCAAAGTAATGGGTATGACTGCGGTAATTACCGGGAAACTTCGGAAACACGATTTACCATGGTCGTAAGAAATACTAATTATGTTTAAGCCTAGTTTAGATTTATTCATTCAGTTTTTGCTCTAACTTTTGATTCAAATTATGTTTGGTCAGACAGAATTATAACCTACGGTACCGGTGATCTTTTATTGTCCGGATTTTTGATCTTTTATTGTCCGGATTCCTTAATTGTCATTCTTTTGAGTTTTTTTTATGTAGGTAAAAATGCATAAAAATACTTTGTACCCAATGTGCTTTTCCTGCATTAAACTTCATCAGGTATAAACCAAACGTTCTAAAATCTACCCCCCCACTCAAAAAAAAAAAAAACAAAACAAAACAAAGTGAAATCATTCCAAGCGATAAAAACGAACGGACGTAAATAGAGATACAAAAAATCCGCTAAAGTCATCTTTGTTTGCAGGGATTGTAAACGTTATAGAATAGTTACCCATGTACCTATATGAAGGTTCACATACTTTTTGCATCTCTACTAAAAAGATTGTCCAGAAGATTACTAACACTTATATTATATAGCTTATGTAGCTCTCTGTTGACCATCCTGTTCGTCAATTGTTCTGCATTGTTTGACATTAAGCTTATATGTGACCATAAGTGAAAATGCGTTATATTACACATAAAAGATAAAAGTATATTTTTTGTATATCTTTCAGATCGACAGAATTTGAGTTTTTGCCTCCTACAGACATTCCTTTCCCGACGACTATGACTGTTTTTGAAAATGAAGCTTTCATAGAAAGGTACTATGCTTTTTTAAAGAAATATAATTATTTAGGCTTGAAATGCTTACTTCTGTTCATCAGAATCGGCATCACGGAATGATAATCTCCTCAATTAATAATTGTGGCAGTCAACACAAATTATGTTTGTTTGTTTGTTTGTTTAGTTGGGGTTTTACGCCGTTTTCAGCACATTTGGCGATTTTGCGGCGGCCAGTTTTTATTGGTGGAGGAAGCCGGAGTACCCGGAGAGAACCACCGACCTTCGGTAGAAAAATTGCCAATCCTTGTCAATTTAGATCGGAGTAGAACACACCCGGCCACAGGTGAGATTCGAATTCACAACCTCAGTGTTGACAGGCTAGTGATTATTAGTAGTCATGACGAACTACCTAGACCACTCGGCCACGGAGTCCCCCCCCACAACTTATGTGAACCAAACAATTCATGTGAATGTATAATCTTATCATTGTGCTGAAAACGTGAAATATGGAAAGAACACCCACAAAATATTATAGACTAAAATGATTTCCTTGTCCAAATGATCAAATGGTATCTAAAACGCGTCTGTGGACAAATATGGAAAAGAGAATACCAAAGCAGTAATATTCTACAAGACCAAAATCCAGAGACAGGATGAATTCTTGAAAACACTAACACAGCAATAACATTGAACTAAAGGAGTAAACAGCACATAAATAACCAAGGAGAATCATAATAACACATGACAGAGAATTACTAGGTTATACAAATAAAAAATCATTGCGTCTCATCAGCAGCACTTACAGACAAGTGGTATTGGTTTAAATTCATTAGGTGACATAGATAGTTGGATTCTAAGAATGTTAGAAGTCAGATTATTTCAACGAAAACTTGGGATGCTTTCAGATTCTAGTGGGTCCAGTTGAAAAAGAAAAAAAAAGTCCAGACATTGTGAACCCAACACAGTATTTAATTTGATGGAACAATGTCTTATCTTTATGAGGTTCCTATAGCTGCTGGTCAGATATTTTCGCACTATTAATCACAGTTATCAGAAATAAAACTTCAGTTTACAGTGTAATGGTAATCGACGAGAGATCGGTATAAAGGCTAATGGTTACTATTGTTCATTGTTTCTCAGCATAGTGTAAATTTACTATATCTAATATTGGTATCTTTGGATTGTTATTTTTTTCTTTCAGTTTAAGACACCTTCACGTTGGAGGACCATACAGGATTCCACGACCTAGTTTTGTGGATCCAGACTTATTTGACGAATTTTTCTTCTAGTCTGCAGATATCAAAGTGCTACAATTGTTGCAAAATTAGAAACAGTCTTTCTGTGTGAAATTGTGATTTTTATGAGAATTAGTATCTAGTGTATATGTAATGATTATATAAAAAATGTGTGCTATTGTGATAGTTATTATGTGAGATTATGAATGCAACTTGTGGAATATTATGATTACTAATGTTTGTTGATGCGATGTTATAAAATTATTCTAGTCTGTTGGTGTGCTGAGTGAGTGAGGTAAGAATGAAGTTCTAACTTGAAAGTGTTGTTTCCAATAGCTGGAAGATTGCTGAATATAAATGTCCTTTTCAAATAGTAAAGTAATGTTATTCATGAATTAGAAAACATCCATAGGAATAAAATATGATTCTTATTTATTAAATGTTATGTTGAAATTTGGAAAATCGATTTTAATTAATACCATATAATCATTATTTGTTTAGACATCATAGAAATGTCATTTTAAATTGTATATTTAGATAAATATCTTCAAATGACATTTATAATGATTACTAGAATATTCAAGACGTCTATTTAGATTCAGGTAGAAGCATTGTAGGACGTATTTCAACATGCACACAGGATTTTCTTGCGCTTTGGAAGTCCGAACTTGCCCATTGCGATTCCTTTATCATACGTAGTAAAATGGCCGCCAGAGTATCATTTCCCTTCACGGTTGACAAAATCAGGTCTGAACATATTTAATATTGATGTACACAGACTGTGACAACTAAAAAATAATGAAATTAGCCTGCACATTCAACCTGCAGGATATAGAGTGATTCAAAGATACTTTAAGAATAAAATCAGTAATCTTAATCGATGACAACCAAGATTTCAACATGGCATGGTCAACTGTGACTCTTATCCTTGCTTTACGCCAACAATAGTGCAGCGCCATAGAATGTGTCCAGTAAAAGCCTTGTTTTTTCACCTGATAAGAATTTTATTACTGTTTTGATTCTACCAGGTGCTGTATAATTTAATGAGACTAATTCATGTTATTTCTCTTATAGTTGTAACATGATATATGAAATAGCAAAGATCAAAGAAATCGGTGCAATACACTTATTAGGGCTATGCATTTATATGGGTGCTTTAATAGAGTAGACATTTTTTTTACATATAAAGATGTGTATTTTGTTACTGTAAATTAAAAATTGTGTCTACAAAGTACATGTATTTCATTTTAACATTGTGTGTATCTTCAGTAAAGTGTGAATGTTTACAAGTGTTATATTTTGAAAGTCTTTTTTTTCATTGAGCCATTTTCAATAAAATGTGAAATATTCTGAAATTATTGTGTTAATTCTAAGGTTTTTTCCAAAATGATATTTTCATACTTGCATATTTGCATTTTAATCAGTGTGGTTTCTCATGTCTGAATTTATTCGATAATTTTCCTTCAACACCACCAATGGACATGTTAATCATTACCGAGTATTGGCGACTCGAAAGTGTTAGTTATTTGAAAACTAAGGAGTATCTCTCGTGCATACCTCATCCGTAGGCATCTCGTGCCTAGCTCGTCCTTAGGTGGTTTTCGCTTAAGCCTTTCCCATCATTTTGGTATTTGAATATGCTTTTATTGTTCGGCTTTCAACATTTTTGGCCTTCAGCTCAACTAATAAATCGTATATATAATTGTGCTCATCTTGCATATCAAAGTTGTTATCACATAATATTAGTAAATAACCAGAAGCATACCTACCTTATAGATTAGTGTTTAATAATGACCATCTGGTGTAAAGTTTTTACCCTTGTCTGCTCAATACATATTTACTGGAGATTGCCTGTTTCGCATTTTTTTCATTGTTTAGAATAGGTATGTTTATCTAATGACCTTACTAATTTCTTTTGACCTTTTGGAATACCTCATGCATAGCTTGTTCTTTTGAATTATTGACAAAATAGTCAACAACGACTGACGAGTAGTTGATGGCTGGTTCAGAATGCTCGATGTTTTCGTCTCATTGAGATGCAAATCCCAAATGATATGGATTATCAAATGTTCTTCGAAGTAAATGAAAGAAAATATAAAAACAAAACTTGCACATAAAATATAAATTTGATCTCTAAAAAGGTCGAGGCGATATTATTGGCTATGAAAAACACGAGGTAACCGTGAAAAAATCGGAACTGAGCACGATGGAATTTTATCAAAGTTTCTAATTGTTTAGCTTTTCATAATATTTCAATCAGATTTTAAATATCGGCAAAAAAAAATGCCGAAGTGACAAAAAAGTAAAATTAAAATCCAAAGGCTAGACAAACTCTTGACAATGGAAAATAACAAACAAATGCCGCGAAAATACCTTAATATTAAAGGAAGAAAACATATGATAAACTTAACAGTATATAACTATTCATTTTTTTTTCTAAATTAAAAACAAGAAACATTGTGTTGCACAATTTTCTTTATATTTGCAGTCGTCTAAAAAGAGGGTTACTAGCATCCTCTCCTCAAAGTAGATACGATCTATTCAATTTCTAGTAAAAACGATCCAATATTACCCAACGAACTTTGAAATGAAAGAGGAGCAACCTTCTCTTTCTGAAGAAAATAAAATTAACAGCAACCTTACCAAGCTCTTTTGGATGGATGGATTAGGTTTATATCAGGACGAGAAAATGTTGATATGAAATGAATGATCTCTGCTTTGTATTAGAACGACGCTGACCTGCTAGCTCACGAGGTAACTGTCCGCAGAAAGACATATCACCCCACTCTGACACATTATACGGACTCCAAGCTAACCAGACCTTTGCACCTACTCCTAAATGCAGCGTGCTTGGTGGAGAAGCAGCAAATACCAATTTTAATATCTTTGGTTTGACGAGGCCAGAGACCTTCCGTACTCGAGCTACCACGAGACCACCGAGGCGGTTTAACTGTTTTGGATCCAAGTCTTTTGGAGATACCAGTAATTAACAGCCATTGATATAAGCTTTTCCCCGTTGATTACGGGGCTGAAATTTTTAATAGAAATATTCTTATTTTTGTATACAGTATAATTCTTTGATACCAATTCTGATGCACAAGATGTTCACATTTCGTCAATTTACGACTCATAAGTTGTGCGCAAGGCCTAAAATGTTGAAAACGATAATAGCAATCCAAAAGATTGAAGAGCAATTTAAAAAAAAACACCAAAATGATCAAAATGGGTAAAGCCAAAACCATCTACGGACACTATGCACGAGGGAGATATGCATTAGTTTTCACAAATTTTACAATCTTGTAACTGTAAATTTTGTATCGATTTCGGCCTAGTGTCGAATGTAAGTTATATCAATGTAAATTTCAGTTTCAGCTTTATAGGTGTTGCACTATTTTTCGATAATCTTAACTTTAAGGATTGATTCCATGCACCTTACCTACTCACTCTCTAATCATACATATACTTGAGACTGCATTATACATACTAAAAAGACGTATTGAAATCGACTTTGTAAATATCGATGAAAAAAAAGCATTGATGAAACAAACTTTTATTCGCGTTCGTTTAACATACATTTTACTCATACTTGTCCTGGCAGAGAACCTACGAAGAAAAATAAAGTAAAGTGAATTAATGGTTATTAGAACTAATGTTATATTAAGGTAACGAAGGTATTGATTTCCCGATGATTTATGTATTTGACAGAAAAAAAGTCATGAATCGGGTAACATATCATTACATGAATTTAGTCACAAACAACAAAAACAGCATCACTGTGGGGGAAATCGCTGCGAGAATTTATAAAAAAATATATCTGATATAAATCTACACATTCCCTTTTAATATTTGGAGGTAGATCATCAATGCACATAAAACTATAAAGCAAAACAAAAAACAGAGTCGGGTGTAAATAACATGGTGCAGATACTTATAATATATAGCAGAGTTGGGGTTAATCCTTTTTAATGGGTACTCAAATCGCACCAGTTTATACCACTGACTTCAAACATGCAAAATACATTCTATAATTTTAAAGAAATTACCACGTCTTCCGATCTGAGTTGGAAAAATATTTCTCGCTATTTGTGAATAGAAGTGTTTTCATCTCCTGACTAGTCAATCATTTTAAAGTTGTTTGGTTGATATGTAAGTGCACAACACAACTGTATTTTCCTTTCAATATTGCAACATGGTTTTTTAAACGAATTCTAAGATATAATTTTTTGCATTCGCTTGTCTAACAAATAAATGCTCTAACTACAACCATTTTGCCCATTCAGGCGGTTTGTAGTAGAATAAAGACAATAAACAATAAGACGTGTTCTTGGCTTAGCACCCACAATGCATTAGCTCGAGAAACTTCCGTTAATAAATTTACCACAAGTTCCACAAGATTTCTGACATTTACTGTGCATATACTCGGGATTCTTTATGCATTCTCCTCTTGCTGCCCACAGAGGACACTGTATGACGTTTGTGTCAATACAAGCTAAAATACAATTTTTAAATAGACATCAGTTTAAAGGCATCTTAAAAGCAATCTAGTTCATTAAGTTCTTATCCGGACCTTAATAATCTAAACGTTCGTCATGTTCCACGCAAAGTAATAACAATGGCCTCATTAATTATTATTCCAAAGATGTCCCATACAAACTATGAAGTGTCTTTCATTGTTTTAATTTACATAGTTTTCATTATATATCATGCATGGTTCAGGTACAATAACACAGTTCTTTGAACAAGGCTTGCCGACTATGTCCGAAATTTTCTTATTTCTCGTTCCATTTTCCACATTTTATGTATTAAATGAGTTTTTTTAAAAACATTGACGATTAAGGTAGAATCAAGATTCATGGTGCGTTACTCTCTGAATTGACATTTTCCCTATTCCTACACGTAAATAAATACAGCAAAACTATTACAGTTATAAGGTAAAATTTTAAAGAAAACGCACATGTCACATGTACAAGACGTCGATTGTAATTTTTTGGTATTCGACATCAAAGATTAGTAAAGGAGCAAAGTTTTGACTGTTAGGTTGAGAGAAGGGGTGGATGGCCATGGAAGAATCTTGCATCCTTGAAATATTTTCCAAGAATCTACTTTGGTCTCATCAAAGTTCTAGGTTTTTGTACTCTTTTTTATTTCCCTCCCCCCTTCTAAAAAAAACAAAACAAAAAAAAAAAAAAAAAAAAACAAAAAAAAACGAGTGTATGTTCCATTAAAAATATAAAATATAAAATAATATTACGTACCTTGACACCTTCCACATGATAGCCTACAGTTAATTGCTATCCACGCAAGATCATATTTACATTCGCCTAAATCTACCATCATAGAACAGTCAGCGAGGTCTTTACATGGATCTGTAAATTAATATCACATCTGTGCATGAAAGCTGTTGTGAATTGAAACTAAGCAATAATTTGACAATGTGTGTTCGATATCTAAATTGGTTAATCTTTTGTTTTTTGTCCCTGTGAAGAACCGTAAAACTATATAAAAAGGTCTAAGAAAACGATAGGATTTTGGGGTTTGAGGAATAATTTTAAAAATCCAGGCATCAAATTCGACAATAAAAATTACACACAACTAAACGCGATAAAAATATATTATGAAATAGATTGTCCTCGAAATAAGATTTAAAAAATGTCTAGGTTCTATTGCATACAATATTTCGATTTTATTAGTTTTTGACTTTCCAAAACTTTTGTTATAAGCGTATACAACAAAAGACAAATTTTTTATATTATTGTTTACCTTCACATTTGCCACACGATACTTTACAATTTTCATCCATATACACTGGATTTATTCTACATTCGTTCTGTTTTGCCCACTCCATACACATGCCGTTCATATCATAACACGACCCTACCGAAACAAATTAAGAACGAATTAAAACAGAGAGGATTGCTGCTGTCACGAAAGCTTCGTGACAGGATTTTATCAAGGATAAGTTGATGTCATTACTCAGGAAATTTTACGGTCGTCATCACGAATTGATTGACCGTTACAGTGTTCCAATATCTAAGATGATGTTGTACCTGTTCCCACTGTCGTAACATTTCATGTGCCTCCACCGATTTGTGACTTCCACCGGATTGACTTTATTGAACTTCACGACTGTACCATATACGGAGCATGAACTGCTTACCCTTCCCGAGCACATGGGTTCACTCCTGGTTTTTATAGGAGTTCGTGTTGTTCATTGTTTTTTAGTTTTCTGTGTTTATTTGTTGTGCTTGTGGTTGTTCATTTGTCTTCCCGGGTTTATCTGTCCAATGGATTACGTTTTTTATAGCTCCTTAGGTATATTTGTCCTTTTCATATAAAGAAATATAACCGAATAATCAAAATAATATATCATTTACGTAAAAAAGGTTATTACGGCAACTAAGCAAAGTTTAAAGAATTCATTAAACGCATTTATAAACTCCAGAACGCAAGGATGCCTTTAGCTGGACTTCGGTTTACTGTTTTTTAAACTCGTGTCTTTAGAATAAAAAAATAACAATCGTAAATTTATACTATGCTGTATACGACGCATTTCAAGTAGTTACCTCTCATCAGTAGCATTAAAACCGAAACATTTGGAAGACCAAAAAGAAAACTTATTTTAAACAAGAAGTACTCATAACCAAAAATACCGAAAAAGGAAGCCAAATTTCTGCTAAGGAGATCTACCATGTGCAATACAAGGAATGAACCCTTAGTATTTCTATTATTTTTGAATTTTGCTAAATACTGGTAATTTCTGTAACAAATCAATGAATAATCATGTCAGACAAGTCTGACGACTGGGTTGGCACATACCCTCGGGGACCTAGGATCCAATATGTTCTCCATGTTTTTTAAATCTTGCCTGTAATCACCAAATTTTCAAACCAAATTACGATATCATGACACGTTTGCCTTGCAGCCAACATAGACGGGTTAAAACTATTTTATCTTTTTTTCAGAAAAAATTATGTAATTTTTAAAATTTCATCTCTAATGAACCTATCTAACTGCACAAGACAATATTATGTTCTAATTTTGTCATGTTTTTATTTTATTTGGTTTGACAATTTACTGATGTAAACTATACAGACCATTTAAATACATATTCTTGATACAGATGTAACTAGATGTGTGGTATCAAAACCGTATGAGAATAAAATAATGATATAAATATAGATTCGTTCTAATTCGTAGGATAAAAAAGTTCGTGGTCATAGCATGTATAGTGAATCCACGAATAAAAACAGATACGATACGAACATTTTATATTTGTTTTTACTACAAGATTACTGTGTTAAGACACACACACACACACACACACACACACACACACACACACACAGAAGAGAATGGCCCCATGAATGTTAATAAATGTTTAATTACTTATAGTATTTGGGTCCGTTCTTCCACTAATGCTGCGAGCCAACAAGGTTATGAGCAAGATAAACTTTAAATCCATATTGTATCTTTTAATAGTAATTTCCATATCCTGAAACATATAAAGCTAATCCAGGAAATACTAACCTCTACCATTTGTCAAAATCTTGTCCATCAATTAAATTGTATTATTACCTTTTACCTCAAATAATTCCGAATAATTCTTTTTTCCTTTTTGGCATGTATATCTAGTGTATAAGTCAGGAATCAGCAGTTTGAGTTTTAGTAGTCGGAGGCATGGAATCGAACTAGGATTTTACATATTTTTGAAGCATCCACGAGCTTAAGAGGTACACATGTTTAAATACTTAAAAATATACTTCTATTGATTCCAGGTAATACTCAATCAGTCAGTTTTTACACATTTTTATCACCCCCCCCCCCAATCACCAAATCTTGATACCTGTCTTTCAATTTTTACAGTACTTCCCCATAAAATTAAAATAGCCTCCTTCATTGAAAACTTAGAAATGCAACAGAAATACGTATGTTACCGTTTTAACTGATAGGTTGAAAGGTAAGCCTCGAGTGAAGTTGATAAAGGACCGATAATCGATTTTAAGATGATTCTCACTGAGCGTGTTTATAAATCATTATTTTCGCATCTTGTGAAAGCATTTTTACCGAATTTTTATTTCTATAAAAATCAAATTGAAATTAATTGGGCACTGAAAGAAAAGGATACGTATTTCTGGATTAAAATCCATGATGACCGCTAATGACAAAAATGTACAATAAACAAATTATCAAGTAAACGAGCCTTTTAGTAATGCTGAAAATCCAAATTTTAATTTTCGAGTGTATGTAAGCATGTAATACCCGATAGAATGGTATTGTAGAAAACTTACAGATTATCGTTAACGACTTGTTACTACGAATCAGGCTTTGTTAGATTACGTAAAACAAATTCATATGGAATCATATGCGTTTCCGGATTAACTTTCTACTGTTCCGGAGCTCCTGATTTCACTCAAGGCTTTTTGATTGAGTTCGTATTGCCCATGCTTTAGTTTTCAGTATATTTTGTTCGTATGTCTCTCTCTTTGTCTGTTTGTTTGCCAGTCGTGTTCCTTTTTGATTTGTCTAGTTCGGGTATTGTCCTCTGGATAATGATTTCGGATTTCCTTTCTGACATTCTTGTTTCGCTATCTTTTACATTTGAAAATGCTTGATTTATGCTCAAACCAAAGCTTTTAAAATTACACTTTAATTACGATACACGTTCATAATCAATAAATAACAAGAGGCTGTCTGATTCACGAAAAACAGGTTTTTCCTTTATCCGCTGGCCCGCTCGTCGTATTTTGCCAAACTAATAACCGGTTTTATTTTCGTTTTGAAAATCCTGTTAATAATAAAATAACAATCCAAAGATACTAATATTACATATAGTAAATTTATACTATGCTGTATACGACGCATTTCAAGGAGTTACCTCTCATCATCAGCATTAAAACCGAAACATTTGGAAGACCAAAAACCAAACTTATTTTAAACAAGAAATACCGATGACCAAAAATACCGAAATAAGAAGCCAAATTTCAGCTACGGCGATCTACCATGTGCAATACAAGGAATGAACCCTTGGTATTTCTATTTTTGTTGAATTTTGCTAAATACTGGTAATTTCTGTAACAAATCAATGAATAATCATGTCAGACAAGTCTGACGACTGGATAGCACAAAATGTGAACATTTAACTCATCCAATCTACAGAACTATAGACAAATATAACATAAAAGACCACACAAATACAAACATAGAACAAACATTCAGCTGTAGTTTAAATATATACGATTGAAGCTGTTGAAAATTCACAAATAATACTTACAAAAACAGTACAACAAATGGTTCAGTGGACTAATACTATGTACGATCTGAAAAGTTTGATTTGTGTATAACCAAGCAAACGAAGGAATATAATATGTTTCGAACAGAAATTTCCATATCGTGATGATGACTAAATAACTGTAATTACAATAATTTAAGTGACTTCCTTTGAAAAGTGAATTTTCAAAATTGTGTCTAATTGGTCTAATTGGTCTAATTTGTTGATTTAGTAATTATGGATAACCGTGAGCGTCTTTCAGCATATTTAATATCATTTATACACAGGAAGAACATATGTTATAGTGAATCATTCATGTCACAATATTCGTTTTAATGTAACTCACAGATTTGCTAGCAAAGACACAATTTATTTTAAACACATCGAAACCCACTGACAATGAACCATCAGCAAGGAAGGGGGGGGGGGGGTGAGACTATCATATAGTTATATAGTTTGCTTCAGGGTGTCCGAATACCCTTACCCAAACCTACCCTAATGAAATTAGAATTAGAGACCACTCACTCTCTGATCATACATATACTTGAGACTGCATTATACATACAAAAAAGACGTATTGAAATCGACTTTGTAAAAATCGATGAAAAAAAGCATTGATGAAACAAACTTTTATTCACGTTCGTTTAACATACATTTTACTCATACTTGTCCTGGCAGAGAACCTACGAAGAAAAATAAAGTAAAGTGAATTAATGGTTATTAGAACTAATGTTATATTAAGGTACCGAAGGTAATGATTTCCCGACGATTTATGTATTTGACATGAATTTAGTCACAAACAACAAAAACAGCATCACTGTGGGGGGAAACCGCTGCGAGAATTTATAAAAAATATATCTGATATAAATCTACACATTCCCTTATAATATTTGGAGGTAGATCATCAATGCACATAAAACTATAAAGCAAAACAAAAAAAAAAAAGAGTCGGGTGTAAATAACATGGTACAGATACTTATAATATATAGCAGTGTTGGGGTTAATCCTTTTTAATGGGTACTCAAATCTCACCAGTTTATACTATTGACTTCAAACATGCAAAATACATTCTATAATTTTAAAGAAATTACCACGTCTTCCGATCTGAGTTGGAAAAATATTTCTCGTTATTTGTGAATAGAAGTGTTTTCATCTCCTGACTAGTCAATCATTTCGAAGTTGTTTGTTAGATTGGTTGATATGTAAGTGCACAACACAACTGTATTTTCATTTCAATATAGCAACGTGGTTTTTTAAACGAATTCTAAGATATAATTTTTTGCATTCGCTTGTCTAACAAATAAATGCTCTAACTACAACCATTTTGCCCATTTAGGCCAGTTTAAACATGCATGTGTAGTAGAATAAATACAATAAATAATAAGGCGTGTTCTTGGCTTAGCACCCACAATGCATTAGATCGAGAAACTTCCGTTAATAAATTTACCACAAGTTCCACAAGATTTCTGACATTTACTGTGCATATACGCGGGATTTTTTATGCATTCTCCTCTTGCTGCCCACAGAGGACACTGTATGACGTTTGTGTCAATACAAGCTAAAATACAATTTTTAATATACATCAGTTTAAAGGCATCTTAATCGCAATCTAGTTTATAAAGTTCTTATCCGGACCTTAATAATCTAAATGTTCGTCATGTTCCACGCAAAGTAATAACAATGGCCTCCTTAATTATTATTCCAAAGATGTCCCATACAAACTATGAAGTGTCTTTCATTGTTTTAATCTACATTGTTTTCATTATTTATCATGCATGATTCAGGTACAATAACACAGTCTTTGACCAAGGCTTGCCGACTATTCCGAAATTTTCTTATTTAATTCTCTTTTCACTTCCGACATTCTATGTATTAAATGAGTTTTTTTTTAAACACTGACGATTAAGGTAGAATCAAGATGTATGGTGCGTTACTCTCTTAATTGACATATTCCCTTGTAAATACAGCAAAACTCTTACAGTTATAAAGTAAAATTTAAAAGAAAACGCACATGTCACATGTACAAGGCATCAATTGTAAATTTTTGGTATTCGACATCAAAGACTAGTAAAGGAGCAATGTTTTGACTGTTAGGTTGAGAGAAGGGGTGGATGATCATGGAAGAAAATTGCATCCTTGAAATATTTTCCAAGCATCTACCTTGTTTTCATCAAAGTTCTAGGTTTTTGTACACTTTTTTATTTGCTCCACTTTCTAAAAAAAACGAGTGTTTGTTCCCTTAAAAAATATAAAATATAAAATAATATTACGTACGTTGACACCTTCCACATGATAGCCTACAGTTAATTGCTGTCCACACAAGATCATATTTACATTCGCCTAAATCTACCATCATAGAACAGTCAGTGAGGTCTTTACATGGATCTGTAAATTAATATCACCTCTGTGCATGAAACCTGTTGTGAATTGAAACTAAGCAATAATTTGACAATGTGTGTTCGATATCTAAATTGGTTAATCTTTTGTTGTTTGTCCCTGTGAAGAACCATAAAACTATATAAAAAGGTCAAAGAAAACGAAAGGATTTTGGGGTTCGAGGAATAATTTTAAAAATCCAGGCATCAAATTCGACATTTAAAATTACACACAACTAAACGCGATGAAAGTATATTATAAAATAGATTGTCCTCGAAATAAGATTAAAAAAATGTCTAGGTTCTATTGCATACAATATTTCGATTTTATTAGTTTTTGACTTTCCAAAACTTTTGTTATAAGCGTACTCTATAGAGGTTTATAAAAAATATGCTCAATTCACGCAGGAATCCCAGTTTGCTTGAAGATCTTCAACAATGAGTTCAAAGTTCATCTATAGTTTCCGGTCAGATCAAGACGACCTCTACCGATGATGAGATAGTTTTAAAGTTTACGTACTGCAAGAACATAATTTTGGAATAAAATGAATATCTATAATACAGGTACAAAGTTTATATGTTGCTTTTGTGCTTTGACCTTATAAAATCGGATACAACAATAGACAAATTATTTTTATTATTCTGTTTACCTTCACATTTGCCACACGATACTTTACAATTTTCCTCCATATACACTGGATTTATTCTACATTCATTCTGTTTAGCCCACTCCATACACCTGTCGTTCCTATCAGAACACGACCCTACCGAAACAAATTAAGAACGAATGAAACAGAGAGGGTTGCTGCTGTCACGGAAGCTTCAGGGATAGGTTGATGTCATTATTTAGGAAATTTTACGGTCATCATCACGAATTGATTGACCGTTACAGTGTTCCAATATCTAAGATGATTTTGTACCTGTTCCCACTGTCGTAACATTTCAAGTGCCTCTACCGATTTGTGACTTCCACCGGATTGACTTGATGGAACTTCAGGACGGGTATATGGAGCAGAAACTGCTTACCTTTCGGGGGAACCTGGGTTCACTCCTGGTTTTTATAGGAGTTCGTGTTGTTCATGTTGTTCATTGGTTTTTAGTTTTCTGTGTTTATTTGTTGTGCTTGTGGTTGTTCATTTGTCTTCCCGGGTTTGTCTGTTCAATGGATTACGGTTTTTTATTGCTCCTTAGGTATATTTGTCCTTTTTATAGAAAGAAATATAACAAAATAATCAAAATAATATATCATTAACACAAAACGTTATTACGGCAACTATGCAAAGTTTAAAGAATTCATTAAACGCATTTATAAACTCCAGAACGCAAGGATACCTTTAGATGGACTTTGGTTGACTGTTTTTAAGCTCGTGTCGTTAGAAAATTGTCTCCATATTTTTTAATCTTGGCTGTAATCATCAAATTTTCAAACAAATTACGATAACAAGACACGTTTGCCTTGAAGCCAACATAGACGGGTTAAGACCATTTTATCTTTTTTCAGAAAAAAATATGTAATTTTTAAAGTTTCATCTCTAATGAATCTATCTAACTGCACAAGACAATATTATGTTCTAATTTTGTCATGTTTTTATTTTATTTGGTTTGAAAATTTACTGATATAAACTATATAGACCATTTAAATACATATTCTTGATACAGATGTAACTAGGTGTGTGGTATCAAAACCATATGATATAAATATGAATTCGTTGTGATTCGTAGGATAAAATAGTTCGTCGTTATAGCATGTATTGTGAATCGACGAATAAAAACAGATACGAAACAAACATTTTATATTTGTTATTACTACAAGATTACTGTGTTGACACACACATACACACACACAGAGAAAAAAGAAGAATGACCTCATGGATGTTAACAAATGTGAAGTTTAATTACTGTTATGAATATTGCTATTTGGGTCCGATCTTCCACTAATGCTGCGAGCCAACAAGGTTATGAGCAAGATAAACTTTAAACCCATGCTGTATCTTTTAATAGTAATTTCCATATCCTGAAACACATAAAGTTAATCCAGGAAATAGTAACCCGTGCCATATGTCAAAATTTTGTCCATCAATCCACTTTTATTATTACCCTATACCTCAAATAATTCCGAATAATTCTTTTTTTCTTTTTGGCATGTATATCTAGTGTATAAGTCAGAAATCAGCAATTTGAGTTTTAGTAGTCGGAGGCATAGAAGCGAACTAGGATTTTACATGTTTTTGAAGCATCCACAAGTCTAAGGGGTACACATGTTTAAATACTTAAAAATATACTTCTATTGATTCCAGGTAATACTCAATCAGTCAGTTTGGTTTGTCTCTTTTGGGTATTGTTCTATGGATAATGATTTCGGATTTCCTTTCTGACATTCTTGATTCGGTATCTTTTACATTTGACAATGCTTGATGTATGCTCAAACCAAAGCTTTTAAAATTACAATGTAATTACGATACACGTTCATAATCAATAAATAACAAGAGGCTGTCTGATTCACGAAAAACAGCTTTTTCCTTTATCCGCTGGCCCGCTCGTCGTACTTTGCTAAACTAATAACCGTTTTTTTCGTTTTGAAAATCCTGTTAATAATAAATAACAATCCAAAGATACTAATATTAGATATAGTAAATTTATACTATGCTGTATACAACGTATTTCAATGAGATACCTCTCATCAGCAGCATTAAAACCGAAACATTTGGAAGACCAAAAACCATACTTATTTTAAACAAGAAGTACTCATGACCAAAAAATACCGAAATATATGCACACCGTTGTTATATTTATTCAATTTCGAGATATCTTATTTAGTTAAATAAGATATCTTATAAACTAATTGAGATATCTTAATAATAAAATGAGATACCTTATATATTAAATAAGATATCTGATTTATTATATAAGATATCTTATATATTAAATAAGATATCTTATTAAAATGTTTATAAAGATATCTTATTAAATATATAAGATATCTTATTTAAAATATAAGATATCTCTATTAATTTATAAGATATCTTATTAGCTATATAAGATATCTTTTATACAGTTAATAATAGAGATATCTTATTTACTTAATAAGATATCTTATAAACTAAATGAGATATCTTATTAACTAATAGAGATATCTTATAAACTTATAGAGATATCTTATTAGCTTATAGAGATATCTTATTTAACTGGTTATAATTTTTTTTTATTTGTTAAATAAATAAGATATCTTGGAATTTGAATAAATATAAAAACGGCGTGCCATAGAAATAGGAAGCCAAATTTCAGCTAAGGCCAATACAATACCCTTAGTATTTCTATTATTTTTGAATTTTTCTAAATACTGGTAATTTCTGTAACAAATCAATGAATAATCATGTCAGACAAGTCTGACGACTGGATAGCACAAAATGTCAACATTTAAGGTGGTACCCAACACTTTCACTAAAATTAATTTGGCTCGTTTAATTTTCATAAAATTTTGACAAAGTATTTACTTTGACCCATTGACAAAAATTTTAAAATTTCAAAACATTTGAACCAACCAATTCATCAGAAAAATTACGCTGATTGTATAGCAGTTTGACAAACACTAATATTGATCATTGAAAAGCTTAATATTCCCTTAACAACACAACGTTATTAAAACGTTTAGCTGATTTTACAGAGTTATCTCCCTGTAGTGTTAGGTACCACCTTAACTCATCCAATCTACAGAACTATTGACAAATATAACATAAAAGACCACACAAATACAAACATAGAACAAACATTCAGCTGTAGTTTAAATATATACGATTGAAGCTGTTGAAAATTCACAAATATAATACTTACAAAAACAGTACAGCAAATGGTTCAGTGGACTAATACTATGTACGATCTGAACGTTTGCTTTGTGTATAACCAATTTCCATATCGTCATGATGACTAAATAACTATAATTACAATAATTTAAGTGACTTCCTTTGAAAAGTGAATTTTTAAAATTGTGTCTAATTGGTCTAATTGGTCTAATTTGTTGATTTAGTAATTATGGATAACCGTGAGAGTCTATCAGCATATTTAGTATTTATACACAGGAAGAACATATGTTATAGTGAATCATTCATGTCACAATATTCGTTTTCATGCAACTCACAGATTTCCTAGCAAAGACACAATTTATTTTAAACACATCGAAACCCACTTACATTGAACCGTCAGCAAGGAAGGGGGTGGGGTGGTAGGAGGGGGGGGTAGACTACCATATAGTTTGCTTCAGGGTGTCCTAACACCCTAACCCAAACTTACCTTCTTTATATATGTTGCATATGTGGAAAACCCCTTCTTTTCTTATATCTATCAAAATTTTGAGCCCATTGATTCCATTGCTAAAAATTGATCGTTATGATTTGATTTAATTTGATTCTGGGTTATCATAATTATCATATACGGCAACTGTGTTTGTTTTCAAAGTGTATTGTGGTATCACATTGTACAATGTACGAGAAAGACATCAGTATTTTCTAATAAATAAAACATTCTATGATAACAATATTTAGATTTTGAGATTGATTACAAATTTTGTCTCTTTCAGCATTACTCGGTGCAAAACGTATATAAGCTCACAATTATCTTTAATTGATTTTTAATTTTAAAAAATGTACCTATCTATACGTTAATGTTTCAGAAGTTTTACAATTTCTTGGTTATTTTATCAAAATACACGTATCTCCACAACCAACCAAGTCATGGATACTTGGTACATAGTAATTACAAGAGAAATATGCCTGCTTATTTAGCGAAACTATGCGCTTGGTGTACTAAAAGTTCTGTTACAGGGTAATTGATTTCACATGCTTCTTGATATGTTTTTTAAAAAAGGTTTATGATAGTAATTAACATCTAATATCTATATAACCGGCTCCCAGAAAAGAACTTATGTCGAACGAGGTTTTCGGTGCAGTTTCTATTGTAATATCGTAAATAAATATAAAGCCTCGCCAATAATCTACAGAAGATTGGAATTTACTGAAGTTCTTTTCACAGCAAATATGAAATTTTGTGTAATTCTGTAAAACTTGCTCTTTCTACCAATGACTTGACGATTTTACATTTATACTGGCATTTAACAAATATCGCCATTTTCAGTTTAACTCCTTGGCGAGACAGAATTACATCTTTTATAAGAGTGTTATTTTATCACGGTAAGACAAATGAACAATCACAAGCACAATAAATAAACACAGAAAACTAAAAAACAATGAACAACACGAACTCCTATAAAACCAGGAGAGAACCCAGGTGCCCCGGAAGGGTAAGCAGTTCCTGCTCTGTATACTGCACCCGTCGTGAAGTTCAACAAAGTCAATCCGGTGGAAGTCACAAATCGGTGGAGGCACATGAAATGTTACAACAGTGGGAACAGGTCCAACATCATCTTAGATATTGGAACACAGTAACGGTCAATCAATTCGTGATGACGACCGTAAAATTTCCTAAGTGATTACATCTAAATTATGTACCGCCCAACCAATTTTTGCTGTTCTAGCAAGCGGTCACATAGCTTGTTGTTAATCATACGTTATTGCTTTGATCGCATGTTTTATACACCAGAGTGTCGGTAGGTTTGGGTACCCATAAAACTGGTTTAGTATCTGTGGCATGTCAGACTATCCTGACTCTCTTGTTTTTATGTTTGCGTTTTGTGCTCTTTTCTGTTATTTTTTGTCCGCGGTTCGGTCTGTCGGTAGGAATTAATCGATTCATATTTCATTGTTAAACTCTCCTGTTATTTTGTTGTTTGTTGTTTTCCGTAAACCCAAATATATGAAATGATGCTATTTGTTCTTGGCATAAATGTACATAATGTGATAAACTGAATCGGGGTTAAAACAATTATTTATAGCATCTTTTGAAAAGCAAATTTTGATTTTTTTTTCCAATTTAGTAATTGTGGATTTAGTACTTTCAGGTTTGAGATTATGTGTATGGTTATTTAATACCATTTATCGTACATCCCTGCGTATATATCACCCTGCTAAGCCGCTCTGTAATCTCTGTATTAAGGCTTTTTAACGTATTAGGAGACATTATCCGCGACAGCAGGACTTATTAGCGACGTCACAATATGAGAGCAGGACTTATTAGCGACGTCACAATGTGAGAGCAGGCGTTATTAAGCTTACCTCCAGGAGGACAAAAAAGCGTAAAAAATGTCTTACAGGGGGGACTAAAATGTACAGAATTTGTACGATAAACAGATTATCGGGTTTTCTGCGTAAATATATTGCAAAACATCAGCCGCTCGACCCAATATGAATCTTTTAGGCTCGTTCGTTGCGCTCACTCGCCAAAAATCTTCATATTGTGGCTCGCGGCTGATATTTTACGATATCAATGTACAGAAAACCCTATAATCTATACATATGCACATGAAATATATTCTTCAACAAGGTCTAAGTAAATAATTAGTGTCACAATATTCGTTTATGTCATAAACATGTTTAACTTTCCGTAAATGCTTGTCCCAAGTCATACCAATTGTATTTAAGTGTTGTCTATTTATTGTTAAAATTTTCTTTATGAAGCACTTTGTCTATTTTTGTATTTGTTGAAGGTTACCATTATTTACGTGGCAAAGAAATGTTGATGTTAAAAACAACACGACGACCAATAGCAAGAACAACGAAGACAAGACCAAAACAATACATGCACTACAGTTAAAAACTAAAAACATATGAAACACATGGACCCCACCAAAAAACCGGTGCTTCGGATGAGTAAGCAGTCTCTGCCTCCTGGAGGACACCCGCCATGCTGCCCACGTCAAATCCGGTATGAGGAAGGGATAATATCAATGGAACAGGTCCATTTTCATTGGGAAACATTTTTTCCATACCTTTCAAACAAGTCACGATAACGCCCATACAACTTTAATTAGATAATAAGGATGTAACGTGTCATTTGAATGGTTTTCTTCTTTACGTCTATCATCATATTATAGACTATGGTTGTTTATACTTTAGCGTCACACAGGTGAATCCCCTTATTTTAGACGTTAACACAACCTTTGGAAATAAAAATTATCAGAACGCATTGAAATCAATGTTTTTTGTGTGTTTCATATACTTTGTAGTCTCCTGTGAGAATAAAAATAGGACCTCACTTGTCAATTAATAATTACCGTTGCATTTTCTTTGCAGCTGAGGGCAACATCAGAAAGGCTGATAATTGTGGTGAAAATTAAAAGCATTACAGGAGATGCTTACTCTGTCGACGCACCTGACCTCTCGATTTCAGGGTTCATGTGATTGCTACGAAAGTTCGTTGATTCATGGTACTCTGTGCTGTTCGAGTTCGTGTTAGCTTACTACCTCACACACATAGATATCTTGTCAATAATGTTGTGTTAGCATGATGGCATTCTTGACTTGGATTTCTTACACCTATTGTTGCTCTCTCCTGACATTTCTTTTTTAGAATATTGGTATTTACTCCTTTTATTTCGTCTTTTTTCGACCGCCTCGATGGTCTAGTGGTAGCGTGCTCGCCCCGAGCGCGGAAGGTCGCGGGTTCGATCCCCGGCCGGGTCAAACCAAAGACATTAAAATTGGTATTTGCTGCTTCTCCGCCAAGCACGCGGCATCTAGGAGTAAGAGCAAAGACTGGTCGGCTCGGAGTCAGTATAATGTGTCCGAGTGAGGTGATGTGTCTTCCTGCGGACAGTTACCTCGTGTGCTAGCACATTAAAAATCCGACTTAGCGTGTCGGTCTAGTACAAAGCAGGGATCATATTCATTATCATATCAACATGTTCTCGTCCTGATATGCACCTGGTTGCCACTGGACGTTAAACAATAATTCATCCATCCATCCACCGTCTTTTTCTAAGGTGTGAGCTTTAAACGCATCAATGAAGACATTGTTAAGCAGCATTAATAAAAGCGCTATGCACTAAAGTTTTTGAATCATCTTCAATTTTTTCATAGGTGTAATTCGCATGAGTGTCAACCACGTGACACTTTCTTTCCCTGTTTAACTATGGTACAAGAAGAAGCACGGATTTCTGATTTGATCATCAGACTCCGATATCATTATTAATTTGTTGAAATTGTAATTGTTTGACTAAGAAGAAAACACTAAATAATTCTACCAATGTAGAATATTAATAATTCTGCTCTATTAAAATCCATTATAGAACCTTTAAACAATGCAATACTAAGCGTATATTCTAAACTGATAGATCTTTATCAAAATGATCACTGATTATAACGACAACGAAGTAAGCTTTCAATAAACCGAAAGCCTTTCTGAAGATTAATTAGTAGAATTAAGGCTTGTATAAAACAATATCATTTCCGATTGTAGTTTTTAAAAGTTCAATCAGTAGCTAGTGATTGCCAGTTTATAGGGTATATATTGAAGACCGTTCTCATCCAGTTTTATTGTAATAACTCGTGTGTATCTCTTTTAAACAGGAAGTAGTTTTTCGGGACTACCTCAAATTTTTGTCCGAAATGAAAGTAAAAAAGTATTACTCTACCTTATGTTTCTACATGTAATAGTCATTATTTATAATTGTCTTTCCCGCGTCTGAAATTCTTCAAATTTTACCGTTGTGAATTTCCCACTTTTTGTGTGTAATTCATTGATTTTTGCGTTGTTGAATATGCGAAAGTTCTATTTTCAAAAGTAGCTACTTTGTAGAATATTATTCTGTATTAGGTTTCTTTGTTTTTGATAGAAAACAGTGGTTTAGGATAGATACACGTAAGGATGAGCTTTGGTTATCCGTAAACCGGTTTAACACCAACACTGTTTTAGTGTCTCTTCCAAGACAAACATCCTGTATCTCTGTTAGTTGGTTGTATTTTGGACGGACGCGTGTTGTTTTGACATTTTGTCTTATCATAATTTTTCACAATTAATTCAAGGACAGTCGTGCAAAAACAAAAAGAAGCTATATCAATACATTTTAATTTCAACATGTATATATTAAATACTGAAGTTTTACAACAATCTACTAGCAATATTTTATAATGCAAAATTTAATTTATATTCTATCATTTATTTACATTCAATTTTTAAATTGTAGTCTATTATAATTATTTCATAAAATTTAATTATGATCAGTTTTAATTTAGACGTAGATATAAATAAGAACATTTATTTTCACAAATTAAATCACAATAATTCCAATGAAATGATTGAAAAACCGACTTGTGCATTGTTTATTTTTTCTTGTTGTCACTGAAGAATACCTCTTTGGCAAGCAACCCAATAAATGCTAAACCTCCAGCTACCGCAATTCCGGTTAAAACTGTGTCTGCCTGTAAAATAATATATATGATTATATTCTCTACTTATATCATATCCTCATTAGTTTTCTACAGAAAAAAGACATATAGGGTAATCTAATAAACAACATAATGGGTAACAGGAAAGGTCAACAATGCCAGTCAATCAATGCCATCAAGTAGACAGAAACCCGGACAAAAATAATATAAAGGAAGACAAACATAAACACAACAGGATAGTCTGACTTGATACAAACACTTAGCTTGGGTTATATAGTGTTTTTTGTGTGTGTGCTCAAACCATCCCTTTATCAGGTGTATAAAACATACATGTACTAAAAAGGTCAATACATTATGATTACCTACAAAGTGACCGCTTACTACAACTGCAGTATATAATTTGAATAGCAGTGTCAGATTATGTTCGTTTTAGCTTTAAAACTAGCTAAGGCTTTAATAGGTGATAGCTAGATAAGACAAAACAACCTTAAATATATCTGAACATACAAATAAGGTAGTTGTTCAACCTGTCACACAGTGAAAAAAAGCCTTTATGGCACCGTGTATAAATCGCATTTCGCCACAATACGCTCAATTTTGATAAAATTATCGAAATGTCTTCTACTCCGATATTGTACAAATTATAACAAGAATATATTTTGTTAAGCATGCGGATTTAATATCATAGTGGTTTTGGACACTCAAATTGGTAAAAGTTAATTTTCCGTACGATTGTTTTCAAATTCCTTCGAAAAATTTTTGATTCCGATTTTCCTTGGATAAATGTTATTTACAGTGGATTTTTCTTGGTAAAACGTATTGGCTAAAGAAATAGTAAACAAAATCGATGTACCTGTTCCGACTTCTCTTTATCATATCTACACCAAGACGCAAAATGCTCGCAGTTGCTGAAAACCAAATTGTACCCAGCAGTTCCTATTTTATTGATAGCTCTCCTAACAATTTCTCTTCTGGGTAAAGGGCTGTAAAACAGAGATATTGCATGCATATAGAAGTGCCTTTTCAGAAATTCATTTCCGGAATCACGATTCTGACTCTACATTTATAATTTGAAGCATGTTATTTCCCTTGCTGGAACGTAGTACTGGTTCGCTGCAATGAAGAGTAACGGATTAACTGTTTTTAAAACTTGTTAATTTGCACGTAATTATTGGTTTATATAAATGTGGAAACTACTTACGATCTTTTTGCTTCCAACATACTTGTTATCAAACTTGATTATAGAGCTGGAAATATTTGTATTTCAAAGTGATAAATAATTTATCTTTACTTCCTACTGGTTGCTTTGCACTGCAGAGAACCAGTACTAAGTCCCAGCGAGGGAAATAACTTGCATCAAATTATAATTTAGAATCAGAAATGAGTTTCTGAAAAGGGCTATACTAATATATAAACTCTGTAAATAAATCAGATCTTCATAAAAAATGCCTAGGTAAAAAACCTACATTACACGTATTTCATTGATACAGCGATATATGGAAAATTGTATATTTAACATGTATCTCCAATGAATTATTTTTTTAGCCAGCAGAACATTGATGTATTTTAACTGCAGTTTCATTCATTCAAATAAAAAATGTAGATTGACCAGCTTTTATCAGTGCTTAAACGGACCTGGGGTAATGAAAATGTAATTGTATTCATCTTCAATAAATTATACTCCCATAGTTTTTTACATTACTTATAGTATAACTAATCTCGAAATGCAAATACCTAAAAATTTACAACGACTTATCGAACAAGACATTAATTCACGAATTTCGAGATTAATTGTTCTGTTTATTGAATTGAAATATTCCATCTTTTAAGAATATTTAAAGAGAAAATACAAGGAATTATGCTTTTATGCGACTACGCATCGACCTTTGTATGGCAACGTCGTAGGCGATGGCTATTGGTACGTCACTTTCTAAATGTGACTTTCAATTTCACTGGGTGAATTACAATTTCTTGCACATAGGTGTCGGTGAACACACACGTGGGAGCGCCAGGGACCGATAACTCTGGTTAGAGATTGGGCGAAATATCCGATTTGATTTCACTCGAAAATCCCGGTATTTCACCGCATTCAATTTAATAAAGAGAAATATTCTGACGTCAAAATTTAAGAAGTGCAAATATAATTGTTTTACGACGTCACAGGGTTAAGTGGAGTTGAAGTTTTACTGTCAATACGTTTATTTTCAATTATTTAGCTTACATAGACTCCGACAAAATTTCAGATTTGAGTATTCTAGATCCAAATTATATTTATGGTGAGTTCAGACGTACATTTAATGCGGAACACAAAACCTTTCCGAAACTTTTAAAACTCATTTTGCGTTTATACCCCAGTTCATTACCCATAATTTCGAAAACATGATTTCAGCTAAAATTGCATATTGGTTCTCGAAAATAAATGTAACGTAGTTTCATAATTGACACGGGGGTAGGATTTTTCCAATTCCCTAAAGGTTTTGCTCCTTTTTGGAAAGATTGCAAATCTTCCTATCCCATCGGCCTCCAAAACCGGAAGTGGCCTTTTCGATACCATCGGACATAAAAACATAAAATGTAGTTCCAATGATGACAGCATTTTTTAAAAAAATTACGAGTACTTTATTCTTGTTGATAATATCTGAACTAATATTTTTAAATAACATAATCTTTGTTATTTACCGAAATTTCCAAGAAAATAAAATGAATTTCCAAACATTATTTCGAAGACATGACGTGCGGCGGATGATTATATCAAAACAAATCTACGCAGATACAGCTTCCAGTTACATTTCAACTGAGTGTATAGATGTACATACAGATATAGAAGGCTTTACATTCATAGTTTTATTTTAAAGATTATAAATTAATAAAAAGTATTATGTTACTTTTATAAATGTTAACGAATATTCTTTTAGGATAGACCCTTTTAAATTATGCATGTTTTGAACGTGCAGCTATTTTGTATTTCGGGTTGAGAAACGTGCTGTATGCATTTAAGTTACTCATTTGAATTGTTTATTATAAAAAATCAGTCTGCCAAACCTCTGCCTAAATTTCCATTGATAGTTATGTATACCACAATATCAAAATATTGACGGTGAAATAGATCAAGAATTTAATAGTGGAATGGATATATGTAGTTACTTCGGGAACCCAAAAATAACTCCGGGAATCCCCGTACGTGCGCATTGACAAGGTGTAGAAAAACTTCCGTGTGCATGATTTACATAATCGTTTATCTAGATAAACTTGGAAGTTGGATTATTTGGAATTGAAATTTGAAAAGCAAGAATGAATGTTTAATCTTTTCTCTATGTATAACAGACTTGTATTGTCAACCTGGAGGGCGATGAAGTAAAACGCAAATAAAACTTTCGTCAAAACTACAAAAGCGAAGTTTGAGTTGACCATACATTTAATTACTCGCCTGGTCCATTTCAATGGTCCAAATCGCGAATATGACAGCCAATATTTTAACGAAAGTCCGACTCGTGTAGTGAAAATGAAAATCCATGCCGCCATTTTTTTCAATCGGTAATCAAAGGGAAATAATCAAATAAAAAAATATGGGTAAATTTACTCGGCCCGCTGACAACTCGGACCACGGTAAGTCCAATCTAATTAAAAACCGATCTCTCATCGCTCCCATTTTCTGATATGTCGCGTGCGAGATCTAACGAAACCCGCTTTGAGGTCACATGTGAATGACCTCGTAGGTGTGTCCTGTTCGACCAATGAAATTGCGGCTTCGGCGATCTTGGAAGTTGATCATGTGGTAAAGGGATGTAACTCATTTCATTAACGAAGAAATCGTCAGTCGCCAGAATTCATTCGGGTCTTCTTTAACGATTAGATCTAAAGGAAAACCTTTTTGATTGGCTTATTGATAGGAAGTCAACTCATTTGCATATCATTATAAATTCATAAGTTCCAGTTCACTCACATGTGACCTCAAAGCGGGTTTCGTTAGATCTCCCACGCGACATATCAGAAAACGGGAGCGATGAGAGATCGGTTTTTAATTAGATTGCGGTAAGTCGGACCGGAATAACAATAATTTCAAAACAATGAGAGAGATACTGTGTATGAATTAATGATTCGATTTGATGAACTTCTTTATGTTGACTCTGTTGTATACATTTTGTAGACTTGCTTAGAAGCTTTGAAGACATGCAAGTTAAATTTGCCTTAACCCATGTGAACTGCAAATCAGAGAATGACTCTTAATTTCTTTAAAAAAAACATTAGAATAAGACTAGCTCTTCAAATAAAAACATAATCAGTGCCGATTGGTGCTTTGGAACGTCGCGTAATGACTTCTCCCTGTCTCCCTCCACTTCTTGTTAGCTTCAGGGAAAAAAGTCATTTCTCCCTGTCATCCTGAGTTAGCTAGGCCGCTGAGCCCTGGTCCCAAATGCATTAAAACTAACATTTTTAACACATTTTCATCCATGTTTTGAAAATACATCCATTTTGATTGTTTACCTTTTGTTCCATTCACGTATAAAAGGGTAGCGAGTAATCATCCGTCCTTGAGAACATGTCAAAATTAATTATGAATTTACTAATATGACGATTATTTCTTGAATGGGCCCATTATTGGAGAAAAACCTTACGATTATCTCAGACATGCACGTGAATCTAATTTTTAAGTCATTTCAAGTAAAATTACGGTCCAATAACATAATTTAATAAAATGTATAACTTAAACACATTGAACTCTTATTGAAAATTATCTTCGGAAAACGAATACACTCACTGTAATTGATTCCACATAGCAGAGATAATATCTGTGATAAAATTATGTCTCCCCTTTGTAGAAGGGAGACATATTATTTTTGTAGTATTTATGTCGCCCCAGACGTAGTCGGGACGACAGATTGTTATTGTTCTGTTTCTTTGGGTTTTTTTTCTTCAACCTAATTTTGTCCGCACGAGTTCTCAGAGATGACTGGAACAATCTTTATGAAACTTCACAATAATGATGATATGTTGATAACCAAGTCTTGTTGTGCATGTAACATTAAAAATTTTCAAATGGCCGCCGTTGCCATGGAAACGGAAAAAGTATGAAAATTTTTGAAGTCTTTCATATCTCAAAACTGCACCATAGAATTTCATGAAACTTTGTACTTCTTTAAAGTATGAGTAGTAGAACATGTTGATCGAAAAAAAATGCGATCGGTTGGATACGTTTGGCGGCCATTTTTAAAAATGTTGTAAAAATGACGGAAAAATTAACATTGTCCTATTTCAATGAAAATTGATATTTAGGCTAAATTTGGGGTGGCGAACAAGATGAAATCATCAAAATACAAAAATTTTCAAAATGGCCGCCGTGGCCGCAATTGCAATTCTAGTTGTTCTTCTTATTCTCAGCGAAGTGTGTCCGGGCCATTACTTTTTTGTTTTTTGACCAAGGCTTATACCCTTCGGTATGTGGGTGTATTACCATGATGGAGTGTGTTTCGTACCATTATGACCTTCATTCGATCTTGACCTTTGAGCTCAAGGTCAAATTATGACTAAGATGATAGTATTTCCTTGTCCAGGTTTTAAATTTTTTGTCTTTTGACCTAGGCTTATACCCTTTGGTACGTAGGTCTATTACCAGGAAGGGGGGTTGTCCTGTACCATTATGACCTTCATTTGACCTTGACCTTTGACCTCAAGGTCAAATTATGACTAGAATTATAGTATTTCCTTGTCCGGGTTGCAACTTTTTTGTCTTTTGACCTATACCCTTGGGTATGTAGATGTATTACCACGAGAGTGTGTTTCGCGTACCATTATGACCTTCATAGGACCTTGACTTTTGACCCCAAGGTCGCAAAATTATTATTTTTGTCCTAGAGGTAAAGATTGATCTAGAATAAAGTGAAGGGGAGACATATGTTTTGGTTTGCAAAACAGTTCCACCTAGTTCCATTTGAAATTATACAAAACTAAAGTTGCAATCTTTCCAATGGTGATTTGCATCACTTTGATTCCCAAAGCCCTAAATTATTTTGATCAATTTTTCCATTAATTTTTTGCTCCACTCCCCCCCTCCAAATATAATCAATGTATAATATTTTTTTATGAGAAATTCCAAATTATTTTTCATGATTAATTTTGCAGGACAGGTTTTTATGGCAATTTTCATTGTCCAACAAAAATGTCCTAGTCGAAAATCCTCATCATTTTGACGCTGCAAGTGCGAATTTACACAGCTTTTAAAAATGTTTAATGATCTTTATTTAAGAAGACTAAGAATGCCCTTTTAACATATATTTCTTAATTTTTTATATTTAATTACAGCCAGAATTAAAAATAATATTCGTTTGTCAAACTAGGACAATCCTTGGCATTTTGAAAGTGCTAGCGCGAATTTTGACAAGAAGTATTATTTAAAAACTTATAGCAGTATATGGGGACAGGCAAATTATTATTTGAGGAGGTGGTGCTGATGTGGTGCCGGATATGACGTCACCGAAAGCGGAAATAACGTAACAGGAAGCGGCGTCAGTAGTATATATTTGGTTTCTAAAGTCGCATTTGAGGAGGTGGATCATCATGAAGTGACGTCATCCACAAATGACGTCACTGGAACCGGAAGTCACGTGCCCGAAACCGGAAGTGGTGAATTGGTGAATTTTCGATTTTTGTGTATTGTTGACGAAAGTGACGTCAGTCACGTGCTTGGATCCGGAAGTTCAAGAGGAGATACTTTTCCCGCCAAAACTTCTCCACCAATGCAATGGGAGATAATTTCCCTCGCCAGTTTTGGATATTTTCCATATTTTTTTTCCCATATTTCCATTTTTCTGTCGTTTTATATTTACTTTTTAACTTTAAAGCAACAGGTCAAAAACCTAACTTTTCAACTTTTAAGGAGCTTTTTAATTGAATTTAAAGTGATATTTTACGAAGATATTATTATAGGGTTAAATAATGATAAAAATATAAAATAAAAAGTAAATAGCCCGTAAAGGTCCGAAGTCACAGTTTAAGCCTAATTGTCTGCATGCAAATTATGCAACTGCTAGGGTTTTCAATAAATGTCGTGTTTTTAACGTTACGTTATCTTGCATAAAGTCAAAGCGAATGCAACACTTCATTTTATATCTTGCATAAAGTCAAAGCGAATGCAACACTTCATTAGAATAATCTCCCTACACTATCATAAACAACAAAACAGGAGGGGAGCGTTACTGAAAAACTAATTAATAACTTCTCTCTCTGATCTTTGCTGTTGTTTTTCTTAGCTTTACTCTCGCCAACAACATCCCAGAAGCTATCCTTTCTTACAATGCCTTTACAGTCGCTGTTCGAACAGTTTCCTCCATGGCATGAACTTGAAAATGAATCAATATTTACATTTCCAGGAACTGCAAGGTGTACTATCTCACGTCCTCCTGAGATGAAAAAATTCTCTGGTTCATTATATCTGTATTTATAAGATTCACAGATGTAATGAGTGTTAAAAAAGAAAAGAACTGAAGACATTGCTTTATTTTTTTTTAATGTTGGAAAAAGATGACTGAAATTTACACTCTTGATAACAAGGAATCGTAAGACCTTTCCAGGAGCCTATACTGCCTTTATGCGAATATGACTACAACAATCACCAATAAAACCTTATCTAATGTTTTAAAGAGAAAATGACCAAAATCCTCAAATTTGATTCGTATTCAACCAATAATGCATCAATTTCTAGTATTTTTGAAGTTGAATTACAACTCCGATGATTGATTAGCCCCACCCAATGTTACAAGGACTCCCAACACCATTGGCGAAGTAATGGCCAAGAAATTATGATAGTTATATACTTGTTTTATTATGTTTTGTTTGTTTTAATTTCTCATAATATTGCAATTTTGATCCAAGGTATAGATCTTTTTAGTAAATTTGGTCAATGGTTAGGACACTCGAACAAGGTCTTGCAAGGTTTGTTTGTTTGTTTAGTTGGGGTTTTACGACGTTTTCAGCACATTTGGATATTTCGTGGCGGCCAATTTTATTGGTGGAGAAAGCCGGAGTACACGGAGATAACCACCGACCTTCGGTAGCAATCCTTGTCAATTTAGATCGGAGTCGAACACACCCTGCCACAGGTGAGATAACAACTTACCAATATATATACCCCAGTGAGAATACCATCCCCTTGGAAACTCTACTAAATCTCCTTCCTCTAAATCATCCAGGACCGATTCGTTATGTCTACGATGAATCAATGTTTGTGACATGGTCTACAAGCTGTAAGTAACAAGAAACATAATATAGAACTGACGTTTTGGCTAATTTAATCATGTTAAACTTTGGGATCAAATTTTATGTTGTTTTCAAAGAGTTGCTTCAAACCAAGATAAGAAACCACAATTTCCAAGTCTGCAGGAAAAATACATGTGTACATATAATATGTAAAATTAAATAAAATATAAAATTGAAGTATAAATACAACTCGGTATACTTTCTCGTGTGTCATTTCACAATTTAGATTTTAGATTCATTATGAAAATGATATAATATGTAAATAAACTATAATACCAATTCTGATGTACAGTATATGTATAAGTAGTCGGTGCACGGGTCATAAATTGTGATGAAAGGGTAATATGACGAAAACCTAAACATTTATTCATAGCCATAATCACCCAAACAGTAATGTGAAAACGATCTAAAGACAGAGTATCAGAACGTTTAACACTTTAGGCCACATCAAATTGATCTTTTGTTCTTTAGTTTTGATTTCGCCGCTCCAGTTTTCGGACTAAAGTAAATATTTTTTGCCTCTTCATTTTGCAAAAATGCTGAAAATTTGACATGATCATTAATATGAAGAAACTAAAAATAAAAATTATTCGCCCTTATTTAAAATTTTGCAAAAATTGGTATTTTCTTCCGTTTTTTGCAACATTTTAGTTGCAGCTCAATTTTTGCCATCCAAAAATCCAAAAAAAACTAAAATTCAATTGGGTGTGTCCTTAATACATTAAATTGAAAGTACATTTATCAAATATTAGGGCCTTATAAAATGCACACATAACTAACACAATAACTGTAATATAAAACCATGAATTGATCACCAAATCTTTTCAGTCTATGTTTATAAAAATCCTTCCTGTTCCCTTCCTTCCCATGTAAATCATTTGGTTGCTCTTTCAAAATCGGATTTACTTTAACATTATTGTGTCGTATAAATACTTACCACTACATGTATTAGTGAACCACAAATATTATGATGGTGTCTCAGTAAAACTGAAAACAAATTCTACTTTCGATTTAGGGTCAACTGTTTTAATGTCTACTTAACATATGTAAAACTGCATGTCATGACATGTATATTTCGTACATGTAGGCTATGTTAAAGATATCCTACTTATACATGTTAGGTGATCTATTTTTTTACTTGTACCATAAATAAACGTTTAAACTTCAGTGGTTTTGTATTTGTGTGCACATTGAATTATTTTTGAAAAAGTTAATTCAAATCAAAACAAGACGTGAAACCAATACATTTAGGAATTAAAAACAGTTAAATATATATACCATTTTGAAACCCTTTTATTTTCCATATGCTTAGATATAAATTTAAAACGTAAAAATATCTTCTGAATGAAATCAGTGTGTGTACAATGTTGAATTATGATATTAGATTAGATGAGAATTAACGAGTCCAAAGCTAAATTCTGTATATTTCATTCTATGATTTCCAACCAACATGACCGATAAGCAACATTTCCTCCAAACCACATTTAAGAAAGTGGCAAAATAAAATATAAGTACATGTGTTGCACGTCTGAATTCGCTAATATACTTTAAGCACGTGTTAAGTATATTAGACTGGTGTGGGAGTTGTACCATATAGAATAGAGAATGGAAACGGGGAATGTGTCAAAGAGACAACAACCGACCAAAGAACAGAAACAGCCCAAGCTACCAATGGGTCTTGAACGCAGCGAGAAAACCAGCACCCAGAGGCGGACTTCAGCTGACCCCTAAACATAATGCATACTAGTTCAGCGAAATGGACGCCACACTAAACTCCGAAACATACAAATGAACCAAAATTTTAATAAAACACACAAGACTAACAAAGGCTAGAGGTTCCTGAATTGAGACAGGCGCAAAAATGCGGCGGGGTTAAACATGTTTTTATTTAAGACAAACCTTAAATTCCAATACAGTAAGTGTTTATTTTGTTGTTTCTATTCAAATTATTTCAAAATTCAATTAGAAACCTCTTTTGGTTAGGTAGGTGAATAAAACAATCTTCATGGTTATAATAATTTCCTCTCGATCTGAAATCATCAGGACAGTGACTAGAGGCAAAAATGTCGGAAAACGTTGCATTGCAAATTAAAAACGAATAAAAATCAAAAGTGAGTAGTAATAAAATAAAAATAATCCTATCATCACAATTCTTTGGATTCTCCCCTGACCCGAAAAATAAATATTGTAACTCACTGTGACTTCTCTTATTTTTGTCTATTAGGAAAAACAAAACTGTATACATATACACACAAAAGCGCAAATGATTTTCAGATTTTATCTGTGGTATTTTCTTGTTTATTCAAGAAAATCAATTTTTGTACTGATTATATTTTATTATTGAAATGCACAATTATATCCACAAGGTGTTGATTGCATACAATTATACAATTATACAAAGACATATATACAAAACATACAATCATGAATTAAGTATAAATTATAAAAGAATAACAAATCAGTCTTATACTAACAAATCAAATTTGTAGAATCATGCCGCTATAGAGTCCACTTTCCTCAGTATTTATGACTTTTTAATAAATGAAGCAACAAACCGCAAATGATTCGGCAGAGACATTATCTGTTTATATTTTTCGTTTTCATTTAGTGCACTGAGAATTATTTTGTATACTTTATTTCAAATTCTTTTATAACATCCTTATATTTTGGACAATGGAAAAGGTAGTGAATTTACATTCGTATTGCACATATTTTGCAAAGTCTTTCATTTTTTTATATCTTTTATAACCCCCTGAGGAAGCGAGGTATATGTCAGTTGGTGCGTTTTACAATGGAGAATAAGAACATATTTGTTTTAGGGGTGGGGATTTTAACGGTTTATGAGATAATTGAACATTATTGATTTGATGGGAGTGGTGATAATCCCCTGGGGAAGCGAGGTATATGTCATTTGGTCTTACAATGGGGAATAAGAAAATATCTGGTTTAGGGGTGGGGATTTTACTGAACGGTTTATGAGATAATTGAACATTATTGATTTGATGGGAGTGATGATAACCCCCTTGGGAAGCGAGATATGTGTCATTTGGTGCGTCTTACCATGGGGAATAAGAAAATATCTGGTTTAGGGGTGGGGATTTTAACGGTTTATGAGATAATTGAACATTATTGATTTGATGGGAGTGGTGATAAGCCCCCCCCCCCCCCCGGGAAGCTAGGTATGTGTCATTTGGTGCGTCTCACCATGGGGAATAAGAAAATATATGGTTTAGAGGTGGGGATTTTAACGGTTTTTGAGATAATTGAACATTAGTGATTTGATGGGAGTGGTGATAAGCCCCCGGGGAAGCGAGATATGTGTCATTTGGTGCGTCTCACCATGGGGAATAAGAAAATATATGGTTTAGGGGTGGGGATTTTAACGATTTTTGAGATAATTGGACATTATTGATTTAGGGGGTGGGGATCACCCTACTGAAAGAATGAGGTACATGTCATTTAATGCGTCTTGTTACGGAGAATAATAAAATATATGATTTAAAGCTATGGATTTTAATTGCATATGGAATTTTTCAAAATTATAGAATTTGGGGGTGGGGATGACCCCCCCCCCCCCCAGAGGAACGAGGTATATATCATTTAATTGTGTGGTGTTGTCACGGTGTATAATAAAATATATGATACAAGATGGTTATTGGTCACTCTCTTAGAGTTTTTCAATGAAAAATAATTTCCCCATACGGTCCTATACTAAACCCCTAGCCTCTTTGAACTGCTCATTATACGTCTCAGTGACCCCCATCAACAAATGAATAGTATTAGGCACATCTAGAAAAAAATGTTCGATAAAAATCGCAAATCAAAATATATAAGTCTCCCACTTCGTTTGTGAGACTTAAATATGCACAACCATACATTTTATGTAACATCTGTATAACGCGGAATCCCTAAAATCAATTTAGTATATAGTCTTTCTCCATCTGTTAAGACTTTACTTCATATATTTGATCACACCATTAAACCAATAGCTTTATATGGCTGTGAAATATGGGGTATGTTAAATTTGACTCCAAAAAGAAGAGCCATGCATCTTTTTGAAATCTTCAAAGATTGGGAACCTGATAAATTAAATCTTAAATTTTGCAAGTATGTTCTTGGTGTCTCCAAAAATTGCACAAATATTGGAGTTATATCAGAGCTAGGTAGATTTCCTTTATATATTAACATAGTAATTCAAATGTTTATGTATTGGCACCGCCTTGAAAACTCGCCCACTGATCTCTTAAGTGATGCTTATATTGAAAGCTCCTCTGATAAAGCTGTGGCTAATCAATCGTGGTATGCAAACATAAAGTTTTTTAGTGAAAAACTTGGTTTAAATCTAGCACTTTGTAAAAAACTCAGTAAAAATAAATTCAAAATTTTACTAAGAAAATGTATCAAAACTGATTTTTTAACATATTGGAGCCATCAAAAAGACTTAATAAAAAAAGATGATCACAGTAAATTGAGCAACTACTTTAAATTTAAACATAATTTCACTTTTGAAGATTACTTCAATATTAAGAACAGAGATAAGAGAGTTATACTAACTAGATTTAGAATAAGCAATCATTGTCTCCGCATAGAGAGAGGCCGTTACGAACGAAAAATTGATGAACATGGAAAAAATATTACACTGCCAAGATCAGAGAGAACATGCCAGTTTTGCTCATTGAACTCGGTTGAAGACGAAGAACATTTTTTATTTAAATGTACCGTTTATAATAAGGAAAGAAAACCCTTTCTGGATGAACTCTTTACAAAGTACCCATATCCCAAATATCCGATAGTAATCTGCTTATTTGGTTCATGTCAAACGATAGCCTTGATTTTAACTCTAAATTATGTGAATTGCTATCCTCATTTTACGCACTGAGAAACTAAATATTTGCTTAACTGAAACTTATAAAACTTATTTATAGTCTTCACCAGTTCATTGTCACATTATACTTGATTTTTTTTTCTTTTTCTTCTCTCTTTTCTGGGCAGTAAGAGTTATCCTTCGTTCCATATATACAATGTAGGCAACTGACTCTCCTCATAAAAATACATTTGTGTCTGTATTTTATTTTTTATTTACATGTTGTATTGTTAAATCAATCATCCTTAATCAGAACGATAGTTGTATGTGTGAGTGTATGCGAGTGGGAGAGAAAGGCTTTTTATTTTTACTTTATGTGATTACATGCTTGTTATGAGCCCTATGATTAGGAAATAAAATATCTTTATCTTTATCTTTATCTTTATACTAAAAATCATTTTAGGATATACTAAAATCGATATTTATGACCTTGATTCCGCGTCATACACCTGAGTCTACTTCGAAGATAAAGTAGAAATCAAAAACCTGAATTCTTACACAATGATACTCTGAAAAGGTAACTTTAGCGAGGTCTTTCAGAAATTTCAATTTTCACTTTCTGAAAATTAAGATGTGGGATATCTGGTTACATTTTATGCCATCAAGATATTATATATATATATATATTTATGCATGTTAAATTATAAGGGAAAAGCTAATGTCTTTACTTACCACTTAATAGATTCATTAATACTTGTTTTATTGCCTAGTTCTCAAAGCGAAACTAACTTGGGATTTTCTGGATTCGATTTGCAATGAATTGTGGGTCATGTACTGAATACGTCATCAACATACAGTCTACTGGAGAAAAGAAATTATCATATGTCAAAACTTTTTCGCTTGATCGTGCCACTTTTTCAACACCTTTAGTTTAGTTTTAAAATAATAAAATACCACGCATTTGAAAGTCTATAAAACGTGCAAGGATCTAGAAGAAAACGCCCCCCCCCCCCAATTCTTCTATCACCCGCCATTAAAATCATATGGTACGTTGTTACTTTAATACTAAGCATTGAAAATATAAGTAGTATTCCAGTAAGTACCAAGTAAGTAAGTAAATGTATAAATAAGTAAATTTTATTTAAAGTCGACACATACAATATAACAGGGTAAACATGAGTTCTTTAACCGACCGTGAGTTTTCCAGGGAGGTGAATGATTTATGATTGGGAATGTTTGGTTATATTTGCAGTATTTCAGATGTTATGATACTAGAAGGTCAATATTAGTCATAGTAAAATTTATCAAAATGCAAAATGCAGGCCATTTTTTAGAAGTGTAGTAAATGACATTTTTATTTTTCGTATTCATTACACGACCTGTATGTACTCCTCAATCCTCGTGGATGTATTTTTTATATGAAATTTCTTATTAAATGTCCAATATCATTCTTTTTTAATGAAATACTGAATGCGAATTTCTTGGTTATCCATAATCAGGTATCCGTAATTTTAAACAGAAATATTTACCCTACACCATTGAATATGGCTTTTGAAAACAAACATGAGGTTTGAGTCCAAAAACAGATTCGACCCCACCACTGTTCAATATCTCTTCCAAGATAATCTATCCTACCACGCTGTAAGATGATTTGTGGACGGAGATATGATGTTTACTGGTAGGATTTTGGACAGAGGCATGATATCTGTTGGTTCAATTTTTGACATTAGTATGATATCTGTTGCTTGAATTTTAGACAGAGGCATGATATCTGTTGCTTGAATTTGGGATTGAGGCATGGTATCTGTTGTTTGTATTTTTGACAGAGGCATATTTGTTGGACGTATTTTTGACGGAGGCATGATATCTGTTGGTTGAATTTTGGATTGAGGCATGGTGTTGGTATTTTTGAGAGAGGCATGATGTTTGTATTTGAATTTTGGACAGACGCATGATATATGTTGGTTGTATTTAGATTGAGGCATATGCTTAATGGTTGTACTTTGGACAGAGGCATGACGTTTGTTGTTTGTATTTTGGACAGCGACAAGATATTTGTTGGTTGTACATGTACCTTAGACAGAGGCATGATGTTTGTATTTGTATTTTGGACAGACGCATGATATATGTTGGTTGTATTTAGATTGAGGCATATGCTTAATGGTTGTACTTTGGACAGAGGCATGACGTTTGTTGTTTGTATTTTGGACAGCGACAAGATATTTGTTGGTTGTACATGTACTTTGGACAGAGGCATGATGTTTGTATTTGTATTTTGGACAGACGCATGATATATGTTGGTTGTATTTAGATTGAGGCTATGCTTAATGGTTGTACTTTGGACAAAGGCATAACGTTTGTTTTTTGTATTTTGGACAGCGACAAGATATTTGTTTGTTGTACATGTACTTTGGACAGAGGCATGATATTTGTATTTGTATTTTGGACAGACGCATGATATATGTTGGTTGTATTTAGATTGAGGCATATGCTTAATGGTTGTACTTTGGACAGAGGCATGACGTTTGTTGTTTGTATTTTGGACAGCGACAAGATATTTGTTGGTTGTACATGTACTTTGGACAGAGACATGATGTTTGTATTTGTATTTTGGACAGAGGCATGATATATCAGATCTTTAGGTCAAGTGGAATTGACGTTTGTAATTTACATTAATGAAGAAAACGCTACTAAAAGTTTCATTTCGACGAGAAAGAACGATTATTCGCAATAATGGCTACAAAGATGAAATTATGTGCAATTCTGTCAGTTGGGATGATTTTTTTTATTGATTTGTATGTCATTGTTGACCTTTCCTGTTATAATTTTGTTTTTGTACTAGTATTTCCTTATTTGGATAAAATTTGCTTAAATTCCTATTTATTTTCTCGATCTTTAGCACCAATTATTTATGTTAGAACAGTGCTTATCATCTTGGTTAGCCAATGGTTTCGATTCGCCTCTCGGAATCCTTGGCTTGCGAAGATGACTGCTTATGTGTTATACGATATAATCTGGTTTGGGTCAGTTAACGCATAATAAACCGATGAAATTGAAGTATAACCTGTTCAAAAATTGGAAACATTACTTATAATTTAATTTCCAAACAGAAATACAATGATTCCTCAATTCAAAAATCAATAATGACGTGGGAATATTTGAATTTACAAGTGGCGGATTAATGCGTTGGTGATGTGACAAGACCTAACCAGTTTATACAGTTACACTGTTACTCTATGCTGTTCAGCAAATCAAAATGCAGTATTTCAAATCAAATTAAATTGTAAAGCCATAGTAAGAGAAAAGGAAGATACTGTTTGGTTGACAGTCTTCATCATTGTTTAGACAGAGACGCCCCACCTACCGTACATTACAGTTGGAAAATGCAATTTAAAAAAATACGATTGAAGGCTCATACCGTTAGTAACCAATTTCTATTGAACCCTGACAAGTTGGCATTATAACCTTTTTTGTAGCGTTATTTAAGTCTTTTCCTTTAATAGTGCGACATTATCCGTCCTTACAGTATTTACAATATTTTCACGCTCATACCGTTAGTAAACAACTTCTATTGAACTCTATGACAAGTTGGCATTATAACCTTTATTGTTGTGTTAAGACTTTTCCTTTAATAGTGCGACATAATCCGTCCTTACATTATTTACAATATTTTCACCCACCAAAGAAACTGATTAGCATCAGTCTAAAGAATTTTTGTTTTACAACTGTCACCTTTTGATTTGTCGTTTCTTATTCAATCATTCACAAAAGGAACATTTTGTTCCAAAGTTTGTTGCAGGGACAAAACTGCTGACAAGGAACTTGAAATGAGCAACATGGGGGATGTAAAAAAAGAAGCAGGGTCTACTTAACCATTCCAGCTTTTTTGTTTATTGGTTTGTGTTTCTGCTGTTTGTTCTTGTCCTTCCTGATCTCGGTTTGTCTTGGGCTTTTTCTGTTGGATGGCATTTTAGATTATCTCACCTTGTCTTTCAATGCAGGCTTGAGGACTACTGATAAACTTTCAAGTCCTGAATGTTTTCTTCTTCAATTTCACGTTCTTTCAAGGATTTTAAAAACATATTCAAACCCTTTTCAAAGTAAAAATGAAACTGATCTTTTTTTGTAATAACATTTTTATTTTTAAAATCAATATACGTGTACACAATGTATGAATTATGTTAACAGAGAAAAACAAGAGGCTGTCGAATGACAGCAAACCGGATTTTCCTGCATGGAAATGATGTTTGCAAATCTGGATTCCCAAACAGGATGAAGTAAAGAAATATAAATGAATTTTTGTAGGGTTTTGTAGGGTTCAGAAATGGAAAGGCAAAAATCAATCTTGACCTCCTATTTATAGTAAGTGACAAATATTGGAATTTTTGAGAGTATATAAGTACACACACATTTGTTAAGCAGGGGTTGGTAGGCAGAAATCATGAAGTCAATAATGAAAGAAATACTCCAATGAGATTATAACCTTATTTTATATGAATCCAAAGAATCTTGTGCTGAATATCTCATTTTCTGCTGTATGAAGGGCCACGAATATGCCACAAGAAAAGTAATAACTTGACAACAACAAATGACCTTTGCATGGAAACGACGACTTGAACTGCCTTTTTTCAATTTTTTAGAACCATAACTCCTGAACGGTGAAAGTGAAAATCGTCAATATCGGAACGGTGAAAGTGGAAATCGTCAATATCGAACTTGACCTCCATTTTGTCATCAGTAACAACATATTAAAATTTGATAAGCTTTTTTTGAACAGTTCATAAGTTATCACACTGACACCACTGGGAAAGCCATTTTTCAATCTTTCAAGAACCATAACTCCTGAACGGTGAAAGTCAAAATCGTCAATATCGAACTTGACCTCCATTTTGTCATCAGTAACAACATATTAAAATTTGACAAGCTTTGGTTGAACAGCTCATAAGTTATCACACGGACGCCACTGGAAAAGCCATTTTTCAATCTTTCAAGAACCATAACTCTTGAACGGTGAAAGTGAAAATCGTCAATATCGAACTTGACCTCCATTTTGTCATCAGTAACAACATATTAAAATTTGAAAAGCTTTGGTTGAACAGTTCATAAGTTATCACATGGACACCACTGGAAAAGCCATTTTTCAATCTTTCAAGAACCATAACTCTTGAACGGTGAAAGTGAAAATCGTCAATATCGAACTTGACCTCCATTTTGTCATCAGTAACAACATATTAAAATTTGAAAAGCTTTGGTTGAACAGTTCATAAGTTATCACACGGACACCACTGGAAAAGCCATTTTTCAATCTTTCAAGAACCATAACTCTTGAACGGTGAAAGTGAAAATCGTCAATATCGAACTTGACCTCCATTTTGTCATCAGTAACAACATATTAAAATTTGAAAAGCTTTGGTTGAACAGTTCATAAGTTATCACATGGACACCACTGGAAAAGCCATTTTTCAATCTTTCAAGAACCATAACTCTTGAACGGTGAAAGTGAAAATCGTCAATATCGGAACGGTGAAAGTGGAAATCGTCAATATCGAACTTGACCTCCATTTTGTCATCAGTAACAACATATTAAAATTTGATAAGCTTTTTTTGAACAGTTCATAAGTTATCACACTGACACCACTGGGAAAGCCATTTTTCAATCTTTCAAGAACCATAACTCCTGAATGGTGAAAGTCAAAATCGTCAATATCGAACTTGACCTCCATTTTGTCATCAGTAACAACATATTAAAATTTGACAAGCTTTGGTTGAACAGCTCATAAGTTATCACACGGACGCCACTGGAAAAGCCATTTTTCAATCTTTCAAGAACCATAACTCTTGAACGGTGAAAGTCAAAATCGTCAATATCGAACTTGACCTCCATTTTGTCATCAGTAACAACATATTAAAATTTGAAAAGCTTTGGTTGAACAGTTCATAAGTTATCACATGGACACCACTGGAAAAGCCATTTTTCAATCTTTCAAGAACCATAACTCTTGAACGGTGAAAGTGAAAATCGTCAATATCGAACTTGACCTCCATTTTGTCATCAGTAACAACATATTAAAATTTGAAAAGCTTTGGTTGAACAGTTCATAAGTTATCACACGGACACCACTGGAAAAGCCATTTTTCAATCTTTCAAGAACCATAACTCTTGAACGGTGAAAGTGAAAATCGTCAATATCGAACTTGACCTCCATTTTGTCATCAGTAACAACATATTAAAATTTGAAAAGCTTTGGTTGAACAGTTCATAAGTTATCACATGGACACCACTGGAAAAGCCATTTTTCAATCTTTCAAGAACCATAACTCTTGAACGGTGAAAGTGAAAATCGTCAATATCGAACTTGACCTCCATTTTGTCATCAGTAACAACATATTAAAATTTGAAAAGCTTTGGTTGAACAGTTCATAAGTTATCACACGGACACCACTGGAAAAGCCATTTTTCAATCTTTCAAGAACCATAACTCCTGAACGGTGAAAGTCAAAATCGTCAATATCGAACTTGACCTCCATTTTGTCATCAGTAACAACATATTAAAATTTGAAAAGCTTTGGTTGAACAGTTCATAAGTTATCACACGGACACCACTGGAAAAGCCATTTTTCAATCTTTCAAGAACCATAACTCCTGAACGGTGAAAGTGAAAATCGTCAATATCGAACTTGACCTCCATTTTGTCATCAGTAACAACATATTAAAATTTGAAAAGCTTTGGTTGAACAGTTCATAAGTTATCACACGGACACCACTGGAAAAGCCATTTTTCAATCTTTCAAGAACCATAACTCCTGAACGGTGAAAGTGAAAATCGTCAATATCGAACTTGACCTCCATTTTGTCATCAGTAACAACATATTAAAATTTGAAAAGCTTTGGTTGAACAGTTCATAAGTTATTGCACGGACACTGTTTGGCAGCCGCCCGTCCGCCCGCCCGCCCGCCCGTCTGGCCTGCCGCCCGCCCGCCGTACATCACCAAATTAATAACCGATATTTTCTTATGAAAATCCGGTTAAAAATTGAATTTCAATAACATCATTAAAAAAATAATATTAATGCATGTAATGAAAGGTAAAAGAAAAATAAAATATTTAATCTGAATAGCCAATGTTCAATAATTAAACAAGTAATAATGCCAACTAAGTCTCCCAAATGAAGTTCCCCATATACTGACAAGGAAGTCTTAAATGACCCCCCCCCCCCCTAATCCCCCCAAAAATATCCATCTGTGAATGCATCTTCCAATAATGAGTAGGAATATATATGATTATATGATGGGGATCTCAAGATTTCCTAATCTAATTTGAGAGGGTGGGGTTTATTCCCTAGGAACCCTTCATTTACATCATTGAATGCTTCTCCCCAAAAGGAGTAAAAATTTATATAGTTATAGGGTGGGGATCACAAAGGTTTCAAAGCTACAAAGAAAAATGAATCCTGAGGGGGCAGGAAATGTGCCCTAGGGACCCTCCATGTACATCACTGAATGCATCTGTGAATAAGGATTAAGAATATATAAGGTTATGAGGTGAACACAAGGTTTTCCAAAATATACCCAAAAATCTATTTTGTAGGGTGTGACATACCCCCTAGGGTTCCCCATATTCATCAATGAATGTGTCCTCCCATAAGGAATAAGTACATATTGTTACACAGCAGGGATCTGAAAGGTTTCAAAGTAACAAAGACAAATCTATATTTAAGGGGTGGGGCAAAATACCCCCTGAGGTCCCCCCCATTTACCCCAATGAATGCATTTTCTCATAAGGAGTAAGAAAATATATGGATATAGGATGGAGATCTCAAGGGCTTCCAAATTATAAAGACAAATCTTCTTTGAGGAGACATGGCATACACCTCCCAGGGACCCCCAATATACAACAATGAATACATCTTCCCACACGAAGTAGGATATATTTATTGTTATAGGGTGGGGATCTCAAGGGTTTCCAAATTATAAAGAGAACTCTATTTTGAAGCAGGGAGCATACCCCTTTACCTCAATGCATGCATCTTCTCATAAGGAGTAAGAAAATATATGATTATAGGATGGAGATCTCTCCATGTACAAATTATTTAAATAATAAGAATTTAAGAGATTTGAGAGGGTGTGACAAGCTCCTCTGGGATCCACCTTTAAATTCAAAAAGTTCCAAAAACTGCAGCCATTTGGAAAATTCCGAAACTTTTTGTACCAAGTTTCATTAAATTCGCTTGAACGTTTTTTTGTAGATCTGCTTAACAAAGTTCATGGCTTAGAAGAAAGTAAAATAAACGGTGCAAAAACAATAATTAACCAAACTTTGTTTTGGGGAATTAATAATAATACGAAGAAACGCAGTAAAAATTTCATTTGAGAGACTTAATTAATAATCAGTTATTGCCCTTTTAGAGACTTAAATATGCCTTATGTTTTTATCACAGGATAATATAATTGGTAAATGAAATATGTAAACAATATATAAATTCTCTGACTAATACAAGAAAACCAAAAACAAAAACAAATAAAAGTAAACTCAACCAAATAAATTAATAAATTATGTAAAGAAATTTATCTTTTTAACAACATTTACATTAATACACACTATACATGTATCAATATTCCAAAGCTAATTTTGGAGTGAGTTTAACTTGACTGCATGGAAAGCAAGTTAATTCTAGGTTCGGTGTCAGTGGCCCCCCCCCCCCCCCCATTGGATTTTCTTCAATTCTTTATAAAACAAATAAGGTATTTTATTTGCTGACAAAATCCGGAAATTCGTCGTCAATCCGTCATTTTTGTACTATACATGAAGGCGTTATTTGAGTTGAATAACGTCTCTTTTTTATGTCTAATATCGAAATGTCATTGAAAAGAATCTGCATGTGATGGATGAAAATGAATGTTTAGTCAATATCTACAACTTTACTTTGATAATTTTAAAGTCTACATAGTTTAGGTCAAGGAAACTTCATTTTTACTGCCACTTTTTATCTTTGTTTTATTTTGTTTTTGTTTTTTGGTTTGTTTGCCCTCCTCCATTTAAATAAAAAAGCTGACCCAAAACAAAGAATTAACTTGCTTTGGCCATAATGATATATTTAGGATAGATTTTCTCGCTTTTTTGTCTGATGATGGCCTTCCCCAGTTTAATATTTTCAGAACAAAATATAAGAATATGTTTAATACAAGACACATGTCAGGAAAGATACATTGTTTGTAACTCATGAACTCACAACTCATATATGCCCTCAAATAACTGCTGTTCATGATGAAATGAATGTTTAGTGGGCATCACTGCCAAAAATGTAATGGAAATGTAGTCTTAAAGACTATGGAAAAATGAACTCTCTATTACATTTTTAAATGTCCTAAAAAAATGAACTTGGTCTGTAAGACCACATCTATACTTTAAATATTTACATTTTAACTACTTATTACTGGCTCCAGTAAATTGATGGCCAAATTATAGATTTACGGAATAAATAAAAAATTATCTTAATACAATCACAGAAATTAAATAGAGAAGTCAATTCATATTTAAACAGAAATGTAAACAATTTACAGATAGCAAAATAACAGAAAATAAAAGTTTTCTTTCAAATACATTCCACATCATTAAAAAATATAACAGTTAAATTCATTAAATGCTCAACTTTCTAAATTTTATGTATGGTATGAGGCATCTTTCAAATTTCAATTGAAGTACAGCATACAAATTTTTCTTGTATTCTTAAACTTGAATAACTAATAAAATATATCATTTTCTAGACTTCTAGAATACTGCAACTTTATAAAAGTTTTACTTTTATCTGATATCATGAATTTGAATAATAAATTTCCATCCATGCCCAAATGTGCTTTCAACCCCTTTCAATTTTTTTTCCAATTTCATATTTTGCTCTCTTCTGCTTCAAATTTCATATACATTCTATGTTAATATTCAAAATATCACTATTATAATATAATATTGAAATATAATCTTATTTTGATTTATCGCTTGTATATTTCCTTTATAGAAAATGGAGTAACATATCAAATTTTTTATATAAATGTATATAATTTGTAAATTTGGGTTTATATACTACATAGTATCAAACAAGAGACTTCCCAGTTTCCTTCTTGAATTCCACATTTTTAATACATGTCAGTTGTCTCCCATTTACAAAGTTAATTGGTCTTGTACAAGGTGTCTTCCATAAACATCAATTTGTAAATTTTCTGCCTAAAAATATCAGCCATACCCATAAATGATATGCTCTTGCATATTTTCTATGTCTGATGAAGGCCTTCCCCTATCAATATTTTATAAATAAGGACTACACTAAGCACAGCATCATATCTTGGAAAAAATAATTAGATAGTAAAAACTTGTTAACTTAAAAGCACTCATCAAGGTGAATGGAAAGAAAAAGTCCCCATAAAATTTGGACGAAAAATGAAAAACATAATTACATATGAAGTCACATTGCTTTTTTGGTCCTTTTAACCAGTACTACTTAAATACGCCTGCTAGTAAAAAATATGCCTGCAGAGAAAATGAAATAGATATAAGTTAAATAAATACATTTTTCACATTTTTATGTGGATATAGAGGTTATGGAGTCAGAATAGGCCTCCGTTCTTTTTTGTCAGTATACCGATCGTACGTCTGCAGAGGAAAAAATACTATGTCTATTTAAAAAAAAAAAAAAATAAAAAATGATAAAAACAATAAATATGGATGCATATTTATATAAAATGAATACCTAAATCCCACTTTTAATAGAGTTTTAGATGTTTTTAGAAACCAGAAGGTATGTCTGCAATGATACAATAAAGGTCCGTTAATTGAAGTGTCACCTGTCTGATATCAGCTTACAAGTGTTATATCATCTAATAAATGATTTTTAATTACTGATAATGTAAGTAGCACAATAAAATCAAAGTGTGTCGCCAATGTGAAAAGTTAAATAATTTTAATTTCTTTTTTTTCGGGCAAAACCTCTTTTTCTTATATTTGTTCACGTTGCATTTCGGATTGTCAAGGCAACTTTAATTGTTTGGATTACAGAGCTTAAGAGAGAACAGGATTTCCATTGAAACTGCTATTTATAAATTAGAGAACGTTTTAATGAGGTTTTTGCCATCAAAATTTCAGCCTGAACAACATCTTGACCCATCTTCTTAGGTCATTGATAGTTGCAACCTATGCGCATGCTCAATCATGATTAAAAAATGTCTGCAAATTCAAATTTTCATTTTCATTTCACTTCCAAATAACCCTATAAACTTCATAAAAACATAATATATACAACTTAAAATAATATTTACTTTAAAAATATAAGACTAATTTTACTTAAAATAAGATAATACACATCCTGTTTGGTGTGTATCTCTGGCCTTATCATTATTATTTGCTTTTATATATAAATCAGAAATTTAATAATAAAGTTTTTGGCAAATTTCCAATATACATAATTTAAAAGCAGTTTAGGTGAGATAAACAAAAAAGCTTCATCAGCAACATTTTATATTGGCAAATTTCCAATGAAGTTCATTAAACTAAAGTTATTGGCAAATTTCCAATGGAATTTATTAATAATAAAGTTTTTGGCAAATTTCCAATATAAATAATTTAAAAGCAGTTTAGGTGAGATATTCAAATGAGTTTCAATTACCAACCTTACACTGCCTTTTAAATTATGTTTTGTACTCAAGTAATTGTCCATTAACCTGGAAACCCTTTCCCCCCGTTTGCACCTTATTCCTTAACGGTTTGAGCCATAACTACCAAAGACAATTCTTTCCATCCCTTTGTGGTATTCCAATATCCAAAATCTAAATACATGGTTAGATTCAGCATATCAAAGAACCCCAAGAATTCAATTTTTGATGAAATCAAATAAAGTTCAATTTTGGACCCTCTAAACCTCAATGTGGACCAATTTGATAACCGGGCCCAAATATCAAAAATCTAAATACATGGTTAGATTCAGCATATCGAAGAACCCCATATATTCAATTTTTGTTGAAATCAAATAAAGTTTAATTTTGGACTCAGATTTGGACCAACTTGAAAACTGGGCCCATAATAAAAAAACTAAGTACATGTTTAGATTCAGCATATCAAAGAACCCCAAGAATTCAATTTTTGTTAAAATCAAACTAAGTTTAATTTTGGACCCTTTGGACCTTAATGTAGACCAATTTGAAAACAGGACCAAAAATTAAGAATCTAAATACATGGTTAGATTTCAATGAAATCAAACAAAGTTTAATTTTGGACCCTTTTGGCCCTTAATTCCTAAACTTTTGGGACCAAAACTCCCAAAATCAATCCCAACCTTCCTTTTGTGGTCATAAACCTTGTGTTAAATTTCATAGATTTCTATTTAGTTATACTAAAGTTATTGTGCAAAACCAAGAAAAATGCTTATTTGGGCCCTTTTTTAGCCCCTAATTCCTAAACGGTAGGGACCAAAACTCCCAAAACAATCCCAACCTTCCTTTTGTGGTCATAAACCTTGTGTTAAAATTTCATAGATTTCTATTTACTTATACTAGAGTTATTGTGCGAAAACCAAGAAAAATGCTTATTGGGCCCTTTTTTGGCCCCTAATTCTTAAACTGTTAGGACCAAAACTCCCAAAATCAATCCCAACCTTCCTTTTGTGGTCATAAACCTTGTGTTTAAATTTCACAGATTTCTATCAACTTATACTAAAGTTATAGTGTGAAAACCAAATGTCTTCGGACAACACCGGACGACGACGACGCCAACGTCATACCAATATACGACCACAAAAATTTTGCGGTCATATAAAAATCATCAAAAGCCGATACGAAATCAAAAAGTTCTGAAAATTAAGGTGTTTTCCTTTTTTCTCCCCTTATAAGAAATAGTGAAAAAAAATCTTAAGAAGTTTTTGCATTTATGTTAAATAAAAGACACCTTCTGACAAGAAAGATAACTCATGCATATGGGAGACAACTCCAATGTCTTGCAAGTTCTGATGCATCAGAAATTAGGTGACAAAATTTGTGTGTTGTACTAACACCGTCAAACACATTATTTATTGCACAGTAAAGGTCATGTCAAGATATATCTTTAGATTCTCCTTCCCTCTTCTTCTTGGCATTATTATATCCAGCAAAGGCAAGCCCTCCAACAACAACAGCTGATCCAAGGGCCATAACTTTAGTCAAGAATGAATCAACCTACAAAATTAAAAAACTGATCAATATAATATATTATTATTAGTCTAAACACAATCCTTGTGGGTCATCTTAGTTTGTTTAAGATAATATTCTGAAATTCTGTACAATAATAATTAGAAAAATAAAAACAAAAACAAAGAAATATCCTCACTAAAATAAACAAGAACTCCAGATCTAAATTAAATGGACATTAAAGAAATGGAAATGAAATTCCTTATATACACATCCCTAAATTCCAATTACTGTAATATTATATTGTAATTGTCTAAAATAAATTTTTTCTTAAAATACAACAGTGTATTGAGCATGTATGAACACATAGTAAAGATTATCTGATACCATCTAGGATGTAGTTGCTGATTTATGGACTTATCATGAAAATTTTATGCAAGCCACTCAAGAGTGAAATAGAGGTCAAGGTAAGGTGACAGACTGGCATATACATATACCTACTATCAACTTCTATACACTACTACATGCAAATAAACCATGAAAATGAAGCCATGATCACAAGACAAGTACATGGCTACCAAGTTTATATCATAATGTATCTGTGGACCAAGATCTTAAGTATAGGTATTACTTGTGAAAAGTTATTTAGGTTTTTATCTATCCAGAGCGATAGAATATAATTACCTTAGAGAAAACAGAAAGAGAATTTTTTTTTGCAATAAGATTACTCTCCTCAAATGATAAAATTCGTAAGGGTTCCGCGGAACCCAGTGTCTCGCCTACTTTTGATGTTGTCTATATTTTCAGTGTGATAGGTGAATGCACATAATAGAATGCAATGTTAAGTCCATTTATACGTAAAAAACTGAAAAACAGAAATAAATATTTTACAAAATTTTCTCCTGGATACAATCTTTATATCATAAACAAGCTTCTGTCCAAATTTGGTAAAATTCCTGGATAGTTTAAGAAAGTTATTAAAATTTTAAAAACTTTAACCACAGAGTGAATGTAATGTTTCCTGGCAGAAAAACTAAGTCCATTTATAAGTAAAATACGGACAAATTTTTTTTTTTTTTTACTAAATTTACTTCTGGATACTATATTATGATCATAAACAAGCTTCTGTCCAAGTTTGGTACAAATCCAGGATAGTTTAAGAAAGTTATTAAAATTTTGAAAACTTTAACCACAGAATGAATGTAATGTTTCCTGGCAGAAAAACTAAGTCCATTTATAAGTAATATACAGAAAAACTGGAATTTTTATTTTACAAAATTTACTTCTGGATACTATCTTATGATCATAAACAAGCTTCTGTCCAAGTTCGGTACAAATCCAGGATATTTTAAGAAAGTTATTAAAATTTTAAAAACTTTAACCACAGAGTGAATGTAATGTTTCCTGGCAGAAAAACTAAGTCCATTTATAAGTAAAATACGGAAAAACTGGAATTTTTTTTTTACAAAATTTCCTTCTGGATACTATCTTATGATCATAAACAAGCCTCTGTCCAAGTTTGGTAGAAATCCAGGATAGTTTAAGAAAGTTATTAAAATTTCAAAAACTTTAACCACAGGGTGAATATTTGTGGACGCCGCCGCCGCCGCCGACGACGACGACGGAATGTAGGATCGCTATGTCTCGCTTTTTCGACAAAAGTCGAAGGCTCGACAAAAATCACATTTCTACATGCATATGGCAGCCATCATGTGCTCCTGCCAACAAAATGTCAAACACTTGACCTTTGAATCAATATTTCCAACCAATCAATACAACAATAATCACCTTTAAAGACTGACCAATCATGTCAGTGGAAATTATAAATTTCTTGAAGAACCCTCAAGATGTTTCATGGTTGCCTGAATTTAAGACAACTAAAACAATAAGAATTTTTTATGCTTTTGGTTCCTCATTTCTACATTCGACTCTTGATCTTCAACCCTTTTAATCTAAAAGTCCTAATATATCAAAGAAATTTGTTGGTCAAAAGATTACTCTACATTAAATTCACTTCTAATATCTCAAATTTCCTGTTATCCTGAAACAATATCAGATAGTGCTATCAACATTGAGACAACAGGAGAAACGTCAATTAAATCAGTTTTAAATTATCACTGTTGACAAAGGTAGTAAAACACCAGGTGTCTTTGTTCAAGATATGATAACACTTGTCTGTCTTCTGACCACTTTAGAGACATTATGCTTATTAAAGTTAAATTCATGTAAAACTCTTGATATGGGGATCCAACACTACCAAAGTGGAGTCAGTACATGTATATGGAAATGCACTGTACCTGTTGTGACCAGTTTTCACCATTTCTACACCATGCAGCAAAATGTTCACAGTTACTCCATAAAACATTATAATCAATAGGTCCTAATTTGGAAAATGCCCTTTTCTTGATTTCTTCTGGAGAGAATGGTCTAAAAAAAATTTACATCATTAACTGACACTTATTTAAGGTCTAACAGATGTTAATTCTTTACACCCCTATATGGATAAGATAATTTCAATTCTAATAAAACTTTGTAATATTGATTTTCATTAGATGAAGTAAAAAATTTCAGACCATCAATTCTGCAACTGATGCCCTTTGAAACAACAGCTCTTGCAAAGCACTACCAACAGATTTAAAAAATTGTTTTCTTTTAAAAGAAATCTTAACAATTGGATAATAATGAAGATAATAGTACATATGTATTCTGATAATTGCTGGCCTTAATTTTGATTTGATGGTTGCATATATCATTTTACTGGCTGTCCCAAATTGTTGTCAGTAAACTCAGTTTCCAACCATCAAACTCACAATTGATGCCAGTAAATAGTAAAATACAATACAGTTATCTCCTAATTTATTGGCAATTTTAGAACATTTCTTTTAATCCCTTCAGACAGCTAATTTACACTAGAACTGTATGGCAAGCCATTTTACTATTTATTCTAACTTCATGATATCTCATATAATATATAAGATATCTTATATAATCTAGTTTTTATCAACTTTATAAGATATCTTATAAAGTTTATAAGATATCTTATAAATATTTTTTATATAAGATATTTTAAATACTTTATAAGATATCTCATATTTTGAAAGATATCTTATATAGTTTATAAGATATCTCATATAGTTTATAAGATATCTCATATAGTTTATAAGATATCTCATATAATTTATAAGATATCTTATAAAAAAAATTATATGAGATGTCTTATAGTTTATTAGATATCTTGAATTAGAATAGTTAGTAAAATGGCTTGCCATAGACCTGGCATATTTTGAAGTATACAATGGTCAGATTAAAAACAAAATATCTGTTTCTACTGATCAAGAAATTGCACTCGGACCTACTCCTTCCAAAGTACTTGTTACATCTTTTATACCCATGGGCATATAGTCTGAAAAGTAATTTTTAACGAAAAACATCTATATAAAGTAAATGTGATTATTGTGACCTTAGACCTTTTGACTTTAACATGTCTGATTCCTTAAAGTAGTAAGAAACCTTGCCCCGAAAATCAATACAGTTCTTCCTATTTCATATTTCTTTGATCTCATTAGGTTTTGTGCTAACAATTTAATTTACATTGTATATATTTCTATTTTTTTTTACCTGTAAATTACTGAAATCAAACTCAATAACAGAATAGAGAATGGAAACGGGGAATGTATCAAAGAGACAACAACCCGACCAAAGAGCAGAAAACAGCTCAAGGCTACCAATGGGTCTTCAAAGCAGTGAGAAAATTCTGCACCCCGATGTGGGTTTCAGCTGGCCCCTAAACAATAATGCAGTTTCTTACATCATCTTTATGTAAGTAATCAATAAGTTTTATCCTAATTGAGCAAATAAGCAAACTCAAAATAGCATCTGGATACAAATTTTTAAGTAGCAAGGATCTTGAACTTTGACCCAATGACCTTCAAATTATTATAATCATTTTCCTCTTTTTATCTTGCATTAAAACATTGAAAAATGTATGCAGTAATAACAGGATACCAATTATATTTCTAAATTCAAACAAATTTACAATTCAAATCCAGATCATAAAATTATCAATGAAATTGGAGACTTGACCTTTTACCTGTATAGCTAAAGGTGTTGAATCTAATATTTTCATTTATATATCATCCCAAAATATCACTTATTTCTGTGTTACATACTTGGATTTTTTATCTTTATCATTATTTTTCTTGGCTCTACTTGAATGAGTTACATCCCAAAAGTTGTCTACCCTAGCTTGAGCTTTATTGAACCTTCTACCACAGACAGTAAACAAATGCCCAGAATCAATGTTGGCATTTATCCCATCATTATCCTCACCAGCAAGATGTACAACATCTTCCTCACCTGTGAATAGATATATAATAACTTAAATATTGCAATTTTAGTATAGATACCATTTACAGAAATTTTTTGCGAAAGATGACAAAGTTCCACAATATAAACATTTTTTTTCAAATAGTATTCATACTTGTGCCCTAACATTCTGCAAAGTTTCTAAGACTGTTGCTGTACTATATATATAACTAATATTAACAGATCTGCTTTGCACTACGTGCAACTTGGGCAAAAATGTTGAAGTAACCATAAAAAAAAATTCAGAGTACCGGTAAATACAGTGTAAAGTTTTGCAGGTTGCAATATCAGGAAATTTGAGATAAAAGAGTATGAGATAACAATCATATGTCAACTGTATTATTAAACACATTAGAACTAAAGCCATAAGGTTTACATTTCTAAATTCTTAATTCTGTAGCAAGAAATTGGTAAAATTTATATTTGATCGATGCTTACATGTAGTGTATGAAGACAGATTATATATATAGGACTGGCAAAATAATGGTAAACTGGGATATATATAACATAATTATATATGTACATCATTAAAATAAAAATACTTATAATATGCACTTCAACATGTGTGTAATCATATTTCCAAATATAAACTTTCTAGTATGAAGACTGAATGAGGAGCTAACCGTACAAACCATGCATGTACCAGTACCTCTATGCTAATAACATCTGATAATATTGTGAAAATAAAATTTATGACTAAAAATCCTTGTAGTATGTGTATCATCAATATGAGTATTATCACTGGGGATTCATTTTACTTTAGGTGTCCCAATCCTTTTGGGCTAGGGCTTGCATAGGATTTAGGGTTATTATAGGATACCCCCATATGGAGTCGGACCCCGGAAGTAAATGATGGCCTTATCATTGTGCCAAATAAAAACTACCTTCCTTGAAAACTGTAGGCGAAGTTCTGGACACACCATGTACATGTTACTCCATATCACACCATAATACAACATACTATTTGTAAGGGCAAATAGGGGTTATTCATTGCAAGGGCATAAAAAGTACATACCGACAAACACTCCCCAGTGAGAATAATATCCTCTGGGAAACTCAATCAAATCACCAACTTCTAACTCAGTTAATACTGTCTCATTGTGCTCTCTTACACTTACTGGAATCAACTCCTGAGCCATGTAGTACTCGATAAAATCCTACAACAAAAATGGATTACAGACAGTTACATGTATGTCCGAATTCATATATTTGTAAATAATTCAATATTACTTTATGGTGTTAAAAAGTTCAGCCTTGACAGCTAAAATTCACTGAAAACATCAGGTCTGGATTTGGAGGTCTGGGGTTGAGGGAGTTAGGTACGGTGTTCACAAATTCTGCATTAGACCACAGATCTATCCTCTCCGTGATATAAATAAAAAAATTTTGATGACAGGTATCTGCAAAATATTTTCTTTACATGAAATGTAGGACTTCAGTATTTTGGATAACTAATAAAATCTAGCCATGTCAGTGGTTATTTAGGGTACTGTCCTCCACTATACCAAATTCAGAGCCCCAGATCATTTTTTGGTATCAGGGGGTACATACATACTTTCAGGTTTTTAAGACAGATGAGTATTTAACCTCCAGACAACAGGATCAAAGGGGTAAAAAGAAAAACAAAGACTAAAATGCATTTTGCATATTAGGAAATTGAATTATTAGAATTTAGTCATTATGAATCCTGTTTTCACCCACATAATAATTCTTGTTTTCCGTACCATGTCCTGCAAATGCCGACTTCTGAAAACATGTTGTATTTTGGATACTGTTCAAGGACAGAGGCAAGCACTTTTTATGGAAAAAATATCATGCTCATGACACATAAAAATATCTAAGCAATAACGCTTTTATTTCCTAAACCTGTGCCTAGTTGTTACAGACTGAGAGTAACGTATATGGCCAGAAAATATTTCTCAAGCTTACAGTGTATCTGCCATTTTTAATGTGTAAATGACGCCAGGACATAACTTATCTGGGGCTCTGCTAATTCTTCCAAAAGTGTCATAAAACCCCCAGTAAGTAATTAAAATCCAGTGTTCTCCCCAGGCTTATATAGCACAGTGGTACCACTGTGCTATAATGTTTTACCACTGTGCTATAATTTTTACCACTATGCTATAATTTCTCACCACTGTGCTATTAATTTTGTCAAATGTATATATTTTTTTACTTTTGATGCAGTGATCTGTTCCCCTTTTCCATGATTTACGGTTTACATTAGTGAAAACCAAAATAATTAAAATCCAGTAAATTCTATACAATAATTTATTATTTCTCATAAATTACAAGAAAACTTTTTCAAATTCTTAAAAATTTCGGTGTTACAATACTAGAATAATTCATTACAAACCTATGTGAATTTCTACCACAATGCTATTAAAAATTTCTGGCGAGAACACTGAAATCTATTAGAAAGTTACCTTATTTACAAAATGTATATGCCTTTATTTATTCTTTTTATTGGAGTTGTATGGTAGGTGTTATTTTCTCTTTTCCACTTGTCTAATCTGTATTTGTCGTTTTTATTCATTCACCTAAAACATGTAAAATATAAATGTATTCCTTTCTACATTTTCTGAGCAGAAAATTATACATGAAAATGTAAGGATATGGAAAAGGCATCTATGAGACAACAGCAAATAGAACTGAATAGTGATTGATTGATTGACTGTTAGTGCTTAACGTCCAGTGGTAAATATTTCATGCATCTGACAGGACGAGAACCAGTTCAATTTATCAAAGAACAGTGAAGAAAATCTACTGGTAAAAAATGTGAGTTTCAGCAGGAAGGAACAGCACAAAAACCACAATACATTGTGTGATAGTTGCTGATGAGAATCATTATGTGCCTCAGACTTCAAATAAATTACAAAAATATTGAAGAAATTTACAAATTTTATATTTTTCCCGCTAAAAACAGCACTTAGTATTGGTATTTCTCTGGATCATTGATTCCTTATTCTAACATTGTTAATCGAAAAATGAACACCAAAGACACCATGTTGACCAATGAAAATTGCTGATCTGACAATTGGTTTGAATTCGTTAGCCTTAGAAGAATGGTGTTACAATTTATTTTGATGCAGGGATGATTCTACTAGATACCATTTAGAGCTGATAAGTGGACATGAAATTTGTCAATTGCCCCAATTTTTTTTATAAACATCTAAATTCTCAAGGAGATAAAACAATGTTTTGCTGGATCTGTCATTACTAATTAATCTTGTAACTGTGAATATAAAACTGTAGTCACTAATGCATTAGCCACTATGGTTGTTGTTAATTTAGCAGCTGATTAGATTGACCCTGCACAAGACCATGCATTTGTAGGCTTGAAACTGATGGGGCAGATATTTAGTGAAATTCATATTTTTGGTGTGTCAAATCTGCTGGAGAAATCCCCAATCATCCCTATGATTTCAGGAATATACTACCCATACTTTATTGAGAATTCTGATGTACCTTTATTTGCAAAGTGAAATGAGCATGCCATATTAAAAAGAATTGTTCCAAACAGAAAAGAGTGGTAATCCATAACAATTCTACAAATCTATAATACGGAAAATGGTATGTTAACCCACTAACTGACCACAAGGACTCCCAACCTTTGATAAAAATTTACTCTCCACATAAACTGCTAGAACATAAATATTTTTTTCAAAGATGGAGAGCAAGTCATGAAAAATGACTAAAGACAGTTGTAACAAGTCCATGTTCTATGAGAAACCAGAGTGAGTTATCTTTTCCTAACCAATGTAGGTAAGGGAGATAATAAATTTGTCTCCCTTTTAGCCTCAGGACAAAAGGGAGAGAATTTAATTATCTCCCTTTCCTACATTGGTTAGGAAAAGATAACTCACTCTGGTTCCTCATTGAACGGCATACAGCAAATACTTTAACTATTACGATAATTACAGAAAATCTGAGTGGAGAAATTTTTTTTACATGCCCGAATATCCAGGGACCACGTTGGGCTTCACCAATGTCACAAAATGTGATTTTTTATTCAATCTAGCAACAGAATTTTATAGTTCGCGAATTTCTGGCGACAGAATTAAAAAAAAAAAAAAATCTGGCACTTATGTGAAAACATTTTAAAATGGTGACTAAAAAACATCATTTGTAAGTTTTATATAATTATCTATGGTAACTGAACAGTTTACATTAGGCTTATAAACACAGCAGGTGTTTCAACAGTAAACAAACACATAATCAATAAATCGCACGTACTGAGATAGTTTACACTTGACTGCTCAATTGATTGACCACCCCAAGGACAATTCAATTTATAAACTAAGGTAATATAATTATCCAATTTTTTATTAGGGTATTACATTAGTCATGAAATTAAACATGCATGGTTTTTAAAACCTTTAATAGGTGTTTAAAAACATTATATCATAATATTTCCAATCTGCTAAGATTGTGATGTCACTTCCGGTTTAACATCAACAAACACATGTGGAACAATCAATGTTTTATTAGGCTTTCCATTGAAATAAAGGTAATTTCAGATGAAAGTTAACTGTCATTAAAACTATTTCATCAAAAATACTTTTCAGGTCATGTTATTTCAAATAGTAATGAATAAAATAAAAATCAGGTGGCAGAATGCTTCCAAAAGAGGGAGGGTGACTTGGGGAACACATTTTGAAACTGCTGACAAAAAATGATGCTTTGGTGATTTTTTTGGTGACAAGCATGACCCCTGATATGGGGCCATTTAGAGCTTTTTATACAATATGGAAACAATATTTGCATATGGGAAAGAACCTGCAATTGAAATCATTATATAAGTCCTGAAATAACAGGCTGGCTGTCACTCGGTCCTTATAGTTTTGTTGCGGTATGAGATATGGCTCAAAACGAATGAAAACACTGAGTGGTACGTAATTTTTGGATTCAAGTTTTGAAAATTACATAGAACATGGTGTATGATTAAAATTTTCCTTAATTAAAAAAAATTTCTTGATTTTCATTTTATCTTTTGGACCTTTTTTATTGAAAATTTCTCAATTGTATAAGTTTTAAATCAACACTAGTTTTTCATTTATCATTATCTGTTTTGTCACAGCAGGTTTATTGACATGGTGCAACAATTTTTATTTACAGTTTTTTTTTGTGTTCAGGAAAATGCATTTCTGAATACTTGACTAATAAAGAATTATAAAGACTTAGAGCTATCTCAGTATGATGGCAATATAGAATCTAACATGGATGAAAGTGCAAGATTGAAAAATCTGTGACACCTGATTCTTGTGAATCAGAAAAACGTGAAAAAATTGTGAAATTTTAACCAAAGGTTCTTTGAGATTCCTCCATCTAGCTTGCAACTTAACTGATTCTTTTTTAATCCCTACATTTGCCCTATGGCTTTTGAACACAAGCAATTAATTACCAGGGACATTAAAAAATTACAGAGGCAAGTTACTTCCATTTACATCATAATAAACAGAACATTTGACTCAGTGCTCTGATTTTGGAGGTTTTTTTAGTTTCTTTTTTACAAGGGGGAAGGGAAAGCACAGTGATATTCGAACCAATAAAAGGTACATTAATTTCAAACCATACTTATTAATAATCATTGTACATGTATATCTTGTAATTCTTCAGCCTCACGCGGGGCGTCTTGAATTTGACTGACAATAAAACATTTGTTCTTGTTCATTAAAAAGAAAAGAAAAAACATTTACATTTTGAATGAACGACGACCTTTCAACATCTTTTTGTTGATGTCCCGTGAAATGTTGTCATGTCTAAATTTGGAAACAGCCGCTTATATCATACTTTCTGTTTAGTAAATCCCTCCACTATCTGGAGCACCACAGGGTATCTAAGTAAACAGAGCAACGAATTTAAATATATATATGTGTGTTTAAAACTTCTTCTGCATGTCATATATAACGGTTAACGATTTAACCTGATACCGTGGTGAAATATTTTTCGCTGTCCTAGCTTCTTCACTTCAAATATACAGATCCGAAGGAAGGCCGCTAAGGACAACGAGGAATACATTCCGATGGGTAGATGTAAACCACGAAACGAATAGTAACGAAACGAAAACAAAATGTAACGAAAAGAAACCAAATCAGGTAAACCACGAAACGAAAAGAAACGAAATCATGTAAAAAATTAATGCAACAGACGGAAAAAAAATGAATCTGCTTTGGTTCTTAAATTATCTTCCTCCTTTATATATAACTGCCTTGAAATTAGAAACATGGATTTGATTTCTGGAATTATTGTGTTACATCGTGTTGTAATAATGTAATGAGTTTGTGCCAATAAAATATTTGTATTTGTATTTTTAAATCTCGAAACGAAAACGAAATGGAACAAAAAAAAAAAAAAAAAAAAAAAAACAAAAAAAAAATAAATGGAACAAAAAGAAAGGAAAACAAAACAAAATGCAACGAAAATAATTGAAGCGTAAACAAAATGTCAGGAAAAAAACACATACAAGTAAACAATGAAAACTATAAAGTAAAAACTTTATTTTCATACTTTCCATCGAGATGGAACTAATGAATCTGATTAAATTTAACACTAAAAAACTATAGGTAGGCGTTAATATAAGAAATTTCAACACATTTTGTTATTTTTCTTGGCAGAATTGACCACGGAGTTATTTTGTAAAAACCGTGTTTTTCGATTTTTTTAGAGCAAAGTAAATTTAATTCAACTTTTTTGTTATAAATGAGTGCAAAATTACATTATCAAAGAATTTTGGAAAGCCAAAACAGATATGGGATGTACATTATTTTTGTCACCCCTTCCCGTTTTCTCCATATTTTGCCTGAGGTTATCGGCATTTTAGTCTTAGAATTTGAAAATTTAATGACTCAAAAACTGCTTCTTGTAAATACGTAATTTTTTTCGCACACTTAGTTGGATCATCATAATTTTTATTTCATTAATATTTTCCACCAGTGTTAGATATTTTTTGATGTTTTAAAATTATTTTCAACGAGACTGGAACATCAAAAGAATGCATCCTTGATTTTTTTCTCTCTCTAAATGCCGGTGCAGGTTTTACAAAGAAATAAAAGAACATTTAGTAGACATACCCCATTAAAAAATTAATTTTTAGATAGCCGGCCGCGCGTGGAAATGGAACTCACATATGGTCCCTATATTGGAAATCTATGAATATATATATCAGTATATATACACACACGTCCTAATAGTATTAGTAATACTATTTCAAACTGTGTCAATGATGAAAGTGGAACTTCTGGAGATCTGGAGTTATCGTAAGCGATAAAGCGGAGAAAAATAATACAAAACGTACGTGTGCAGAAAACAGTTGGTGTTAATGGGTGATGCCTGAATGAGTGAGTGAAACAGGGAGTTGCTTTTTTATTTTACTTTATAGTTTTCATTGTTTACTTGTTTTCCTGACATTTTGTTTACGTTTCAATTATTTTCGTTGCATTTTGTTTTCTTTTCTTTTCGTTCCATTTTGTTTTTTTTTATTTTCTTTTCTTTTCGTTCCGTTTTGTTTTTTTATTTACTTTTCTTTTCGTTCCATTTTGTTTTTTTTATTTTCTTTTCGATTTTTAGATATATTTTGCTTTCGTTTCGTGGTTTTACGGTCGTCATCATGAATTGATTGACCATTACAGTGTTCCAATATCTAAGATGATGTTGGACCTGTTCCCACTGTCGTAACCTTTCATGTGCCTCCTACGATTTGTGACTTCCACCGGATTGACTTTGTTGAACTTCACGACGGGTGCCGTATACGGAGCAGGAACTGCTTACCCTTCCGGAGCACCTGGGTTCACTCCTGGTTTTTATAGGAGTTCGTGTTGTTGATTGTTTTTAGTTTTCTGTGTTTATTTGTTGTGCTTGTGGTTGTTCGTTTGTCTTCCCGGGTTTGTCTGTCCAATGGATTACGTTTTATTGATTGCTCCTTAGGTATGTTTGTCCTTTTTTTTTTTTTTTTACATCTACATGATCTACCCGATTCCGCTACCCTTCAACTAAGTATAATCTGCCGAGGAGTGCCGAATGGGATCCCAGGTTACAAACGAATGCAATCGGTAATAAATACTTCAGTAACGATACAATTAATACGTTTGAAGATTAATAATACTGAACATCCAATGGCATTGTGTTCGATCTAACAGTAGTTCCTCAAACCTGAGTATTGAAAATTAGTCTTTGAAAAATTACTAAGTTCTAAAATTTGTTAAAAATAGAGATGGAGGGGTGGAAAGGGTATTGGGAGACAGGGAGAAAGGGGGCGGGAGAAAGGAGAAAGGGGGCGGGAGAAAGGAGAGAGGGGGCGGGAGAAAGGAGACGAGGGGCGGGAGAAAGGAGGGAGAACTATCAAAGGGAGACGAACTTTAATGTTGAAAAAAAATAGAGGTAAAAAAACGAAAAAACTGGATACTAAATGTTCTAATAAATGGACAAATCTTTGAAAAAAGGCAACATTTATATTTCCCAAACCATTTTTTCCATTTCCTATTATTTCTAGAAATCATCCTTTCAAAACGGAATTACCTCTCCATTACGTTTTCCTTTTTAGCTCACCTGGCCAAAGGCCATGCGAGCTATTGCCATCACTTGGCGTCCGTCGTCGTCGTCCGTCGTCGTTAACAATTATACAAAACTCTTCTCCTCTGAAACTACTTGACTAATTAGAACCAAACTTGGTATGAATGTTCCTTGGTACCCTGCATAGAACTGACGTGGGGATTTTTGATTCGTCGAACAACATGGCCACTGTTACTAAAAATAGAACATAGGGGTCAAACAACAGTTTTTCGCAAATATCTCAAAAATCATTAGGTTACGGCAAATTCTGGCAGGTTGAAAGTGTTTAGCATGATGAGAGCTACCCGTGTGCTGATTTTCGTGAAAATCTGTCAACTGATGTTAGAGTTATTGCGCTTTTTTGACATTTTTGGCTTTTTTATGTTATTATTTCAAAAATCTTCTTCTCTGAAACTACTATTCAAAATCAAATGAAACTTGGTAAGATTGTTCCTTGGGGTACCCTGCATAGAACTGATGTGGGCATTTTTTATTCGTCGAAAAACATGGCCGCCCTTACTAAAAATAGAACATAGGGGTCAAACAACAGTTTTTCGCAAATATCTCAAAAATCATTAGGTTACGGCAAATTCTGGCAGGTTGAAAGTGTTCAGCATGATGAGAGCTACCCGTGTGCTGATTTTCGTGAAAATCTGTCAACTGATGTTAGAGTTATTGCCCTTTTTTGAGAGATTTTTTGAGCTGCCATTTCCCGCCATTTTTTACACTTGCTCAGATTTCAACAATATTTGGTTTTTAAAGTAAACATGGTATCCTTAGTGAATGATGATGATGAGATTTTTTGTATGGAGCATCTATGGAAGGTCCTTTAGGAAATTTGCATAAATCTTCCCGGTCCGTGAAACAAAATGGCCGTCATGAGCATTTACATGTTCTGATTGGTCGAAATTTAAAAGTTCTTCTCCTCTGAAACCGTAAAGCCAAATGAACTGATTTTTGGTATGGATGATCTATGGAAGGTCCTTTACAAAGTTTGCATAACTCATCATGGTCCGTGAAACAAAATGGCCGCCATGAGCATTTACATGTTCTGACTGGTTGAAATGTAAAACTTCTTCTCCTTACAAACCGTTAAGCTAAATGAACTGATTTTTGATATAGAACATCTATGGAAGGTCCTTTACAAAATTTGCATAAATCAGCCTGGTCCGTGAAACAAAATGGCTGCCATGAGCATTTACATTTTCTGATTGGTCAAAATTTTAAACTTCTTCTCCTCTGAAACCTTAAAGCCAAATGAACTGATTTTTGGTATGGAGCATCTATGGAAGGTCCTTTAGGAAGTTTGCATAAATCTTCCTGGTCCATGAAACAAAATGGCCGTCATGAGCATTTACATGTTCTGATTGGTCGAAATTTAAAAGTTCTTCTCCTTTGAAACCGTAAAGCCAAATGAACTAATTTTTGGTATGGAGCATCTTTGGAAGGTCCTTTACAAACTTTGCATAAATCTTTCTAGTCCGTGAAACAAAATTGCCACCAGAAACCTTTATATGTTCTAATCGGTCAAAATTTAAAATATTGCAACAAACTTGGTCAAATAGTTGATTAATTGTCCAATGAAAACCCAATCCAATGACTCCAGGTGAGCGATACAGGCTCTGGTGAGCCTCTTGTTAAAATGCCCCCATCATTTCCGGTTTGCCTTCACATGTGGGTATCTGTTTCCTCTAAGTATTTGGCGACCTTCTACAAATTTAAAAAGAAGGGATGCTGACAATGTCAGAGAGATACACTCCCTCCTCTAAACAATATTACATGTACTTAAGGCGTTTTCCATGTCACCTTAAAATATTTACGTTATCCACTTGACCATACAAAGTAAGGTGTTCTCGAGGACAGGGAAAAATAGAGATGACACAATAAAAAAATATGTCTAATTTCATGATCCTCATACATGACCATACATATCAAAAATGAGTTTCTTGACATTGGGGCATGCACAATGCACCATTGACAACATTCCAACATTGTGTACGAGTCGGAGGCAGGCCTTGTTTGTAAAATCAGTATATGCTTTAATAAAGACCTATGCCACCTATATATGGTCATATATTAATTCAAATTTGTATTAAAATCGATTGATCTGAAAAAAGACGGTTGTTAAGGTGGGAGATGGAAGCAGAGGGGCGGGAGAAAGGAGAGAGGGGGCGGGAGAAAGGAGACGAGTTGCGGGAGAAAGGAGAAAGGTACCCCCCTTTCCACCCCCTCAGAGATAGTGTTTCTGCGCATAGAATGCCCTTTTATTTATGACTGGAATTAAATCATTTTGAGAATTATTTTAAATATTGAAAATGTGAAATATCATTAACATATTACCATGATAGGTTATTTAATAATACACCTAATGCAAGAATTTTCTATAGGTTACTCAAGCATAAAATGTAGGTCGTGGTGACTCAAATTTGCTGTTGTACTAGAAAAGAAGACTGGGATGTGAAATATCATTAATACATTACCACTGGTTCTTTTCTGTGATAATACAGCTTAATGCAAAAAGGAGTAGTGTTATGGCTCGTTTTTTGCCAGAAAATGTTGGACATTTTAGGAATGGATTCAAAATTAGCCAGGAGTTGGTAAAATATATAAGGTGCTTGTAAAAACAGCATAACTCAATTTAGCTCAGGGAGCAACCATTGGAATTTTTTTTCGGGGGGGGGGTGGGGGCGGGGGCGGTGGGGTGCTAGTATCAAATGTTTGATCCTGCCTATTTTTTTCGCCGAAATTTTGGTCCTGGATTTTTTTTTCGGCCGCTATCACGGCCTAAATTTTTATTTTCATTTCAACCGAAACATTTCCTGATTGACACAGGTCCTGCATTTTTTCTCACATCTAAAGTGATCCTGGCTTTTTATTTTGCCAGAATGCTGGTCCTGCCTTTTTAATTCAAATTTGATCCCCCTCCTAAAAATCAAATGGTTGCTCCCTTAATTTCCAACATTGTGACATCAAATGGCGTCATAGTATTGCTTCAGTGACCAAATATCTTGAAAAAAGATGCTTTTTTAGCAGTTTTCCATGCACTAAGCTATCTTAAAAACTATTATACACTGTAGTTTATCAACATCACCATGGCCAAAATTAAGAGATTACATCATTCTATACCCTTCCATGTCATTAGGTAATGTTTATGCTTCTGGGAGTCCTTCATGACCATTTCTATAAAAAAAAAAATGACAAAGGCTTGACCCCCCGCCATATTATTTTGCGGGTAGAAACACGGGAAAGTGGTCCTACAGTTCCTAGAAAGTTTAAGCCTCAGCGTGCAGATTTGTACTCATGCCAGGCTTTGTAAAATTCGATATGGCTTACTTGTGGCCTTTACGGGCAATAAATAAATTAATTAACTATCATTTTTTTATTAGTTATACAGTGTGTTATTGTTCTAATACGGAGGTTTATCGGGTCTATAAAATTCATATCGGGCGAGGCACGTATTGGAACAACATATTTTGTATAACAAATTTATCCTGATTTGTTTTTCTGGTGACACATGTTTCATTGTTACAAATTTGTGTGTATGTGTTTGTGTGTGTCATGGACATGATGGGGGGTGTACATTATGTTGATTGACGTTTATTTTCTTTTTGCAAAAATGAGGTAATTCGTATTGACTCGATAAAAACTGTACTGAAATTTAAAGGGTAAATTACCAAATAAGGATACATGTAATAGATTTTATTATCATCATTATGTTTAAAACTGCCGATATGAAAAGTTATATTGGGTTGGTTAATAAATAAAGGTATCATTAAGTAATCTTTGTCATATTGACCTCGTTATAGGTCGTTATAGGTCCTCGGCCAGCTGTGTATTGGCCTTCGGCTTCGCCTCAGGCCAGTAGAACAAGAGAACAATGAAAAAAATAACGTAATAATACCATATTATTATTTCATTCTGTTATTGTCTTATCTATTCTGACACTCATTCATTTAAATTGTAATTTTTTATATTTGTATTGTATGGCTCTTCAGTTCGTATTTTGTAGTGCGTTTACATCTGGCTGATCTGCATTCCATTATCAGATAATAATTAAAACCTTCGTCACAAAAACATAAATGAATGTCACAATTCTAATAATCGAATGCGGTCGAGATGAATAATGTTGAAATGCAAACATAGAGTGCTATGCGCCTAGCTGTGACGGATCACGGGAGCTCAACTCCTGTACGCTGAAGACCCCTTCAGTAGTTTTCGAAAAATAGTAGGCTAAGTTAATCCGATCACACCCAACGATCCTCCTTTTACAATGGCAGTCAAATTGGTCCCCCTTTGTGTCCAATCCACCCCTGTTTGAATTGTTTGATAAATTGAACTGGTTCTTGTCCTGAAGAAGCATGAAATATTTGCCACTGTACGTTACATGTAATTAAGCATCAATCAATCCACATAGAGTGCAACATATTTGGTATCACAGAATAGTTATTTTCACTTCAACTGATCTCAACTCCACAAGTCAGTAGCTACTGTCTACTGCGTATGGAATAGAATGATACTAGAAACTTTAACTTACAAACTAGGGAATTTTTTTTTAAAAACAAGGAGTACATATAGCTCCTTATTTATAGCTCTGTCCTTTGATGGTGTTTTTATATTTTACACTTTGGCATTTGAACGTTAAAATTAATTTTTCAGACCGCTTTGACTGATAAAAGTGCACATATACTGTGATCGATATTATAGTATCACATTCATAGAATGCATGTTTATTCAGATCATATCAATTCATCTGTTTTATGGGCTCAAACTTGGTAGATCTTATTTCGGAAATTCTGGCATCAATTACATTGTAAATTCAGAGAAATAAAAAAAAATGTTCTGTTACCATGGTTACCAATGTAAATATTTGGTTTGGTATTATGATTTGTAGTTTACGAATATTCTGTGAAATCGAGGTTTATAAAACCAAGAACTTTTTTGTCAAGCCCGTTCAAAGGATTTGGATATATAAAAGGAACATATTTTTGAGTGCCCATACTCCACCGTAAACATTTCTTCCAGTTACATGTATCATTTATTAATATATATATCAATCTACTCGTAGATAACCCGTCGTCGTTTTTCTTTCTCTACCAACGACGCGCCAGCTCTAGAAACGAAAATATCAGCACACAGTTCTCTGTAGATGTTATACTGTTTCATGTGGTTGTACAGAGAAACCATCGTAACGCCTGCATTAACTAGTTTATCCTCTGTAACCAGTGCTTCCATTTCTGCAGATTGTCCCCCTTTATAATAAAAGGATGGATAACCTCGATGCAGCATGAAAACAGCTGCCGGTTCGTAAATTATTTCACCTGGAATGTTTTGATAATTACCTGAACACATTTCAACAGTAATTGAATCAATTCTCTCTTCCTTTTTCGAAACGTCAATTTTCGGACATTCTTCTTTTAGAAAGTTAGAATCACTATTTTGTTTGATCGTATTGATTTTATTGTCTTTCCATGCAGCACCTTCAGATTTTTCTGTATCAAATTTGACTAGACTTTGGTCTGTACAATGTATACTACGATCACTGGACCCTTCAGTATCCGTAGATCTCGATTCTGCAATAAGCAGCTGATTTTTATTGCTGTTTCCTTTGAAACTCAGCGCCGCCGTTTCTGCGTCCTCGTCCATCCTACTGAGGCCTCCCTTCTGTTGGTCTTCGATATGTGTATTTGTACATGCCATTCTACTTGACATTTCCACTCCTATTTCTTGTTTAGTTCCTGTATCGGATTCCTGTGCAAAAACGCCTTTTGATTCAAGTAATAGTGATCCGTCTTCAGCTATTTCAGGAACGAAATTTTCTACTTTAATAGGGAAATGTTCGAACAGGTCATGCTTAAAACTTTCGTCCGATTCCAAACTTATATTTTGACTACACTGTACAATGTCGGAAGTCAAATGTTTTCCCTGAACTTCGATTTGTTTTAAACTTGGCGGACCAATACTGCCAATGACGCTGTGTTGTTTATCTTCATCATTTTCAAGCTTATATAAATCTTCCTTTTTTCTTTCATTTGAAGACAAACTAAAATCATCCAAGGAGTAATTGCTCTCGGTTACCTTCTGTGAATTACGACGTTCGATAATGTCGACCACAGAGTCACTTGAAATAGAACCAGATGTACTATGTACTGAATTTTCAGAGACCGACAGTAAAGTAGAATCAAATTCAGTTTGTGCAACCCTCTTCACTTGTGTAATTTCATCATCAATGTCCGTCTCTATGTTAAGACCTGCATATATTTCTGCACTTGTAATAGGTAGCATAGATGAAGATTCACTGACATTAAATGATTCATCTATACAATGAATTTCGTGAATATTTTGCGAAGATTCACTTCTAGCTGTAATGATATCGATAGCTCTCTGATTTTCTTCTGTTGTAAGTCTACTGTTTTTCATTATTGGTATAATGCCAGGTGAACCATCCATTCCAAGTCGATATGGACAAAAGCACAATTCAAAATTTGAATCTTCTAGACCAGTGTAAATATTTTCGTTAAAATGGTCCATGCTCCATGTTTGTGCTTTCTTAATTATATCCAAGTCTTTCTTTAGAATGTGAACATTCAGATCAGTTATTTGGTGTGGTTTACTGTACGACTGACCTATGACATGAAAAACTTCATCTGTGGTGTATCTGAAATCCAGACTACATGGAATTTTTGGAGGAATTGCTTTCTGGTCACTTTCCTTAAGTTCCAAAATTGCAACATCAAGATCTTCATTGGCATACTGAATTTGTCCAATAAAATGAAATATCAAACAGTCTGTTTTGTACTCTCCTTTATAATTAAAGCATATGTAAACATCCGGGCTTTCCAGATTGGTTTCTTTAAATATTCCACCAAAGCCTATAACATATGAAAGATATGTCAATACATCGTCTTTAGGGTACCAGTAGCAATGATTAAGAGAGACGGGGCAAATCTATAAGACCAAAATGCAAAGATGTGGAACATAGCAGAAACAAATACATGTATTACAAATGCATTCTACCAGCACCCCACCCACCCCATATCTTTGGCAAACAAATAAAACAAAATCAATGCATTAGAGTCATATGATCTCCAACAAAAATCATGGAATGTCTGAGACAGGGTCACTGTATCCTGCTCAGTTAACTACACTGTCACACAGACTATCAATGCCTTTCATAAATTGAAATCTTGATTAAAAAGCTGTGGCTTTGCTATAATGTAATAAATTCCAAACAAATTGATTGATTGTTGTTTAACGCCGTAAGGACAGTATTGCAGCCATACCACGGCGATATTCCAAACAAAGATGAGACATTAAAGTGTTTAGTCCTATGAGATATTCCAGTGTGAATTCTTACTGAATATAATTATATAAATGCGTTAAATGCGTTAAACTATTCATATTGGTTAATCAGGAATAAATCCCGTATACATATCAATCAGAAATAAAAACATGGAAGCAGAGGTGTCCAAAGCTGTATCAGCTCCAAAACGGGGAGACATACTGCATCACAAGACCACAAGAACTTGATTGTTAGCATACATGTACCGAACATTCCCCCCCAAAAGAAACACTCACTTGAATAAACTTGATCTATAAGGCAAGCATCGAAGTAAAGAATATGTGAAATAATATTAGTTTTTCGATTCCCGATCGTCAATTTCTTGATGTTAGCAACCTCAATATAAAATTACCAACACCAAGTCGTCTCAATAATATGAATTAACCCATATATATATTTCTTAACTTCTGTTAAACATTCGACATTAACTTTTGTTATAAAATAGATTAAACTGTATAATTTAATTAACTTCACAAACAACAAAAGAAACTGATATTCTAAAGGCACTTATAGCTTTTGAGCCAAAAACTGTAAATAATGTCCCTTAATACAATTACGTACGTCATAAGTTTAGGAGAATTTTGTCTAAAAATGAAATCTTCAATGCGGAGATTCAAGGAATGCAAAAAGTCATACTAGTCTTTCCCTTTAAACTTTTCAGAAGATGAGTAAAAATTCCCGTTAAAATAGAGATCTCTTCAATCAATATCTTAATCAGCTGAGATGGAAGTCAGACGTGTCTTCCTTACTTACTTTTCAAACAAACACTTACTACATATTTCTTTTACTAAATGCAGCGACGTCATCACATATTTCTTTCCAACCCTGAAGCCTGTTCCTGATGCGAGAAAGCCCATAATTAGTCCCACAGATTTTAATGTCTTTTCTAATAATTTTCGTGATACAGTATGTGAGTCATCAGAAAATGTAGCATGGATCTCTATTGCTTCTTCCTCGTGGTCAAGGAGTTCCTTCACCTCCACTACAAATCAGGAAGAAATTCATAATGTTTAATACTGCAGCACCATGTGTTAGTTTTCCTTGAAATCATTCTCTTTTTCAACTTTTTTAAGGCTAAAATAAGTCCACTGGTGTCACAAACAGTATATATATGCTAGAATTCAGTAACATAAGAAAACTTAATACTTGTTTGCGGTTTCCTCAGATTCTGAAGATATATTAAACTCGCATGTGAGCTTAGTTTTTTTTTCTTCTTCTAAAATTCCGTTACACGAACCCATTACATGATGACAGTGAATGAACTATTATTTTATCATGCCGGCATTAAAAACGTCGCCACATGATATAACAAGATATTTTTTTTTTGGTTTTATTCAATTCAATTATTGATTATAACATGCATTCATAAAAAAGAATATAACAATCAGACTGGAATAACAGCATTGACGATGACAAAATCGTCAGGGCAATACACAAGGAAAATCCCAGAAATGTTTTGAAATTCGACAGTCCAGCGTATCAAACCGAGAAACCAATATCAGCCAGAGGGCCTTGGCCCGAGGGCTGATTTTGGTCGAGGCTGATCGATGGCTGCTATTGGTTTCTTGTGTTGATACAGCATGTAATACACATTTTAACATGTATTATACACTTTATCATATATTTAAACAGAGTTAGTCAAATTCTACTGCCACTAATGAAATTGATTGGGGAAAATATTTTGTGAAAAAAAAAATATAAAAAAATAGGGGGGGGGTTGAAAAAAGTCGAATAATCGGGAAAAAAATCAATTTTTGAAATTTGATCCCCCCAAAAAAATAAAATTGAAAAAAGCTATGTGATAAAGGGTAAGCCATGCCATAAAGGGTATGCGATAAAGGGTAAGCCACGCGATGAAGGGTATGACGCCATAGACGTCAGATATGGACCAACATCATGGGCTTTATCGTATATATTCAAAAATCCTGTATTTAATACCAAATATATGATAAAAGGTTATAAAGAGAAAAAAATAAGAACGTCATATCAAATGATACACTAATACAGATTTTGTGTCACTAATATTTGTAACTTTACAGTTTAAAATTCATACCTTCAATTTCTTTATCATCATCTATGCCATCAGAGGGTTGATATATGTCACCCTTGTTAAGATTACGCCGCCGTTTTCTTTTTGTATTTCCTCCTCCACACCCACATAATAACTGACTTCCTCTTTGTCCCATTATAGTCTGTAACATAAAAATGATAATTATAAATAGATAATCTTAAATAGTTAACAGAATGTAGGAATGTGAATGAAAGGATTGTTGGAACCTACATGGAGGAACATTTTTGGAAAGCGAATGGGATGTTTTGGGTTGCTTCTGTAAGTTTTTTCCCAGAGAACTATTACCATATAATTTCCAATCCCAATGTTTTTAAACATCTTTTAAATTTTTCAATTTTTAATCCTAAATTTTAATTCCTCGTTCAAAATCATACGTTGGTCCCTTTTATTTTTATCCAGATCTCGTCGTATTTGAAACATTCAACATCAGATAAGTACATTTTTCAGCAATCGTACATTTGTACATGAAATTTATATCGTATTTATACTATGACTTAATCCATAATAATTCCGATATCACAGGATATCCTTTATAAGTTTGGGTACATGTACATGTACATGTATTTCAGTTTACCAAATATTAAAATCCTGCTTTTTAAAAATTCCCCTTTTCATATTTCCTTGTTAACAACATTGAAAACATAAACAATTAGTTGATAGTTGTATTTATAAATGTTAATATTATGATTTCTCAAATTTACAAATGTGAAATTTATATAACGTTACATGTTGTACTGTACATAAGAAAAAAAGAGGCGTTAAATTTCACGATTTGTCACATGTGTAATGCTGTTCTCATTATATTCAATAAGGTAAGTCTACATTGTATTTATAAATACACCTTGAACAGGGATGTAAATATGAATGTATTTTTGAGATAAGAATACATGATCATGACAATGCACGATCAATGTCGGTTAGTACACAGTCATATACACTGCCCAAATCTCATAAAAAAAATTCTTAAACTGTAAAAATAATTCAATAAGAACATCTTAATTCGAAAAGTAAATAATTTTATCTAATATTACATACCTAGAGTCATAAATGTAAAATTTTGTGCGGAGACTTCTTCCTTTGTTTACATTTTCCTAAAACGAAAGTAGGAAATTCCGGTTTAGCTAAGTTATATCGGACTTTTCCGAGTGTTCGGATGATATAAAAAATTCCTTTTACGTAAAAACCAACTGTAAAGAATCAATTACTAAACAGATAGAAAGTGAGTAAAGTACGGACCATTTATCGTGTGTGTGTGTGTGTAGGGGGGAGGGGTGGAGTCAGATTGCAGAAAGAATTTAAAAAAAAAAAAAAAATACATAAAGGATAAACAGGTCCAGGGACTTAATTCAAATACGTCGAAAATTAAATACACAACTGGCATTCCCAAGACACAAAAGGTTTGTTTGCTAAGTCTCGGCACATTATTTAAGCTGGACATAAAAAAATGTATAAAATAATGACACTTTTGATTAAATATTCTGATACAAAATGTCTAAAATGTCCATGTTTGCCATATAGTATAAGTATAACCTAATCAAAAAGAAGAGAACTGTTCACGTAAAATATTTTATCATATATTTTACACACAGGGGCCCGACTTCTGGAAATTTATTTCTTTTTTATTTTATTTTTTTTGTCGTATTATTTCATGAGTACTTTTAATAAATATTCACTGTAACAACGAATATTCTGCGTTTATTATCAATGTGCATTACACTATCCACGTCCTTATACTAAAAAATCCTAAAGGGATATAAAAATATTTTGCCATTTTGGATTTCCTACCTCTGCCACGATTAAAATCAATTAAAAATACTTCCATGTCACAATTTATTTCATATCTGCCCTCAATCTCCTCCAAAATGAATGATCTTCAAAATCCAATCATCATTTTACCAAGCTACGACATTAAACTCGATAATTTGACGAGCGAAGTCAAAACTTATCATATTTCGCGTCGAAAGCAACGTTCCTCGTAGTTTTACTATTGAAGTCAAAGGGACGCAACTCTGATTCTCATTGACTTAACATACTGTTATATGTACAGTAACGTTGCTTTCGACCCGAAATACGCGAACTTTTGACTTTGCTTGTCAAATTAAAGAGTTTGAAGCTGCATATTGGTAAAATGGTGACTGGATTTTGAAGATGATTCATTTTGGAGGCGATTGAGGGCAGATATAAAATAAATTGTGACATGGAAGTATTTTTAATTGATTTTAATCGTGGCAGAGGTAGGAAATCCAAAATGGCGGCTTATATCCCTTTAGGATTTTTTAGTATAAGGACGTAGATAGTGTAATGCACATTGATAATAAACGCAGAATATTCGTTGTTACATTGAATATTTATTAAAAGTACTCATGAAATAAGACGACAATAAATAAATAAATAAATAAAATAAAAAAGAAATAAATTTCCAGAAGTCGGGCCCCTGTGATTTTACACAATTGTTTAGCATTAGTTACAGAACTCCACACACCTTGTAAGCAAATTATGTATGTCAACATCTGAAATTCACAGAAAATAATATTCATTTTTGGAGGACACCAATTAGTCTTAAAATAACGTTGGTTTAAACTTTTAACTGTAAGTAAAAACGTTATTTGTCACCTGCTACGAACAATTATATACGGTTTCTGTTCTGATCTAATATTGATATGAGAGTTTTTTTATTTGTTGTTTTGATGATCTATTAAATATAATTAACACAATCTTTTTTTTCTAGTTACATAAAAGCAAAAATGTTAAATTTGGAAACTGAAGTCAAATTTTACGGTACATGTACCAGCAGTGTAAAACATGCTGCGTTTCAGCAACTTATTTCCACATTTATTGACTTTATTCCATTTAATCTATAAACCCATCGTTAATTCATTAGATATCTTAATTTGCATCGCTATGAAGGAGAAACATTTAAAGAATAAACCATTTTATCCAGAGTATACTCAATAAAACCATTAATATTTGATTCTTTTCGAATCTGTACTATTCTAGAAAACTGCTAAGCACGATGTTTCCATTCTCAACAGGTTGACCAGGAGAAAGACAAAAGACATTCAAATGGAAAAGAAATGTTCCAGGTAATTATCAGTTTTAATTATTTTCTATATTTTGATATCCATTTTATAAATTTAGAGCAATGTCACGTTGAATAATTGAACAGTTATACTCAGTTAACCACGAATTTTTACGATATTTTTTTTATTGGTAGTTTAAAAAAAAAATAGTTAACTTATTTATTTGATATTTTCAAAAAAAGTTGAAAGTCAATTTCCGTGACGATTCTCGGCAGATTAAATTAAACGTTAAATGTTTTGAAATAAATAGATGTAAAAGATATCAAACTTAAAGCACATATCACGCTCATGACGAAAATTGTAACATCAAGTTGAAGTTAAATGAATATTATCAATTTGAGTTACATTTTTATGCAGAACGGGAGGAATTTGCATAAAACAGTTAGCCAGATTTATATGGAAATAACCCTGACCACTAAAACCAAGAGAAAAACAACTTGTGAGCTGAATTAACTGTTTGGTGCCTACGAAAAGTACACTTATGAATACGATGCTACTTTTTATTTCACCATTTCTATATTTCACAAAAGGTAAGCGACGTTCATATTTTTTTGCAACAGGAATATTTTTAATTATCGTATTTCCCTATGGCTATATCGACCTGCTGAGGCCTTCAGAATTTCCCGTATTTCGGCACTGTGACGTCGTAAAGAGTTGACCCGACCCTAATATGAGCTGACCCGAATATATCAGCGACGTCATAATGTTTGACCCAACGTTGACCCGAATATATCAGGAAAACATCCGGTTATAGGCGGATGGCCATTGAAAAGTAAGAAATTCCGTTAAGATTGCTAGTTAACAATACGATAAATTTATCATCAAGTTTTCTTCAAACAAATATTGTAAAATATAAGCCACTCGACACAATATGAAGCTTTTTGGCTCGTTCGCTACGCTCACTCGCCGAAAAAAGCTTCACATTGTGTCTCGCGGCTGATATTTTACGATATACGTTTGCAGAAAACCTGATAATATGTACATATCAAAGGAATTTGAATAGTACAGGTCATATAAAAAGATATTGAACAATAACTTGAAAAACCTGTTACTGATGTATATCAATTTCCATTTATCTGAAATATGCATTATCATTTTATCATCAGTCCAAACAAAATTAACCAAAACTGCTACACCATAAGTTTTCATTTTTACTCCATGTATACCATTTTGTTATAAGCAATAAGTAACATTTCAACTGTTTAAGGTGTTCGAATATGAGGGCAGCAGTTTTCAGATTGTTTGGCCGGCAGTGATCTAATGAGTGCATTCCTGAATTTGATCGGTTGATAACGTCACGCGCACAACTTTTGTTTCATACCTCAATACTAAAGCTATATATATATATATATATATATATATATATATATATATATATATATATATAAAACACTCATAAACTGAGTTCGCGGACAACAGCTGTTTAATGTAACCCTCAGTCTCCTCCAGCTTTGGGTAACAGTTTGTTCATCGGGTCAAACAAAAGAGCTATTGTCCTCGAACCCAATCAGTAACTGTATGATGTTGTAGATCAGACCGTCTCCGAACAGACTTATGCCAGAGGGAAACACTTACTTTAAACATAATTCCAAAGTTTAAAAAATAAATACAATTAAAAACATGTAATTATCGTTTTTTACCAGTAAAGGTTCCAGGTTAGGAATATGACAAAACCATCAATGGAAATGATGTGGACAAAACTGAATACTATGGGTCTATATAAAACGTATCACAAAATACAGAAATAAATTTGATGAACTGTATGGCCATTTCGTTGACTGACAACTCATCAGTAGTGCTCGAGAACAAATTATTGGAAAATAGGTTAAAGATATAATGATGAATTAATAAGCACAACCATCAAAAATCAAAACAATTAACACAAACAGATATCCAAACTCAGCTAAGGGTTACCTCTGCATCAAAATGAAGGGCCTTAGTAATTTCTCGTAATTTTTGTAAAATATTAAACGGAAAATTTAAAGGCATTTGAGTAATGAATCATGCTAGGACAAAAGTTCTGGTTACTGGGCTGATAATGCCCTTGGTGACTAAAATTCCACCAGCAGTCTGTAGCATGAATAAAAACATTCTGTAATAACAAGTTCGATACACCGCATGCGCATACATTTTTCACATGCATACATTTCAACAATCATGTCTCAGAATTTAACTACATGTAGGCTGAAAATTGTGAAATCTGATATAATAATCCCAAATTTGGAAGAGCATGTTCTAATGGCAAATATATATATACAAGAACTGTTCTTTCATGCGAGAGATGCGTTTTAGGGACATCTTTGTTTGAAATATTTCCAGTCTTAGAACAGGCAATTTAAAAAGTAACACGTTCGTGGTTTAGATGTTCCGTTAATCCAGTTTCTGATAAATACGAAATATTTAATTGATATAGTTGGTCACTGCAACTTTGATCAACTTAAATAGCGCTCACATGGATATATTAAAATACTTGTACATATCTATGCATGGTTGTGAAATCACCCATAGGACAATAGAATCAAAGAAATAAACATGGCAGTGTTGGCAGAAATTACATCGCATACTAGTAAAAGGTAAAAGTAAAATAAAACTAAAACAGAGATAAGAAGATAAAATGGTCAATATGGCCTTGTTTACGAAGCAGCTGAGGAATAGCATTGATCACTATATGAAACCTACTTCTGATGAGTTGTCAGTCAACGAAATGGCCATACAAAGCATCAAATATATTTCGGTATTTTGCGATACGTTTTACTACTTCAAATTTTATTTGACTTCTATCTAGTATGCGTACTGGTCTCTGTCCATTTGACAGATCAGCACCTCTGTGTTTATTTCAATGATCCTACTCACATGGAATATGTATACAGTTTTAGGTCTGTGTAATGGCACAGAGAAACCTCTCAAGTCTTCTTTATTTACTACTGTCACCATACAGTCTCCAGGATACAGCGATGGATATGAGAGGTATTTTATTTAAATTTTGTGCAACAACAATCTGAAAAAAAAACGAAGTCTTACAATCAATGTGTAAGGGGTCTTCCATAATTCTCAACACTTTCACGAGTTTACTAAACGCACGCTAGGGTGTCACTTCTTGCGAAATTCCGTAAAATAGGGAAAACATACTGGTAATATTGATAGGATTCATGATGCTGACAAAGTTCTGAACAGTATATAAGATAACAAAAAGCCAACAAACAGCAAATCACTTGAGCATGTCAACATAGTGAATTATGCTCTTGACTTGGTACCTTTGTGCATTTTCCAAATAGGTAACGATATATAATAGATCATGATCGAAAATTGTATCTCTTTTTGACCGTGAATAGCTGAACCAAACAATTTAAAGCTCGAATTTTGTATATATATTTTTCTCAAGTTGAAACACACTTTGTTGATTATATGCAGAGTCTGTAAAAATAAGTTTGTTATATTAGCATTTCCGAAGTTTGCCGATAATTACCGAGGTCATTTCAATTGCGTTGTATGGAACATCCGGGAACTTTTGAGTAATCACTTGGTCATTGATGGTCCGGATACCTTAAGGAGTGCTTCATGTTCACAGCAACAATGTAAATATGTTGATGTACACTTTATGAGGGAGGATGGGGGTTTCCAAAAAGCGTGCTGTTTGTAAAATTGACAATTGTGGACGACCCCTAAAGTAAAAACTTGTCATATTTTAATGTTAAACTCTTTTATTGAGTCTAAAAATACAATTTCTGTTCGTCTCAGTGTTGGGTTATCGGTTTCGCATTAAGCATCACAACAGAGAAATAATTTGCTGAAATATATTAAGTTCAAGATGTGTTGTTTTTCTTTTGGCGTGGTCTGTTGCTTTCTATTGAAGACCACGTAGTATTATCAGTGTTTTCTCGTGTCAAATGTAATTTGACTTTGCATTATTTCTTGCATAACATTTTCCTACATGTCCAACAATATATAAACACATAAAACTTACAATAGAACTGGAAATATATTAAATAAATATATGACATGAAACCCTTTCTCAGACTTTTGGGTTGAGAGTACCATTGGCGTCAATGCAGTTCTTCTCTTTACTGTTTATTTTACATTCTCAGCGAGAGAGCAATTTTTAAAAATCCATTTGTATCATATAATCTTAGTATTTCACAATACATTTACATCTGCTGGAGTCAATGTTAATTTGATATGAAACTCGACTCAGATAATATTAAAACTCAGCCACCAAATACATTGGGAAAGATATGTTGAAAGTACATCTGCATCTGTGCAAATGGTAATTTTACCCACACCAGGTCTATAGTAATTATTGTTAGAACCATTCATACAGTGCTTAGTTGAAGATAATTCACGTGTGATATGCAAGGAGCATCATGTCACATATTACTGATTTTATTTCAGAAACGTTTCTTGTCGTTGGGTGATTTACTCCGAATTTCTTACAAGTAAAGCTTTTGTAAGAGCCCATTTCATTGGCCTAGAAACTGAATCAGATGTAGTTCGTATATACGCAGGTGAGTATCACGGCAAAATCCGAACTCAGAGATACATGTTGTGGAATATATATTTTAATGCATTTAATTCAGATAGATCTTAGACATATAAATTATAACCAAATTTCTTCCGATTTGGGAAATTGAGGGTTAATCTGCGAATATACGAATCTTTTTTTAGTAGTGGTCAATCCAAGCATCTTCAGTATATAGGACTGTGAACGTTTACTATTCTATCGAGAATCGGCACTTCTTATCATTATTTTGAGCCTCGTAAAATTTAATTTTTTTTTCGACATAAGATTTATGTGGTTTGCTTCTTTGAATTTTTTTTTCTTAAATCATGCAATATCTCTTCAGCAGTATTAAAACCTGAGCTATAAGTATGAGTTCCTTCCAATCTTGGTATAGCATGATATAAATATGTGTCTTGTTACTTTCAGTCTGTCTCCTTTATGTTTTTATATATAGGCACCAATGAAACGACCAAATTACTGATTGACAGTAGTGTGAATCCTTCCGCTGATAGGACTGTCTCGGTAACAGTCGAAACTAGTACCCTGTTAGTATTATTTACTACTGATGATGACACTAGTAACGACGGATCTAGGTTTGATGTTAGAGTCATGGAGGCAACAGATTTTTGTAAGTACTTATAGTATTACTATAATCGCTGAATTAAAATACAAGAAATAAAAACGCGTGACCGAACTACGCAGTAAATCACGATTGCTTGCAGCGCACGAGTTATTTACAGCTGTAGTTCGGTCACAAAATTTCTGGTATTTCAATCCAGCTACTAGTTATGTCTCCCCTTCTCGAAGGGAGACATATTGTTTTAGTGATTATTATTCTTCTTCCTCTTCTAATCAAATTTTTTGTCCGGAACATAACTTTTTTGTTTTTTGAGCTAGCCTCATGATATTTGGAAGGTATATGCATCGAATGCCAGACAACTCGGCCCGAGGACAACTCGGCCCGGGACTACTCGGGCCGATTTTCGAGACAAATCGGCCCGGTTCGTAAGACAACTCGGACCACTATAGGACAAGTCGGCCCGATAGAAATTTAATTAACATACTATGGACAAGTCGGCCCGGTTCGTAAGACAACTCGGACCACTATAGGACATGTACACTTTATCCCTTTTCTACTTTGACTTTCCACACATGAAATGTTTTTTATACTGTAATGGATAAATATTATAAAAAACCATTAAACTATTTTACATCATTTATTATACTTTATATTCAATAACAGTTAACAGTAACAACAAATCAATTATCTATTTACACAAGAGGCAGGATACATAATGAATACAGTAAAAACTACTTCTATACAAAGTCATTCAAAAAGCACTTTAAACACCTGGCGAATATAAGCTACCACACATCTTCAGGAGTCGGCTTGCAGTTATCTGGTTGCTTGCATAGTCTGACCACAACTCAGTTATCTTGCACTGTACCTTTTGCGTGTTCTTCCTCTGGCGGCGGCGTAGTTTCCCTTCACTGATCATCTTAAGCTGAAGTGGTATTCTGTCTGCCTCTGAGTACATGAGCTGGATAAGTAGGTAAAACTGTAGGTTGTCTTTCTGGGCAAGCTTGTTGAAGCGGTTGTGCCATCCCTCGACGTCGTTGTTGGTGCGTATGCTCTTGCCGAAAACACTCCAGGCGGATACGGGCCATACAGTGCTTTTAAACCAGGTGTCCTCTACATAGGTCATCACAGGGTGAAGCTGCTCGGTTGCCCTCTCTTTCAGTGTGTCGAATGCGTCAGGGATGTGCTCGGGTGGTAAGAATGGCAGGGCGAATACGAGTCTCATAAACTTGTAGATATCGTCACGGCTGGCGTAGGCTGCCTGGAAAAGAATAGTTTTCTGCAAATTGTATTTCTTACTTTAGCTTTCTTGGTCTATAATTAGAGTACCTGTTTGATGTACATCGCATTGCTCTCATTTATATAATATTACAATAAAAAATGAAATACCTTTTTGTAGTCTTTCTTGCTTTTGCCGGCCATAACACAGAATACAAGTGGGAGTTGCTTGCTGTCGTCACCACTCTTGATGAAGGCGTGGATGCTGAGTAACTGGTAAAAAGGGTCTTTAACAATCTTGAAAGTACCATCCATAAACCATGTCTTTGCCTTTTGGAGAAGTTGAAGTTGTCTTGTTGTGGCGAATATAAGATGTCTGAGTCCACCTACACTAACGTCTACGCGGAAGAACTGCTCTGGTATTATCTGCTCGAGGTAGTCGGTGTCGATCTCAAAAGCCATGTCTGTTGGGTCAGTGGGTCGAAGTGTCTGCCGATTTCGGTTGAGGTTTCTTGCCATGTTGGAATACTTAGGTCTGCTGTGTTCCGGTTCTCGTGGGTCTGCGTGTTCGGCTAGGATCTGGTCAACGAGTTTTGGGGCTGAGTCGAATACATTCTGTTGTGCGATGGAACGGATCTAAAAAAGAAACAGATGAATCATGAAGTATATAATTTAATAAACTGAAACAGTTTTTGCGACATGTGCTTTAAATACTTTTAAAATATGACAATTATATTATATAATTAATATATATATATATGCAAGCCATACACAATTTATTTAACATTACCGTTTGAATGGGCCGTTTTAAATTGCTTAAGTAGCTAAATATATTAAAAATTCATTGTAGCCTTTGTTTGCATTATACCTCTTTTGCAATCTTCACTGCAGTAAGAATACCGGGCTGTGATGCATGCTGGTGAGTCTTTTGAGTCGTGAAGGTATCACCACGTTGTACCACTGTGACGGGGCATGTCACGTTCTTGTTGCGTACGCTACAGCGCCATTGTGTGGAGTTGATGTTCTGTCTCTTTACGGTAAACGTGTAGCCGTGACTAGAAACCAACTTTCTCTTGCACCGTTGAGTACCTGTATCTACCAATGTGAAGGTTTCTTTAGCTTCTAGTGTTGAAACGTGCTCTATTGGATCTTCTTCGATAGATCTACAAAGATATAAAAAAAGAATGTTAAAAACAAACATACACAAATGCTAAAACGAAAAAAAGAAACGAAAGGTAAAGGATAATAATGACATAATTTGATTTCCCAGTTGTTATATTGTTATGTGCTCTTCATAATCTTAATTTATTGTCTGGAACTTTGTTGTAATTTTGATTGAATATAGAGTAGGTTTATTTTAATATTTAATATACGCTTGTTTAATATTTATTAAGTTGTTACATCGTTAGACTTTCATCATTTATTATATTTTCTTTTGGCATATGAAAATGAGTTACTAACGACTCTAGATTTTCAGCAGGGACGCTGAAGGACTGTCTGGTTATGTCGAATGATGACTGGTTTAACTGGTTAGGACCCATGGAGTTGTCTGTGTACGGTATGGTTTGGTCTTCATATGGAATAGTCTGGTCGCCGGCTTCAGATATTCTGGTACTCTCGGCAGCTGGGTTGGGGACAAGGGTGGTGCAGGTTGAGCAGAGGAAGGTAACCCGGCGATGAAGTTCCTTCTGCTCTCTGTAATCTTTCTGTGTCATACGTGTGCATGTCCTGTGAAAGAACTTGTCACAGCAGTAACAAAGAAGGGACTCTTGACGAGGTCTAATATCGGAAGAACACTGTTTGCAGTTGACTGACATTTTGGAAATGATGACCAACCATTGCTTGGCCGACTATTTAAGTCATTTGTTGGCTTTGCCAAGCTAGCATCAACGAGCCGCTCCTGAACTACTTCTCACCTAAACTCACACAAGCCGGGTAATTTGCAATAATTGTTTTTGATCTAGATAATCAGGCTTAATTGAATTAAATTGTTTTATTTAATTATTTTATTTAATTAATTACCAATTTAAATAGTAAATCTTTCTTAATGGTAATCGAATTAACTAACTACAAACATTTGTAAATTGATCAAAATAATTTTTTTTCAAAATTCAATACATAAGTTCAGGAAAAAATAAAGGTTTTTTTTGTAATGTTAATTTTTCGTACATGAAAGAAGTTTTTGTGGTTTTTTTTTGCTAGCCAGTTTTTTTTGTTCTTATAAAACCAAAAACCAGCGTAATTTATTCGATTTCATTGAAAAAAAAGACACACATTTGAATGAAAAAAAGTTATCGTATATATTTTTTTCATAGTATGTTAATTAAATTTCTATCGGGCCGACTTGTCCTATAGTGGTCCGAGTTGTCTTACGAACCGGGCCGACTTGTCTCGAAAATCGGCCCGAGTAGTCCCGGGCCGAGTTGTCTTCGGGCCGAGTTGTCTGGATACCTATGCATCAGGTCAAGGCGGAGTGCAGAGTACCACATTTGGGTCCCTGGGGGTCAGTCCCCACCCCCTAGCCTGTAAAATGTAGGCTAAAATAACAAAATACTTAATATTTTGAAAACCATTGTGATCCCCACCCTATAACCATATATATTATTACTCCTTATGATAAGACAAATCATTTGGTACCATAGGGGGGTCTGAGGGGGGTCATGCCCCACCCCCTCAAATGATAAAATACTAAATATTCTGAAAACCATTGAGATCCCCACCCTATAACCATATATATTATTACTCCTTATGATAAGACGAATCATTTGGTACCATAGTGGGGTCTGAGGGGGGTCATGCCCCACCCCCTCAAATGATAAAATACTGAATATTCTGAAAACCATTGAGATCCCCACCCTATAACCATATATATTATTACTCCTTATGATAAGACGAATCATTTGGTACCATAGGGGGGTCTGAAGGGGGTCATGCCCCACCCCCTCAAATGATAAATGCCCCACCCCCTCAAACGATAAAATACTAAATATTCTGAAAACCATTGAGATCCCCACCCTATAACCATATATATTATTACTCCTTATGATAAGACAAATCATTTGGTACCATAGTGGGGTCTGAGGGGGGTCATGCCCCACCCCCTCAAATGATAAAATACTAAATATTCTGAAAACCATTGAGATCCCCACCCTATAACCATATATATTATTACTCCTTATGATAAGACGAATCATTTGGTACCATAGTGGGGTCTGAGGGGGGTCATGCCCCACCCCCTCAAACGATAAAATACTAAATATTCTGAAAACCATTGAGATCACCACCCTATAACCATATATATTATTACTCCTTATGATAAGACAAATCATTTGGTACCATAGTGGGGTCTGAGGGGGGTCATGCCCCACCCCCTCAAATGATAAAATACTAAATATTCTGAAAACCATTGAGATACCCACCCTATAACCATATATATTATTACTCCTTATGATAAGACAAATCATTTGGTACCATAGGGGGGTCTGAGGGGGGTCATGCCCCACCCCTTCAAATGATAAAATACTAAATATTCTGAAAACCATTGAGATCCCCAACCAATAACCATATATATTATTACTCTTTATGATAAGACGAATCATTTGGTACCATAGGGGGTCTGAGGGGGGGTCATGCCCCACCCCCTCAAATGACAAAATACTTATTCTGAAAACCATTGAGATCCCCACCCTATAACCATATATATTATTACTCCTTATGATAAGACGAATCATTTGGTACCATAGGGGGTCTGAGGGGGGGGGGGTCATGCCCCACCCCCTTAAATGACAAAATACTTATTATTCTGAAAACCATTGAGATCCCCACCCTATAACCATATATATTATTACTCCTTATGATAAGACGAATCATTTGGTACCATAGGGGGTCTGAGGGGGGGGGGAGGTCATGCCCCACCCCCTCAAATGATAAAATACTAAATATTCTGAAAACCATTGAGATCCCAATCTTCCTCTTCTAATCAAATTTTTTGTCCGGAACATAACTTTTTTGTTTCTTGAGCTAGCCTCATGATATTTGGAAGGTATATGCATCAGGTCAAGGCAGAGTGCAGAGTACCACATTTGGGTCCCTGGGGGTCAGTCCCCACCCCCTAGCCTACATTATCTTGGAAAGGGTTGAAATCCCCACCCTTAAACCATATATTTTATTATTCATGATAACAAGACAAGTTGAATGCAGTATACATCTGAGCCCCGGGGGTCATCCCCTACCCCTCAAGACCAGAAACCTTAATTTATCTTAAAAATGGTTGAAATCCCCACCCCTAAACCATATATTGTACTACTCATGGTTACAAGACGAGTTGAATGCAATATGCATCTTAGCCCTGGGGGTCATCCCCACCCCCTCAAAATCAGAAACCTTATTTTATCTTAAAAATGGTTGGAATCCCCACCCCTAAACCATATATTGTACTACTCATGGTTACAAGACAAGTTGAATGTACTATACATCTTAGCCCTGGGGATCATCCCCACCCCCTCAAAATCAGATACCTTATTTTATCTTAAAAATGATTGGAATCCCCACCCCTAAACCATATATTGTACTACTCATGGTTACAAGACCAGTTGTATGCAATATACATCTTAGCCTTTGGGGTCATCCCTACCCCCACAAAATCAGAAACCTTAATTTATCTTAAAAATGGTTCAGATCCCTTCCCCAAAACTATATATTACCTTATTCATTCCTTGTTGAAGCACATATCTGTATGGAAGGGGAGACATCAGTTTTAGCGTGCTAAAACAGTCCAGCATGCTGGACTCCTGTGACAACAGTACCTCTAGTTATACTTTTTATTACATTGTACAGAATCTAGCATTTTAGCAGAAATGAATTGAAATAAAACGGACTATATCTTTTGATATCTCTCCGCGGCAATTGTGACGTGACTTCCAAGAGTGAAATAACGGCTGTTTTTTCACATGTGATTTATACTAGATTTTCTTTCACACGGATACTACTGTAAATCACCGGCTACAATGTAATAATATGTTTATGAATATTCTGATCTTATCTTTAAAGACATCATCATGTCGGAATTTCCATACAAACTCTTTGTTGACTCTACCGCTGCCACAAATCTGCTAGTAACATGTAATTTGCAAGTATTTTAGAACTGGCGAGAAATTGATATTTGAAAAATTACTGTCACGGAATTGACAAGTTGGAAAAGGAATACACACATGATCACATTTCGTCCTTATACAAACATTGTGAGTTTCAACTTTCTTCTTTTATGACATTAAAACCTGCTCTATATCATTTTGTGGTATTGCTTTATTTTCATCTTACACAGTTTTAGGGCCGTAGCACTGGACTCTCTGTTAATGGGCTTTGGATTTCCAGAACCGCTCACATCTATGAAAAAATGTTCTTAACATTCACAAAATAGTAGAAAAAAAGTACATGTATTTTTTAGGTCACAATGTACAATAAAGCGATTGTACCAACCTTATTACATTTCGTATGGGTAAACGAGTTCGTTTTTAAATTAACAGTGGAAATCTTGCATTTCAAACAAACAACAATCACGCCATGTATTATTGTTTTCAAACTGAATCTTTTTACTCTTTAGCAGGATCTGGTTGTCCAGGTCCTGTCATCCTTGATGCAACAGATACTGTGCAGTATTTGACAAGTCCAAATTTCCCGGATTCTTACGGAAAGTAAGTCTTATTAGTTATTGTGATACATTTATCTACAAATGATATTTTTTATTAAATGTTTAGAAATATGAAGATGAATTTTGAAAATGTTTATTAAGAGGGTACAGAACACCTAAGGGAGTTAACTCTTTAAAAATCAGCTGAACGTTTTAATCACATACTATTAGTAAAGAGAAATCAAGCTTCTCTATGATCAAACTTAGTGTTTGTCAAAATGCTATATATCCAATGAAATTATTGCCGTAAATTGTGTGGACCAATTTCTTCAAATTCTTATATTTTTGTCAACAGGTCAAAATAAATATTTTATCAAAATCTTATGAAAATTAAACGAGCCAAATCTATTTTAGTCAAAGTGTTGGGTACCCCCTTAAAATGTGTTCTTTCAGTTACTCCATATTGAGCAAATTAAAAAAAAAATGTACAATGTATATACATGCAATGTATCAAAATTGGTTTCAGAGAATATTTATTTTCACTAATATGTGAATATCACTGCTGATGATCTCCACCTCCCCAAGTTTGCCTACTGGAGTGAAAATGCTACTCAAGATAAATATTCAAGGTCAGATATATGGATCATTAAGGTAAGGTACACACAACCTTATGCTGATGTTTAATACCAAGAGACAGCATGAAAAGATGAAAACATTCTAATTAATACCATGTTGTTACCAATAGTCTTCCTCGTTACATCTGATTGGATTTGAATGTGGTTTTGTGACATCGATGTCCTATAAATCTTACTTTTTCAAATTACCTTGACAGTTATATAAAGCAAAATATAAAACACACAATTCTTGCTTAAGGATGATCGCTGGTCTAATAGGAAATAGATAGGATTTGAAATAGGTGTTTTAGTTTGAGAGAACATATGAATAGTAAACAAATAAGCAAGAAAAAAATATAGGTTCATGTGCTCATTTTAGAGCTATAATGCCTTGAAAATGTGCAGGAAATGGGTTTACTCTGGATTTTTCATTGTCTTTGCATTGACAACTTCATTCTCTCAAAGATATATGAAAAAATAAAAAGGATTTTATACAATTTTGTCAAATACCATTTTAAGGATATATGATTGAATTATAAAAGAAAAAGTGGGGGTTCATGGGCAAAAAATTACGTTTAAGAAATGGATAAACCCGAGGATTCCGAAAATTTGAAAAAGACCAAAACATGACCAGCGAGCATCCTTAACAGGGGCTTGTTACTCGAGGCATTATCATGCCATAAGTCGTTGATCCTGTATTTTGTTTTTTACTGCTTTCTTATTCACAGATTCTGAAGAATTTTTAATGTAATATTTTTACAGAAACGTGGATTGCGAATGGAGACTAAAATCAACTGCCTCATCAAACGTTAATATTTCCATCATATTTTTAAACCTGGATTCCAGTGTATCAGAATGCTATCATTACCTTAGAATTCATGGTATGTTACATTTACATATTCAGTTTCTATTACGACATAATAAAAAAAGAAAAAGGAAGCCGAAGGGCATGGGGTAACTATAAGACTTACCTTTGTTTCAAAAGAAAGAGGGAATAAATCTTTAACATTAAAAACCTCTTTATGATAAACAAAGTATCAATCTTCCCACAACTAAATGACATAACTACTTACATATACGAAGGATTTCTGACTGGTGTTTAATATCACCCTGTCAGCCATTTTAATATTTGTACTTAAAAGTAACATTGCCGCGGTATCGCTAAATAAAATAGAGATGTATCAAACAATTCTACTCCAACCGTTGGTCCGAGATATTCTCTTTTCGTTCAGGTGAGAAAAGTTTCCCTACGTATTTGGATTTTTGTCAAGTTTGGATTCTGCATCAAGAATTAATCAACAACAACCGTTCTTTCATATTTTTTCAGGTATAGGCGACTTTTGCCAGTCGTATGACAGTGGAAACAGTGATGACTATCCAAATACTGCACCTACATTTGATATATATTTTCACAGTGACAGTTACAACCCAAAGACTGGATTTGTTTTGAAATATATTAGGGACAATGTTACAACAGATGAGTCCACTACGAAGGTAATATCAATACAAACACAAAGTCAAAGCTAGGGGTACATTGTAGTTTTAGTTCCGGAAAATGTGTGTAAAAATCTAGAAACAGACCTTCAAGGTTGGAGAACAGTAATAAAAAATATATGCTTCTTGTATCACGATTCAGTATTATATGTAGTTGCTAATACATGTACGTAGTTTTATGGAGCTACTACGATCATTGGTACAGTAATTTTGGGAAATAGAAAAAATATCAAAGTATTTTAGGACAAAATTCATAACGAAAAAACAGGATCGGAAAACCTTCCGTTTTGATTAAGATAATTGAAAAAATATTATGTACAAACAGCTACATATCAATTGATTCTACCGGCGACATAATTCACAAGCAGTACTATCGTTTTTGTATGGCAATGTGTATATACGTAAATACAGAATTAAAAAGGTACAAATTAATTTTGTAAATTAAACTTATTTCATGATCAAATTTGAAAATTACTTTTTTTTTCATTTTGAAAGAAATACAATCATAACATATCCGTACCATTCGTTGAGTTAAAAAAAAGATGTGTTGTAGCTAGGTTTTAATGACAGAGGAAAAGTCTTTCATCCAATTTAGCACTGACTTACCTCAGTTCAAAGTGGTACTGAATTTACATTGGTAAAAAAAGTAGACCGTGCTTCAAATTGATAATTCTTCTGATTCGAATTCTCGGTAAATCCCCGGTGATGCGGTTCGAATCCAAAGTACAATCTTTAAATCTATGGTTGAAACCACGACTGACCTTAAAACATACATGTCTGCAATCGAGTTAACTGTTATGACATTACCAGCAAATCAGGTAACCGCAACAGAAATCTCTACTCTGCAGACTGCATGGACTAGTTCCGAACTACCCACGACAAGGCAGGCTACAACAGAAATATCTACTGTGCAGACTAGTTCCGAACTATCCACCTCCAGGCAGGTCACAACAGAAATATCTATTCTGCAGACTACCTCCGAACTATCCACAACAATACAGGCCACGACAGAAATATCTTCTGTGCAGTCTAGTTCCGAACTATTCACGACCAGGCAGGCCACATCAGAAGTATCTACTGTGCAGACTACTTCCGAACTATCCACCTCCAGACATGCTACAACAGAAATATCTACTGTGCAGGCTAGTTCTGAACTGTCCACCAAAAGGCATTCTACGACAGATATATCTACTATTCTGACTAGTTCCGAACTATCCACGAAAATTCAGGTCACGACAGAAATATCTAATACGCAGACGAGTTCCCAACTAACCACAACCAGACAGGCTACAACAGAAATATCTACTATGCACATTAGTTCAGAAATAACCACAGCCAGACAGGCCACGACAGAAATGTCTACTCTGCAGACTAGTTCCAAACTATCATCAACCAGTCAGGACATAACAGAAATATCCACTATGGAAAAAAGTACAGAACTACCCACAACAAGACATGCAACAGGTACGCAATTTTTATTTCGATGTTCAGCCAGGTGATATTAAAAATACTGCTCTAACTTCTAATAGAGAAGAATAAGGAGATGTGTTACCGTACAATATGCAAATAAAAAAGGTTCAAGAGAAGCCGAACCAACGACTTTAATATAACAGTATTAATCCACAATCCAATAACACTAAGACCAATTAATGACAGAATATTAATATATCAAAATACAGATCATCAGAATATTTCAATGCTTTTGAAAAGGAAACACCTTATGATATGTAATTGCAGTCAATAATCGATTTAAGAACAATAACAACAAAAAAAAAATAATAGTAAAAAAAAAAAAACTACCACTTACATTACCCTTACTTACAATGACAGGGAAACAGGCCAACAAGTGTAAGAAATGTCTACCAATTTTGACATTTTAATTAACTGTTTGATTACCGTTCACTGGCAAATATTTCATGGTTATTCGGAATAAATTAGTCATTATATATTAAACGACGTACAACAACTATCACAGCTATATATCCAGATACTATCGTACTTTTACATATCTTCAGGGTAAAATATAAATATATAATTACGTTAAACCTGTCGAATATTACAGGAAACAAAGAAAGGGGACAAATATACCTAAGGATGGATGATGAATTATTGTTTAACGTCCAGTGGCAACAAGGTGCATATCAGGACGAGAACATGTTGATATGATAATGAATATGATCCCTGCTTTGTACTAGACCGACACGCTAAGTCGGATTTTTAATGTGCTAGCTCACGAGGTAACTGTCCGCAGGAAGACATATCACCTCACTCGGACACATTATACTGACTCCGAGCCGACCAGTCTTTGCTCTTACTCCTAGATGCCGCGTGCTTGGCGGAGAAGCAGCAAATACCAATTTTAATGTCTTTGGTTTGACCCGGCCGGGGATCGAACCCGCGACCTTCCGCACTCGGGGCGAGCACGCCACTACGAGACCACCGAGGCGGTTAATATACCTAAGGAGCAATCCACAAAAACGTAATCCATTAGACAGACAAATCCCGGGAAGACAAATGAACAACCACAAGCACAACAAATAAACACTGAAAACTATAAACCAATGAACAACACGAACTCCTATAAAAACCAGCAGTGACCCCAGGTGCTCCGGAAAGGTAAGTAGTTCCTGCTCCGTATACGGCACCGTCGTGAAGTTCAACAAAGTCAATCCGGTGGTAGTCACAAATTGGTGGAGGTATATGAAATGATACGACACTGGGAACAGGTCCAACATCATCTTAGATATTGGAACACTGTAACGGTCAATCAATTCGCGATGACGACCTTAAAATTGTCTAAGTAATGACATCAACATATCCTTGATAAAACCCTGGTTAAGAAGCTTTTGTGACAGCAGTAATCCTATTGGTCGAAAGTCATGGTAACTCACGCATGCCCTTGAATATCGGATAAGCTGAGAAACATAGACGCCACATGTAGGCGATGCTGGTATATTGCTACTCAAGAAGAGAAAGTTAACAATAGGAAAGTCGAATTCATCAAGTTTGTCATAAAGTTTTGTCTTCAGATGTCCCTCGTTGTCTATTTCGAAAAACAAATCCAAATATGAAGCGGACTTTGATGTATCTGGTCTATGCATTCCAGTAAATGTAAAAACTGGTGTAAATGTATTTAACATTCACTGGATTTTATTTCAAAATTTTTCATTGTTATTCAGGATGAAAATAAATCAATCAGTCATTCTAATATGCATGATCCTTCAAATGCTTTCAGTATATATCCGTGGTAAAATATGGATATTTAGATTCCAGCGTCAGAGTCGTCAGACGGCGTTTTTGGCATAGTAAAGTTTCCCACAAGTTTTAACGACGTCAGAGTATAATTTGCGTTGTGTAATTGCGTCTTTGTGTCTGAATACTTTTGTTGCGGTGTTTCGAAATGTCGCAGAAACTGTCCTATTTAAAAAGAAATGATCCACCGTGCCTTGAAAATATCATGATTTTACCACTGTTAGGGCCTTAATGCCGGTATTTTACCACAAAATATTTGGCATAATGGGCCTACCCGTGGGAGAAACATGATACGTATGTTGCAGCGATTAAAAAAAGTCGTATAAACTGTCCTATTAAAAAAGAAATGATTCACGGTGCCTTGAAAATATCATGATTTTACCACAGTTAGGCCTTAATGCCGGTATTTTACCACAACATATTTGGCATAATGGGCCTACCCGTGGTAAAAACAGGATACTTATGTTGCAGCGTTTCAAAATGTCGTAGAAACTGTCCTATTAGAAAAGAAATAATTCACGGTGCCTTGAAAATATGATGATTTTACCACGGGTAGCCCCTTAATGCCGGTATATTTGGCATAATGGGCCTAGCTGTGGTAAAATCAAGATATTTTGAAGCCACCGTGAATTAATCTCAAACAAGTGCTGAATATAAATCTACCAAGTTCAAGGCTGGAAAATTTAATTCGAACAGGAAAACAGGGTAGATTATTCAGGTCACGCATCATATTTCAAGCCCCTAATCCTTAGTCTAGTATGGCTTGCCTTGGACCAATAACTAAGCCAATATGAAAAACCGTAAGCAATAATATTCTTTTATTAAAAGATCGAGGTTTATTTCTAGCTTTATTTGTAGATAATACTTCAGACATTGTATCGATTGGAATAATATGCGGAAGCCTTGCAAGTATTGTCGTTCTATGCATCACCATTGGTGTCGTTATGTACCTTTGCATTATAAAAAAGAACACACATGTACCACAAGAATGCAATTCTATTTCTCAGAGGTCATCTTTTGAATTTACATATTTTCCCTCTCAATCACTCACACCAAGATGGGTATCAATGTGGGATGCATTTAGAATACCAGGGTATCAGCCAACATTCCAGCCGAGGAAACAGACTGTACCAAACTGGGTAAAAATACTCGATCAGTTTGAGAAGGCTGGAGAGTTTTGAGATTTTTGTGCAAAATAAAAACAAATTCTGATCTACTGATGTAGAGCTTTGGTCTTTTTAATTCTAGTTATGATACCATTATAATAAACCTTACTAAACCTTATACAAAAATAATATTTAATTTGAAAACAAATCGCACAAGTGATATACATACAAATGTTATCAGTCTTAAAATGTATAAGGCATGAATGGAAAAGCACAAAATGCAGGATACAGTAATATCTAAATTTATTTAGAGATGTCAAAGGGCACATATAATTGTCAAAGATTCAGTGACATTCTGGGAAATTTACATTTATTTACATTCCTACTAACAAATTTTTTTAACTTCAATTAGGTTTAAAAAAAACAATCCAAAGATACTAATATTAGATATAGTAAATTTATACTATGCTATATACGACGCATTTCAAGGAGGTACCTCTCATCAGCAGCATTAAAACCGAAACATTTGGAAGATCAAAAATCAAACTTATTTTAAACAAGAAGTATTCATAACCAAAATACCGAAATAGGAAGCCAAATTTCAGCTAAGGAGATCTACCATGTGCAATACAAGGAATGAACCCTTAGTATTTCTATTATGTTTTAACAAATCAATGAATAATCATGCCAGACAAGTCTGACGACTGGGTTGGCGAATACCTTCGGGACCTAGGATCTACCATGCAGAGGCATCGTCCCAGGAGTTTCAAAATAACAATCCAAAGATACTAATATTAGATATAGTAAATTTATACAATTTCATAGCAAACACCACAAAAATGTTTTACGCGTTTCAACGGTCATTTTCGACATCAAGATCTTACACTTTGCACTTTCAAAAACAATTTTCATCAAATAGAAACCACAATTAAACTACACAAAAAATTACATTCATTAGGTAAGCTCATAACCAAAACTTTGAACACCAAAACGTAAACACCATAACATTTTAAGCAATTACAACTAAAAGTGCCTAAACAGTTCAGTCAAAATTTAGGTAATGTCTTCTTTGTCTGAGAGAGTTGAAGTAAATACCAAAATGGATAACAGGAAAGGCCAACCATGACATACCAATCAATCAAAAGACAGAACCGCGACAAAATAAGAGAGCAGATGGTCTGACCTGGTACATATATCGAACTTTCCGCTTATCTATTCCGACACTCTGGTATATAAAACATACTATAAAGCTAATACAGCATCAATCAACAAGTTACCGCTTTCTAGAACTGCAAAGCATACTTTTGATAACAGAATCAGAATGTGCTCGCTTTAACTGTAAAACTAGCTAAGGTTCTCATAGTTGCTGGTTGGATACTGTGGCTCAGTTAAACGGAAAAGTCAGCAATAACACTCCCATTAAGGGTTTATCGCTATCTCGTCATAGAGTTCAATAGAAATCGACAATACTCGTGAGATGCCAGTATAAATCTAGTTTTCAAGTCATTGGGATAAAGAGCAATTTTACATAAATACACAAAATTTTATATTTATAGCGATAACTGTAAAAAGATCACATGTACAAGTACAAGTGCAAAGTTTCAGTGAGTTATTGGCGATACCTCTACATTTAATCACGATATTATAATAGAAATTAGGATGAGAAAACCCGTTCATTTTTATTGGTTTTCTGGAAGCCGGATATTTAGCTTTTTACAGGATTTCAAAAATTACCAGGTGAAAATTTCAACACGATAATCTTTTCATGTCATGTCAATGACTACATTGGCGGATGTTACTTTCACGTCTGCAGTTCACATAAATTAAGTAAAAGCTATCAGCAATCAGTCTGGTTGCATAAGATAAGCAAATCTACCCTATTCTCAAACATACACAAAACGTTACCTTGTAACATTAAAACTAATTATTATTACAAAGCTATGTTTTTGTTAAGTTTGCAAATTCACATGATGGTTGCATTGAATAGCTCCGGACTGTAACAAAAATTTGTTATTAATCTGTGCGCATTATTTATTCACGCGGGTGCTTCTTGCAAACCTATTAATTTTTTACAGGTAAGTCGCATGAATCTGAAACTTATCTGACAAAGAGGATTACTGCTGTCACAAAAGCTTATTAACCAGGCTTTTATCAAGCATAAGTTGATGTCATCACTTAGAAAATTTTACTGTCGTCATCACGAATTTATTGACCGTTACAGTGTTCTAACATCTAAGATGATGTAGGACCTAATCTCACTGTCCTAACATTTCATGTGCCTCCACCGATTTGTGACTTCCACCGGATTGACTTTGTTGAACTTCACGACGTGTGCGTATAAGGATCAGGAACTGCTTACCCTTCCGGAGCACCTGGGTTCACTCCTGGTTTTTATAGGAGTTCGTGTTGTTCATTGTTTTTTAGTTTTCAGTGTTTATTTGCTGTGCTTGTGAAGGAGTTAGGATCTCCCATCGTTATTAAAAATAGGAAATAATCAGTCAAATAATACTTGCATCTTCTCTTAAACTATTTCGCCAATTGAGACACAACTTTTATGGAATGTTATTTACGTGGCCTACATTCAAAATTCCAACGACTCTGACCCCCAACCAAAGTGGCCACCATAGCCGAACCTACCATAAGACCTTCAGTTATTGGAAAGTTCTTTGCGATTCTTATTCTCGTACGACCGAGTCAATTGCATGACCATTAGGGATAGACTTTCAGAATTAAATACACGAGTGTTGACTGGGATGACCAACCAAGATTGCCACCAAAGCCGTTGCTTAATATTTAACATATGGTCATATTAGAAAATTTACATCGTTTTACCGGAACAAATAAAATGGAAATGATCCTAACGTTTTTTTCAAAATATATCCAATGATCTGGACTGCCAATTAAGTTGTTCAGTGCATCGGAAAATTCAATTAAAGATCTTTTGATCTAAACCACTGAACCTGAGGAACCAAGGTTGGAATTAATGCTTTTTATGTTTTCATCTTCTACAAGTATATCCGATGAGTTGGACTCTATCCATTGGGAGAACAAAAAACCTAAAGTTCTTCTTGTCTGAAAAACGGAGTCACATTGAATCATTCTTGCCAGCAACGGTTCTAAGGTGGTCTTTATCTAAAAGCCTTCCTTCATGTGGGCAAATAAAATCCAGATAAGCATTTCATTAATATATTTAATATTCATTATTCGAATGAATTTTGTTACTTAAAAGGTAGTTAATTACTACATTGTAAAAGTTGTAACTGTATTAAAATTGTTTTGTTCCTGAGATGTCAACCAAATGCTTTATTTACGGAACTAAAATAGAACATGTGTGGGGTTATTGTTCAGTATATAAAAAAGAATTCATGTACACGACACAAAAATCAAGAGAACTTTTAGCAAGGTTCTTCAGCTGAGAGCCGCCAGATTTCAGTTGAGTCATACCTTACAAATATACCAAGAGGGTTCTTAGCGTTGAGGCAGAATTTCGTGTTACTCCTTTGGTTGTTGGATTTATCATTATGGAACTTTCGGGGTCACCATGACAAAACATGTTTGGTTAACTGTTTCGTAAAGACATCTCCTGCTTGGGACTTACTTAGGTATTGATTACTTTCTTTTATTAATTATCCATTAAGTTTGTTTTGCATGCATGCGTATCATTTTTAAACAGTGTTGTTACAATCAAAATGACCCGTTCGAAATATCCTTATTGACTTTTTAACCCCAATATGACAAACTATATTTAATAAGAAAAATGATCACCGTTGGCATCCAATCATTGAAAAAAGATACGTATTAATATACTAAAATAATAGTTATATTAAGAATTAGAATGGGTATTTCAATAATTTAACTGATTAAATGGAACATTTTTGATAAACGTGTAATTTTTGAATATTTGGGATTAGATATTGAAGATTAACAAAGGTATGGAATTTGTGATTACCTAATTGTTTATTATTTAGATTGGCATAGTTATTTATTAAATGGCATTTGATAAGATTTAGTCGTTTTAACAAATTAACAGTTCCGCCTTATTTCAAAGATCAGTCCGTTCCCATTATTTCTTATACCTATACTACATCCATTGCATCAAAAATATTCAATCACAAACGTGCATTGCAGGACCTCAAAATCTCAAAGCTAAGCCACAGGATTGTTCATGCAACAGTTCTCCATTCAAATATAGTCCTGCTGGCCATGTCATCACAGGAGACTTAAATATCATAGACAATGAGTCTCTTCGTGATATCCTTGCAAAAGGTCCTAAGTATCGCGAACCCTCATCCATAAATTGGAAATATAATTTCAAACTACTGATGGATGCTGTGGAGGACTATGCCAGAAAATGGACCAAACGTGAACAAGAGCCACTAGATTCACTTTCAGAGTGGATTAAAGCTGTGAGATCGTTGATACAAGTCCGAATTGATAAACTTAGAAGGTCTATGAGTAAAAAAGGAACATCAGTCTTCAGCAACCCCGATGCTGCCAAGACATTGTCCGCAATTCATGACAAATATGTTGTTGTTCCTGCAGACAAGGCCCCTAATAACATCGTTTTTGTATGCAAAAGCTACTATATTCAATGCTTGATTAATGAACTAGGGATTGCTAGTTCACTTGACAACCCTACCTATAAAGCTACTACACTTTCAAAGGAAGAAATAACCGACAATCATAGATCAGTCTTGTCGTCATTTGGTATTTCCATCAAAGATGATGATCTTGATCTTCCTACCTTGTATTGGATACCCAAGTTACATAAGTGTCCATACAAACAACGCTTTATAGCTGGATCTGCCAAGTGTTCCACCAAACCATTGTCTCAACTTCTAACTTCTATTTTAACAGCTGTCAAAACGTTCCTCCAAAGTTATTGTGAGACAAGCTATTCAAGAAGTGGTACCAATCAAATGTGGATATTAAAGAACTCCAAAGACTTAAAGGATATTTTACGATCCCGGTCCATTTCAGTCTGTAACAGCATAAAAACATTTGATTTCTCTACCCTCTATACCACCATTCCTCATTCACAACTGAAAGAGAAGTTGAAAGATCTAATCCATCGATGCTTTCAAAATAAAAATGGCAACAACATATACACATACCTTGTCATTGGTAGAGATAAATCATACTTTGTTAAAAACCACTCTAATCTAACAAAAAATATACAGAGGACGAAATTGTCCTGATGATTGAATTTTTCATCGACAACGTATTTGTTCAATTTGGTGGACGTGTTTTCCAACAGACAATTGGCATTCCTATGGGTACTAATTGTGCGCCACTACTGGCCGACTTGTTCCTTTACTCATATGAGGCAGACTTCCTTGACGGGCTTCTTAAGGAAAAACAGAAGAAATTAGTCCGTACCTTTAATTTCAGCTTCCGCTTCTTAGATGATGTCTTATCACTCAACAATTCACGTTTTGGGAATTTCTTGCATCTCATCTATCCCAATGAGCTCAAAATTAAGGATACAACAGACACTACCAAGTCTGCATCTTATCTTGACCTTCACCTCGAAATTGACACCAGAGGAAGGTTGAATACAAAACTTTACGACAAACGGGGTGACTTTGAATTTCCAATCGTCAACTTCCCATTTTTGAGCGGCAATATTCCAGAAGCGCCGGCGTATGGAGTATATATTTCACAACTCATGCGTTATTCCAGAGCTTGTGACATATACACTGACTTCCTGGACAGAGCCCGGCTTCTGACAGAAAAATTGCTCAGACAGGGGTACGTTGCTCCTAAGCTGAAGTCATCCTTATTAAAGTTTTATGGGCGTCATCATGACTTGGTTGACAGGTATGAAAAAACCGTTTCCCAAATGAAAATGGACCTGTTCATTGATATTATCCCTTCCGCACAACGGATTTGACATGGACAGCAGTGTGGGTGTCCTGCAGGAAGCAGAGACTGCTTACTCCTCCGGAGCACCTGAGTCTACCCCCGGTTTTTTGGTGGAGTCCATGTTGTTCATATGTTTTTAGTTTTTAATTGTAGTGCATGTATTGTTTTGGTCTTGTCTTCGTTGTTCTCCGGAGTTTGTCAGTTGTTACGATTTTTCTCTCCTTCGAATATCCCTTTGGTATTTCTTGACTTTACTTTCTACAGTCGAGATAGTTAATCGCTCAAATTCAGGCATTGATAATAAACTTGTAGGTTTTTATCTTTGTGTTGTTTTTTTTTATGAAAAGTCTTTTTATAGAAAATCCTGGTGCGGGATTTTCTCGCTGCGTCAAAGACCCATTAGTAGCCGTGAGCTCTCGTCTGCTGCTTGGTCGGGTTGTTGTCTCTTTGACACATTCACCGTTTCCATTCTCTATTCTATAACAGAACAACACATTTAAGCCATTGAACAGTTCCAAGCTCCTACCCAACACTGCAATGTTCCTACAGTGTACTGGTTTCCCAAATTACATAAAAATCCATACAAATTACGTTTTATTTCTGTCTCTGGCAAATGTACTAACACTAAATTGTCTGTCCTTTTTAACAAGTTCTCTTACTTGTATAAAAGAACTTATCACTACTAAGTAATTATTGTGACAAAGTTTATGACAATTCAAGCATCAACTCCATTTCGGAGTGTGAAAATTTCCTTAACTTTTTGGATAAATTGCAAACAGTAACTCATCAAGTAACTGCTGTGGACAGTTATGATTTTTCTACATTATATACAACCCTCCCTCATGATCTTATCATAGAAAAATTGTGTGCATTTATTAACTGGTACTTTGAATCTCCTAGTTTAAATTATATTTGTTGTAACAGTTTTAAAGCATTTTTCAGCCATACAAAGTATTCAAATTACAGTTGCGATGACATGGTCAAGGCCCTACACTTCTTGCTGGACAACATTTTTGTTCGTTTTGGCAATACTGTGTATCGACAGGTCATTAGGATTCATATGGGTACAAACTGTGTTCCTCTTATTGTGGACTTATTTTTATATTGTTTTGAACAGTCTTTCATGAAAAAACTCGTTAAAGGTAAAATACAGAATTATGGTAAATTAATTTCCATTTTTAACAATAATTGCAGGTATCTTGATGATAGACTTACTGTTCATATCCCCAAGTTTCTTAAATATGCAAATTACATTTATCGAAAAGAGCTACATTTGAACAAGCTAATAAGAATAGTAAATGCTGTTCGTTTATAGATCTTACTTTAAATATCGAAAATGTACGTACAAGAATGTAAACATAGGCTTATGACCATGCACTTCATTTTTAGGAATCCGGACTTAAAAAATAAAAATAACTTTATTTATTGCAGAAAAAACAATGACCATTCAATTATGAATTATAGAGAATTATAAAGCATAGACATTTACCAATATGTAAATGTTAAAATACATAAAGAACCATTTGTATTCATGTTGACATAAAAGAAAGAAAACAAATAACACCAACAGTACTCCAGATATTATATGTTTTGTTTGTTTGTTTAGTTGGGATTTAACGCCGTTTTCAGCACATTTGGCTATTTCGCGGCGGCCAGTTTTTATTGGTGGAGGAAGCCGGAGTACCCGGAGAGAACCACCGACCTTCGGTAGGAAAATTGGCAATCCTTGTCAATTAAGATCGCAGTCGAACACACCCCGCCACAGTTGAGATTCGAACTCACAACCCCAGCCTTGACAGGCTAGTGATCATTAGTAGTTATGACGAACTACTTAGGCCACTGAGGCCCCGATATTATGTGTTCAATTTGAAGCACTACCTTCGGTAGGAAAATTGGCAATCCTTGTCAATTAAGATCGCAGTCGAACACACCCCGCCACAGTTGAGATTCGAACTCACAACCCCAGCCTTGACAGGCTAGTGATCATTAGTAGTTATGACGAACTACTTAGGCCACTGAGGCCCCGATATTATGTGTTCAATTTGAAGCACTATAAATGTAAAAATGCAGAAATTATAACTTTTAAGCTAAAGTTTAAGCCAAAAATATGAAAAGCAAGTATAATATCCCCAAAAGACATGCGGTTAGAACTAACTGAAATTTGACAGTTCTCTGGTATTTATAAACTTACTGTGCAACATTTTAGTTGGATTTTGGTCTTGAAACAGTGTCTGCCCTTATAGGTCATTCATGGACGAAAATAATTCTGTTTGCACGAGAGAAAGATAAAAATATATCAAACATTTTGTAACAATTGTATTTTATCAGTTTCAGTTACTTTTTCGAAATCCTAGCATTAATTCAAGCATTGTTAGGGTGACTATCCAAATGCTGTTAAAGTTTCCTTTGAGTTCATCTGGGTACAAATTTAAGCAGCAGTTTATCTTTCTCTGCCAAATATCTACAGATCACCAAATAATATTGTAATAATTTCCGTAAATAGCTTAATTTCGAAAAGGTCCTTTGAAATACACAGAAAACTTCATTAACCATGATAATTAACTTTGTCACATATCTGCGTAAAAATGTCAGCAATAATAGAGCATGCAAAGATAAAACAATATAACCTACACTTTGAATCAGATAGTGTGATACTTTTGACTCTCTTAAGTTTGCATTGAAAGAAAAACTAATAATAGAAAGCAAATAACACCCCCGATGAAAAGTTAAACCATGACATAGATATGGCAAAATGCTAATGAGGATACGTTGCAGTTGAAATACATTTCAGATCTTATTAAAGCTGCTTCTTTTTGGCAACTGTTTAGAAAAGGGTTAAACAATGTCCATTATGTCACATGTATGTTGTAGACGCACTTCATTTTATTACATTTATTCAGGATTAAACTTGGCATATGTGGTATGTACTAGTTTGAAACTAGATTTGTAGAAAAAGACATAACCGAACAAGTTAAAGCCACGGAACATTTCCAAGCTCCTGATGAACACTGCAATGTTCCTACGATGTACTGGTTACCCAAATTACATAAAATCCATACAAATTTCGTTTTATTTATGCCTCTAGCAAATGTACAACCACTAAATTCTCTGTTCTTTTAACAAGTGCTCGTACTTGTATAAAAGAACTTGTCATTAATTATCGTAACAAAGTTATGAAATTTCAGGCATACATTGTTTTTGGAGTGTGAAAATTTTTCTCAACATTTTGGATAGATTGCAAACATTAAATCATCAGTATCTGCTGTGGAGAGTTATGATTTTTCTACATTATATACAACCCTACCTCACCATCTTATCAAAGAAAAATCGGGTACACTTATTAACTGGTGTTTTGAATCTTCTGGTTTAAATTATATTTTTTGTAACAGTTTCAAAGCAATTTTCAGCCATAAAAAGTATACAAATTACAGTTGCTGGACAAACGATGACATGGTAAATGGCCAACACTTCTTCCTGGACTGTTTTGTTGGTTTTGGTAATAATGTGTATCGACATGTCATTGGAATTCCTATGGGTACAAACTGTGCTCCTCTTATTGCCGACTTATTTTTATATTGTTATGAACAGTCTTTCATGAAATAACTCCTTAGGGGTAAAACACAGAATCACGATAAATTAATTGACATTGTTAACAATAATTGCAGATATCTTGATGATGTACTTACTGTTGATAATCCCGAGTTTCTTAAATATACAAGACATTTTATCTAAAAGAACTACATTTGAACAAAACTATTAAGTATAGTAAATGCTGTTCTGTTTTTAGATCTTACTATAGATATCGAAAATCGAGAGATACGTACCTAAATTTATGACAAAAGAGACGATTTTAATTTTCCAATTACTAGCTTCCCCTTTCTTGATGGAGACATGGCTTTGGCACAATCGCACGGAGTGTACATATCACAGCTTTTTAGTTTTGTAGGAATTTGCTCTCGGCTAGAAGATTTTAACGAGTGAAACTATACGATTACTAAAAAACTTTTATTACAGGGTTATAGATTTCACTAGCTGCTTAATGTTTTTCAAAAGTTTTATAATAGATACCAAATATTTTATCTAAATATCCAGCTTCCAGATAGCACTTATCATGAACAAGCTTTCACATCCTAGTTTCTACTGTAATATCGTGAGTAAATGCAAAAGCCTCGCTAGTAACCCACGGAAACGTTGTGGCTACTTAAGATCTTTTCACAGTGAGGCTTACAAATATGATTATGTGCAATTCTGTAAAAATTGCTCTTTTTCCAAATATCTTGGAGACTTTAAATTTATACTTGCCTCTCACGAATACTGCCGATTTCTATTGAACTCTACGACGAGATAGCATTAAACCCTTTATGGAAGTGTTATTTCAGATTTTTTCGTTTAGTAGAGCGACAATATCCGATTAGCAGCTATGATAGCCTTAGCTAGTTCTACACATTCTGACCATGCTATCTATATTATGTACCGTCCACTTTAATTATAAGTTCTAGCAAGTAGTCACCTTGTGGTAATCATACTCTATTGGTTGTTATTGTGTGTTTTATACACCAGAGTGTCAGGATAGATAGGGGAGTTTTGGGGACCCATAAAACCGGTTTAACCTCACAACTTTTCAGTGTCTCTAGTAAGTCAGACTATCCTGACTCTCTGTTGTGTTCATGTTAGTGTTTTGTACTCTTTTATGTTATTTTGTTGTACGGCGTTTTGTCAGTTTGGTTGCTTTGATTGATTGGTATGTTTTTGTTGACTTTTCCTATTATCCATTTTGTTGTTTATAATACTGTTGACTTGTCATAATTTTAAGCAAAATTATCTCAAGGATTTCTAATGTCTTTAAATTTCAATGTTTCCGCTGATAAATGTAATACACTGAATTTTCCCAAACTGCGCAAATTAGGACATATAAAGGACATATATACCTAAGGAGCAATCAATAAAACGTAATCCATTGGACAGACAAACCCGGGAAGACAAACGAACAACCACAAGCACAACAAATAAACACAGAAAACTAAAAACAATGAACAACACGAACTCCTATAAAAACCAGGAGTGAACCCAGGTGCTCCGGAAGGGTAAGCAGTTCCTGCTCCGTATACGGCACCCGTCGTGAAGTTCAACAAAGTCAATCCGGTGGAAGTCACAAATCGTAGGAGGCACATGAAAGGTTACGACAGTGGGAACAGGTCCAACATCATCTTAGATATTGGAACACTGTAATGGTCAATCAATTCATGATGACGACCGTAAAATTTCTTAAGTGATGACATCAACTTATCCCTGATAAAACCCTGGTTAAGAAGCTTTTGTGACAGTAGTAATCCTTTTTGTCGAAAGTCAGGGTAACTCACGCATGCCCTTGAAAATCGGATAAGCTGAGAAACGTAGACGCCATATGCAGGCGATGCTGGTATATTGCTACTTAATAAGGGAAAATTAACAATAGGAAAGTTGAAGTCATCGTGTTGGTCATAAAGTTTTGTCTTCAAACGTCCCTCATAGTCTATTTCAAGAAACAAATCCAAATATGAAGCGGACTTTGGTGTATCTGTAGTATCCTTAATTTCAAGCTCACTGGGGTAGATAAGATGTAGAAAGTCTTGGAATTTGTCGTTATTTAACGACAACACATCATCTATATAACGAAAAGTGAAATTAAAGGATTGGGCTAGTTTCTTTTTGTTTTCACGTAGTAACCCTTGAATGAAGTCCGCTTCATATGAGTACAGAAACAGATCGGCGAGGAGAGGAGCACAGTTGGTTCCCATTGGAATGTCGATTGTTTGTTGAAAAATTAGACCGCCTAATTCAACGAATATGTTGTCTATGAGAAAATCTAACATGTTTGTAATTTCATCTTCAGAATACTTTTTGTCAGAATCAGAGTGGTTCTTCACGAAATAAGACTTTTCTCTACCTAGAACAAGGACTTTATACCTGCGTGTCCCATTTTTCTTGAAAAAACATTGATGAACTAGTTGCTTTAAGCGATCTTTTAATTGAGAATGTGGTATGGTAGTGTAGAGTGTAGAGAAGTCGAAGAAGAGAAGAAGTGTATATCAGTAATCGGCTAATCTATATCGTCTAGATCATGTGGATATTTCGTTGATCACGTAGAATTTCATTTTTGTCATCTCCTTCGAAATAATCAATATAGATCATTTTGAACGTGGTTTATCTTCCTTCTGGATATAAATGTACCCACTTTTTCAGTTTCGTTTTTTTTCCATTTTCGGAGATAATGCTTTAAGAAAGGCTGTATGTTTTGTGTCAAATAACGTCCTGTTATGATTTTCACTACCAACATTTGTTTCCAATTTATTGAAATTATTAACGAAAGGTCAAAGCTATGCCTGTCAGCGTTTATGACAATGCAAAGTTACGTCAGATAAAGTGCCATAAAATGGAATACAGATATGTTATGAAAGATTATTCTTCGAAATTTAGAACTAGGACTGAAGCATCACTGTTGCCTGGAAAGGATTATGCACATTGTGGATTCAGAGAAATTTGGACAAGAAAAAAAAAACCCATATAAATATTAGAATCGTTTGAAATATTATTATTATACACATTACTAAATCATGTATAAATTAAATATTTTTCTGTTAACCATACTAAATATATGAAATTACTGTCACTTGTAATTTTAACTATTTACACAATTAACATTTAAAAGGAAAATTACAATACTAATTGATATCGTAGTCATGCCTTCTTCATTGAATTTTCTATTTGTCATGTTCGTCGTTCGATCAAGTATAGTCTAAAATATCAAATTTCATGGTTATGTAATTTTTTTCAATTGAAAACTATGTAATATGCATGTTGTCGTATATTTATTTTATCAAAAATTAGTATTGATTGAAACATAATGAATCCACTGTATTGTATAAGGCCAATTTGCATTGCGTATATAATACATTTTTATATAATGAAGTTTCGTTTTGTTTACATAATAAAAGAATTATATCCAATTATTGATATTGTGTATAATCTTCTTATTTTATGCGTTTCTTTCTTCAAAGATATTGGGATAGAATTCAATAATTAATTTCAAGCTCACTGGGGTAGATGAGATGTCTAAAGTCTTCGAATTTGTCGTTATTTAACGACAACACGTCATTACATAACGAAAAGTGAAATTAAAGAATTGGGCTAGTATCTTTGTGTTTTCATGCAGTAGGCCTTGAATGAAATCTTCTTTATATGAGTACAGAAACAGATCGGCGAGGAGAGGAACACAGCCGGTTCAAACTGGAATGTCGACTGCCTGCCGAAAAACCCGACCGCCAAATTCAACAAACATGTTGTTCATGAGAAAACCAAGCATGTTTGTAATTTCATCTTAAGAATACTTTTTTTTCAAAATCAGAGTGGTTCGTCACGAAATAAGCCTTTTCTCTACCTAAAAATAGAAATTTATACCTGCATGTGCCTTCTTTGTTTTATAAAACATTTATGAACTAGTTGTTTAAATCGATATTTAAAATTAGAATGTGGTATGGCAGTGTAGAATTTACAGAAGTCGAATGTTTTTATGCTGTTGCATGTAGCCAAAGATTTTGATTTGGATATTGTAGTAATTTTTTTAGTATTTAAATATCTACAACTGATTGACGCCACTGGTGGAATATGATGTTCCACAATAATTCTGAAGGCCCTTTTTAATACATTTCAATATGAATGTTAAAGAATTCGAAAGACGTTTTGTAGAGCATTTAGCTGACCCAGCAATTTACCTTTGTTTTAATGGCTTCTCAAGTACGTTAGGAATCCAGTAAAGAGCAGGAAGGTCCATTTCTTCACCCTTTGTTGAAATGGAAAAGGAATGAAGAATGGTCTTGTTGTTATCAAGGACTTCTGCTTAGTGAGTGTGGTCGATGTATAAGTTGGGTTTCCCGCAGTGTTATCTATTCGGATCCACACTTGTTTCTAAGACAACTCAAAATAATAATTCTCAACGATGTTATTGGGGGTTTTGTCCGCTGGGACAATAACATATTTGTCTTGGAGGCGAGTCAAGTTTTTAACAACCTTAGGGCCTTTAAATATGGATGTAGCTTTAGTGCTCATAGACCCTTTGAGGTTTTTAATTCGAACCTCTTAATTAAATTCAGTCTCGGTATCTCTGACTTTGGTATCATGCTGCAATAGGAATGCCGAACTGTTATTGACTAAATTCTTTTGTCTGGTAATTCGTGAGCATATCCTTGATCGTATCGCTACGGTTATCTTTCATAAATTAAGGTCAGCCTTGGTATCACGCTGCAATAGGCATGCATAACTGTTATTGGCTACATAATTTTATTTCACAATTCCGCTTAGCTAAATTAAGGTCAGTCTTGGTATCAAGTTGACTTCGTTATCACGCTACAATAGGAATGCACAACTGTTATTGGTTAAATTATTTCCCCCTGTAATCCTTGAGCTCATCCTTGATTGTATCCCCGCAGTTATCTTTCAACTTGTGAAGATTATCACTCAAAATGCCCAACATTTTCAACTCGTTACCTTTCTTTCCGAGTGGCTATTTTTTCTCCCATATTCTTCATTCATCCCAATTTGGAAACCCTCGGATTTATTCATTTCACACGTCATTACCATTCCCACGCTTTCTTTATTGCTCAGTTTCAATACAGAAGCAGGCAAGTTAACAACCGACACAGGCTGATAGGTCAGTGATTTATCATCAGGTTCCTGGTCTTGTTTACATCGAAAAGAGGATTATCCTATGGCTATCCTGTGGGAAAAGGGATATAACCTATAACATTTAGTTTAATTAGAAAATGACTACCCTGTGTGAAAAAGAGGATAAATCATTACGTTTAATTTCATTTGATTCGAAAGTCTCATTAAGTATAACATTTTCTTCGGTGTTTGTAATCAATGACTATCCTGTGCGAAAAGGGGGATAACTTATAACACTTTATTTTATTTAATCCGAAGGTCACATTAGGTTAACATTTTCCTCAGTGTTTTTAAACAATGGCGATCCTGTGCGAAAAGGATGATAACTTATAACATTTTATTTAATTTGATCCGAAAGTCTCATTAGGTGAACATTTTCCTCAGTGTTTGTAAACAATGAGTTTCCTGTGCGAAAAGGGGGATAACTTATAACATTGTATATCATTTAATCCAAAGATCTCATTAGGTAAACATTTTCCTCAGTGTTTATAAACAATGACTATCCTGTGCGAAAAGGAAGATAACTTATAAAATTTTATCCTATTTGTATCAAACGAAGGCGAAGTTTTTTTTCCTATCCATAATTTATACAGTGTACAAATATGATAGACAAGGAACCTTTTTATACGTAAAATAAGAACAGATAAAATAAATAACTAGAAAATTTTAAACAAATTTAATAGATATTTTACAAAATCAACTTCAGTGTAATTGTGCTTCCAATTCGGCGATGTCTGACAAGGACTACATGCACATTGCAATCAATATTACACATGTTACAAAATTAAACATCTCTTACCATTTTATTTTAGAAATAAGGGGCTGATAATGGGATGGACCTTTAACTTTCAAAACTTTTTTTACTACTTATCTGATTTTAATGATTTTCTTTAAATGTTTTGCCATAAGATTTACAAAATAAGGTACAACAGGCATTTTTCTGCAACATCTGTCTTCGTATACAAAAGGATTATAAGGGGCCAAAATTAGCCATTTTGCAGGAAACTTATTTTTTATATTTTTCATCCTTTTTAGTGGAGTTTTTTTTTAGTCATTAATGGGTGCTTCCAATACTATGTCAACAAATTTATTCTATGTTTTATGGTTTTTAGCTCATGTGAGCTATTGCAATCACTTGGCGTCCGGCATCCGGCGTAACCTTTCCTATAAAGATCTTCTCCTCTTGAACCTGGGCCAATTTAGACCAAACTTTGGTTGAATGGTCCTTGAGTGGCAATATTTTGTAAACATTTATTTTTCAAAATTATGTCTGGCATCCCCGACTTCTAACCGACATGGCTGATGTTACTTAAAATTGGAAGGATGAATTTCAAAAATCTTCTATGAAACTATAAGGCCAATTGGAACCAGACTTAGCAGTAATGGTCCTTAGAAGGTTCTCTTTCAGAATTATGTCCGATGACCCGGACTGTCAACCAAGATGGCCACCACATACATGTACAAATATTTCTGTATTGCGGTTAATGTGAGCTACTGTTCATTTTTAGTGGTTGTTTAGTTTACTAGGTCCAAAACACGTATATTCTTTCTTACAAATATTTTATTTTCTGTATACATATCCAATTTTTTGTGAATGTCGCACAATATACAGTGCATGTCCTGTAGAACATTATCATTTGGTGTCTATAGGCTTTTTACTTGACGTTTTTCATTAAGTCAAGGGTAAACTTCATTAAATTAAAACACAAAATAGGAGTTGATGGATGGATGGATGAATTATTGTTTAACGTCCAGTGGCAACCAGGTGCATATCAGGACGAGAACATGTTGATATGATAATGCATATGATCCCTGCTTTGTACTAGACCGACACGCTAAGTCGGATTTTTAATGTGCTAGCTCACGAGATAACTGCCCACAGGAAGACATATCACCTCACTCGGACACATTATACTGACTCCGAGCCGACTAGTCTTTGCTCTTACTCCTAGATGCCGCGTGCTTGGCGGAGAAGCAGCAAATACCAATTTTAATGTCTTTGGTTTGACCCGGCCGGGGATAGAACCCGCGACCTTCCGCACTCGGGGCGAGCACGCTACCACGAGACCACCGAGGCGGTTAAATAGAAGTTGAAGCTATATGTTTAGCATTGATTAGCAGTTGACCATTGAAAGATACATATCTTAACAAAGTATGTTTTACATTTTAACAATATATATCTGTAACAATCACATAAATGCGTTGTGAACTGGTCGAAGTCGACATGTTTTTTAATTTACCCGCAAATGGCTAAAAATGTGATTTTTCGTGCATATGTTATTGTTTTATGGACAAGTCGACTTTACTCCAGAACATCTGACTTTTATAAGGTAACAGTATAGATGAGCCGAAGGAAATGTCATTCTAGAGAGTCTTATTCCAGTCTTTTTAGCAACTTCAAACTTTGATCACAGATACAAGAACTTGGCAATATTTTGTAAACATTTATTTTTCCCCATTTTAGTATCGATGATTTAAGTTTTTTAGAATAATTACATGCATAAATATTTCACTGGAAACAATAAAATTTTTTTTTTTCATATATGTATTAATAAAGTTTCATTTTTTAAGTAGAAAGGCTAGTGTATGTAATAGATCCAGTATATTGAGAACAAAAGAAGTGTCCTTAATAAGATGAAAGTGAATACTTTTTATGCACTCATACCTTGACCTGCATTGAACTGTACATGTATGTGACTTGTACGAAAATCCACACAATTCAGAACTCCATGGCAAATATGTGCACGCTGGCCCGCATATCGGATAGCAGAGAGTGACTTTCTGGAAAGGCATTGTTTTTTAGGTTATTTTACGAAAAGGAATACTACTTAAAAATGCATTTATCTGGAAATGAATAGATTGTAAAACTTTAAACATTTTTGTTCAACTCACCAAAATAAACGTTGTCCTTTCTATGTTCGACACATAGTTGTAATATTTAAAAAGATGGAGAGGAAAAGGTCAAACCGCCAAATATAATTACTTAATGTCATATATACAACAAAATAATGATTATCTGGCTACAACGCATTTATGTGATTGTTACAACGTAGAGCAAAGTTCCGTAAAACGATCGAGTTTACGCCTAATTAACACATTATGAATGGAAATGAACATCGTAACATAACGTGAAATTTTAAAAGAAAAAGATAACAAACTATTTAGTTTTCTTTGTATGTAAAAACACCTTTTTATATGTTTTTGGCTCATTTTTACGGTTTGTATTTAGCGTAAAATTAGATTTAAAAATTTATAGATTTCTTCGTGAAACTTCTTGACACTTTTTATGACAAAATCTTTAAGGGTTCTTTTGTCTTTCGTGGTCCATATTACATTACACGGAAATGCCTTTGGGGATATTATAATTAATTTAATTAATGAGTTGTTATGGCACTGCACACCTAGATAAAATGATCAGCGGATGTCCTACTACGATTAGGTCTGTAAAAGGTGATTTACGAGCTTTCAATACTTGGAAATATTTTCAACTAACCGAATTTAATTGAATGAAAATATGTCGTGTATAAATGGTAATCAAATGATAAAAGCTTTAAAAGAATGAATAAATAGATATTCGTATATTATAAAAGAATATTTCATACCACATTTAAAAGCAAGAGGCTCTTAATAGCCTGTATAGCTCACGTGGAAACCAGGAGAAACCATTTGTCAAGGTGAATGCATATATACACGAGTGCATGATAAACACAACACAAAGTCATTGTCAGAATATATAAAATTTATTTGGGCTCGCTGCGAAACGTTTGAAAAAAGGCTCACTCAAGCTCGCCTTTTCTCGTGTTTCTAAATCCCGCCCAAATGAATTATATATTTTTTGACAATTACTAAATACTGTAAAGGTTATCTCATTAGAGCTGCTCTATCAATGTTGATGCAGTATTTCCAGAAAATGTTTGTAGCAGTGACTTTTTCACTTTTAGTAAATGAGTTCATATTGATCCAAGGCTGAGATCGCTGAAAACATTTTTCATATGTCAATATTTGTTTTTCTTTAAAAGTCCTTTTTTATCTGATACCAGTATAGAGTGAACCTGCGAAATCGTTTTCCTGTTCTCTAAAATGTCTAACAAAGCCGTTAGTAGTATATGGGGACAGGATGGAGTTTGCACGGATATGTCGTCTGCGCAGGCGTGACCGGACCCGGAAGTGATGTGCAACCGGAAGTAGTGGAATTTCCCATCATTTTGAAGGGAGGACCAAAGGTAAGATTTGATTATGTCCTCTTACCTCCAGCTAATGCTGTCACCATTAGGTCAATGGAGGGGTGTCCTAAGCAACCGCCTTAGCAACGGCGGTCCATTTCATTGCTATATGATGCAGTTCGTTTCTCTTCTCTTGCTCCATGCCGCTCTTCGCTGCTCGTCGCTGTTCATCGCTACTCATGACTATACTCACGTGCCCATTTCGGCTTTTTGGTGCTGCTTGTCGCTCCTGCTCCTTCTGCTTGTTGCTGTTCGTCGTCGCTGCTCTTGCTCATCGCTGTTTTTCTCTTGCTCTGCCGCTCATGACTAATCATGACTATACTTGCGTGCTCATTTAAGTTTTTTGGTGCTATTTGTCGCTTTGCCGCTGCTGCTGCTGTTGCTGTTTGTTGCTATTCGTCGTCGTTGCTCTTTTCTTGCTCATCGCTGTTTCTCTCTTGCCCTTTGCTGCTCATCGTTAATCATGACTATGGTCACGTACTCATTTCAGTTTTTTGGATCTACTTGTCGCTGTTTTCACTGCTACTCTGCTCTTGCTGCTTGTTGCTGTTCGTCGTCGCTGCTCTTCTCTTGCTCATCGTTGTTTTTCTCTTGCTCATCGTTGTTTTTCTCTTGCTCATCGTTGTTTTTCTCTTGCTCTTTGCTGTTCATCGCTTATCATGACTATACTCACGTGCCCATTTCAGTTTTTTTGGCCTACTTGTCGCTCTTTCCCGGCTACCACTGCTCCTGCTGCTTGTTGCTGTTCGTCATCGCTGGTTTTCTCTTCCTCTTTGCTGTTCAACTCTAATCATGACTATACACACGTGCTCATTTCAGTTTTTTGGGGCTACTTGTTGCCGTTTTCGCTGCTGCTGCTGCTGCTTCTGCTGCTTGTTGCTCTTCGTCGTCGCTGCTCTTCTCTTGCTCATTGCTGTTTTGTTCTTGCTCTTTGCTGTTCGACGCTTATCATGATATACTCACATGCTAATTTCAGTTTTTGGTGCTACTTGTCGCTGTTTTCGGTGCTGATGCTGCTCCTGCTGCTTGTTACTGTTGGTCATCGCTGCTCTTCTCTTGCTCATCGCCGTTTTTCCCTTGCTCTTTGCTATTCATTGCTACTTATGACTATACTCACGTGCTCATTTCGTTTTTTTTTGTGCTAACTGTCGCTGCTGCTCCTAGTGGTGGTCGACTGTCGTTAGTCAAAGATTGGATCTGTGCGGTAAGACCTTTGCATCCGGGTCATTTGAAAGTCCACTCTGCATTTATCCAGGCTTGTGACAGGTTATCATAAGCTAGGCTGCATTAGCCCTCCTCAATCTTTTTAAGGCCACTCTGCATTTTTCCAGGCTTGTGACTGGCTATAATATATGTATAAACATATATAGGCTGCATTACCCTTCCATCCTTTTTAAAATTTTTTTTTCTGTTTTTCTTTGTAATATGTTAATGTTATTTCCAATTCCTTTGTCACATAGAGTCATTGCTGGTTTCAGCTGGTGGTGGGTCGTAGTCGTTCAAATGTATACCTGTTACATATGTGGATACCAGTCCAAGCCAAACTTCAACCAAGAGTGACAGACAAAAATGCACACGGGATGGATGAGGATTCAACATACTATAGTAATTCAGTCTCAGACGCCACCATAGAAGCCGATAACGAGGAATCGGAATACTAACAGACAGTAAACGAACTAGTCGAAGCCGGAATGGAAGAAGACAAGGCACGCTTGGCAGCATATAGAGACATGTTTGACTCATACAGCAGCGAAATACGAAGGCATTACTTCTGGCATCAAGACATGAATAAAGATCCCGTACATAGAAAGATCAAGAAGAAAACGGCTAAACGCTTGGGAGAAGAGGAAGATTACGAATCGAAAGAATTATGGGAATTTGCCGTAGAAAAACGAAAATTTTTGCTTAAGTGTGTATTGAACAATTACGACCAATCACCAGCTGAAGGCGTGTATTGAACAATTACGACCAATCACCAGCTGAAGGCAGCAATGACTCTATGTGACGGAGGAATTGGAACTAACATTAACATATTACAAAGAAAAACAGAAAAAATGAAAAAAAGAAAAGGAGGGGTATTGCAGCCTATATATGTAACAAACAGCAGTAGCAGCAAAAACAGAGACAATAAGCACCAAAAACCGAAATGAGCACGTGAGTATAGTCACGAGTAGCGATGAACAGCAAAGAGCAATAGAAAAACAGCGATGAGCAAGAAAAGAGTAACGATGACGAACAGCAAAAAGCAGCAGGAGCAGCAGAAGCAGCGAAAACACCGACAATAAGTCCAAAAAACCGAAATGAGCACGTGAGTATAGTCATGATTAGCGATGAACAGCAAGGAGCAAGAGAAAAGTAGCGACGAGCAAGAGAAGACCAGCGATAATGAACAGTAACAAACAGGTGGACGAGCAGCAGCAGCAGCAAAACCAGCGTGAAGTAGCACCAAAAAAAAAAAAAAGAAAAAAAAGAAATGAGCACGTGAGTATAGTCATGAGTAGCGATGAACAGCGACGAGCAGCGAAGAGCGGCATGGAGCAAGAGAAGAGAAACGAACTGCATCATATAGCAATGAAATGGACCGCCGTTGCTAAGGCAGTTGCTAAGGAAACCCCTCCATTGACCTAATGGTGACAGCATCAGTTGGACGTAAGAGGACATAATCCAATCCTACCTTTGGTCCTCCCTTGAACGAACGAAAAACATCATCCGTGGTGAAAAGCACGGAAAAGGGGAGGAGACAATCCAACAGTTCCCCTGTAATTCGTATACTCTCGGACTTCGACATAACACTGAGAGTATCAGTCCCTAGAGACTCGATGCGAGACCCCTATCCTATACTGACCGATGAAAGACCCAGAGACGACCGAGAAGCGCGGGAAAAGGGGAGATAATCCTATCTGAATTCTGGTCAAGTATAGCACATCCGGGTCCCAGCATGTGACTGACGTCACTTCCGGAAGCAAAGAATGAGAAAATGGCGGGAAATTCCACTACTTCCGGTTGCACATGCGCGCAAATCACTTCCGGGTCCGGTCACCCATGCATAGACGACATATCTGGTCACTTCCGTAAATAAATAATGGGAAAATGGCGGGAAAATACTACGTCCGGTGGCGCATGCACACAAACCCCTTCCTGGTACTTCCAGTTCCGGTCAAGCATGCGCAGATGACACATCCGGATCATGGCACGTGACTAAGTCACTTCGAAAAAAATCATGGAAAATGGCGCGAAAATCCATCACTTCTTGTTGCGCATGCGCGCAAACCACTTCAGAGTACTTCCGGTTCAGGTTAGGTGACTTTTGTTTCCGGTGACTTTACTTCCTGTGACGTCATGTCCGCTTCCGGTGACCTCATTTCCGACTCCTCCTCGTTCCTCCTTAAATACTTACTGAACTGTCCCCATATACTACTGCCATTGATCTGTTGCTGCTAGAAAATTTATAACAATCCAATCTTTGTTTCAGAACTGAGTTTTTATTTATGTTTAAACGAATAAAATACATTATTGTAATCTAATAATTTTTAATTATTAACTCCCGATTGATTTGAATTTCTATAGTTTCCTAAATTATCTCTACTATCTCTACTGGTCCCAGTTGCTCAACTCATTTAACCGAGGGTTAAATTTAACCACAGGAAAAAACGTAGTTCATATTTAAAATAAGTTGAACAATGGGCCCTGGTGAATATATAATACAGATAATATTTACGGACTTCAAAATAGTTTTTGAACAAATTTACCTTTTTAAATTAGTATAATAGCAAGGTCTGTTAACAATATAAAACATGACAGAATTTTGAAAACCAATTCTTTATATAATTACATTGAAGAATTCATTTAAATATCAACCGATATCTGAAGGACAAAATCAAGGGGGCAAGTTAAACATGTAATAACAAGTGAAAATTACATAGACGTTACGCGCGATGTTCATACCTTTGAAGACAAACAACGTGTTCTGCTATAAAACTATCCAGAATTTTAAGAAAATATAGAAATGTATGCCAATATATATATATTTTCTTGTAGATCTTAAATAGAACGGCCCATTTTACTTGTTTCAATTTTAATAAACTGTTATTCATAAATATTAGGCGCATTTAAAGATCGATTTACGGAGAAAAAATTGCTGTCCCAGGTAACATTTATCAAAAATATTTCAGCTTTACGTCGGTGTAGTATTTTTATTTTCGGGCGTATACCCCACAACTTTTTGCCACATTGCTGCCACAGTTGTAAAATTTTCTGACGTGAATTGTTGTGACGTTATGATGACGTCATAAACAGATAAAGCCATTTAAGTTCACAAAGTTTTCCTGTCCCATGCAACGTTTTGCGATTCAGTCATTCAAAATCTTGTGTGAAAAGTCAAATTTTTGGCCAATGGATAAAAATCGCTTTATATATCAAATTTTATTTTCAAGCAGATAAAAACTTCCAATGGACATATATTTTTCGTCAATCATTAAAAAATCAATACACTTTCATGTTAGGTGAATTAAATGTATCACTTGTGATTTTTTTTAAAACACTCCGACAAATATATTTTTTATATTCTTTCCTGAGTTAACTTTGGATAGTTAAAACACATTTTAAATCCAGTTAATAAATGTTATTTCCGTCATCTTTATTTAAAAACAAAACTTATAAACATAACATGAACAGTTAGAAAATTATATGCCTGTCAAAAAAAAGGTGACACAAATGTCACAGACGCGATTTTCTTAAAATTACGCCTAATTCTGACGTCGTACAAGTTTCATAAAATCCTTTTGTTTTAATACATCGTAAGAAATAAAACACAAATATTTTAAAAATAAACAATAATACTTTATATCTATTAGTTTTTTGAATACATGTAGTACTGGAACTCTCCTTTTCATTAATTTGTAGAAATTGTGTTCAGATCTAGAGTTATTTTTTGAAGCTCAATCTATTCGATGAATGGCCTTCTTCATCTAAACCATTTTGTATATTAAATGAAATAAATGGATGGTTAACTATTTTTTTTAAATATATGAAAATGAAGTGTTTTTATCCAGTTTAGTTTTTATACAGGTTTTATCTTAATCTGTAATTAATCTTATTAAATCTTGTTAAAATTAGTGTAAGTAAACTGTTTTGTAAAATGGCGGTAGAAATTTGGAATTGTTTGTTACTTTATTTACAAATCTTAAAGAAGGAGGGAGAGTGTGAGAATTATTTTTTTCTTTTTTTTTGTTTTATTTTTTATATTTTTTCGGCTTTTGTTCGTGTACTTAATTTAAAAAAAAATGAAACTTGAGGAGATAAAACTTCCTGAAATGGTTTTAAGTTATTCGGGATCGTCGACAATGAGAAACCAAGTTATTTCAATTGAGCTGGAACTATTATAATGTATAATATAATTATAATAGTCCCAGAATTGAGGTATATTAAATGTTGTAAGATTTTGACATTTCAATTATTATTTTAACCTGCAAATCTAAAAAAGCAGAATATATTTAACTTTCGTCATTGAAAAAGTCGTGTGTGGAGGACGACGTCATGTTACCCTAATATGTACGAACATCGCAGGTAACGTCCCAACGAATAAATGCTGAAAAATATCGAAATAAGAAAAACAATACAGGACAGAACAACAAAAAAAAAACCAAAAAAAAAAAAAACAAAAAAAAACACAAACACAAAAACACAACACAACACAACACAACACAACACAACACAACACAACACAACACAACCACACCACACCACACCACACCACACACAACACAACACAACACAACACAACACAACACAACACAACACAACACAACACAACACAACACAACACAACACAACACAACACAACACAACACAACACAACACAACACAACACAACACAACACAACACAACACAACACAACACAACACAACACAACACAACACAACACAACACAACACAACACAACACAACACAACACAACACAACACAACACAACACAACACAACACAACACAACACAACACAACACAACACAACACAACACAACACAACACAACACAACACAACACAACACAACACAACACAACACAACACAACACAACACAACACAACACAACACAACACAACACAACACAACACAACACAACATAACATAACCTAACAATAATCAACAAATCAAAGCACTGAGATGCTGTGTCAATGAAGAATTCAAAATTGGTATAAATATGCATATAATGATGTTCTTGAAGCTGTTTGTTTTAAACATCAACACCCTGTAAGTAAGAAATACAGATAATTGTTGCACAAAAGATTGTACGACTACGTTTGATCGTAAATGATTTATATGAAGCTTACGATTGAGTTAATCGCCTCTCTAATTTAAATATTGGTTACCTTATAGCGTTTACTTTTAGTTTGTTTTTAAGAAAAAGTCTAGTGTGGACTCAGTAATGTGATGGATAAAATAACGTGCTGGACACAATAATATGCCAAATTAAACAATCCATCCTTGTCGGTAATAGAAAAAACTGTAAAAGGAAATCTGCAATGGCAACCACGACAGCATCATAGTATTATACGATCACAATGTAATAAAACTGAAACAACTGTAAGTATAAATTACAATAAACAAGAAGACCTATGAACGAAGTCTAATTATAAGCATATATGATTATTTATTAAGACTATCCAAGGGTTAATGAAATAATTGCATAATTATAAAAGTTAATTACTACTGATAAAATTTCAAATACATTTATATGATTTTCATGTGCAAAACATGACAATCCAAACTGCAATGTAGAAGTACTTAGAATTACTTCAGAGTTAAAAAAAAACATTTATTTGGATTTTTCAAGCTGAAATTTTGATGAAAAGCTTTGCATTTTATTTTTACTTTTACTAAAATATGCATTAATTTTGGCTTCTTTTTGACAATATGACAATATGCATTTCAACCAAAACATTCTTAGATTTAGAAAATAGGATAAGATGAAGTTAAATGTACATCGGTAAAATAACTATTAATAATTATATGCTTTAAAAAAATTTTAAATGCACATACGTCTGCAACTATAAATATGATATCATATGTCCCAATATGATATTTGCACACTTTAAACTGCACCGTTTTCGTAACGTTCATTAACATTTCGTTTGCGATTGCAACAATTTTCAACTATTAAAACTGAATAATTTAATGTTGGATGTAACGCGTCATTCAATTGGTCAGTTTTTTTCGTCTATCATATCCTAGACTAAATTTTCTTCTTTACTGTGACGTCATCAAGTCTCTACGATTTTTTCTAATATTTACAAATTTTTTCAATTATAAACGGCGGCCATCTTTAAATGTCGGCCATGTTGGATTGAAAGATGGTGCTCTATTTTTGTGCCAACTTTGGTTCTATTCCATTCGGCCGTTTTGGGGAACACTCGAGGATCGTTTCAGGTCATGCGAAAGAAGAATAATAAGAAAGAGAGTAAAAACAATTGAATTGAAAAGGCTTACCTTTCACACACATGAATATGATACATAACGTTTGGATGGAATAGATTGAAAGAACGTGTCCATATCTACATTCACAGTATTGTTGAGAATTCATAATGTTCAATTTTGTAAAAATTATCATTTGTACACACCATTATTTATATACTATACGTACTGTGATTTTGCAATTCTGATTTCGATTGTACATTATACATTTTGTATGCGTAAGATGACAACTTCCGCCAAATATAGTTAAAGTTATAAGAACATATAACCCATGAGTCCTCACACGTTTTAGTATTGGCCATAGGACGTCAGAGCACACGTCATACGAAGAAATTGGGAAATTTCTGACTCTTTTCAATATTTCCATTGATCATTACTTTATTATTGTTCTTCATCTTGAAATGTTCTGAATGTTATTCAACATTGAGCCGAAACCTCGGACTTGACATAAAAAAAACAAGGAAGGTGACCACTATACGTGTGTTGATTTAACGATACACGTTCAATGATACTAATTCAAATTTCATCCAACAGTGTTGATTACAACAAAAATCTCAACAACTTCGCATACTTCTACTTACCCTTTACTACAGACGAAATTACGATTACAGTCACAGCTGATTGAGAAACAAACAGAAACGACAACTTCAGTTAATAAAGAACTTATTAGCGTGTCACCTACAATCATGACAACGTACATTAGTGAACACTACCATACAAACTACAACAAAACAAACAACTAGTGAGTACTTTACAACCGGTTCCATCGTATATAAATTAAGGGAAAAAATGGCATGAAAGGTCAACATTGACATACTGATCAATCAATAATCAGACCCCATAAAAAAAACCATAAAACAGCACAAAACGCCACTGAAAAGACAGAACCCAACAACAACAAAACAACCAACAATATAAGAGAGCACATAAAATAAACATAAACACAATAGATACTGGTGGACTGATAGATATTGGTTCCGTTTTTAAATACCTGAAAATACGAAAATCGGATGAAATGTGGTCCGGATACTAACAATCGTTTCATATTAATTTCCTTGGAGAATAACATCTGTTTCATTCTGATATGACATGAACTTTGTTAGAATGTTAGAAAGGAAACAAAATTAATTACTAAAAAATGGGTCAAAGACACAAATGGCCGGGTTGCTGGGTGTTTACTGTAGTGGTGACAAAGGTGATTACAAGATCATATTGCACATTGGCAGTCATGAATATTTATATAGACAAAATCAGACATATTGTATGTTGGTGTACGAATCCCGGAAATAAGATGACAGAGACGAATAAGCAATCTTTCATTCCTAGATGCAAAAATGACATAACAACGTGGCCAAGGAATTCAATTAAATAATTCCTACAAAATAATTTGAAAACATGAAATTTTAAATTAAAATTTCTGAAAAATATGATTATAAGAATTGAATGCTTCTTTTAGTAATTTCTTAGGGTTGTAAAACTGTTGACAATGCCCATATTTTTAATATGAAGCGCTTCTGTCAATCATATCATGTACAACTTGTTTTCTCGTTCAATACTGTATGAGTAATATTAAACAGTGTGTATCACAGCTAATAACACCAAAACATTCTACTATACACAATTTTGAAACAGATAATGAATTAAAAAAGCGCAATAATAAGCATCAGCCTTGTCACAACCCTCTTTGGTAAAATTATGCCCTTGCCCATACTGCGTATTTTTGTCAAACTGGTTTGGAACAGCTTTGGCAAAAATATAAATAAGCGCCAATAGTAAGGAGATAATTAGTACTAAATGCACTGATCTGTCATTGGCAAATACTGAAAGTATTGTGTTCCTTTAAAAACAATTAAAACAAGGTGTAAATTTCAAAATATTAGTCGATGCTATAGGTAAATTAATATAGAGTTTCACGATAATTTTTTAATTGTCCGGTAATGTAATCTGTTTTTATTCTTATAATATCTTTGAAACTACACCATTCTGCTAAGCACTTGAGTTTGGATACGGCTCAATATCAACATGAGAATTTCCATTCCAAATCGAAGACTTTCTTCTTTCTGGGCATTCAGAGAGATGGTTATGGACTTGTAATTTCTCGTCAACAGGGGTAAGAGGTCCATCTGAATGTATATTTTTACTGAATACCGATGCAACTGATTGTGGCGACTTTCGGTTTCGTTTTTCGTGCATATTTTCCAAATTATGTGGTCTTCCTTCTACTTCCGGTGATTTTTGTATTCTTATTAGATCAGGTTCTGAAGCCAATTCTGCATTATGCTGTGGTACTATCGTACCCTCCTCTTCAACACGACTTAATTGTTTGTCTCGTTTCGTTGATTTCATACGACTAATTTTGGAATTGCCATTTGAGAGGGATATAGATGGTGTCGCTATTTCCTGACGTCTTTCTCTGGTTGTTGGCCTCCTTCTGATAGTTGACTGATATCTGATAAAATTATTCAAAGATCCGGTGTCAAATGTACATGTTTCGTCAAGTTTCGGCTGTTGTTTTTCTGTAATGTTTTTTTTCATGGCCTCTAAATCTTCCTCGGAAGCATAAGTAGTTTGAAGAGAATGGATTGTCAGGAAATACCTTGTTTCAAGCTTTGGTTGGTTTGTAACTGGATCAAATCCACGAATTTTCTTCTCTTCTCCAGGGGATCCAAACATATGCCGAATACAGCACACGCACCATATATCTTCCATGAACAAAATAACTGATAGCTGCTGAAGCCGCCATTGTGGATACCTATCCTCAAGTACGATTGCACATGTTTGTGACATCATGGCTATAAGGGAATTGATCAGTAGTACATATGTTAATAAAGCAAAAACTATATACAGCGTAATAGCAAATGCAGGTATTCTTGCTTCATTCAGAACCTCAATATCGCCAAGTCCTAACATTAATTTAAACATCGTCATCATGGCTCCCCAAAAACTGTTAAAATTCTGGTCGACCGCTTCAATATAGCTAATAGTGTGTTGATCGTCAACTTTACCGACAAAAACGGCATACATTGCAGCTGTAAATGCGAGTAGCATGAATGAAATTATTACCGCAAATCTAAACATATCTCCAAATATGACTCGTCGTATCATTTCGGTGAAGAAACCAAATAAGTGAATCGCTCTCAAGAAAAATATGGTAAACCACCATCCCGTGATGACAGCTATAATCAACGCAATATTATCATGAGAGTCTAAACATCTTGTCATGACAAAATCAACAATTATACACACAGAAAACATCATGAGGAAAAATAAATATCCTAAATTATGAAAGACGTATCGAATAGCGTTGGTTCGTCTCACTTTTGCAGTCAAAAGTAGAATGAATAGAATGAAATACAAACAACCACCAACAATAAAGCTGACCCATGACATATAATCAGCAAATTGTTTTGAAACGTTGGCAACGTGTCTCTTCATTACTGTAGCATTTGCATACAAATCGGACCTGATGACAACAGTTGACGTTAGGCAAATGGTCATTAACAAATGTAAAATGCCCCATATAAAATAAGGGATTCTCAGATTTTGCCATTTGTGTAGAATAACATTTTTGACTGGGGTTGATTCAATTATTCTAAATGCTGATGAATTCGTGTAATTGTAGTCAAACATCATTTCGATAACGGACTCCGCGTCTGGGTAGTTAAAAATATCACATTTGAAAGGAAAACAATTGTTTTTTGTCTTGGTGCTGGGAACCCCATCAATATTTGGGGATATTTTTCCACTTCCATGACTTTCGTCCCCCGGGGTTTTTGTTGCGATATGTTGATTTGCAACCGTGTCAATTTCAGTGATGTCGTATAATTTGACGTCAAAAAGACCGTCATGTGTACTCACAAATGAATAAACATTTTCCAAATTGATGATAAACTGAAAAACTTCTACAACACCCAGCTTTGCAGAGAGCTGGAGAGGTGTTAAATGTTCTTTGTTTCTAATGAACCACACATAAGACTCTTCATTCAAATAAATATCTGAATCCTTGCCGTGCAGGCCTCTATTATTTACATTTTCATCTTTCATTATATCGACAAGAAATTTAAACATTTCTATGACATCGTCAGTCTTGTTTGGATACACTGCCGCGTACTTTACCAAAGAATGAAAAACAGTATCTCCCATAGTGTTTTGAGCATGCACATTTGCATCGTGCTCCAGCAAAAGGTGAACTATATCCTGCTGAAATGTAAGAGCGGCAACACTTAGTGGCAGCTCTCCCATCATGACGGTATTTGTAAAAATAATACCTGTAGCAGAAGTATTTATCATTAATAACTTGGTGTTATTTGAAGTCGATTTTTTCTTGCGCCCTGTTTCAATGACATCCGATTCTAATAATAATTTTGTAACACCCCAGTCCCCTCTAGTAATTGCGATGTGTAATGGCGTTTGCCCTCTGTAATTTACAGAATTGTCTCTAGCTACAGATAATAATCCTGGGCAAAGTTTGATTATTCGTGCTATAGTGTCAGTGTCATCTTCATATTTAACAGCAGTATGAAGTAACGTCTCGCTTTTGTCATCCCCTTCACGATATTCTTTAACACAAAGCAACTCATCTTTCTTAGCTTCCATGATTGACAACAGGACTTTAACTTTGTCATTGTTATCATTCTTCATAGAAATTGATAATTCCTCTAAGAATTTGTTTGCGTTTGTATCAAGCTGTGTAGTGAAATATCTCCTTGTAATTCTATTCATTTTTAATCTTGGGAACATTACTTTTCTTGGATGTTTTTCACCTGAAAATAAACATGACATTTGTAAATCCAATGACATATATCAGTCCAATGATCAGATAGATGTATTGATTACTAGTATTCGTCTTGATCTTTCTAGAAGGTATAAGCTTTTGGTTCATTGTTGAAGAACTTTCAAGATGAAGAAAATAAAATTGAGGACATAACTTTTCTTGTATTTTTTTCACCTGAAAATAAAGATGATATATGTTAATCTAATGACATATTTGTGGGCTAAATCTGCATTGCATATAACGCCAACGTTCTTAATGAAATCTCCAGAAAAGTATCGAATGGAAGTTTATATCTTATATTGAAGTTTAATGATCTTAAGAATGGAATTAATATTTCAACCTTGAACATAAACCCATTGTCGATGGCAAGAATCGTTCCTGTAACCCACAATGTTAGCTTTAAAAAAATTATAGTAACCATGCAAACAATCAAATTTTACACAAACAAAAATACTCAATTTTTAAAAACCTTTGATATTACTATCAGATAATTTTGAAACAATCATAACAATACATTTGTACATACATTGATTTAAATGTTCCTTTCGAAACAAATAAAAGTAGTAAAACTGAATATAAGTCAGTCAACATGATGAATACGGCGATGTGTAGCAGGAGCCACAATGAATTGCATTAAACTGAATATTTTAGTCGTTAACATGGTAAAATATGCCAGTTTTATAGCAAATGTAAGTATTGCGCAGTCGTAGAAATACATTTTAAAATATCTAATACATCACTTTTTAAATTTCGTTCTCTAAATTTACACATATTCACGTTGGAGTATATATGATGTCACAAGCTATGGAATAACGTACGAGTTGTGAATTATACACTCCATAAGCCGGCGCTTCTGGATTGTTGCCGCCCAAAAATGGGAAGTTGATGATTAGAAAGTCAAAGTAATCCCGTTTGTCATAACGTTTTGTATTCAGCCTTGCTATGGTGTCAATTTCGATGTGATGGTCAAGATAAGATGCAAACTTGGCAGGGTCTGTGGTATCCTTAATTTCGAGCTCATTTGGATAGATGAGATGTAAGAAATTCCCAAAACGTGAGTTGTTGAGTGATAAAACATCATCTATATAGTGGAAGCTGACATTAAAGGTACGGGCTATCTTCTTCTGTTTTTTCTCTAAGTTTAGCCCGTCAAGGAAATCTGCCTCATATGAGTAAAGGAACAAGTCAGTCAGGAGTGGCGAATAATTAGTGCACATAGGAATGCCAATAGTATGTTGGAAATTGTCGATACAAAATTCAATCATCATGAAAATGTCGTCCTCTGTATATTTTTTTGTCAGATTTAGAGCTGTTTTTAACAAAGTCTGATTTATCTTTACCAATGACAAGGTATGTGTATCTGCTGTTGTCATTTTTATTTTGAAAGCATCCATGGATTAGATCTTTCAATTCCTTCGGTTGTGAACTAGGAATGGTGGTATAGAGGATAGAGAAATCAAATGTTTTATGCTGTTACAGACTAAAATCGACTGAGATAGTGAAATATCCTGTAAGTCTTTGGAGTTACTTAATATCCACTTTTGATTGATACCACTTCTTGAATAGCTTGTCTCACAATAACTTTGGAGGCCCGCTTTGACAGCTGTTAAAATAAAAGTTAGAAGTCGAGACAATTGGTTTGGTGGAATACTTGGCAGATGCAGCCATAAAGCGTTGTTTGTATGTACACTTATGTAACTTGGGTATCCAGTACAAGTTCGGAAGATCACAATCATCAGCTTTGATGGAAATACAAAATGACGACAACACTAATCTATTATTGTCGGTGATTTCTTCCTTTGAAAGTGTAGTAGTTTTATAGGTAGGATTGCCAAGTGAACTAGCAATCCCTATTTCATTGATTAAGCATCGAATATAGTAGCTTTTGCATACAAGAAAGATGCTTTCATGGGCTTTATCTGCAGGACCAACACAACACTGATCATGAATGGCGAAAAATGTCTTGACAGCTTCAGGAATGATGTTCCTTTTTTACTCATACACCTTCTAAGTTTATCAGTCACCGATCTCACAGCTTTAACCCACTCTGAAAGTGAATTTACTGGCTCTTTTTCACGTTTGGTCAATTTTCTGGCATAGTCCTCCACAGCACCCATCAGTAGTTCGAATTATATTTCCAATTTATGGATCGCTGTTCACAATACTTGAGACCCTTTGCAAGAACATTACGAAGAGACGCATGGTCTATGATATTTAAGTCTCCTGTGATGACATGGCAAGCATGACTATATTTAAATGGAGAACTATTGCATGAACAATCAGGGGGCTTAGCTTTGAGATTGTTGATGTTGAGGTCTTGCAATAAACGTTTGTGATTGCATATTTTTGGTGCAACTGGTGTAGTACAGGTATAAAAAATAATGGGATTAGACTGATCTTTGAAATAAGGTGGAACTTGTAATCTGACCGTTTTGTGGTGAAGGATTTTGCTAAGATTTACGGCATCTCAACCTTTGATGGCAAAAAAAGGGTGGAGGAAAAGAATGGTTGTCTTGTTCAATCTCATGGGTACCAAATGGCTTAAAAATCCGGAGACGTCCAAAATCCAACACAATAGAGGTCAGTTTGTATTGAGGTGAATAAGAATGAGTAGTTCGACTGTCTAAGCAGGCTTAATATAAACTGTGTAGTTTTCGGAGGGAGGTGTAAAGAATATAATTGAGTGCGAATGTGATGAAGACCTAATGGTTGTATGAAAAGAAGGCCTTCGATAGAAACATCATGACATTGAGGCTTTGTATAATGTTCATTGCCATGACTCCGTTTACGTCGTTGATGATTAGGAAATAGCTTCATCACACTCACATCACTACATCTAGGACTTGATAGAATACCTACACTAGCTTCATCACACTCACATCACTACATCTAGGACTTGATACAATACCTCCACTATCAATTTTGTCATTGCATCCATATGGAATTGCAGTCCCCAAGGTGCGAATGAGACTATATATAATTCTGATCTTGTTTTAACTACACGTTTTCGGAGGTCACCTTTCAGGACATGGAATTTTGCACCTCCCTGGCCGGTGACAGCCATGACTCAGCTATGCATTATAAATGTGCTTGACAAAACAGACCAAATCTTGAGCATGTTCTTAAATAAATATGGACACGATGTTAGATAATCCAGAAGTTTAAAGTAGTATAATTTATTGGGTTAAAAGGAAAGACTTGTAGTAATAGTATATTTAAGATCAAACATTACAGTATTGGAAAATTTAAAGCAAAATTATATAAAGATAAATAAGCATTAATTTACGGAGATTTATTGGACTATAGATTTTCATATTGTAGAGAATATTGGATTTCATATTTTAAATGCCGAAATACAATGTACATGTTAAGTCTGAAGGTCTGACAATTTTAACTGAGTTGGTCTAAACACTGAAAATAAGCGCAGGGAGCAATAAATGTCAGGGTCTGATCTGCGGGCTTGATCCGGATCACAGTGCGTTAATATACATGTCTTGTAATGTATTGTAATGAACTGATATATGAAGGTTTTCTATATTTATTATTTCCTTTTATTTACAATTTTCAATCATATTAATAGTTTCCATAATATTCATTATCCTTGTTTAATATTCATTTGTATATTGTTCAACATTGATTATATTTGTCATGCCCAGTAATGGGCTCTGTGATTGGAAAATAAAAGATCTGTATCTGTATCTGTCTACAAATAAGACAAGTTTTTGCTTCCGGGTTATGAATTTACAACACGGCAACTACATGTAAGGACTAAAATATTCATATGATCTTTGTTTTGATTCCCCTCTGTCCTCATTGAAAACGAACAAACAGATAACATATTAACCAATTTATCTGCAGTTTTTATCCCAGTGCAAGAGTGATTATTTCTGTCATATTATTTACATAAATTTTACGTCTGAAACATACGATTCTCTGACAAGTCATTTAAACATTTCTTATATCGAAAATATGACTCATCGAAAAAAAAATAGTAATTTTTACCACTCTTCTTATACGTCTCTGATAAACAATGTTTTTGGGTGTTTTTATATCCATGCAGTTTCGCGAATGGAAATGCTGATCTTAGCCTAATTATTAAATATTAAATTGATGGCGTCCGCAGAGACCAAAAAGAGGACAAATATTTTTCTTTCCACCCTGTCAAAGTTCATTTGAAATTTGCTAAATATCTTCTGGGGGCCAATAAAGGGACAGTTAACTTTGCACATTTGCATTATAGCTTAACTAATAGGCAAGGGAATATTTGGTAGATAGCAAATACTTAAGCAATTTCTCTTCTTTAACAGGGGTTGTTTTCCTTGCTACCTAGGGAGAGGAGACTCCCAGATGATGAAGTCATTGAAGCAAAAAAAATGGTTAACTTGAATGTTAGCAACAACCTTATGAGAGACCATTTTGAGGAAAGAACAGGAAAGAAAATAATTCTGAAGGACATTAGCAACATTGTCAACAAAGTCAACAAGACCAAAAAGACTGATGACCTGGAAAAACTTGTGGACAAATAGCTCTGGACAAACTTTGGACAAATAGCTCTGGAACTATTCTTCCGGCTAGCCGGACAAATAGCTCTGGTACTATTGTTCCGGCATGCCGGAACAATAGCCGCTGCCTTGAAATAAACTAGACATATATTTGTGAAGCCAGAATACTGTGAAAAAACCTATCATTCATACGCGTGCATGGGACACCAATTTTCGTCGATTGGGTAGACTGATGGATTAACGAATTAAAGAATCCAACGAAAAATGATTCTTTCTTACAATACTACATTTTGATTAAGCTCTAAATGGCTGTTTGCAATTTGAAATTAACCAAACCCTTGAGATTGAGTGAGATCATTTACTTCAAAGTGAATCTATCGCATCAAAAATTGTATTTATCTTCTTTTTAGCTCACCTGACCAAAGGCCATGTGAGCTTTTGCCATCACTTGGCGTCCGTCGTCCGTAAACTTTCATATATTGATCATCCTCTCTAAAACCGAGGGAGCAAATTTAACGAAACTTTACAGGAATGATGTATGGAAGGTCCTTTACTAAGATTTCAGAAATTTTTCCGATCCGCCAAAAAACATGGCTGCCAGAGCAGGAATAGTTTAACATTGGACCCTATGGGAAACAGGTTAAAGTTTATCTCCTCTGAAACTACTTGAGCAAATTTAATCAAACTTTACAGGAATGATGTATGAAAGGTCCTTTACTAAGACTGCCGAAATATTTCCGATCCGCCAAAAAACATGGCTGCCAGAGCAGGACATAGTTTAACATTGGACCCTATGGGAAACAGGTTAAAGTTTATCTCCTCTGAAACTACTTGAGCAAATTTAACCAAACTTTACAGGAATGATGTATGGAAGGTCCTTTACTAAGATTGCCGAAATGTTTCCGATCCGCCGTAAAACATGGCTGCCTGTGCAGGACATAGTTTAACATTGGACCCTATGGGAAAACAGGTTAAAGTTCATCTCCTCTGAAACTACTTGAGCAAATTTAACCAAACTTTACAGGAATGATGTATGGAAGGTCCTTTACTAAGATTGCCGAAATGTTTCCGATTCGCCGTAAAACATGGCTGCCTGTGCAGGACATAGTTTAACTTTGGACCCTATTGGAAAACATGTTAAAGTTCATCTTTTCTGAAACTACTTTAGCAAATTTAACCAAACTTTACAGGAACGATGTATGGAAGGTCATTTACAAAGATTGCCGAAATTTTTCCGATCCGCCAAAAAACATGGCTGCCAGAGCAGGACATAGTTTAACAGTTTATCTCCTCTGAAACTACTAGAGCAAATTTAACCAAACTTTACAGGAATGATGTATGGAAGGTCATTTCCTAAGATTGCCGAAATGTTTCCGATCCGCCGTAAAACATGGCTGCCTGTGCAGGACATAGTTTAACATTGGACCCTATGGGAAAACAGGTTAAAGTTCATCTTTTCTGAAACTACTAGAGCAAATTTAACCAAACTTTACAGGAACGATGTATGGAAGGTCATTTACAAAGATTGCCGAAATTTTTCCGATCCGCCAAAAAACATGGCTGCCAGAGCGGGACATAGTTTAACATTGGACCCTATGGGAAAACAGGTTAAAGTTTATCTCCTCTGAAACTACTTGAGCAAATTTAACCAAACTTTACAGGAATGATGTATGAAAGGTCCTTTACTAAGACTGCCGAAATTTTTTTCGATCCGCCAAAAACAAAAAACATGGCTGCCAGAGCAGGACATAGTTTAACATTGGACCCTATGGGAAAACAGGTTAAAGTTTATCTCCTCTGAAACTACTAGAGCAAATTTAACCAAACTTTACAGGAATGATGTATGGAAGGTCCTTTACTAAGATTGCCGAAATGTTTCCGATCCGCCGTAAAACATGGCTGCCTGTGCAGGACATAGTTTAACATTGGAACCTATGGGAAAACATGTTAAAGTTCATCTTTATGAAACTACTAGAGCAAATTTAACCAAACTTTACAGGAATGATGTATGGAAGGACCTTTACTAAGATTGCAGAAATATTTCCGATCCGCCAAAAAACATGGCTGCAAGTGCAGGACATAGTTTAACATTGGACCCTATGGGAAACACATATTTTGATCATAGGCTCTGAAGCTATTGAAGCAAATTGAATCAAACTGTACTTGAATGATGCGTGGAAGGTTCTTAACAAAGATTGCTCATTTCGTTCCAATTCGACAACACACATAACCACCAACGAGGAACGTGGTTTAACATTGGACCCTATGGGACAAACATATTTTGATCACCTCCTCTGAAACTATTAAAGCATATTTTACCAAACTGTTCTGGAATGATGTATGGAAGGTCCTTTAGAGGGATTGCTCATTTCGTTCGAATGCGACAAATATCATGGCTCACAGCAGGAACATAGTTTAACATACATGCCTACGGAAAAAACATATTTTGATCATCTCCTCTAAAACTATAATAGCAAATTGAATAAAACTGTACTGGAATGATGTATGAAAGGTCCTTCACAAAGTTTGCTCATTATGTTCAAATCTGAGAAAAACATGGCCGCCATGGGGAAAATACTTTTTACTTTGGACCCTATCAGAAAAATATATTTTGATCATCTGCTCTGAAACTTTTGAAGCAAATTCAACCAAAGAATTAATGGAAGTTTGTAGAAGCATTTTGTCAGGTGAGCGATACAGGCTCAGCCCACTGAGCCTCTAGTTTTGGGTATTTTCAACAATTACAAAAGCTCTTCATTTCAAAAACACAAACGGTGCTAATTCCCGTTTTGGTCTAAAATATGGCCAAAAATAAAAACCAAAGCACGCAAAAATATATATCTGTAAAAATAACCTTTATGTACCTAGTTTGCAAAAAATAAAGAAAGGTACCAGATTTCTTACATTAATATTTCAATAAATCGTTATCAAAATGACGCATTTTCATAAATACCTCTATATTTTGATGATTTTGGACAATTGCATCGGGAAATAACTCCGTATGCAAAAGAATCAACTTTATATTTAACAAAAATATACATTCGGATAGTGTTCCACCAAACCATTGTCTCAACTTCTATCTTCTATTTTAACAGCTGTCAAAACGGGCCTCCAAAGTTATTGTGAGACAAGCTATTCAAGAAGTGGTATCAATCAAATGTGGATATTAAAGAACTCCAAAGACTTAAAGGATATTTTACTATCTCGGTCCATTTCAGTCTGTAACAGCATAAAAACATTTGATTTATCTACCCTCTATACCATCATTCCTCATTCAAAACTGAAGGAGAAGTTGAAAGATCTAATCCATGGATGCTTTCAAAACAAAAATGGCAACAACAGATACACATACCTTGTCATTGGCAGAGATAGATCATACTTTGTTTAAAACCACTCTAAATCTAAAAAAAAAAATACACAGAGAACGAAATTGTCCTGATGATTGAATTTTTGATCGACAACATATTTGTTCAATTTGGTGGACGTGTTTTCCAACAGACAATTGGCATTTCTTTGGGTACTAATTGTGCGCCACTACTGTCCGACTTGTTCCTTTACTCATATGAGGCAGACGTCCTTGACGGGCTTCTTAAGGAAAAACAGAAGAATTTAGCCCGTACCTTTAATTTCAGCTTTCGCTACATTAATGATGTTTTATCATTCAACAAAAATTCACGTTTTGGGAATTTCTTACATCTCATCTATCCCAATGAGCTTGAAATTAAGGATACCATAGACACTGCCAAGTCTGCATCTTATCTCGAAATTGACACCAGAGGAAGGTTGAATACAAAACTTTACGACAAACGGGATGACTTTGACTTTCCAATCTTCCTATTTTTCAGCGGCAATATTCCAGAAGCGCCGCGTATGGAATATATATTTCAGAACTCATACGTTATTCCAGAGCTTGTATCATATACATTTATTTCCTGGACAAAGCCCTGCTCCTGACAGACAAGTTGCTCAAACAGGGGTACGTCGCTCCTAAGCTAAAGTCATTCTTACTAAAGTTTTATGGACGTCATCATGACTTGGTTGACAGGTATGAAAAAAACCGTTTCCCAAATGAAAATTGACCTGTTCGATTGATAGTATCCCTTTCTCATACCGGGGTCCATGTTGTTCATATGTTTTTAGTTTTTAGTTTTTAATTGTAGTGCAGGTATTTTTTTGGTCTTGTCTTCGTTGTTCTCCGGAGTTTGTCATTTGTTACGATTTTTCTCTCCTTCGAATATCCCCCTTTCTTGACTTTACTTATACATCTCTTATAAGAATGCGCACAATGTTTTCTCATGCAAAATAAATATCAGCTATTTTCAAGATATTTGCTCAATGAAGCAATATTATGACATCAATCTGATGTCACGATGTTGGAAATTAACCTTTATTAAGTTATTTTTCAAGCATCTTATATAATTTATCAACTCCACGTTAAATATGAATCCATTCCTCAAAGGTTCATATTTTAGGCCAAAAACTGTCCAAAACACCTTACTCTTTATTTAGTTGTTTTCAAAATCTAAATGCATTAAATTACGAGCCCACGAATATGCCTATTTTCTTCTGCTTCCGTTTAAACACAGCGATAAAAAGAGAAATTGTCATTGATGAAAACTTTAGTTTCATTTGTAAAATCCTTAGTAACAAAGAGCTAAATCTTATTATCAAGTATTTCAATATACTTATGACGTTTCATATTTCCTTCAAAAAATGATAACATCTCATACTTCCCCTGACCATAAGTTTGAACGTGTAACTCGGACTCTGACTAAGAATCTAGGCATTGAATGTTAAAAGATATTTTTCTTTACGTGAAGTGTAATCAACAAGATCAGCGATATCATTTAATATTTAATTAATATTAACTTATGTCCATTAGAGGCTTAATCAAAACATAATATTTTAATATTTATGTTTGCTACCCAAGCTTAAAACAAAGCCAAAGAAATTATAAATTAAAAACTTTTTAAAAAAACATCAAAACCTTGGAACTATCGCGAAAAATCTGACCATAAAGAAACACTTTACTACGTAATCGTTCTATATCGGAGGTGAAAAAGTTAAAAAAATAAACATTACGTGGTATTTCTATATTTTCATAAATTATCTAAGACATATTCCATCCTTTTCAGACTCCCTCATCTGTTTGAATGGTTATGAAAAAAAGTCATACGAGGATCTAGCATTCCTGGCAACGTCCCCGAACAATTCGATATTTCTTTCTTAAAAAAGCGATCGATATAATTCGTTGAGTTTTTGAATTCGTGGATTGAAAATACACGAAAACTTGGTGTAGCACGAATAACAAGTGTTTCACAATATTTTCCCCAAGACTTTGATTTTACCGTCTGTCATACTAACTATTGTCATTTCATCACTTAAGATTGTTTCCAGTTATGCTAAATAGTCCAATGTATTTGCTCCTAGCGAACTGCAGCCGTTTCTTTTTGTTGATTACACAGATAATTTCACATGCCACCTTCCTGTTACAGGTATATCCCATTTTTTGGAATTCCCAATGAACAGTCCTTCTAGATATCTAGTATCTAAATCGGTCAGGAGTAGATTCATTATACTGAAGAAACAACAAAATGGTTAACAGGAAAGGTCAAGAATGACATACTAATCAAAACTAGCCAACAGACAGAATCCCGGGAAAAAATAACATAAAAGAGCACAAAACATAAAAACAAAACAGAGGGTCAAAATAGTCTGACCTGGTACAAACACTGAACAGTGGTGGGTTTAAAATGTTTTATGGATAACAAAAACTTCCCATTGTCTATCCTGTATAAAAATATACTATAAAAACCAATAAAGTGTAATTACCAACAAGGTGATCGATTGCTAGAACTGCAAAATTAGATTGTACGGTACATAATGTAGATGGCAGGATCAGAATGTGGTTTTGAACTGTAAAACTAGCTACTGCTCTTATAGCTGCAGGTCGGATATTGTCCCTCTTGTAAACGAAAAAGCCTGAAATAACACTGCCATAAAGAGTATAATGCTATTATACCATAGGGTTCATCAGAAGTCGGAAGTATTCGTGAGAAGCCAGTATAGATGTTAAGGTCTTCAAGTCATTGGAAGAAAAGATATTTTTTACAGAATTGTACATAATTTCATACTTGTAGCCTTTATTGTGAAAGATCTACAGTAGCAAGATACTTTGGGTTATTAGCGAGACTATTGCATTTATTCACGATGTTACAATAGAAACTAGGATGAGAAAACCCGTTCATGATAAACCGAGGGTTCAGAGCAAAAAGGGGCCATCTGTACCCATATTCGCATAGCCCCTTTTTGCTCTGAACTCCCGACGTGCTTTTCTGGAAGCTGGATATTTAGCTAAAAGATGTTGATATCTATCCCCCTCGTGCATAGCTCTGTCCTAACATGGTCTTGTCTTTACTACTTTTGGTCATTTTGGTATTTTTTAAATTTGCTCTTCAACTTCTTGGATTGTTGTTTTGGTTTTCAACAGTTTAGGCCTTGGGCATAACTATTGAGTAGTAAATAGAAAAATTATATGCACAGCTTGTGCATCAAACTTGCTATGAAAGAATTTCAATTTTTACAACTGATGCAACTGCTGGTAGACTCCAAATCCCCGAGGGTATCCCCAGTTGCTAGTATTTCGATACTAGCCCGAAATTGATACTTAAAGCGACAAGTAGCACAAAAAACCGAAATGAGAACGCAAGTATAGTCATGATTAGCGATGAACAGAAAAGAGCAAGAGAAAAACGGCGATGAGCAAGAGAAGAGCAGCGACGACGATCAGCAACAAGCAGCAGCAGCAGCGAAAACAGCGACAAGTAGCATAAAAAAACCGAAATGAGCACGCGAGTATAGTCATGATTAGCGATAAACAGAAAAGAGTAGAGCAAAACAGCGATGAGCAAGAGAAAAGCAGCGATGACGAACAACAACAAGCAGCAGCGAAAACAGCGACAAGTAGCACCAAAAAACCGAAATGAGCACGTGAGTATAGTCATGTGTAGCGATGAAGAGGGACGAGCAGTGAAGAGAGGCATGGAGCAAGAGAAGAGAAACGAACTGCATCATAGAGCAATGAAATGGACCGCCGTTGCTAAGGCGGTTGCTAACGACCCCTCTATTGACCTAATGGTGACAGCATCAGCTGGAGGTAAGGGGACATAATCCAATCCTACCTTTAGTCCTCCCTTGAACGAACGGAAAACATCACCTGTGGTGAAAAGCGCGGGAAAGGGGGAGGAGACAATCCAACAGTTCCTCTTTACTTCGTATACTCTCGGACTTTGACATAACATAGAATCAATCCCTAGGGACTCGATGCGAGACCCTTAGCCTATACAGACCGATGAAAGACCCAGAGACGACCGAGAAGCACGGGAAAAAGGGAGATAATCCAATCTGAAGTCTGGTCAAGCATAGCACATCCGGGTTCCAGCGTTTGATGACGTTACTTCCGTAAGCAAATAATAAAAAACTGACAGGAAATTCTACTACTTCCGGTTGCATATGCGCGCAAATCACTTCAGGGTCCGGTCACGCATGCGCAGACGACATAGCCGGCTGCTGGCATGTGACTTATGTCACCTCCATAAACAAATAATGGGAAAATGGAGGGGAAACACACTACTTCCAGTTGCGCAGTTACTTCCTGGTACTTTCAGTTCCGGTCACGTATGCGCAGACGACACATTCGGATCCTGGCATGTGACTTACGTCACTTCCGTAAACAAATCATGGAAAATGGCGCGGAAATCGATCACATCCGGTTGCGCATGCGTGCAAACCACTTCTGAGTACATCCAGTTCCAGTTGCGTTACTTCTGGTTCCTGTGACGTTACTTCCTGTGACGTCATTTTCGCTTCCGGTGACGTCACTTCCGGCTCCTCCTCGCTCCTTCTAAAATACTAACTGAACTCTCCCCATATACTACTGCCGTTGATGCTAGATAATTTATAACAATCCAGTCTTTGTTTCAGAATTAGGTTTTTACATATGTTTATACGAATAAAATACATTATTGTAATCCAATAATTTTCAATTATTAACTCCCGATTGATTTGAATTTATATAGTTTCCTAAATGATCTGTACTATCTCTACTGTTCCCGGTTGTTCAACTCATTTAACCCAGTGTTAAATTTAACCACAGGTAAAACGTAGTTCATATTTAATATTATGTTATGCGGTAAATGAAAATACTTAATATTGTGTTATGCAGTAAATGAAATATTTGCTTTTTTGTCACTTCAGTGTTCTAGTGGACCTGATTTGAATGAAAAAATAATTAATTCAAAGTCAAAATATAAAAATATCTAGTTATCAAGACTTCAGTGCACAAAATTCATTCCTGTCTGTTAAAGCTACAGGGATTTTCTCTCATCCGCACAAGAAAATTTTCTATCAGTGTTTACAGTGACAAAATAAAAGGGGTGGGCGATCTGGGTACATTAGGCGATTTGGATACCCTTACGTTATATCTTGACTGACAACAGCTGTTTGGTTTGACAAATTTCTGCATCCTGTAATTCTCGCGATGCCTATGTCTACTTCAGACATCTGACGATGTCTTCATTGACAAATATTAATCAAAAGAAAACAAATTAAACTAAGCGAAACAAATAAATATAATAATAAAACGAAACGAAACGAACAAAAGAATGAATACTAATGAATCGGCAGTACTAAATTGAGTTTCTGGGATATGGTTCGAGCCAATCAAGAATATAATGCTATATTAATACAGAGGGCATATTATGTACATGTAAGACCAAATCAGAAAAACAAGGGGAACTCGTTAGAACACTAGCAGAGCAAAGATGTACAACAAAAGGATAACCAATGTAGTAAGAACACATAGCTAAACGAAGAGATCTGAAAAAAAATGCAACAAAACTAAATATGTAACTGAAAATTATATGGACCAAAATTTCTGCATGAGGTATTGCAAGATACCAAATAAAAATGAAAATAACACATTCATAGCAATACAACAGAGAATTTGAAAAGACACAAAAAAAAAAAAAAATAAATTGATAAAACAGTATCAAATAAAACTCACATTTGGACTGACAAAATAATAATAATATTCATAACAAGAAGAAACCGAGTAAAAACAATAAGTTCCCCATTATCAGTATCTTACCTTTTAAATTTCCTTTCCTTCATACAGAGAAACTTTATATATGCAAGCACAACTTCCCTTGATAAATGTGTTTTTTACCGTTACGAATAGTAGTGTTAAACTTCAGCGATTTAAACGAATCAATAGTAAAATAGAAAAGACCCAATAAAAATCGTTAGATTTTAAACTTACATAATCTACCTATACTAATTACATTATTGTTTAGGAACCAGCTGAATCTCGACTCCAAATGCGGGATTTTCTCGCTGCGTTGAAGACTCATTGATTGCCTAGCGCTGTTTTATGCTCTTTGGTCGGTATTTGCCACATTCCAAAGTTTCCATTCTCTATTCTATATGTATATACGACTTGATCACGGCCTTGAGATACGCAACTCGAAAACAACAATTAAAGTTTTCAAAAATAATGAATAGAGTATAATTTGTAAAAGAGCAGACAAAGAAGAAAGAACCAAAATGACACAATGAAATAATTATTCTTACACGTTAAAACATTTTGGTCACGAGCATACCTGTTGAAATTATTACACAAATGAGCCATTTACACGTAGAAGTTGGTATATGAGATATTTTTTAATTGGTGTGATATTGATTAAAGATGTGAGTTTGAATAAGGTAACACCAACAATATATGCATGTGTGTCAGAATCGGGTATAAAATATTTTGTGAAAATTTTCAAAGAAACCGAAGTACATGTATTAAGAATGAGGGATAAAGTCAATGAGGATTCCTATACCGGCAGTGACAACAGGTGTCTGCAAAAACTGGTTCAGTTCAATTTACGACAATGTGTCTGTAAATAACGGCAAAATAATACCGAAGCTACAAAACAGTGGGAAAAGACCCCAAAATCGAAGTCCCAGGAGTCAGGAGAATAGAACACAACAAACGCGACAAGTACATGTATAACTAAAACAGTAAAAAACGTATAATAAAGTAAGCTAAAGTAGAACAGCACAGAAACTAAAGCACTATATATTATACTCCCCCGTTCTGCAAAAGATAATTTTCTCCGAATTCCTTTTTTCCTGCAGTTATCTGCACTGTCTTGCACATCAAATTAAAATCATACTCCTATATCAGTATCTTTTGTATATTGTACATTCTTGCTAATATATTGTTTTACAATTATCCTTGTATAGAATATGTGTCTGTTATTTTTTAGAACGACAAGGAAAACGATGCACATCAATAATTGAAAATATGGTGCTATTATATATCATGATGTTTAAAAGATCAATGTACAATTTGAATTCAATGTTTTGTTGAATTATATTATGTATGTAAAAATAAACTACTTTTATGTCCGTTTATTTAGAAGATCGACAGTTTATATGTACATTGTTTACTTTTAGAAAATCAATTATAACAAATTCTGATGATCGAAATTTTAAAATCTATCAATCATTGGAAAATTTTCCTTCCCATATTGCACCAGCTACGTCATGAGCGTTAGCTTTATCAAGAATTTGAATGAAATTGAGTGTTTGCAAAGTAGATATTGGTCAAAACAACTATGAGCAACAGCCTTGCCCAAAAAGATTTTTTATATAATGTTTTTCTTACATAAAAACACATTTTAGTGAAATATCTTTTTGAACAAGGCTGTTGTTCATATCAAAATTGTAATTCAAAGGTTCAAAAAGTTGGGTTTTTTCATTGATTTCTTCAAAATTAGCCCTCGTTGACAGAATATTGCCACTTTAACATAAATTTTGGGTTGAAAACAAACATATTCCTTAAAATGCAGCATTTGAGAGTACTTAATGATAGCTAAAAATAAGTAATTCAAAATTTTTTGATTTTGGAATTCAAGGTGCCGAATATTAGGCCAAATCATACCATGCCCTTTCTTGTCGTTCTACAACGTATGACTACTTAACAGAATTAAAATAAAAAATATTACGATTTAAGATTTACATATGACAGCACGAAAAAATTAATTCGAAGCAGTAAAGAAAAACAACAACGACAAAGAAACAACTAGATTGAGGTGGTCAGAACCGACAGCTATCCCCGCACTCCACACGTGTTGTATCCGGTTGCACTTTTTCTACAATCATATCGCGATTTTATTCATTTAAAGAATAAATCCGATTATCTGAGTGAATTTCTGTTTGTTGCCTTACGCATTATTTTCTATTTATAAAACTTATTTATTAAAGAATGATGAAAGATAGCAACAGTTGTTATGTATACCATGTGACTCTATTTGTCATCATTATCTATAACAAAGAGAAGAAGGAATTTAACTATTTTGTAACGTATTTCTTAAATAGTATAAGGGATAGGAAAATTTTTATACCCGCACTTTCGAATAAAAGTTCGGGTATATTGTCGTTGCGTTCGTCCGTCCGTCCGTCCGTCCGTCCGTCCGTCCGTCACACTTTCCTGTGACGCAAACTCCTCCTTTAGTTTTGAATTTTTACCATTTTTTTGTGCCATATTGTTGTTTGCTGACGGTAGAAGCGCAATAATGTTTTGGAATTCCAAATTTTTGTAAAAGGGGTGGGTTGGGGGGGGGGAGTTATCAAAAAGGGCCGAAACAAAAAAAAACATAATTTCTAATTATAACTATGTCATTTTGTTGCATGCTAACTGCAGATGCGGAAAAGGTTTTGGAATTCCAAATTTCTAAAAGGGGGCCTGGGAAGGACCAAAAAGGGCCGAAATAGACAAAGTGCCTTGTGACGCAAAGTCCTATTTCATTTTTGAATTTAAATCATTTTTATTGTTGCTTACCAACTGTAGATGCGCAATACCGTTTTGGATTTCCAGATTTCAGTTTAAGGGGCTATAGGTTCCTAAAAGGGTCCAAATAGTTAAATTATATTAAAAGTGGGTTGTGATATATTTGTGAAAAGGTTATTTATTACAGATGGAAACTGTAATGCTGAGCATGCTTTTATTTTGCATTTTGAGGATTTAAAGGGCCAAAAAGTTAGATTATAGTAAAAGTGGGCTGTGATAAGTAGTATATGGGCACAGTTCAGTTAGTATTTGAGGAGGTGCCGGAAGTGACGTTACCGGAACCGGAAATGACGTCACAGGAAGTGACATAACTGGTACCGGAAGTCACGTGTCCGGAACCGGAAATACCCGGAAGTGATTTGTGCGCATGCGTAACTGGAAGTAGTGGATTTTCCCGCCATTTGTTGCGGGAAGTGACGTAGGTCACGTGGTAAGACCCGGACGTGTGGTACCGGAAATGATTTGCGCGCATGCGCAACCGGAAGTAGGGGATTTTCGCGCCATTTTCCCATGATTTGTTTACGGAAGTGACGCAAGTCACGTGCTAGTACTTGGACGTGTGGTCTGCGCATGTCCAGGCGGAACCGGAAGTACCCGGAAGTGGTTTGCGCAACCGGAAGTAGTCACCGACCCAGATGTGCCATGCTTGACCAGAATTCAGATTGAATTATCTCCCTTTTCCCGCACTTCTCGGTCGTCTCTGGATCTTTCATCGGTCTCTAGGGTCTGATACTCTCACTGTTATGTCGAAGTCCGAGAGTATACGTAGTACACTATTGGATTATCTCCCTTTATACCGCTCTTTTCATCTGCGGGTGATGTTTTCTGTGAGGACCAAAGGTAGGATTGGATTATGTCCCCTTACCTCCAAGTGATGCTGTCACCAATAGATCAATGGAGGGATGTCCTTAGCAACCGCCTTAGCAATTGCGGTCCATTTCATTGCTCTATGATGCACTCGTTTCTATTCTCTTGCTCCATCCCGCTCTTCGCTGCTCTTTGCTGCTCATCGCTAATTAGGACCTTACTCGCCTGCTCATTTCGCTCCTGTTGCTTGTTGCTGTTCGTCATCGCTGCTCTTCGTTGTGGTTGCTGCTCAACGCTGCTCTGCATTGTACTCAGACCTGAAAGAAAGCACCCTAATGACAATCGTTTACCCTAACACTAATTCTGCTTATCAGCCTGCTTCAAAGTCATGTTTCAATGTCTAGCCCAGTGCTGGATTGGGCTAAATTCCTTATTAATTTGAAGTAGTACTAGTGTTAGGATTAGGGTTAAGTTAGGATAAGATTATTTTAGGGTTAGGTATTAAGTATTTTTTTATTTTCTTTTTTTTAATTTTTACTTTTATTTATTTTATATTTTTTCTAATTGTTCTTAATTTTTTTTAAAAATTTTATTGTTATTATTATTTTCTATTACTTAATTTTTTATAATTTTTTTAAATATATTTACATAATTTAATAATTTTTCTAATTTTTCTTAATTTTTTTAACAAGTAATATATTTACATAATTTTTCTAATTTTAATTCCATTTTTTGGGTTTTGGAACCATTTAGTAAAAAAATTATAATTATTTTAACTATCTTCTGAGTTTTCGCCAACATTCGGGTGTTTTCGTCAACAGTCGGAACCATTTAGACGTCTTCGGAACAATTTTTCACTCTTCGTGAATGTTCGGTCGTTTCCGGAGGGGGTGCTCGTTCGTGGAGGCATCATGTTGGATTACGCAATACCGGTAATGTGACGTCATGGAAAATTTCAGAGGAAATTTCCATTAGAAAACGGATTGAAACATGTCGGGGAACGCGGCCGTGAGCGAAGACACCTTAGGTGGTCTCTTTTACGTCCGCGTTCTGGATATGTATACAGGGTAGAACCTCTCATTTCGTCTCGAACCTTTGATAAGGTAACGACCATGTTCTTTTGCGAGAAGTGCGGTAAGACCTTTACCGAGAAGAGAAGCCTGCTTCGCCACCAGAAGGCCCATGCTGATTCGTCCCAGACGTATTCCTGCCAGGTATGTGGAAAGGAATTTGCCAGGGCCGACAACCGGAATCGCCACCAGGAGTCCCACCAGTACAACCTGACGTGTCCAGACTGGGGGCAGTATTTCAACAGATTGGACAACCTTGCTCGCCACAGACTGTTGCATACCAAGCCAGATGCCAAGCCCAGGATGAAGAAACCAGTCAAGAGACCAACCTCGCCACTACCTGGCCCGAGTGCAAAAAGACGCAGGACGGTGTCGCCACCTGAGAGTCCAACCAGTCCATCTCAACCAGACGTTTTGCCAGAAGATCCCGATACCAGGGTTTTGTACCTGAGACACTGGCAGTCCATCCGGACAGAAGAAAATGACGGCAACCGTGTCCAGGATCGGTTCAACTTTACGTTGAACGAGATTACAACCGCCACCTTTTCTGACATGGTTCGCCACATTTTCGATCTCCAGACCACGGCCTTCAAGATCAACGTGTCGTTTGGATTTGTACTGAGGAACGTAGAGACCGGAGAACTGAGATACTTCCATTCCAGCCAGAACAACGCCCGATTTTTCGACGTACCACACCTGATTAGAAACGAAGAAGACCTAGAGAAGTTTTTGGAAGAATTGAGCCGTCACGACATTTTGGAGTTTATCCGGCACGCGCTAGGCAGCTCTGTGGGTTGAGCTCCTGTGTTACATTACAGGTATCTAGTTCTTTTTTTTTCTTTTTTTTTTCTTTTTCTTTTTTTTTTCTTTTTTTTCTTTTTCTTTCTTTTTTTTGTTATCGGTTAACAGGCGACTCTAAAAAGAGTGGTCTGTTCATACATCAAATGAAAAGCTTTCCCACTGTAATATGTACAATCGAGTCGGTAAGCCGTTCATCCGATCAAATATCTAAGGGTGTCGTGGACACCCCGTCCGCCAAAACTGTACGTTTTGGATAAAAGTAGGAAAAGCCAGCTCGCTCTTGCAAGTAGGTGTAGACTTGGTTGTCTACAGAACGAAACCCTCTGTTGGTTCCGGAGCCAGAGTTCTTTGACAGGAGAACGTCCATGTATTTTTCTTTGTTGATGTTGTTGGTTCTCTTGTTGACCCCTTTACAGCTGTACTTGGTTTCGTCTCCAAAGCAAAAGTACGTCTTGCTACACAAGGCAATCATCCCGTCACCACTGAATTCTGTCTTGAACAGTCCTGGAGTCCTCTTGTCCCAAGCAGCCAGTTGTGGTGTGTCAGTACGGGGAAACCAATTCTTCTTCTCTGCTTCAAAGCGCCGACGCAACTCCGGTTTGATTACTTCCTCCAAACTATCGCCAAAGAGAGCCATGTAGGCACTGTCGGTATCCATTACACACTATTTTATGTCCATAAAATCGTAATAAAATTCCAACATCCGAAGCTTGGCGTACTGGTAAACGAAACAGCCAATGTGCATGGGCAGGTCCAGGTGTATGGTCTTCTTACTCATTTCCACTTCGAAAGTCTTGTCGCTCAGCTGGTTGCACCGGCGGAAAGAGGGATCTACGAGGTAGCGACTGATCTGGTCCCCAATGTCGTCTCTGGACACGTCCACGTTCTTAAAGGCCGGAGGCATTTCTGCAAATTTTGCCTTTAGGTCGTCAGGTACGTGCAGGTCCACTTCCAAGGCACCAAACAACTTGTCCTCCATCACGGCTCTCATGATGTCGTCTTCGGTCATCGTGGCGAAACGATCACAGGGTCTCTGCCTCTGGGACACAAAGGTCTTGATTCCTTGGTCTTCTCTCTTTAACCGGTCCCATTCGCACTTCCACATCTGTTTCACTTGGTAGTCGTTTTCTGTTATATACTGTATTTTTTCCTGTGTAGTCTTGTATAATCCGTTCAACGGGTTTTCTGTCTTTCCTCGAGTCAGGCGACAAAAATGTCCGTGCCACAGGCAGCCCTGGAACTGTATTAGTAGCTTTACAGTAACCATCCACGGGAAGGCGTCGACGTCCTATCAGTTTTTCCGTATCGTTCCCTTGGTGACGTATGTGGTGTCCTGTCTCCTTGGCTTCCCATTCCAACCACTCGATAGCCATTCTTTCGTACCTTCGAGGTGTCTGTCTTTTAAAATAGTCCTCGCTCTTGCGACGAACGAAGTGACCCGTTGGCATATCCTGCATGATGCTCCACAAATACAATGCATTGGCGTCCACACCGTAGATCTTCTTGAACGGTTTTGGGTCTTGGTATTCTGCAGGACGAATGAAGGTCTGATCTTTCTCGTGGTATCTGTGGAAGACGATGCTGGGTCCACCCACTATGTTTTCTTTGTACAACTGGTACAGATCTTTATTCTTCTCGTCCGGAACGGTGAAATAATCGGACAGACCATCGAAGATGGTTTTCAGTGTGAGTCCTATCAGTTTTTCCGTATCGTTCCCTTGGTGACGTATGTGGTGTCCTGTCTCCTTGGCTTCCCATTCCAACCACTCGATAGCCATTCTTTCGTACCTTCGAGGTGTCTGTCTTTTAAAATAGTTTAAACATGTCCACCTTCAATCCTTTGTAATATACAAACATCTTCTCGATGGCTTCCAGCATGGGTTCCACGTCGTTGTTGTTGTACCATATCAGGAACTCTTTCACGTTCTTCATGTTCTTTTCCTGCCAGGCGTCCCGACACAGCTGGTACTCTTCGGGTGCAATGTTCTCGTTTTTCAGCGTACTGAAAAATGCCTGGTGTGGTGGTAACTCCGTCACTGCCAACTTGTCTAAATCGGTCATCCACTCGTATGGAAAAAACCCTTTCTCTTCCGTACAGCCGTACGCTTTCAAAAACTGGGAGTAACTAAATCCGGGAGCCAGGTAGTTGGTGATGTCCAACAATTTCAACTTCTCCGTCTTGATGCACATGAAATTGTTGTTGCGTTTCACGGTATACTTTATCTTGTTACTTTCCCACATGGTCGTTACCTTATCAAAGGTTCAAGACGAAATGAGAGGTTCTGCACTGTATATATAGCCAGAACGCGGACGTAAAAGAGAGCACCTAAGGTGTCTTCGCTCACGGCCGCGTTCCCCGACATGTTTCAATCCGTTTTCTAATGGAAATTTCCACTGAAATTTTCCATGACGTCACATTACCGGTATTGCGTAATCCAACATGGATGCCTCCACGAACGCGGACCTGTAAGTGAGCACCGCCCTCCGGAAACGACCGAACATTCACTAAGAGTGAAAAATTGCTTGTTATGTAAATATATTACTTGTTAAAAAAAATTAAGAAAAATTAGAAAAATTTTTAAATTATGTAAATATATTTAGAAAAATTATAAAAAATTAAGTAATAGAAAAAAATAATAACAATAAAATTAAAAAAAATTAAGAACAATTATAAAAAAAATAAAATAAATAAAAGTAAAAATTAAAAAAAAGAAAATAAAAAAAAAATACTTACCTAACCCTAAAATAATCTTATCCTAACTTACACCCTAATCCTAACACTAGTACTACTTCAAATTCATAAGGGATTTAGCCCAATCCGGCATTGGGCTAGACTTTGAAACATGACTTTGAAGCAGGCTGGTAAGCAGAACTAGTGTTAGGGTAAACGATTGTCATTAGGGTGCTTTCTTTCAGGTCTGAGTACAATGCAGAGCAGCGTTGAGCAGCGACCACAACGAAGAGCAGCGATGACGAACAGCAACAAGCAACAGGAGCGAAATGAGCAGGCGAGTAAGGTCCTAATTAGCGATGAGCAGCAAAGAGCACCGAAGAGCGGGATGGAGCAAGAGAATAGAAACGAAGTGCATTATAGAGCAATGAAATGGACCGCCATTGCTAAGACGGTTGCTAAGGACATCCCTCCATTGATCTATTGGTGACAGCATCACTTGGAGGTAAGGGGACATAATCCAATCCTACCTATGGTCCTCACAGAAAACATCACCCGCAGATGAGAAGAGCGGGATAAGGGGAGATAATCCAATAGTGTACTTCGTATACTCTCGGACTTCGACATAACAGTGAGAGTATCAGACCCTAGAGATCGATGAAAGATCCAGAGACGACCGAGAAGTGCGGGAAAAGGGAGATAATTCAATCTGAATTCTGGTCAAACATCCGGGTCTACTTCCGGTTGCGCAAACCAGTTCCGGGTACTTCCGGTTCCGCCTGGACATGCGCAGACCACACGTCCGGGTCCTAGCACGTGACTTGCGTCACTTCCGTAAACAAATCATGGGAAAATGGGGCGAAAATCCCCTACTTCCGGTTCCGCATGCGCCCAAATTACTTCCGGTACTTCCGTTTCTGACACATGCGCAGACTACACATCCGGGTCCTACCACGTCACTTACGTCACTTCCGGCAACAAATGTCGGGAAAATCCACTACTTTCGGTTGCGCATGCGCACAAATCACTTCCGGGTATTTCCGGTTCCGGTTACGTCACTTCCTGTGACGTCATTTCCGGTTCCGGTGACGTCACTTCCGGCACCTCCTCAGCACCTCCTCAAATACTAACTGAACTGTGCCCATATACTACTGTGATATAACTCTGCAAAGGTTATTTGTTACAGATGCAAACTGTAATGCAATGGAAACTGAAAATGTTAAGAATGTTTGTTTACAAATAAATGTGGGGTGCGTGTATGGCTGTCATTCCTACATCCCCTACCTCTAGTTTCTTTTGTTTTTCTTTAATATTTAGGGTTTATATTAAGTAGCTTTGTTGACAAACAAATGTCGTTAAAAGATTTCATAATGTGCAATTTCCATTATGTGTGTTTTACATCTTTTCATTGACCTGCTGAAACAGATCGATATTTGATTGTAAGTTGCTATGTCCAGTTGATTTACACACATATTTCAGCAGGCCTTTATTTCATAAAGCGGGTTATTTTTCTTTATTGTTGTTGAATAGTTTTACTTCATTAGATTTGTCTCAAATTTTACCGTCGAGCAATAAAATGATGCCATATTTTTACATACTTAGCCTACAATGGACTGATGCAACAGGCTGAAATACCTGACTGATGAAATACTTTGAAATATTCTATAAAGGTATAAATCTTCTACGTCATAGTTAAAATTTTCATTGATATCATTGATATTTTCTTCATATTACTTTAGTTTCAATTTATTTAGACGATTAGTCTTAGTTTTTCAAATCTACACTGTTATGGAAAAGACTTAAGACTGCCTCGGCGCAATTCCAAGAGCCCTTACGCCAGGAGGAGGCCCAACACATCTGGACCAGTGGACAATGAGGTTGTACAGGACCGGTTGTCAGTCAGAAAGAGACTCCCCTGTCATCTGGTTCCAGACCAAGTTTGAACCAGGAGGAGGTAGAACGGATTGCCAGTTCAGTTACAGCACAGCTTGTTCCTGGGTTGCGAGAGGAAATCATTGATGTTATCCATTCTCTGAGAAATTCTCCGGTGTCCCGGCAGAATGAGACACATGCTGAGGATACAAGTATACCTCGAATTGACTTGTGTATTAACAATAATATTTCTAATCTAGTTACTACAAATATTAATGATGAGTTGGGAATTCATATATCTAAGCCTATAAGAGACAAAATAATGAAGAGCGAATATATTGATTTGTGTATTTTACTCGATTAATCTGGTTCTTTAATGATAATAATAATCATTTAGTAATAGATTCGAATGGTCACCTGTTCGTCAAACCCAAGTCAGGAAAAATATAACTTATATTAACACCTGAATCGATGCCTTTCTTATTTACACGAGTATTTACTGTCAGCACGCAGACAGTATTCAAGGATTATTGAAGTACATGTTTCAGTTAGACTGGGTGCGACCAGTTGTGCAGGGCTAGGTTGGCGGGATTATGACCAACAATTTAGACTTAAAAAGGCCAGAAATTCTTGTTCTTGGGGAACTGTAGATCAAGAGCTTTGACATTTTTATATGCAGAATGCTTCCCCCACTTTTAGGCTATTGGTGGGCAAATTCTATGAATTTAATAATAGAGGCAAATGTTTTCATCCTTATTGCCGCTATTATCATAAAATTTTAATATGTTGGGGATAGCACCCGGCTCTAAACTGCAGCGTTTCAACTAACCGGCGTACAAAGAGAGGCTTACATAACACCTTTCGTAACCAAACAAAGCCGTACACAGGAACTCCCAATGTCACCTGTACCCCAGAAAAACCAAATCTCGTTAAGCGAGTTACATAAATTGGCCAAAACGCCAATTAAAGTTTATGCTCTAGAAAATTATTTTAAAATTTACCCTAATTACAATGATAGGGCAATTTTGCAATATGGCTTTAAATTTGGCGCCCGGGTTCGTTATGAAGGTCCTCGACTACCAACGAACTGTAAAAAATTAGCGTCGGCTTATCACCATGAAACTGAACTTCATGCGAAGATTTAAAAAAAAAACATATCTAGGTCGGATAGGTGGTCTATTTTCCAGTAAACCATTCAGTAATTTACGGTTATCTCCCATTGTCTTGTCAAGAAAAAATCAGGACTTATCCAAAATTTATCTTATCCTATTGGTAAAAGTGTCAACAGTTATATCAATCCCCAATTTTGCACTGTATAGTACACATGATTTGATGAAGTTTTAGATGTACCATAAGAAAATTGGAACCATCAGCTCTTCTGGCTAAATCAGACATACTCTCTGCTTTTCGACTATTAATTATTCATCCTGATGGTTGGCTAATTGGCTTTAAATTTAAAGGAAACTTTTGTTTCGTTAAATGCCTGCCAATGGGTTGCATCTTGTGCGCTTTTTGAAAACAAATTCCAGGTTTATTGAATGGGTAGTAAGATCTAAAACGCAAACAGATTCAGTTGAGCACTTTCTAGGCCATTTTATTTTGGCTGGAACTGCAGCTTCTGACGAATGTATGAACCTTATGAAGGTTTTCCGAGGTCTTTGTGAAGAGTTGAGTGTGCCGATTGCTGAAGAAAATACCTTAGGACCGTCATGCATTTTAGTTTTCCTAAGTTTAGAAATCGATACAATCAAAATGGTAATCAAAATTCCTGAAATTATAATAACAGAAGCCAGATCTAAATTTACTTCTGTTTTCAAAAAAAGAAGGTGACATTGAGGGAACCCCAGTCAATGGTGGGTCTATTAATTTGTTTGTGCTAGAGCAATTCCCTCAGTGCAAGAATTCAATAGACGTGTTTGTAATGCAATGTGTGGCATTCAAAAACCAAACCATTTTATTAGGGTTTCTAATAGTATCAAGGATGATATTAAAATTTTACTGACTTTTCTTTTAAAATTAAATAGTACATGCAAATTTGGAAGAAACATTTGTCTTACCAATTATCAATTAAATCTCTACACTGATAGTGCAGGAAATCCTGAACTGGGATTTTGTATCTATTTTGCTGGGCGTTGGTCATTTTCCCCATGGCCGGCATTATGGAACAATAAATGTCTGATATAACTTTTCTTGAACTGGTTCCAATAATAGTTTCCATATATGTATTTAAACAAGACCTTTGCAATAAACATATTATGTTCCATACAAACAATAAGGCCCTAGTCCAATAATCAACAAAAAATATTCAAAATCAAAACGCATTATGCAGTTGATTAGGCCTTTGGTTCTTCGAAATATGTTATTTAATATGCATATTAAAGCGTGTCACATCGTAGGCCGATTTAATTGCATAGCTGATGCTATTTGTCGTAAACAGTGGACCAGATTTAGAACCAGAAGCAAGTGTCAATCCAGAGGAAATACCCTAGGATTTCCTGCAGTTGATATTGGACTTGAATTTGGACGAGTCGTAGATTCTTCTATGTCCACAAACACCAGGCATTCATATCTGAATGGTTTAAATTGTTTTGATGCTTTTCGTAGGGAATATGGTTTAGCAGATATTTGGCCACCTCCTTTATCGCACGTTAAATTTTTATTGCTCATTTTTCATTGAGTAATAAATCACCAAACACTGCAAGTGCCTGTTTGTCAGAAATTAATGTTACGTGTAAGACAGCTAATTATCAAGATTTTTCTCAGAATTTTATCGTTCGCAAAATGGTAGCGGGAATTGGGCATTCAAACAATGTTACTGATACAAGATTACCTATCACATCTGAGCTCCTTTTCAGGATAATTGATATCTTCCATCTGTTTGGTTATTAACATATGAAACATCCTTGTACTTATCAGCGTTTTCATTAGCCTTTTATCAGGGTGGGTGAGTTAACGGTAAGCACAAAACATCAGTTACATCCAGTTCTGTGTTTTGAAAATGTTAAGATTTTAGAAGTGAATGGAACACACATTACTGATTTGTATTTAAAGTTTTCTAAAACGGATCAGTCTGGAAAAGGCTGTTCATTACAAGTGAATGGGAACAAAAGTAAAATATGCTCAGTTTTATTACTTAGCCGCTACATGTCTCAACGGTCATGTAATAAAACTGGGGATATGTTTTGTCATTTTGGAGGAAATCCTGTTACTCAGTTTTCTTCTGTCCTGAACGGGGCGTTATATTCTTTGGGCATAAGTCCCTCAATTACATGCATTCATACCCATTCCTTCCGAATTTGACCGGCAAGTTATTTCGAAAAGTTCGACCGTTGGAAGTCTGATGCATTTAAACACTACGTTCGATAGTTTGTATGCATCATATGTTATAGTATTTATTTGTACTTATACATCCATATTAAAATATATTTTGTATATATTATATGATGTGTGTTTCTATTGTTCAATTCAAACGTTAATTACCTTTTAAATTTCGTGTATTAATATCATAGTCCATGAAGCTAAACAGAGACTAGTGTGGGTAATTGAATGTTCCATAGTTAAAAGAGCATTTCTTCAAGCCAGACAAACATGGGATGGTCCAAATTTAGGTCTTAGGCGATATAACGTCAGAGTATGGTGGCAGGGTAAAGGGGGCATGAAGTAGTCCGATCTGCTCCGACGAATTAAGTATCTACTAGAATATGAATCTGAACCAGATGTTCTAATTATCCATTGTCGGGAAAACGGTATTGGGTATTCTACATTACATGTTCTGCGGCATCAAATCAAAGATACATTCTCACAAATTCAGGAATTGTGACCATCTACACAGATTGCATGATTAAAAATTTTGCCTAGGTAAATCTGGAGATATACTCCTAATTCTAAAGATGTTCGAATTAATTATGCCGGTTCGTTGTGCTACAAGATTGTTGGTTTTTATATTATGTACCCTGAAATTAAGTGAAATCAGCCTGGTATGTTTTGTCTTGACGGGGTCAATTTATGGTCCATAGGAAATGACACATGTCTGTATTATATGCAGTCTAATTTGTTATGTATATTTGATAATGCTAACAGGAGAGTGTGAGATGTGAGTCGGATTCTTGACATTAAGGTAGATTTAAAGATGTAAATATTATGGCATATGTTAAAATTCTAATTTTGTTGTAGCAGCATTGTCAATTTAATTTTAGGTGGTAATTACTTTTGCATTTTCTTTAGTTAGCTGTACATAATTTAAAAGTCCATCAGGAAGGACAATTTGTTCTTATTTTGGCTATAAGGAGTATTTTATTTGAGTCTATTAGAAGGCTCATTAAGGACATTAATGTATGCCGTTAAGGATGGCTATTTAGGATAAGTTAGTTTAATTTCCCGATAAGGAAGGCTAATAATTTTCGTTGTGTAATGATACAGCTATGGATGACTGGCATTTCTGTACTTGTACGGTTGCGGACTACAGCGTGTCGCTTTCTTTTGGAGTGGCGATGGTCGCTTCAGCAGTTACTACTTTAAGCGACCATTTGGCGAAACGCTAGCGACACAATATATATACATATATATGTATTATTATTATGCACAGTAATGTTAAATTATTAAATTGACATCAGTATAAATAAGTCAAATTTAATGTTTAAGGTTTGTAATGTAAGGTTAATGTTAATTCTGAGCTTGCCATTTGCTATTGTTTATATTTATGTGCGTCAGCCCTGCAAAACTGTTAAGCTGTGGCCGTACAATGTACATTCGCCATTATATTAAAATGAAATAAATATTTAACTGTAAATTGCTAGTATATTTTTCGCCAATGAATCTATGATCAACCCATACAACGCAAATTTTTTGAAAATCATATTCTGAAACCTTATAGCGCATCAACATACAGTGTGTGATAATACTGTAGAGAAATTAAATGCATGAAATGAACTATTGGCTCATAAGACCTGTATCGTTCACCTCAATTTAACTTGTCAACCTTAAGCATGATTAAAATTCTAAGTGTAAAAGTCAACTTGGCTGGATTTTTCCAAAGGGTCCTATGTTAAACTAAGTTCAGCTGTGGCAGCCATCTTGGTTGACTGTCCAGGTCATCAAAAACAATTCTGAAAGAAAACCGTCTAAGGACAATTTCTGCCAAATCTGGTTTCAACAGGGTTAGTTGTTGATATAAAAAGATTTTTAAATGAATTTTCCAGTAAGGTCCTACGATTAATTAATTTCGGGTGTGACGACCATCATGATTGACAGTCCGAGTCATCGGACAAAATTCTAAAAGAGAACCATGTAAGAAATATTGATGCCAAGTTTAGTTCCAATTGACTCAGTGGTCTCAAAATTTCTAAATGGATTGGCTGTGGCGGCTATGTTGGTTGACAGTCCGGGTTATCGGATATAATTCTTAAAGAAGAAAACGTAAGAACCATTGCTGCAAAATTTAGTTCCAATTGGCTCAGTCGTTTCAGACAAGAATATGTGGTTAATATATATATTCTTTGATACATAGTTTAATTGTTTCAGTAAAAATTATACATTTCTAAAGATCAGCTATGGACAAAGAAAACGTTTGAGAGTGAATCCAGAAATACGCAAGGCATCACCACTAATATCATATGATAGATTAAATCCTTACAATAACATCCCTACATATACATGACAGACGTTCATACAAACCACATTTTTATTAGTCCCTACCAGGCGAAGCCGAAGGGGACTCTAAGTTTGCACTCAGTCCGTCCATTCGTCCATCCGTTAGTCCGGCAAATCAGTTTTCCGCACTTTTTTAGTTTTGCTGGAAGATATTGACCTGATATTTGGTATATAGTTTTATCATAACCAGTTACAGATCAAGTTTTGAATTTTGTTCCGGTCTGATCATTTTTTGCAGAGTTATGAACCTTGGACTTAGAAAATTCACGCATATAATCAGTTTTCCGCACTTTTATTCGTCACGCTTGGAGATATTGATTTGATATTTGGTATATAGTTTTACCATAACAAGTCACGGATCAAGTTTAAATTTTGTTCCGTTTTGATGTTTTTTGCAGTTTGAACCTCAGTTTTTGCAATGAAACTTGAGAAGTTAAATAAAAAATAGCACTGATTGGATTATTATTGTGAGAGTTATTGCCCTTGAAAATAGGAATTATTGTCAAGATAATAGTTTTACCGACTTTTTTTGCAAATCCTTTTACCAAGTGATCTTATGGGTGTGTGAGCTTATAATGATGAGCTTCAGAGCAAGATAATCGGGTAATAATTGTGTACCTCTTGCAAGCATAGTTTCAGGATTTTTAGGAGTCACCCTGTCCATACATCTTCGTCCGATTCATATCCTTAAGGAGATTTAGATTTTGTGTGTTTTCTCATAGCTCAAGCCGGTAGGACATTGTTTTGCCCAGCAATACTTTCAGAATGTTGGTTTCATAAGTTATGCAGTGTTGATTATTGAATGTATACTAAATATATATTACATGTATACTTGCCTCACACGAATATTGCCGATTTTTATTGAAATCTATGACGAGACAGCATTAAATTCTTTTATTTCAGACTTTTTCGTTTAGTAGAACGACAGTTTCCGACCTGCAGCTATGAGAACCTTAGCTAGTTTTACTGTCAACAAGCACATTCTCACCCTGGTATTTTAATTATGAGGGTAAACTCCGGCTTGTGATAAATGTCGGTCGTTCATTTGATAACATGTCATTAGTTAAAAACCCATGACCAGGATCGTTGTTAAATATCCCGTTAACCACGTTTGAATATCGTATTTGTATTCTCTTTGCTTTAGGGAACAATCAAAACAACCCAGCTGACAGAACTCGGGACAAAAATAACATAAAATAGTACAAAACACAAATATGAACAAAACAGAGAGTCAGGGTTGTATGACGTGGTTCAGAAACTGGACATTGGTGGGGTTAAACTGGTTAACTCTCCCTTACACTCTGACACTCTGGTGTATAAAACACACTATTAAAACCAATACAGTATGATTACCAACAAGATGACCGCTTGCTAGAACTGTACAATTAGAGTGGGTGGTAGATAGCAGGGCCAGAAGGTGCTCGTTTTAACTGTAAAACTAGCTAATGCTCTCATAGCTGCAGGTCGGATACTGTCTAAACAATATTTCTTTGTTTTTATATTGCAATCATGCTATATGAACAGCCAGAATGCATTGACTGTATATTCAAAAAAAAAAAAAAAATTAAGTCAATGGCTTTATATTACTTTTTCTGTGACGTCACAGTATATAACCTTAAAATTTTACTAATTATATCGTAAAATGCAACGGTTTATGTCCTTTTTACGTTGCTGGCTTCATGCTGAAATTCAATGTTGTTCAACTATTTTTTACATAATATGTTGCAGGTCAAAGAGATTAACAGAAAATGTATTCAAACTCGGCACGAAACAGGTGAGAAAAGCTCGTCAAAGCTCGCCTGTCTTCCGATTTCTAAGTCTTGTCCGAATAAATGTCATATTCAGAGACAATGTACACGTATTCTGTATGAACATGATGAGCAAGAAGAAAATTTACTTTGCAGTAACCTCAAAACTATTGAACTGTAATAACGCCACCCTTTCGCGGAAAAATAAAAATGAAATTACTCAATACGACATTTTTCATTATAAAAACTAAATAGAGACACAGAACACTGAGGAAGGTTATATTCTCGACAAGGAAAATAGGGCATTTTCTCTAGAACTTTTTAAATATCTTACGATGACTCATGAAAATGATGTTGCATTTTTCTTTGCCTTTCGACCGATAATCATATATTTTTACAAAAGAAAATGTTCGTGTCAGGCTGCACAGATATGCTTCAAGGTGGTATAGTTTCAATGCGCATGGCTTTAAACTTTGATAACTGATAAGCCAAAATGACTAAAAGGTACAAGCCAGAGATCAGAGCTATGTACAAGCAAACTATTTGAAATAATTCTATCACGTCACGGTAAATTTTCAAGTATCAATTTCACACTAGTATCGAAATGCTTTTATATTAACTGGACTTATGTTACCATCAGGGACTCAGGGTCATGAAATATGTGGTTAATATATATATATTCTCTGATATATAGTTTAATTGTTTCTTCCAAAAGTATAAGAACACCACTAAAAGTACTTTGAATACGGAAACAAATTTTGTTTTGTTTTTTTATGTCCAGCATTGATGAAATTTACTATATTCTAATTCTAACTTTAGCCTTTTATATTAAACAGAGAATGGCTCAATATCAGCAGATCAGATGGAGAAGTTGACCATACAGATCAAAGAACTATATCTCCCTTAACATAAATATTTTATACTACGTAAATTTCATAAAACAAGGAAATTACAATTCCCGCTCCGAATTGATTAATTAATGAGTGTTAATCAGTAAATGTCTTGAAATAAGCAATATAATGTTGCGGTTATGCATGTTTTATGATGAAACGAAGCAAAATCAATTTTTGTTTGGCGGAAGGAAACCATAGGGTAAGCATAATGTTAAATTATGTCCAGATATTTTAATAAGAAAAATAAAAAAAAGGCTTATGTACAAATATTATTCTAATATTATTATGAATAATAAGAAATCGAATTCCCTGATTTAAGAGAGAAGTTTTTTTGAGTGGTTGTCGGGGGAAAATGATAAAAGCTGAAAATATTAGTAGAAAAACAATTCGGACGTGCCAAAACATTTCTCAACAACTAATAATAAGCACTTTTATTTGGAAATTTTGTAATAAATTCGTTCGAACATTTCTGTTTTCTTTAAAAATAGTATAATAATATAATTATAAATACAATTGGAGCGTTATTACACTTCTCTAGGTTTAAAAAAATCTTAACTAACGTTCATATTTACAATCCATGTAAAAATAATATTTGAAATAGCAGTTATTTCCTGAATAATTTTGGAATATATCTGTATTATTTAACCTAAAACCTTAATTTTCAGACTCACTCTCAGAAATGAAGATTAAATAGAAAGACTATTGGACATGTTTAACAAATATTCTGTACTGTTGTGGATTTTAGCTTTTTCTACAAAAGGTAGTTGATTATCATTAAGAAATACATTTTTAAGGTTTACTTTCACTAAAAAAAAAAATAAATAAAATCTTTTCAATTTTCGTGATTTATACACTTTGAATGGTATTGGATGCTTTGAAAAGGTCACATATCCTTCTATGAAAGAAACGTCTTTCTTTAATGACCATGTTAAAAATGAAGGATGATTTTAACTGTTAAGGCCACATCAAACTGATCGCTAGTTCTTTGGATATCGCCGCTCCGATTTTCGGACTATGTAAATTTTAAGTAAACTTTTTTCTATAGTTTTAGGACAGTGTAATGGTACGGAAGAAACTATTGAATCATCTATATTTACATCAATTACAATACAGTCACCTGGTTTCAGTAATGGATACGAGAGGTATGGGGCCAGTACATCTTGTATGGAAAATACTACTCGTTATAACATATTAATTTTGTTTCATCTTAATATACCAAACATGAACGTATCATTTTCTATATAAAAATAATTTAATTACCATATTATTACCTACAAGTAAATGCAAAGATACGAAGATGTACACATGTCGTCTATTTACTATTCATCGGTTGCGTTTAAGGCCTAAAAGATTGAAAACCAAAACAATGATCCAAAACGTTAAAGAGCAATTCAGAACATGGCAAAATGACCAAAAGGCTTAAGACAAAACCATTTCAGAGCAGAACTATGCACGATGGAGGTATATGTACTCCATGAAAGAAGTTCTTATGAGCAAGATATGTCGTATAAATTGAGCAATGGCATGATAATACGATTTATAAAATCGTAAATTGATGAAATGTACAGATCTTGTGCATTAAAATTGGTATCATATACGTTATTTTTTATCTAAATTCTAATATTTGTCATAATGTAAACTGGACATACATGTCAAATGTTTCGAAATCTTTTCTATGTTTCAGAAACCTATCATGCAAATGGGTAGTTAATTTCGAATTTCTTACAACGACAACTTATATAAGGGCTCATTTCATTGGTTTACAGACAGAAGCGGATGTTGCTCGAATATATACAGGTTCTATATTAGTTTTTGTGAATTGTTGCATTGTATTGTTACTATTTATAATATTTTCTGAGAGCAAGTTGTGTAGTGAAACTGAATATGATATGATATGGTAAACTCTTTGAAGTACTTATTGTAAATTAGACATGTTGTGTATATTTTGAAAAGGGCTACAATTCCAATTCGGGTATGAACTAATGCGATGAGTTTCAGGTATGACAAAACCGTTTCTCAAATGAAAATGAACCTGTTCCATTGGTGTTATCCCTTCCTCATACCGGATTTGACATGGACAGCATGGCGGGAAGCACAGACTGCTTACTCTTCCGGAGCACCTGAGTCTACACCCGGTTTTTTGGTGGGTCCATGTTGTTCATATGTTTTCAGTTTTTAATTGTAATGTTTTGGTCTTGTCTTCGTTGTTCTCCGGAGTTTGTCAGTTGTTTCGATTTGTCCCTCCTTCGAATACCCCTTTGGTATTTCTTGACTTTACTTTCAATACAATACAAGTTACAATAAAAACTAAAACATCAAACGAAATACAAATTAGATACATTATTTTTTAATTAAGAAGGTTTAAACAAAAACGAAATTCCTTCCTCCTAATCCTGGTTTAAATAAAACCTGAATTGTAGAATAGAGAATGGAATTGGGGAATGTGTCAAAGAGACAACAACCAAACCAAATAGCATAAAAAAGCTCAAGGCTACCGATGGGTCTTCAACGCAGCGAGAAAATCCCGCACCCGGGGGCGGGCTTCAGCAGGCCCCTAAACAATAATGCATACTAGTTCAGCGAAATGGACGGCACATTTAACTCCGAGACATAAAAATGAACCAAAATAAAAAAAAAACACACACACGACTAACAAAGACTAAAGGTTCCTGATTTGGGATAAGCGCAAAAATGCGCCGGGGTTTAACATGTTTTGTGAGATCTCAACCCTCCCCTATACCTCTAGCCAATATGGAATAAACAAAACACAGCGATACACACAGTAAAACTATGTTCAAAAGATGTCCGATTCCGATGTTAAAAAAGATAATGATCAATATATATTAACTAAGGAATACTAGCAGTTGCTGACATGCCAACTCCAGACCTCAATTAAACTGATCGAAAGATTATGTCTTTATCACATAGAAAATCCGCCACAATCCCTCCCGTAAGGGGTTTATCATCATGCCATAATAAATTATATGAGAAGAACAAAACCCGTATCATGCCAAATGTTTTTAGAACTGGTTTTAGAATAAATGTGTTTATTTCCGATGCAAAGACCCTATGAGTGAATCAATATTAATTGCCAAAAATGTCATTTTTAATGACTTGACAACATTATCGTAACTATATTCCTTGTGGATAAGTCTGTGTAAAGGTTTGGTTAGCTTTTCAGGTGAATGACGACATTTTAATGCTTTGTAGAGAATATAAACATATTATCATTACAAACTGATCAAAGTATTTACTTTCCATACTTTCTCACTACATACAACTCGGTCTTCATTCTAGGGACAAATGACACAGCTGATGTAGTGGTGGACAGCAGTGTGAATCCTTCTGCTGACCGAACAGTTGTTGTAACTGTGAAAACTGGTATCATGCTAATTATGTTTACTACTGATGATGATACTAGTAATGACGGAGCAGGGTTTGACATTAAAGTAATGGAGGCTACAGATCTCTGTAAGTACATGTATAGAGATTGTTTTATGGTGCAAGTACACTAAAGATTCTCTACCAGTTGGTATATTCTGTATTTGATATTTCATGCAAACATGTCCCATTAGCTGTCTGTTAAGGCCAAAACATTTTAAAAATAAAACAAGAACTAAAATGTTATAGAGCTGATTAAAATTTCAAACGTGTAAAACTCACATTCTAATGCAACATAACATATAACGTCCTTTTTGATTGGATAACGTCAAGCGTAAAATCCACGGTTTACCGTCGGAACCATTGACGACAACGTTGCGCAAACGCATTTGACGTTTCCTGTTTACTTTTTATTCTATTTTTTAACGTTTAACGGAGGTTGCATTAGAATGGGGATACCTGTATTGTATGTTATCCCCTAATTATTGATATTAGTTCACAAAATTTACTTAAAACAGGAAAAAAAAACAACAACAACTAACGAGATTGGAGGTAGCTGTGAGGATAAAAAATCATGGACATTTAAAGTATTCAAAGAGTTCATTGACATTATGTAGCGCTACAAATATTAAAGATAAAAAAAGTGGATCTATCAACATTTTTAGATGAAACCTTTAGATCTGTGAAAGAAATCTACACAAGATTGATAAATTTTTAAAATATCATTTAGAACATTCCAATGTTCTAGGGCAAAATATCATGTTTGGTAAACCTAAATCAATCAAAATGCATTGTTCTTTTTCGAATACAATAAAAATGAGGAAATTAACTATTTGCAGCAGGATCTGGTTGTCCCGGACCCTCTACTCTGGTAGTAACCGACACTGTGAAGTATCTGACAAGTCCAAATTTTCCAGATCCTTATGAAACGTAAGAAAATTAAATATATTGAAAACTACTTTTAATTTGAAAAATAGAATTACTCCAGATATGTACTATATCTAATATTAGTATCTTTGGATTGTTATTTTGAAACTCCTGGGACAATGCCTCTGCATGGTGGACCCTAGGTCCCCGAGGGTATACGCCAACCCAGTCGTCAGACTTGTCTGACATGATTATTCATTGATTTGTTACAGAAATTACCAGTATTTAGCAACATACAAAAATAATAGAAATACTAAGGGTTCATTCCTTGTATTGCACATGGTAGATCTCCTTAGCTGAAATTTGGCTTCCTATTTCGGTACGTTTGGTTATGAGTACCTCTTGTTTAAAATAAGTTTGGATTTTGGTCTTCCAAATGATTTGGTTTTAAAGCTGCTGATGAGAGGTAACTCCTTGAAATGCGTGGTATACAGCATAGTATAAATTTACTATATCTAATATTAGTATCTTTGGATTGTTATTTTTTTTTTCTATATGTAATATTAGTATGTTTGGTTGTTATTTTATTCAGATATGGTAAAAGGACTTTGATCAATGATGAACGTTGGAACGAATTCGAAGTTCTAGAATATGATCAGTAGTCGTTGGGTTTTAGGTTCTGCGTTGAAATTTTGATTTTTATAATGTAATGTAAGTTAATGTAAGTTTGTATGTATAGATTGAAAAGTATTTTCAATCCGTGTACTTTATGTATAGATCCTCTTATTTCAACGCTTTTTTGGGGAAATGAGCTTTAAATTTGAAAATAAAAGCGACGACAAATATCACGACAGTAAAACTGTGAAATTTTTGAATGGTAAGAAATTCATACAATATTTTTTTCAGTAATGTGGACTGTCAATGGATGATAACATCAACCCCTACTTCAGAAGTCAACATATCAATTGTATTTGTAAACTTGGACTTTACTGTATCAAACTGTTTTCATTATCTCAGAATTGAAGGTATATATTTTGTCGTGTTTGTTATGCTATATATTTCCTGGCAATCGCACAGTCTAGAATTAAGGTTCTCGACCCATGATCGATAATTACAGTTACATTTTTTTAATATTTCTTTTTGATTGAACAAATTGTGAATCAAATGTTTAAAGAAGCAATTGGCTAATGTATCTTTCAAAAACTGATACACACTTCGACGTCTTTGAAAATTATAAAATAAATATATTGTGAACCGAGGTCATTGCCTTTACTTTGAAAGGAACATCTGGGATATTTCGAATAATCACGTGGTTATTTATGTCCTGTATACCTAAAACTCAAAAGAGTAAATATGATAATGCAGTACACGTAAGGAGCCATCAATTACACTGTAAAATAACAATGTATAAATGCACCATTTCCCTTAATCTAGTGTATTACTTTAAGTAGATTTCTCTAGGTTATATTGAAAATCAGTAGTTCATTAATCTGCATAATGCTGATTCTATAGTTTAATCAATTCCTTGATACCATGTTTTATGTAGAAGATATGTACATTTGTGAATTTACTCTTCAGGCCGCAAGGCCTAAAATTATCCAAAAAGTTGAAGATCAATTTAAAAATGCTAAATGACCAAAAGGGTAAAACAATCTAAAGACTAAGCTATGCACGAGAGAGATACTGCTTAGTTTTTACAAAGCTTTTTAAATATGTATTATTATTTCAAATTTTTGAATGTAACAATTTAAAAAAATGTCATACATTCAGGTTATGGTGACTTTTGTCAACCATTTGACAGTGGTAACAGCGACATTTATCCGTACAGTGCGTCAACCATTAACGTATTCCTCCACAGTGATAATGTAAACCCCAGGACCGGTTTTGTCGTAAAATATATAAGAAATAACATAACATTAGAAGAGACAACGACAGAGGTAAGATTGTAGAATACATGTAAACACTTAAAGAGAGAAATATTTAAGGTATCCGGGCCATAGTAAAACATTTCTTTTTAACCAGAATTAAATTGAACCAAAGCAGGAATCATAAAGATATAACTTTGTTAAATTCAAAAACCACTTCTTTGTTTGAGTGCGGCGTCTATGAAAATACGTTGGGTATATTGTGTTTCCTGATAATTTGTCGATGTTTACAGATTTCATTTCCGTTACGTTGCATTGAACGTCCGGGACACCTGAAAGAATCACGTGGTCATTAATGATCCGGGTACCTTAACACATTTCAGTCCAAAGAATTTTTTTACAATGATTAGTATATTTTTATATAATAAGCAGTAGAATAGATTGCAAAATCTAGACATGATATTAAATATGGTCTGATAGACTTTTATCGCACATTCTTTACCTTTGATATCTGGTATTTATACTTTAGGAAAGACAATGGCAGGAGCAGCAGCGGTTGGTGGGAATAAGAACCTTAACGAGATTATGTGATAATATGCTGTACATTTTTAATCAGTCATCCTTGAAAGAAATGTCAACAAATCAGACGAAATAATAATGTAATAGTTCATAAGGTCGAATACAGACCTTGAATTATACTGTTTATTTAGTTTCTAATAAATAAATTTCTTTATTAAAGGGAACATTTTAGAACTTTTTCATTAATTAAAAAGTCTGAAATCTTGAAAAAGTATTTTATGCAAGTGACAGGTTTAAAAATGGAGTTGGGAGTGTAATAATATTTTCAAAAATAATATATCCTCTATTACCTTCTAATAATAATAAACATTCCAATTTTGATGCACTGAATGTTCATTTTCAAAACAAAATGAAAATGTGCATGTATGTTATAAGGATGTTCGCTGCTCAGTTTCAAAATAACCAGTTTTTAATAACACTGGTAAATAGTGATAGTTGATTAATAAAGGAACTAAAAAAGCGAAAAAAATATATAGCCGTGTGCTTGTTTTCGAGACAATTTGGCGAGAAAAATATTATCTCTTGATTTTACATGGCTTTATCATTGACAAGTTTTATTTCTCAAAACCATTAAATAATAGCAAGGATTTTATAATATATTTACAATATAGCTTATTATTCTGCATGCAAAAGATTTATGAAAAGAAAAACTGGTGTTAGCGGGAAATGTTTTTTAATTATTGTTATTTTTATTATAGTCATGGCACCTTATATAAAAAGTGCTTTGTAGGGTTTAACAACAACAGAATTTACCACAATTATGCGCACAAGTGACAAAAGTGCAACGTTAGCAAAATTATCCACAGAACAAACATCGACACATGAAACAGACCTAACGACGACTGTACACGCCACAACAACAAAAGGAACAACGCCTGTTCAGACAACAGAAGATATAACAACCAAGGTTACAACAAGGGAATACCCTACAACAGCTAAGACCGAATACCCTTCCACAGCTAAGGCCGAATACCCTACAACAGCTAAGGCCATCACGACAACTAAGGAAATGACAACAGAAGCAACTAGTGAACCGGTTACAACTGAAAAAAGTACATTAAGCCAATCTACAATAAAAACAACTTCTTTGCCGACATCTGTCAGATCAACTTCAGAGGAATCTACCACTTTTTCTACGACTTTAGAACACACAACCAGAGTTGATAGGACCACGATTCCGATGACTTTCGAGCTGTCAACAACAGAAGAAACTATCGAACCGACAACAGATGATGCCACCGCTTTTCCTACAACTACAAAAGATGAGCTCACTCTTCAAACTACTTTCGAGCGAACAACGAGAGCAGAAACGACCACTTTTACGACAACTTTAAAATCGACGACAAAAGAAGCGACTACTATTCCGACCACTTTTGAGCTTATGACAACGGCAGAAACTACACGTCTTCTGACAACTATCAAAACGACGGCAGAAAATACCAATCTATTTTCAACCACTACAAACTCAACAACAACAGATAAAACTACAAATTCATCGTCTACTGAAGTGCAAACGACTAATTTTATAGGAACTTCTGAATTAATACCGACGACTGTTGAAACTACTAGCACGGAAGATACTACTACTCATGTGCAAACAACATCAGTCGAAACAACACCATCTGTAATTACCACCCACGAAACAACAAGTCAGCCTGAAACTACTCTAGAAACGACTGGACCAACAACAATGAACGAAAAATCAACAAAACCAACTTCAGCAGAAATTACAACAGATATTACAAAATTACCAACAACACAGAAAATGGCAATCAACATGCAAAGTACAGAGAAACAAAAACTTACGACAATACAAATAACAACGGATCCAGCAATAGAAACAACTAAAATTCCACCAGAATCAACAACAACGCAATCAACAACTGAAAGACCAAGTACCGAGGACATGTCTACGTTACCAACTACTTTAAATGATACATCAGCGTTAACTACAACGGAAGTCTCAACAACTTGGCATACTTATACAAACCCCTTTACTACAGATGAAATTATGACTACTGACACGGCTGATCGAGAAAAAACAGAATCGACAACTTCAGTTAATAAAAGATTGATAAGCGTATCGCCTACAATGGACGCAAGTACATCAGTGAACTCTACCATTCAAACTACAACAAAACAAACAACTAATGAGTACTTTACAACCGGTTATACGACTAGACGTCAAGAAAAGATTACATCATTTCCTACTACCGAAGCAGTGACCTCAAAAGAAACAGCAACCATTCCAACAACATCCAATGTAGATGAACTATCCACTTCTCATAAACTTACATCAGAGGATATTACAACATTAAAAACTATAGATGTCACAACAGCTGGACCAGTAACAACGATCTTTACTATCGATGAACAAACAACTAAGCGGAAGATGGTTAGAACTCAGATGACTGAAGATTCCGTTATAACAACTTTACCCCAAGAAACGGCAGTGGCACAGTCTAACGATTTTACCACGAAACAAGGTAAATTTACTTTATGTAATTAAAACGAATGTTTTTTGTAGATTGAAATCATGAATTGAAATGTTGCTAATAGACCTCTGTATCAAGCGCACGTTTGGTTTGCTATTACTTATATGCTATAATGGGATTGATTAATTGTTCGATTGATTGAGAGATCATTGACTACGGTCGAATGGCGGTTATTGTATACATGCCAGGAACATTATTTGTGAATGTCCAATGGTAGTTATTAGGTACCAGGAAGAAACATTGTTTATGTTTTTGTTTAAACCATGTCAAATATCAGCAAAGGAAAGGACAAAGTCATGAGACTACAGAGTTTTGAAGTTTAGTTTTACGCCATCAGTATATTTTTTGTTTTATGTCATTGTCAAGGCTACCTAAACAAAAACCTTCCTATAAATATTTCCTCCCTCTCCTAAAATATCTATCCCTGTTTTCTGTAGAAATTTAGATAGTTGGAATTTTAGTTTTTAGTGGTATGAATAATTTGTGTAAAAAATTGTGTACATTGTATGTCTATTAAAATGGAGTTTTGAGTTCTACAGTCTGTATCCTTGGGTTAAATCAATTAAAGACACGTATGTAACGGATGATAAAAATGTACATTTATAATAATAAGTCTTGAAACTTTGACTTTTTCTGATTATGGATATCATGTTAGTACGTGGTGTAAATCTTCGACATTAGAAGTTTTATACAACAAATATGTGTCCAAAAGCACTAAATGTTTTTATTGTCAACATTTGACTACGGGTACATTCAACAAATATGATTCTGATATCCATCTACTGTCACCTTATATTGCATACATTGAAAGTTCACAAAAAATGGTTATTTCCCTATATAAGTACACCGTTTGGATACAATATCATGTGATTTTTTGGGATATTTTTCAGCTGTTTTTGTTAAAGAACTACCAGAGGGTGCCATAATTGGAATAGTGTTTGGAAGTTTAATAACAGTTGTAGTTCTTGTGGCGACTATAGGTGTCGTAATATACGTCTGTTCCTTGCGGAGAACTTTGAATAGGAAAACACTTGAAGGATATGAGTGTAATACTATGTCTAAGAGATCCTCATCTGATTCCCTGGATTTTATGTATTATCCGTCTCAGACTTTAATTCCTAGATGGATCTCTGTGTTTGATGCGTATAGAATGTCGGGATACAATCCAACCTTTCAGCCATACGCCACATTTTCGGAAAGATCTAGGGAGAGTCCTAGATGGATCAGAATGTTAGATGATTTTGAGAAGTCAAGACATCTTCAATCATTTTGGGTAGATGAAAAATAAAACGACATTGAATAGGCTTACCTTTCACACACATGAATATCATACATAACGTTTGGATGGAATAGATTGAAAGAACGTGTCCATATCTACATTCACAGTATTGTTGAGAATTCGTAATGTTCAATTTTGTAAAAATTATCATTGGTACACACTATTATTTATATACTATACGTATTGTGATTTTGCAATTCTGATTTCGATTGTACATTATACATTTTGTATGCGTAAGATGACAAATTCCGCCAAATATAGTTAAAGTTAAAAGAACATATAATCCATGAGTCCTCACACGTTTTAGTGTTGGCCATAGGACGTCAGAGCACACGTCATATGAAGAAATGGGGAAATTTCTGACTCTCTTCAATATTTCCATTGATCAGTACTTTATTATTGTTCTTCATCTTGAAATGTTCTGAATGTTATTCAACATTGAGCCGAAACCTCGGACTTGACATAAAAAAACAAGGAAGGTGGCCACTATACGTGTGTTGATTTAACGATACACGTTCAATGATACTAATTCAAATTTCATGCAACAGTGTTGATTACAACAGAAGTCTTAACAACTTCGAATACTTCTACTTACCCTTTACTACAGACGAAATTACGAAGGTACGATTACTTACCTCCGTTGTCATGATTGTAGGTGACACGCTAATACGTTCTTTATTAACTGAAGTTGTCGTTTCTGTTTGTTTCCCGATTAGTTGTCGTTTCTTATCATTTCAAGATGAAGACTTCAGTTAATAAAGAACGTATTACCGTGTCACCTACGATCATGACAACGGAGTGAAGTACATTAGTAAACACTACCATACAAACTACAACAAAACAAACAACTAATGAGTACTTTACAACCGGTTCCATCGTTTATAAATTAAGGAAGAAAATGGATAGCATGAAAGGTCAACATTGACATACTGATCAATCAATGCCACTCACAGACCCCATATAAAAAACCCCATAAAATAGCACAAAACGCCGCTGAAAAGGCAGAACCCAACAACAACAAAACAACCAACGATATAAGAGAGCACATAAAATAAATATAAACACTATAGAAACTGTTGGACTTGCATACCAAAGATATTGGTTCCGTTTTTAAATACCTGAAAATACGAAAATCGGATGAAATGCGGTCCGGATACTAACAATCCGTTCATATCAATTTCCTTGGAGAATAAAATCTGTTTCATCCTGATATGACATGAACTTTGTTAGAATGTAAGAAAGGAAACAAAATTAATTACTAAACAAGAGGCTCTCAAGAGCCTGAATCGCTCACCAGACAAACAATGCACTATAAACTAAATTAATATATTAATGTTTGTTGTAAATTAAACTGAGTATTAAAGGTCATGTAAAATGCTGAAAATACCTTTAAAAGCCTTTCAAGAACCTGTGGAAAGAAATGGGCAGGAGTTCTCCCTACACATGATTAAGATACAGTCATGGTCAATCTGATGATTCACAATACAAAATACAAGCTTTAATTCATCTTTAACAATCATGCTAAGTTTCATCCAAATCCCCCTAGTAGTTTCAGAGGAGAAGATGTTTGAAAATTTGTTAACAACGATGATGACGGACACCAAGTGATGGCAATTAAAAGCTCACATATTATGAAGTTTAATCACTGTTATACAACATTCTCATCATCACCATTCACTAAGGATACCATGTTTACTTTAAAAACCAAATATTGTTGAAATCCGAGCAAGTGTAAAAAATGGCGGGAAAATGGCAGCCATTTTAAAAATGGCCGTCAAAAACAAACTTTCATCATCACCATTCAACTCGGGATACCATGTTTACCTTAAAAGTAGCTTTCATCTTCATTTTATTTCTATAATTCAGGATAAAATAGCAAAAAACAGCATTTTGACCCCTATGTTCTATTTTTAGTAAGGGCGGTTTATGTTTTTCGACCAATCAAAAATCCAAGCATTAACTTTTTGCAGGATACCCTATTGAACAATCTTACCAAGTTTCATTTGATTTTGAACAATAGTTTCAGAGAAGAAGATTTTTGAAATAATAACATAAAAAAAAGCCAAAAATGTCAAAAAAGGGCAATAACTCTAACATCAGTTGACAGATTTTCACGAAAATCAGCACACAGGTAGCTCTCATCATGCTGAACACATTCAACCTGCCAGCATTTGCCGTAACCTAATAATTTTTGAGATATTTGCGAAAAACTGTTGTTTGACCCCTATGTTCTATTTTTAGTAACAGTGGCCATGTTTTTCGACGGATCAAAAATCGAAGCATATGCTTTGTGCAGGATACCCTAAGGAACAATCATGCAAAGTGTTATCCAAATCCATTCAGTAGTTTCAGAGGAGAAGATTTTTGAAATAAAAACATAAAAAAAGCCAAAAATGTCAAAAAGGGCAATAACTCTAACATCAGTTGACAGATTTTAACGAAAATAAGCACACAGGTAGCTCTCATCATGCTGAACACTTTCAACCTGCTAGAATTTGCCATAACCTAATGATTTTTGAGATATTTGCGAAAAACTGTTGTTTGACCCCTATGTTCTATTTTTAGTAACAGTGGCCATGTTTTTTGACGGATCAAAAATCGAAGCATACACTTTGTGCAGGATACCCTAAGAAACAATCATGCTAAGTTTTATCCAAATCCATTCTGTAGTTTCAGAGAAGATTTTTGAAATAATAACATAAAAAAAAGCCAAAACTGTCAAAAAAGGGCAATAACTCTAACATCAGTTGACAGATTTTCACGAAAATAAGCACACAGGTAGCTCTCATCATGCTGAACACTTTCAACCTGCCAGAATTTGCCGTAACCTAATGATTTTTGAGATACTTGTGAAAAACTGTTGTTTGACCCCTATGTTCTATTTTTAGTAACAGTGGCCATGTTTTTCGACGGATCAAAAATCAAAGCATATACTTTGTGCAGGATACCCTAAGGAACAATCATGCTAAGTTTTATCCAAATCCATTCAGTAGTTTCAGAGGAGAAGATGTTTGAAAAATTGTTAACGACGACGACAGACGACAGACGACGACGACGGACGCCAAGTGATGAGAAAAGCTCACATGGCCTTTTAGGCCAGGTGAGCTTAAAAAAGGGCTTAGAGCTCTGCGCAAAATTTGTCATGGTGTCAAGAGTTATTGCCATTTTCATATCTTTTGTCTGAAAACCTTGTGCCCAATGTAACTAGTGATTCGTCTTTTGGCGATATTGCTCATTTTTTATTTATTCAATATCAGTGTTTTACAAGTTTTACCTTAGATTAAAATTCAAACGATTTCACTTCTTACTAGAACTGTCACCGAAGTTCACTCTATTTCAAAAGGACGGGTGCAGCTACAATTTTGAATTAATTCTGTGAAACTGCTTATAATCGGTAAAAACAGTTTATTAACTAAACATAATTTAAAAAAACAACAAGAAAAATTTGGCACCAGACATCACACTATACAATACAACATATTTTGAGTTGTTTACCCCAAAATCGAATGTAAATACTGAATTTATAATGCTTTATAAAAACATGTTTTAAGAAATTGGCCTTTAAAGATAACTTGACAAAACATTAACTTTCAACATTGCCTTGAATTTTGTAAAAGTCCACAAAGATTTTTTCAAACTTTAAAATTTTTGGTGCAATTCAATGCCGTTAAATTATCCAAATATTTAAATAACATACATGTATAAAAATGAATATTTCATATTTCTTTTGCATATAAACGTTTAATTTGAAACCTATTCACACATAATGACCCAAACAGATTCCATTGAATTTAAAGCTTCTTCCTGTTAGTTCAATATGTTGACATTTTTTCCATATAATAGACTAAGGGTGTGAAAATTGACAGTTTTAAGACTTTGACAATATACATGTCTTATAAGCAACAACAGGACACTATACTAAAATAAAACATAATAAACAACACATTTTCCTTTTCTCCCTTAGAAGAATCCAAAACCTAATTTGAATTCCAAGCCTTAACTGGACATTTACAGGAAGTTAGAAATCATATTACTAACATTAATCATAAAAACACACAGAGGATATTAAACAAAACTTGTGTCAGGACGAACAGTTGAAACTATCGACAATCTCCTTAAAATTTAATTTTAAATACCAGGAATTATTATTTAAAAGGATATTACAGGGTTCCTGTTAAATGCACTTGAAAAGAAAAAAAAAGATCAAATTGGATTACAAGAGACGTCATTCATTGGATTTAAAATTAAAATTAGTTACCGTTTTCCTCTATGGCATGATAATATCTTTAAGTATATTTCTTAAAATAATACACAATGGAAGTTATTACTGAAAATTTCCTAGAATCACATATTTTATCATATTTGTATCGTTTATATTTTTAGAAAACTTATATTTTATGACCGTGTGCAAATCAAAAATGGCACAAAGCCAGCGTTATTCGCAGAATTCTTAAACATAAATTTTTGGTCATAAATTTATAAAATCTCGATCCCTGATCTAATTTATACATAAATAATAATACTCCAGTTGCATTTCATTGAATCCCGGAAATAAAATGAGAGAGACGAATAAGCAATCTTTCATTCCTAGATGCAAAAATGACATAACAACTTGGCGAAGGAATTCAATTAAATAATTCCTACAAAATAATTTGAAAACATGAAATTTTAACTTAAAATTTCTGACAAATGTGATTATAAAAATTGAATGCTTCTTTTAGTAATTCCTTAGGGTTGTAAAACTGTTGACAATGCCCATATTCTTAATATGAAGCGCTTCTTCGCTTCATACAAAATGCTCTTCGGTCAACCATGTCATGTACAACTTGTTTGCTCGTTCAATACTGTATACGTAATATTAAACAGTGTGTATCACAGCTAATAACACTAAAACATTCTACTATACACAATTTTGGAACAGACAATGAATTAAAAAAGCCCAATAATAAGCATCAGCCTTGTCACTCCCCTCTTTGGTAAAATTATGCCCTTGCCCATACTGCGTATTTTTTGTCAAAGTGGTTTGCAACAGCTTTGGCAAAAATATGAATAAGCGCCAATAGTAAGGAGATAATTGATACTAAATGCGCTGATCTGTCATCGGCAAATACTGAAAGTATTGTGTTCCTTTAAAAACAATTTAAAAAAAGGTATAAATTTCAAAATATTAGTCGATGCCTTAGGTCAATAAATATATAGTTTCACGGTCATTTTTGAATTGTCCGGTCACGTCATCTGTTTTTATTACTATAATATCTCTTAAACTACATCATTCTGCTAAGCACTTGAGTTTGGATACGGCTCAATATCTACATGAGAATGTCCATTCGAAATAGAAGGCTCTCTTCTTTCTGGGCATTCAGAGTGATGGTTATGGACGTGTAATTTAAGGTCAACAGGAGTAAGAGGTCCATCCGAATGTATATTTTCACTGGATACCGATGCTACTGATTGTGGTGACTTTCTGTTTAGTTTTTCGTGCATATTTTCTGAATTATACCGTCTTCGTTTTACATCCGGTGATTTTTGTGATTTTATCAGATCAGGTTCTGAACCCAGTTTTGCATAATGCTGTGGTACTATCGTATCCTCCTCTACAACACGACTTAACTGTTTGTCTCGTTTCGTTGATTTCTTACGACTAAGTTTGGAATTGCCGTTTGAGAGGGATATCAATGGCGTCTCTATTTCCGGAAGTCTTTCTCTGATTGTTGGCCTCCTTCTGATAGTTGACGGATATCTGATAAAATTATTCAAAGATCCGGAGTCCAATGTACGTGTATCGTCAAATTTCGATTGTTGTTTTTCTTTAATGGTTTTTTTCATGGCCTCTAGATCTTCTTCGGAAGCATAAGTAGTTTGAAGCGAATGAATTGTCAGGAAGTACCTCGTATAAAGTTTTGTTTGCTTTGTAACCGGATCAAATCCACGAATTTCCTTCTCTTCTCCAGGGGATCCAAACATATGCCTAATACAGCACACGCACAATATATCTTCCATGAACAAAATAACTGATAGCTGCTGAAGCCGCCACTGTGGATACCTGTCCTCAAGTACGATTGCGCATGTTTGTGACATCATGGCTATAAGGGAATTGATCAGTAGTACATATGTTAATAAAGCAAAAATTATATAAAGCATAATAGCAAATGTTGGCATTCTTGCTTCATTCAGAACTTCTATATCGCCTAATCCTAACATTAATTTAAACATCGTCATCATGGCTCCACCAAAACTGTTAAAATTCTGATCGACTGCTTCAATATAGCTAGTAGTGTTGTGATCGTCAACTTTACCGACAAAAACGGCATACATTGCAGCTGTAAATGCGAATAGCATGAATGAAATTATTACCGCAAATCTAAACATATCTCCAAACATGACTCGTCGTATCATTTCGGTGAAGAAACCAAATAAGTGAATCGCTCTCAAGAAAAATATGGTAAACCACCATCCCGTGATGACAGCTAGAATCAAAGCAACATTATCATGAGCGTCTAAAACTCTCGTCATGACAAAATCAACAAATACACATACCGAAAACATCAGCAGAAAAAATAAATATCCTAAATTATGTAGTATGTATCGAGAAGCGTTTGTTCGTCTTACTTTCGCAGTCAAAAGTAAAATTACTAGAAGAAAATACAAGCCACCACCCACGATAAAGCTGACCCATGAAATAACATCAGCAAACTGTTTTGAAACGTTTGGAACGTGCCTCTTCATTACTGTAGCATTTGAATACAAATCGGACCTAATGACAACAGTTGACGTTAGGCAAATGGTCATTAACAAATGTAAAATGCCCCATATAAAATAAGGGATTCTCAGTTTTTGCCATTTGTGTAGAATAACATTTTTGACTGGGGTTGATTCAATTATTCTAAATGCTGATGAATTCGTGTAATTGTAGTCAAACATCATTTCGATAACTGACTCCGCGTCTGGGTAGTCAAAAAGATCACATTTGAAAGGAAAACAATTGTTTTTTGTCTTGATACTGGCCCGTGAAACCCCATCAATATTCCTAGATATTTTTCTACTTCCACGGCCTTCATTCCCCGTAGCTTTTGATGCGATATGTTGATTGGCAACCGTGTCAACTTCGGTGATGTCGTATAATTTGACGTCAAACAGACCGTCATGTGTACTCACAAATGAATAAACATTTTCTAAATTGATGATAAACTGAAAAACTTCTACAACACCCAGCTTTGCAGAGAGCTGGAGAGGTGTTAAATGTTCTTCGTTTGTAATGAACCACACATAGGAGTCTTCCTTCAAATAAATATCTGAAACCAGGCCGTGCAGACGCCCATTATTTATATTTTCATCTTTCATTATATCGACAAGGAATGTAAACATTACTATGACATCGTCGGTCTTGTTTGGATACACTGCCGCGTATTTTACCAAAGAATGAAAAACTGTATCTCCCATTGTGTTTTGAGCATGAATATTTGCTCCGTTCTCCAGCAAAAGGTCAACTATGTCCTGCTTAAATGTAAGAGCGGCCACACTTAGTGGCAGCTCTCCCATCATGACAGTATTGGTAAAAATAATACCTGTAGCCGGAGTATTTATCATTGATAACTTGGTTCTATTGGAAGTCGGTCTTTTATTGCGCTCCGTTTCAATGACAGCCGATTCTAATAATAATTGTGTTACACGCCAGTCCCCTCTAGTAATTGCGATGTGTAATGGCGTTTGCCCTCTGTAATTCACAGACGTTTCTCTAGAGAGAGATAATAATTCTGGGCAAAGTTTGATTATCCGTTTTACAGTGTCAATATCATCTTCATATTTAACAGCAGTATGAAGTAAAGTCTCGCTTTTGTCCTCCCCTTCACGATATTCTTTAACACAAAGCAAGTCATCTTTCTTGGCTTCCATGATTGACAACAGGTCTTTAACTTTGTCATTGTTATCATTCTTCATAGAAATTGATAATTCCTCTAAGAATTTGTTTGCGTTTGTATCGAGCTGTGTAGTGAAATGTCTCCTTGTATTTCTATCCATTTTTAATCTTGGGAACATTATTTTTCTCGGATGTTTTTCACCTGAAAATAAACATGACATTTGTAAATCCAATGACATATATCAGTCCAATGATCAGATAGATGTATTGATTACTAGTATTCGTCTTGATCTTTCTAGAAGGTATTAGCTGTTCGTTCATTGTTGAAGAACTTAAAGACACTTTCAAGATGAAGAAAATAAAAAAAATTCTTCGATATCAATTTTAATTCATAATATGTGCACATTTCGTCGTTTTACGACTCCCCAGTTTTCCTCGACGCCTAAAATATTGAAAACCAAAACAATAGCCCAGAACGTTGAAGAGCAAATGAAAAATTCCAAAATGACATAACGAGTAAAAACTACACTATCTAAGTACAGTGCTATATACAAGGGAGATAATCCTTAGTTTTAACAAAAGTTAACATTTTTATAACAGTAAATTTAAATTAACAATTTCGCAGTTGTATCGAAATACTAGCAACTGAGCTATTGATACCCCGTGACTTGGAATCCATCAGCAGTGCTAGCTACAAGCACTGTTCATTTTGGTTTTTCTTTTATTATTTTTCAGTAAATTCGAAAATTATTGCGATGTTTTTATTATTGCGATAAATGCTACAGGGTTGTAATCGCAATAATATAAATTCATTTTGTAATTTTTTTTTATGAATGAAATGAAGTGTGATTTTTCTCCATATCGCAAAAATTAAAATCGCGATTGGGTCTAAAATGACAAAATCGCAATAATAAATGCACGTAATAATTTCTGAATTTACAGTATTGCATGGGAGAGTTGCTCGGAATAACATGAACGCAAATACACAATACGGTTGTGACAAGTTCCAGTCTACCATTAAATTTTAAAGAACATGTCTAGAATCTTTCTCATTAATGCCTTTCTGAAAACGCAAGAAAAGACCTGAATTAAGGTTTCCGTAGGTATATCTCATATTACGCAACACATGCGAAAACAAATGATACTAATTTCAGTGTATGAAATGCCATCAGAATTTCTCAAGGTCGAAAATATCGAAAACTGGAAAAAAAAATCGAATTAAAAGCCAAACCCCCATCTAAGGACAGAGCTATGCACGAAGGAGAACATCATGCATACATGTACCACAATTTCCATTTTTAGAACAACAAATTTGTTATACGAATTGTGTTTTAATCTAGTGTAAAAGTTTGCTGGTCTAGTGATGAGTAAACCTGTTTAACAGAGACAAATAACAAAACAAACCAAAACTGTATGCTTTTCGTATTATTAATTTGTGAATAACTGCAAATAATCTTTTATAATTGCTAATTTTCAAAAATTGACCTAAATGCGAAAGTGTTTAATCCAATACCTGCATGAATTGTACGAGAGTATCACTAGAAAAATATAAATGCGAACACTATCACATTTTAGCATTATTGAAAGCATGGTATTACAATTAATTTGTTCTAATTACCTGAATGAAAAGATTTACTTTTCTCACGTCTCCTTTTAGGATTTGGTAGTTTTTCGTCAATATCAACACTTTCATTATTTTCATGATTATCATCCATTTTTAATAATGTTTATTTGTTCGTTCTAATAGTTTCTAAGGGGGGTATAGCCAAATAAAACAATGAAATTTAGTAACAGGATCAGATATCCAAGTCTGTCATAAAGTTCCGTTCTGTTGAACAACATTGAAATGAAGATCATAATCATTGAATCTATTCTTTTAAACAACGGGTGTAAATAATTGTTACATACATGTTGTATAGGGTTGGTTATTATGTATATATGTATAGATACTGTAAATTCAGAGATTATTGCATACATTTATTATTGAGATATTGTAATTTTAGACCAAAATGCGATTTTAATTTTTGAAATATTGAGAAAAATTCCGTTTCATTCATATAAAAAATTCCAAAATGCGAGTTTAAATTATTGCGATTACAACCCTGTAGCATTTTTCGCAATAATAAAAACGTCGCAATAATTTCCGTATGTAAGTTTTAACTTTACAGGTAACTATTCTGTTTTTTATAAATTTTATAGAGTTGCGTTTATACGTAAAAACGGTCTAATTCAGTATTATTGATATTCATTCAGTTTTTGCATACATATACGAAGGTCCACGTGTATAATTATACCTTATAAAATTGTAGTTAAATTCTAGAGGTTTAAACTACGTGTAATTTACCGTCTTAACAAAAACATTACATTTTCTCTTTTTCCTATGAATTTTTTATGTTTATTGTCAATGTTTTGTCTGATGATTTCACGAAATTAGAATAAACTTAGTCATGCCGAACATGGAATAATATTAAACGCAATAATCTTCTTTTCTATCTCAGGATCACGGTGAAAAGAATGTTTGTCTCTCCTTCAGAGAGAGACAGACAAGCTACGCCACTGATATTAAGAAAGCATTTATAAATTGTGTTGCATGCATTTTTTGTACATCGGAAACTTTCTTAAAAATGAAAACTTCAGAAAGTATCGAATGGAAGTTTATATCTCATATTGAAGTTTAATGATCTTTCAGATTAATCATGTTAATATTTACTTTGTATAGAATGGAATTAATATTTCAACCTTGAACATAAACCTATTGTCGATGGTAAGAATCGTTCCTGTTACCCACAAAATTATAGTTACCATCCAAACCCCCATATTTTTACAAAAGATAAAAATTCTCCATTTAAAAAAAAAAGTTGATATTACTATCAGATAATTTAGACACAATCATAACAATACATAAACTGATTTAAAGGGTTTCTTTCAAAACAAACAAAAGTATTAAAACTGAACAAAAGTCAATCAATACGGTGACGTGTTGTAGGGGTCACTATGAGTTTCATTAAACTACATATTTCGTTGGACAAGTTCCAGTTTTCTTTGCATACATGGTAACTTATGCCAAAGTTTTATAGCAAATGTAAGTAGTGCACAGTCATAGAAACAAATTTTTTAATATCCAATAAACTAATTTCGTTGAATAAATTTATATTTACCCACGTTGGAATAGGGGGAATTTTTAAATGAGACTAGATTCTGATTTTTTTTAACTACATAAAAAAGCGTATTATTTAATTTGAATATCTAAAGGCCTTGAAACACATATGGCATTTTTAATTATTTTTTTAATTGCAAGTCTTCGGAGGTCACCTTTCAGGACATGGAATTTTGTAGCTCCCTGGCCGGTGACAGCCATGAGTCAGCTATGCATTATAAATGTGCCTGACAAAACCGACCAAATCTTGAGCATGTTCTTAAATAAATATGGACATTGTGTTACATAATCCAGGTGTTTAAAGTAGTATGGTTTATTGAATTACAAGGAAAGACTTAAGTACACTGAACCGCAAAAGAAACGTCGCACAAAATGACATGTTCACATACATTTATTTCAAGTGACATTTATATATTTTAAATTAATTTTTACAAAATTTAATGAATGATTTACAGTCTTTTGGTTACAATGTTCACAAAAACGTCACAATTGTCGCAACGTCACATGTTTTCAATGCTGTGCTCCCACGTCCGTTAATAACGTGTATGTCCTCCACCGGCACCAATTACTGCGGCACATCTTCGGTACATGGAGTTGATGAGCCGATTAATAAACGCCATCGGAACACGTGCCCATACTTTCTGAAACGCTTGTGAAAGTTCAGCAGCAGTTGTCGGACTTGGCTGCTCATTATTCAACCGTCTTTGAACTTCGTCCCATAAATGTTCAATAGGGTTTAAATCTGGACTCAAAGCCGGCCAATCCATAACATTAATGTTATTCTGCTGTAGGAAGTCTCTTGTGGCTCTTGCGGTATGCGCACGTGCATTGTCCTGTTGGAAAGTCTTGTTTTGATGACGTGCGAAATGGGGCTGAACATGGGGTGTCAAGACTTGGTCGATGTAACGGGCAGCTGTTACGCCATTTCCTCTGCCTGGGCCAAGGTTCTGAAAGATGACTGGACCAAGTTTAACGTTAAGGCCGATTCCACCCCATACCATGATGCTAGGTCCTCCCCACGCGTCTGTTTCCAGAATGCAGCTGTCTTCGTAACGTTCCCCGCGTCTTCTCCACACTCTGGTTCTGCCATCGGCTGTTGAAATGCAGTAACGGCTTTCGTCAGAGAAGATGATGTTACGCCATTGTCGATTTCGCCAATTCTGTCGCTGAGTGGCCCACTGAAGACGAGCTTGACGGTGTCGAGGAGTAAGAATAGGTCCTCTTGCTGGACGGCGACATCTCATGTTTCTAGCAGCTAATCGCCGACGAACCGTATCATCACTTATGGGTCGTCCATGTGTTCCAACAGTGTTTCTGGCAGTTTCGGCAGCTGGGGTGAACCGATTCATCAAATGGTGACGAACAATGCCTCTATTCTGTCTAGGGGTAGTGACTTGGGGTCTACCACTCCGTGGACGGTCATTTGTGCTGTTTGTTGCATTGTACCGTGTCCGTAGACGTTCAATTGTTCGAACAGCACAGTTGAAGTCGTTGGCAATAACTCTGGCAGATTGCCCAGCATCCAATCGACCAATGGCCTGTTCTCTCTGTTGTGGAGTCAGACGTGGCATAGCTTCTGTGTCAACACTGATACTAACACTCTTTAATTTTCTCCGGCCTTTTATACCCATAAAGGAGCATGAATTTCACGAACATTTAAGATTTAAGAAAAATTACCGCCAAGTGTGTCCCACGAGCGGTTTTAGGTACGGTCGCTCTACGATATCAACTGAAAATTATTCAACCGAAAATTTAATTCACAGGTAATTTAATCTTACCTGGTGATGTAATCGTAATACTGATTATATAAAAATCATTAATTTATATTTATTTTGAATTTTGATAACATTTTGAAAAAGCGACGTTTCTTTTGCGGTTCAGTATATATTAGTAATATTGCATTTAAGATCAAACGTTAAAAGTATTGGAAAATTTAAAACAGAATTATGTAAAAATAAACAAACATTAATTTACAGAGAATTATTGGACTACAAATGTTCACACTGTACAGAATATCGTATTAGAATAGAAGATGGAAACGGGAGTGTGTCAAAGAGACAACAACCCGACCAAAGAGTAGAAAAAAGGCCCATATTTCAAATGCCAAAACAAGTTTTAATTAGCAATACCAAATAACATGTTAATTAGCAATAACAAATAACATATTAATTAGCAATACCAAATAACATGTTAATTAGCAATACCAAATAAGATGGACCGCCTCGGTGGTCTCGTGGTAGCGTGCTCGACCCGAGCGCGGAAGGTCGCGGGTTCGATCCCCGGCCGGGTCAAACCAAAGACATTAAAACTGGTATTTGCTGCTTCTCCGCCAAGCACGCGGCATCTAGGAGTAAGAGCAAAGACTGGTCGGCTCGGAGTCAGCATAATGTGTCCGAGTGAGGTGACATGTCTTCCTGCGGACAGTTACCTCGTGAGCTAGCACATTAAAAATCCGACTTAGCGTGTCGGTCTAGTACAAAGCAGGGATCATATTCATTATCATATCAACATGTTCTCATCCTGATATGCACCTGGTTGCCACTGGACGTTAAACAATAATTCACCCATCCATCCATCCAAATAACAGGTTAAGTCTGAAGGTCTGCAAAGTTTAACCGAGTTGGTCTAAACACTGAAAATAAGCACAGGGAGCAATGAATGTCTACTAATAAGACAAGTTTTTGCTTCAGAGTCATGACTTTACAGCACTGGAGCCACATGTAAGGACTAAATTCATAGGATCTATATTTTGGTTCCCCCTCTGTCGTCATTGAAAAAGGACAAACAGATAACATATTGACCAATTTATCTCCAATTTTTATCCCAGTGCGGGAATGGTTACATGCATTACTGTGATATTATATATTTACATACGTATGAAACATACTTTTCTCTGACAAGTTATTTAAACATTTCTTATGTCGGAAATATGACTCGTCGAAAAACAAAAAAAATAAGTTATTTTTACCACTATTCTTATACACTTTTGGGGTGTTTTCATGATATTCGGTTTGGCGAATTGGAAATGCTGATCTAAGCCTAATTATTGAATATTAAATTTATGGTCTACCCAAAGGCGACGTTCAAATCAAATCATAGATATGTAAACTGCTCTTTAGTCGGGTTGTTGTCTCTTTGACACATTCCCCGTTTCCATTCTGTATTCTAATATGGGTATCAGTGATAAATTGAATTCAGGGGAAAATAAAAATGATGGCGATTTAAATTATTGTAATACGAAGAAATATCTGACAGAGTGCATATATCTATCATTAATAATGTAATGACTTGTCGAAATTTTGGAACTTTTTATAGCGCAAAACGTTTGGATTTTCAATGACAATTTAAATATATACTTAACAGAAAATGTTCAAGTTAATTTTTGAAGAATCAAATATTTTTACTACAATAAATATCATAGATATTAGATGCCTATACTAGAATCATGATAAGATTTAAAACATATTATGTAAAAATAATTCTTAAACCGAGCAAAGATGAAAAGAAACATATTTCATTTTTTACATTTGTGGTCCGTTACATTTTTGCCTACAATATATGTCTGTGTATTAGTTCCTGGAAAATAACAAATAGATCATCAAAAGGCTGAACAGTATGTCTAATGGTGCAAAAAAGTGACATTAAAATACTGATGACCTCGTCTAGTGACAGAAACACATGGTGATCTCCTGTGACTCATTGTCTACATCTGACACGGCAGAAATAACAAGTGATCTCATTGACTTTAAAACGCTGACCACATGGTCTGGGTCTGACATAACAAAACACTAAGTGATCTCATGTGACTTTTCTAGAGGCATTGTTTATATCTCACAAGACAGCAATACCAGTGATATCATGTGACTTAAAAAAAAACTTGGAAGGCATGGTATAAGTCTTGGCACGGCAGCAAAACCAACTTGAAGTGATTTCATGGAACTTTAAAATGCTGATGATATGGTCTAGGGCTGACCTGAGAGATATACTGTGTACATTTGTAATCTCATGTGGCGTTAATATGCTGAAGATGTGGTCTAGATCTGACACGACAGATATACCACGTGATCTCATGTGACTTTAACATGCTGAAATCATGGTCTAGATCTGACACGGCAGAAATTCATGTGACTTTAAAATGCCGAAGGCATGGTCTAGATCTGAAACTGCAGAAACACCAAGTGAGATCATTTCACATTAAGATGCTGAAGGCATGGCCTAGATCTGACACGGCAGAAATACCAAGTGATTTCATTGACTTGAAAATGGTGAAGGTAGAATGAACCTGACACAATAGAAATAAAATGCGATCTCATGAGTCTTTATGATGCTGAAACCATGTTCTAGATCTGACACGCCAGAAATTCAAAATTATTTGAAGTAACTTCAAATTGCTAGATGCATTGTCTAGATCAAAAAGGCCAAACGATCATACGGGGTTTCAAATGATATAGGTATGATTGATTTAAACAAAGTTGTTGCAAGTGGCTTAAAAAACCAAACAGCAGGAGCAGATAATCCAAATTTACGTGTAAAATTTCTTTTAACTAAAATAGATTGTCTATATCTTATAAAATATAAATCCAAGTCTTCTGTAGTTACGTTCGTTAATAAATGGTTTAACGGTTGTTTAGATTTGACCCGCTAGAAACAGCAAGTGTATTTAACATGGCTGACGTAGAAAATTGCTGAAAACATGATCTAAATGATATAATTTTCTGTTTAATGCAATAGTTGAGACAAAATACTACGGTATTATTACATGGTTTTTTTCGTATTGGACTTGTTTAGATCCGAGGCTTGCTGTATTGGCCTTGTTATAGGTCCGAGGCTAGCTGTATTGGCCTTGTTATAGGTCCGAGGCTTACTGTATTGGCCTCATGCGGAGTCGAAGTCCAATACAGCTGACCGAGGACCAATAACAAGGCCAATATAGCTAGCGTCAGACCTATAACAATGCCAATACAGCAAGCCTCGGACCTATAACGAGGCTAATACGGCAAGCCTCGGATTGAGGGTTGTCTAAGTGTTTGTAAAAACTAGAGCGTTTTGCAAAACGTGCGTATAACCAAAGACAGAGTATTTTTCGCCGGGTTCCGTGGTCCTTTATTTACTTTCTCCGATTCTTTATATCGGAATGCTGTATCAATGCGATACACCATTTTTCGATTCTGATGCCCCCCCCCCCCCCCCCAATATTTGCCTGTACACGGTGTATATTGGCCGAAATTGGTTATATTGGCTAGGGTTTTCGATATTGGCCGAGTTAATGATTCTGTATTGAAATGGCAGTTTTAGTCTTATTGAAGCCAATAACACAGTACATGTAGTTTTAATAAAGGTATATATTGCTTCCATTCCATACATGATTTTAGATATGAGATTACAAGGAAATTGTCCATTGTGCTATATTCTGTTGCAGATTATTAATATATTTGTATTTTTTTGGTAAATTCCCATTAAATGATACACATCGCATACCTTTTATCAATATGTGAAATAAATTTGATACTAAATCTATTGGATTGTATTGTTCCCTATATGTTATACGATCTACTTAAATATGGATCATATCGCTTATAACTAGTTATGTTTACAAATATGTTTACAAATCCAAGCCACTATATTAATTATAATGTATATAGAAATTTTAACATACACATGTAATACATGGACTTTGAAATAACAAACCCTTCCCGACAAATATTGACAAAAAATGGAATTGTCTATATACCATATATGAAGTATAAATATATATAAAGTGATGCTTTCTACTGTTAACAATGTTTTTTTTAAACATTTATCACATGATTTTAAAATCAGCAATTGTTTTCTGTATTTGTTCAGTATTGCATGGATTAGCCCCCCCCCCCCCATTTCCACATCAACTATTTCCCCCTCTTTACTAGAACTTATTGGAGAATTAAGTTGGTCAGTTGTGGATCTAAGTAAAATTGCCTATCCCTCCAAGAAAAAAGAAACCAATTTTTTTTCTTTGTTTTGCATAAATCAACTCATTTTTCCATAAATAGATTTAAATAACATATAGATTGTGGTTACAGATTTAGTCCAGGTGAGTCAAATTATGTTTTCCTTTCTATGCGAACTACGTCATATAATTACTATCTTTGTGACTAATAGAGTTAACAAGCTGCTAACATATTAATTACATGTATTTATGCTTTTACTTTTGATCATAATACTGGTGGCGGGAGGGGAGACGGCGGGAATTTGAAATAAATCCTGGCTTCAAAACTTTGGTAAAAAAGTTAAGCTCAGTACTATAATGTAAAATCACCGGACTATGAATGATCCGGAATCAGATAACAGCGGACCTAGAAAAAAAAAACATCAAGCATGAAAGCACACGGAAAAATTCCAGGTTTACACATTGAATGGTTCGGCAAAAATCCAAGATAAAAGATCATCTCCTTGCCTCCTGCCTGTCCCCATTAAAAACAAAAATATTTGCTCCATTTGAACTTCTGACTTGAATTACTTTTATTTATAAGATGCTTTTATAACAATAATTCCATCTTGACTATACAATAACAAGAAACTTTGAACAAATAAAACTACATACACTGGACGCTTCTTTCATAAATGACTACTGGTATGTTTTGTGGAATGTTAGTCTCCGAAGGCATTATCAGCCCGCAAGCCAGAACCTTTGTCGTGGCCTGATTCATTACTCAAATGCCTTTAAATTTTCCGTTCAAAACGTGACAACAAATTACCAGAAATCTCTAAGGCTCTTCCTTTTGCTGCAGAGGTAACCCTTAGCTGAGTTTGGATACCTGTTTGTTTTAATTGTTTTGATTTTTGATAGTTGTGCTTATTAATATATCATTATATCTTTAACCGGTTTTCCAATATTTTAATCTCGAGCACTGCTGATGAGTTGTAAGTCAACGAGATGGACATACAGTGCATCAAATTTATTTCTGTATTTTATTTTACGTTTTTTTTTAATTTCTAACTTGGAAGTACCTGTGATTATGATTGGTATCATAGTCTTCTCAATAAGAATGGTCGTTTATACAAAGGCTTATGTATTTTTCAGGGAAATTTCTATCCAAACAATTAAATGAACTGGATTAAAGAATCCATCTTTCAATAATAAAAAGAGGTTAGTTTGATGTAGGACTCGGATAAAATGTCAAAATTCAACAAATATGAAAACAGTGTTACTTGTTAGCTGTGATATACGTGTCCGATATCGGCATTTAAGCTACTTTTTAGGGACAGCATGATCTTTGCACTACACATTTAGAGATGATCGATATTTATTAAGTTTTTCTATAGACTTGATACAAAATTTATATTATCTTATTTACTTATACCATGCGTTTACGTCAGAAAATAAGGGTTGGAGAGCTGAGGGAGGGAACGCGAACAAAATTACATTATACGGTATATTCTGGTTATAAGCAATACAATTAAACAAAAAAAGAATATCTCCCTCATCCCAACCCTCCCTCCTACCCCCCCCCCCCCAAAAAAAAAAAAAGAGGAAAAGAACAAAACAAATCAACCCTCCTCTTGAAGGGAAAACGGTTTCAGAAAACACGTGTTTTTTCAATTCATTTCAGAAACGTAAGCCTTTCTCAGTCTTTATGCATTATTCTACACTTTTAAAAAGATGACATACCTGTATTGTATCTGATTTCTTTGGTCCATGATTTCACAAATAAAAGTCTATATATTCCATTATTCCTTTATGGTAAATGCTTTTATCTATATTTTAGAATTCTCGTCTTTGTGTTCAAAAATAGATTTAAATGTCTAGATGTAAACAAGAACAGCTGATCGATGATCTGAGTATATGATATATTTTTAAAAAGTTTAAATCTTTCATAATTTTCCCTTTTATATATACTATGTGTAGTATACTGCATATACTGACTGACTAAGTCTCTTTCTGCGTAATCCTTTCTTATCAGCTAAAATTAACAAAGATCCCCTGTATCACGTGAACTGGCACCATGCAAAGAAACTACCTTGAATATTGACAAAAATTCAATAAATAAAATCAAATGACCTCAATTATTTAAATAATATTTTGGAATAATTCCAAAAACAGAAGCATATTTTTCCTTTGAATATATATTTGGTACGTTAATTCTCTCTTGGTTAAACTGAACTATTCACAAAGGAACAGACGGGAAAATCAATAAAAATTTCTAATTTAGAACACAGGTAGATCAGATCTGCAGTATTACCTGAAGATTGCCAATTTGCAGTTTTTATAAATCAATAAAATATTAAGCTGATTACGGTGTTTTGACTTTGACCGTCCTTGCTCCAAAAATTTGGCAGATCACCTAATTAGTTACTTAATAACTGAGCATTGAATTACCGTTTCAATGACTTGGAGAAAACGTTACATAAAAAAAAAATTTCCGGATGACTGTGCATAAGCTTTTGGTAATATTTTGATTTTTTGCAATGATTATTTTTCCATTATAGATTATCTATGTTTGAGATATATGTACAAGTAGAAGAATAAAAAAATCTTGACACTCTATGCAAGATTGACATTTAGACAAACTATTCCACGTAAACTAGAGCTAGAAGGTGTACAGTTATATCAGAAGGCCTTATTAGTTTGACTTGTGGGAGGAGAGCATACCCCATATATCAAAACCTTGCAATTTGTAGATTTTGTCGATTTTGTTATATTTTCATTTTCTAAAATGAGCGCTATATATGCTTTACTAATTTAACAGATTTTGTCTTAAAAAATATAGCTTTTCAAAACACCTACTTATTATACATGACATATTTGTGTCGCCTGCATGCATTTTGCCTGATCATTATTTTGTCTGACCATAAAAGACATTTTTATACTAACAATTACAGAAGGGAAACAACTTTTGTCTGTTATATATAGGGATGTTTTGCCAAAACATTTCCATCACTTTCCCTTCTTTCATATGATAAGGGAGCAACCATTTGATTTTTAGGGGGGGTTCAAAATTTAGGCTGCAATAGCGGCCGAAAAAAATTCAGGACCAAAAAAAATTTCGACGAAAAAAATAGGCAGGATTAAACAGTTGATCCTAGCCCCCCCCCCCCCCCCCCCCCCCCCCAATAAAATTCAAATGGTTGCTCCCTAATGCATAAAATCAAATATATATATACATCTTATGCAAAGCTGTGAGCCAATACAACAGTTTTCCTTATTTGTAGGAAATCTATTATAATCTTTGTTTTCTACAGTTCTACAGTATTTTCTGCTGTATCATCGTTATATTATTCAGGATGGAATGACGGTTACAATGTCTAGCATACATATCTATTGGAACGTCGATAATTTCAGACTTAAAAATAGATACATGTATGTTCAGATAGCAGAATATGGTAAAATCGGTAGACAATCCAGTCAACCTAAAAAAAAACAAAGAAAGAAAGAAGAAAGACACCTGGCATGCCTGGAAAGAAAGTCAACATCTTTAATTAGTGAATTTCTTTCTCTTTCTATTCGTCGGATTTGCTCTGGCAGTCGGAATAAAATGACCTTTTCAGACACACTCGTTACTTTCAGTCGGTTTTAAGATAAATAAATTTGATTTTTATATATAAAAAAATAATCTTCTTACCTGTTATTGATTACTTACTTTAATCAAGTTATGTTTTTTATCATACATGCACATATGTAAACAATGAATTTGTGCGTTAGAATTCAAAACGTTACTGCAGATTATCTGTGCAAGATATGTAGTAGAGCATGTACGTGTGAACGTCTCATACATTGTACGTCTTTCAAATTTTGATTGATTTTAGTTTATCTTTAAATATTGAACTGTGTATTCATAAATAATTTATCGAACCAGAAATTTACATTCTGTAGAAACGTAACCCGAGTGAAATAAACATGTCGTGTCACTACGTACCATTTTCTTTGTCAAATGTTCAAACTTTGATGTTTATTTAACATGAGTAGGGTAGTATGGGGTACCACAGGATTATCCTGTTTGTTTTATATTGGCAACGTTTCATCTTTGTTCAAATTTACAGATTTGTACACCGTAATGTGACTAATTTTAACTTAACTTTCTTTGTCTTGCAATAATGAAAGAAAAGATTTCTAACTAAGTTGTTAAGTAATCTTATGAACAATAAAGTATACTAATATGTAAAAATTTCAAAGCAGTCGCGCACAGCTGCATGGAGATAACATAAAAGGGCGCCGTGATGTAGTGGTTAGCGCATCGGACTACGAAGCCAAAGGTCCCTGGTTCGATTCCTGTTCGGGATGAAAATTTCAGGGGTCAAATTTGCGAGGATGGTCTCGATAAACGATGCTAGTCCGTCGGATGAGGAAGAAAAATGGCTATCCCGTGTTACGGGAGAGCAATACCCTTAGCACGTTAAAGACTCCTCTGTAGATGTCGAAAAGAGTAGGCTTAAATACCGCTACAGGCCGCTCTCGCACCCGCCAAGTGGAGAGAGATTGGTATAAGTTGGTATAAATTGTTTCCCAATTCACTCTAAACAAATAAATTTAAACTATACTAACATAACACACTGTCACTGAATTATTTTTATCCCTTAAATGTTGAATAAACTTAAAAGTACCTTCTCTTGTATTTTTGATATTCTTTTCGATCGGTCGTCATTGCTTTTTAAAAAAAAATGCCATACATGTGGTTGCCCTTCCCAACCCACTTGAATAATGAGTAAAAACTCCGTTGGCTTTAGGGAAAGAGGGCATGTTTTTCGTTTCAGAAACTATTGGTAAAGGCCTATGACTACGGACACATTTCACACAAATACTAATCAGAAGTCCATTTTTTTCCAGAGATTTAGTACTAACAGGATGTGCAGTTTCACAGAGTTTCGCTGAACATGAGTAGGGCCATTTTTTCTATTTTTTTTTCACTCTTAACTTAAAATTTAAGAATTTTAAATATTTACTGATTTTTATCGTAAAAGATGGTATATAATGTATTTGAATGTTAAACTAAATGTAACAGAAATTCCATAATTCATCATTAACTGTGTCTGTTCTTGTCATTGTCTTGTACAATTCTGAAAGAGGACAACCTAAAGATCATTGCAGCCAAGTTTTGTTCACACACTGGCTTAGTGGTTTCATACAAGAAGATCGTTATGTGAATTTCTCAAAGGGTCCTATGCTTCATTAAGTTCCATCTCGGTTTCAGAAATGATTATACTATAAAACTTTACGGATTAACGGACGTCGAGGTGAGCTGCAAATGTTTTCCATGAGATACACTGATTTTATAAACATATTTGGTTATTATTAGAGAACAAATACTAAACTTTGTCCTGACAAACTTTGAAAGGCATAAGACGGTTTTGAAATGGTTTAAGAACTGTACGAACATCAGATGAAAATGGCCTTACTCCTCTCAGTTGGCAAAAAGTACTTTTTATTTCATTGAAATGAGATGAAAAATATTTTTTTTGTTTCCACCAAGATTGCTCATATCATACATAATATGACTACAAATATTTGCAGTCGTGTAAAGAAACTCGAGAAATTTTCACTAAGTTCGGCCCCATCTGGCTTCAATGAACCACTCGGATATGTTACACTGGTGATAATGGCGCGTAACTTCTTATCAAATGGTAATGCACTCGTATGCCAATTATCCAATGCCTTCCTGAAAAGAAACCACGGACTCACCTGCATTCAAACACAGGCTGTAGTGTTGGAAATAAAACTTCGGCTGTGAATAGAACATCTTGATCTTGAATGGTGGGTAGGTCAAATACGATTTTGAAAAGAGTACAATTTCTTCCAAGACTGGTTCCAAATGGATTAATAGGTCTTTAACTCAGCTATGAATATACAGTCAAATCTGCTTTAGCAACCACTTGTATTAAGCAATAATCTGTCTTAAAAGACGATCATTTCAAATTTCCTTTGTAATGAATTCTGTATAAAATTAACTTGTATATAAAGACCACCTGTCTTTGGTGACCATAATTTTGCTCTCTTTGGAAGGTCACATAAGACTGTTTTACTGTATCTCATCAAACATTTCTCCATGACAGAAAAGTGGGAAGAGGAAAAAACTGTTGACAATTATTAATATTTTTATTACATAATTATTAAAATAATGACACATTATTAAAATCAATGGCAGTTGATTAAGAATCACAACAATGACATAAAACTATCATGTCATAAAAATGAACACATTTTCACTGGTCCTCAATATAGAAGTGCCTGCACCTAAAATGTTGCTCAAAGCAGCATAATACAGAGTGTACAAAAGCATGTTAATGTCCATGTTATGGATAAACTAAGACAGAAAAAATATATATCTTAGAAATCCTTCAAAATTTGGGAAAATTTGATAAAAATTTATACGTCATTTTAACAAAATTTGTCTACATAAATTTTAAAACAATATTTGAACATTTGATACTATTAAACATTTATTAAAGTCTATCTCAATAAAAAATGATTTTTTACAGTTATTTTAGAAAATCTTGAAATTGAATGGCGTAAGAATTTATTTTAAATCTTTTTCATGCTTATTTTTCTTCTTTTCTAATTGTCTGATTACATGTCTGGACCTGCGTCACCGTCATGTGTTTGTCAGGGCAAAGTTATTATTACTCTAATATGTAAGTGGTTTATATAAAAAGATGCTTCCATTTACCTAGTATTATTCAGGTCATGATTGGGTTAAGATTTTTCAGGATATGGACCTTATAGGGATTTTGTGTCATGAATTTATACACTATATCAATTTTTTATCTTATAACCCTTAACTTCAACACTTTAGTATACTGAAAGACTTTAATCACACAACACTTCTAAAAAATTTGGACATAATGGTATTGAACTAATGATAAAATTATAATTTGTCCCAAATAGGAGATGCACATCTTCAATATGTATATAAACACTATGAAGAGTTTTAAAAATATTATTTCAATACAGTTCGAGTTACAGATTACAGAAAGTATGTACCCTATGAGCGTGACGGACGGACGGATGCAGTCGAGCAGCTACTAGATCTGCTTTCACCACTGGTGACGCAGGTAAAAATATATTAAATTCAACCTTATATTAAAAAAAATCAGTCAATAAATACTTGCAATTTCTTCAACTCAACACATAGAATTTTCATTTAAATGATGAGATCAATTACTACCGTTATTCTTACTTGCAAAGTATACCTCCAGTCTACCGTTATTCTTACTTGCAAAGTTTTTCTCCAGTGGTCACATCCAAATCTCAAAACAAATTGATGCAAAGAACTAACAGTTTTTAATTCATGGAATTTTGTCTTACTAGTAATTACCCAGAACAATTAGAAATCCTACTGAACATTAATATTGACCTACTACAAAACACATGTTTCTGTAATTATTATAGCTCTACCTAAGATATAAATTTTATTCCTAAGAATCAAATGATTTTGCATATTTCGTTGGGTTTAAGAGGAAAAACTGGAAATGTATTTGGATTCTAGGAAAAAAGTCATGGAGACCCTAATTTTGTAATCAGTAGAAAGTTTTTTTAAATTTATAAACCCACTATTGTATATGATTAAAAATAAAATTGGGAGTATACTGGGTGCACATATGGTACAGATTTTAAGCTGAAAAACAGACAAAAACACATTCTGCAAAAATTGAGCAATGTTTTTGAACCTCCAGCTTACCCCTTCTAACTTCACTACATATACCATATTAAACCCATATTTTTAACTATAGCTTATTTATAATTATGAATCCATTTTTTAGAATCCATTAGCAAGCATTTTGTATACTCAAATTCAGCATATGCTAAAATAACATTTTAAATGAAAAACTGTTGTCATTATGATTGCTGCAAAATCTGATACAATATAGAAGTATGCTATAATGTGGAAGGCAAAATGCTTTTGAATTTAATAAAAAAAACTTTGTTATAGCAGAAATCAAAACATAGTTTAAATATTTCCTAAATTGTAAAAATAATTACATATACTCCTACTGTGTGTAAAACTCACTCAGCATTTTTTTTTAACTATAAATTCTGGACTTTATTACAATGCCTAAATCACATACAATAATTAGGTCCTATAAATCAACATTGTTTAAACTATTGAAACAAAACCTGTACATATTACTAGGTCACATTTAGTTATGCTGAAATCATATTTCACACAAAAATCATTTAATTGCACACAAAGAATGGAAAATCTACTTTAGTTAAATGTTTGAGATTTTTCACCAATGGAAAAGACAATAACTGGAATCAAAACGTAGAGTAATACTTTTTATTTTACCATTTAAAAAAAATTTGAGATATTCCTGAAAAACGACCTGCAGTTGGAATACAGGACATACAGTAAGCTCGATTTAACATAATCATGTTTTACATCAACAAAATCATAAAACACCATACATGTACATTTAGGCCACATCAAATGAAGATTTTGTCCCTCAGAACTTCTCACACCCTCATTTAGGCCACATCAAATGAAGATTTTGTCCCTCAGAAATTCTCACACCCTCAATCTGCTGTTTGCTTCCAATTTTTGTGTTAATTCATTATGTCAGAAATCTTATAAACATTCTTGATCAACTTCTCCGCCATATAATATTTTATAACAAAAATTTTGTTCCTTTGTTACCAAATACCAGAAATTTTTAAAAATATTTGGATTCCTGGAAAATGTTTTAAAATTTTTTATTGCCTTCTTCTGCAATTCTTTAATTTAAATATTCTGTTAATTTTTTACCTGTGCTATAAGTAAACAAGAATATAATTCACTAGCTGTTCCCATTATTCTAAGTAAAGAGTATAAAACAAATCAATTTGATGTGACCTTAAGACTAGACCAACACTTCCATATATGGCACATACAAATATTTTGGAAAATTACAACCTATGCTGAATATATAAATATATTTATTCGCTTATAATAGTTTCTATCTGTATAATCTGAGAGTATTGTGTAATATCATAAATATAGTAGAACTTCGATGGCTTGAACTCCAAGGGACCGTCGAAATCTGTTTAAGTTACCGAAATTTGTAAAAGTACGAAAATTATCAGAACCATCAGAATACGAGTAGGTATAGCTAATCATAACTATGAAATATTTCTAAATTAAAATTGAACAAGTTAATCACTAATCAAAAGTTATCGTGATATCTTTATTACATTGAACAGTAAATATTTACCTGTCAGATTCATCTATTTGTATTAAACTTGTGAGTGTTAGATGCATACCTGTAAGTATCAGACAACAAGATTGTCCATTTAATTATCAATTCGTGTTTTCAAAGGTACTATTTTGTAATTGTTGGGACAAACATTGTTGTTCGACTTTTCGAGAAATCGGTGTTCAGAAACCAAGGCTTTTTCAACATGAAAATAATGGCAAAAATTTACAGGGCTTTCGAAACAGTTCGAGCGATCCGAAATTCGAGCTACCGAAGTTCGACATTATTCAAAAACAGAAAAAGTCAAATATTATTTGCACGCTCTTTGAATAATCATGCCATTTTTCCTGCAGAATTGTATCATCTGAATTTCATGGTAAATACACAAATAAATAGTTTTATTTTATTAATAATTATGGAAAATTTTACATTTATTTCATATGAATCTCATATAACATTAATTTTACTACATAATCCACTTATTTTGAATAAGACTAATATTAAATTGTTATAAGATATTTTACATAAAAATCATTGCACACAAAAAATGGAAAATCTATTCTCGTAAAATATTTGAGGTATTTGAGCAATTGAAAAGACCATAACCAATTACCGTGCAAATTAGAAAATCTCATACCACGTCTAATAAATAAAGCAATATCATAAAAATGACACTTTATAATTGGTCGACAAATATCAGAAGTTATTTCTAAAAATGTATCTGCGATAAAAGCATTTATTTTCCGATTTACAATTTTTGTTGCCAATAGGAGATTTCTCAAAACATAAAGTATATCAATGCAGAACTACAACTGAATGGACAGATAAAATGACTTAGTTCAAATCAATGAGCTGTTGAAGACCAAATCTTGACAAAATACCGAGCATTAATAGCATTATGAAACGTCTATGACAACAGGCAAATGTTTTACATGATTTTATTATCACTTTGTTCTAGTTATTTTTCGAATTTGCATTGAAATAATACAACTGAAAATAAGTCTGGCAAACACCTCCAAAAAAAAAAAAAAAAAAAAATTCCGTTACCTTTACTTAAAAAATATTAAAACACTTTTGAAATGACATTTAAAAATTTTCTTTAAAAACATTTTCGTCAAAATATTTCCTTACACTGGATCATTCTGCTATTGTATGCATTTAACAACTGAAATGTTTTGATAATGGATAGATGTGTAAATGCAAAATTAATGACTTAATTCACTTTGTGCATAAAGCATATATTTTATGCTACATTAAAATAACAAAAGAAAAAAAAAATCCCTGCCACGGTGTTTTCATAATGGATCTAAAATTAATTAAATATTGTCAATTGTCTTCCATAACTACATGAACTACCTACATATATCTGTATCTTGCTTCAGCATGTTAATTGGCCATTACAGCTATTCCTGAGATCAATTTTGGAAGATGAACAATCACATCTTTATTAAATGCAGCAAATTTTTTCCAAAATATTATTTATAAAAGAAGAATTTCATTAAATGAGTGACATAGACCTTAAAATAATAAAAATAAAAAATACAATTTCACAGTAACTTAGTTATCCATAATTGTCAACATTTTTCACAATTTACAAAGAGCATTCTTTTTGAAACCCCCACTCCCTTCCCCCCTTCAAAAGTGTACATCAACATCCTTAAGACATACAGTCTTACTATAAAATACTATGTTTGGTATACAATCACAGCAGCCTGGTACTTTAACAGCTACCGACTGATGGTCTGGCAACCAGATCCAACACAATATTATTGTAAATGCAGAAATAATAACAATGCCTTCATTGTAACAGTATTAGTATTCTAATAATTAAAACCTGTTTGTTAAGGTTTTTATTTGAACATGCCCAGGAACTGAATTAAAAGTAGCTGTTGTATCTTAGTATAAAGTGCATGTATTTTTCACTGTAAATTACCACAGATGATTTTCGAGTTCATTGCAATGTCTAAAAAATTCTGCTTAAAAAAAGCACTGATTAATGTACCTGTGAAATAATTTAACATTTTGATTTCTCCATCTTCCTTATTTCAACAAGGAGAAAAATTTGTGAAATTGGATCCCCATTGTAGCTATTGTGCATCGCCTGTTATCAAAGATTATCATTAATCAACACTTAATCCCTAATATAGGTTACTAGGTTGCAAGTGAGATGTCCAGATTTCACAAAAATAACAACATTTTAAGAAAAATGAAGTTCTGCAACCCCTAAAAAATAAAAAAAAATAAAATCAAGAAATTTTTGGGGCATAAGCAAATTTATAAGGTGTTAGGAGGCAGCATAAAATCCATGGAGGAAGACATGGGGAGGTACCATTTCTTAATATAAATATGCATCAGGTTGCCATATTTGTTTTATATTAACAATTAAAGCCATTGATATTGAGACTTTACAAACTTAAATTTTAACACATCTGTAAAAAATTCAAATTGGACCTTTTGAGTTATAAAAATTTATTGTGTAAAAATCAAACAAAAACTGTAATAATATATACACCTGAAAAATATAACATTTATGACAAAAATGTCCCTCTTTTCACAAAGGAAATGACACTTTGGCACCAAATTTTGAATTTAGTGTTTTTACATGTTATCTATAAAAAACTGGTTGTTGTAATGACAATTTTATAATAATTTGACACCTGGAGAAATCTGTGTGCAAATTTTATGAATTTTTGAAATTTTTACAAAAATTCATAAGAAAAAAGTTCTAATGTACCTAGAATCTTAATAAAGGGTTCAACACCGTCCAGACAATAAAGCAGTTTAGTTTTAAAATATTATTAGGCACTTGTGATTTATTTCAAAATTTTTCTGAACACATGAACTAAATAAAAACTTTTAAAAGAGATCTTTTCTAAATTACAATGAACTTGAAAATCATTCCGAAACCAAGCTCTGACCCATTCTACTAAACTCATTTCCTATTTTACCAGTCCTGTTTCTTTTAAATAAAATATCCTGTCACTGTGATTTTCTAGAAGTCATCTTTCTTTGTCGACTTCTGAAAATAGAATTAAAAGCATTTCTTACAAAAATGTTATATCAGTGTACTTAGTACATGTAAATAAAAAGATTTGTGGTATGCATAACATAGACAGATTCAATTAGTTTGTAAAAGTTTGAGAATAGTTAAGTACAAGCCACTGCTACAGTCTAAATCAAATTTCCTATAACTCACAGTATCAAAAACTCCTGATATTTCAAATTCATTTTTTGGTCCCAATATTAAACTTTATTCTATAATCAGTACTGATAAAATTTCTGTTATCTCAAATGGTTTTTGTGGTCCCTTCAATTTTGATATAACGAAGTTAACTGTCTAGTGTATTTTGACATATGTTATATAATGATCTATAATGAAATCAACTTTCTTTTGATTATGATTTTTGATATTCTTTTACCAATACTAGCCCGAAATTGATACATAAAATTTACTGTTACAAAATTTTAATATTTGTGAAAACTAAGGAGTATCTCCCTCATGCATATCTCTGACGTTAGATGGTTTTGGCTTTACCCCCTTTTGGTCAATTTAGCATTTTTTAATTTGCTCCAACTTTTTGGTTTGTTGTTTTGGTTTTCAACATTTGAGGCCTTGACTAACAGCTGATTAGTTGTAAATCGACGAAATGTCCAGTTCATGTGCATCAAAGTTGGTATCAAAAATTTTATGTTAAGGAAGAAAGAGCCTCATGCTTTGGACATTTGATGAGGTGAAACATTTATTTACACATATTAATCTAAGCTAAGGAGTCAACAATAAACTGAAAATTACCAATGCCAATATGAAATCAATCATAAGTTCAAAACATTTAAACACCATGAAGACGTTAGGACTGATAAAAATTAACCTGTAGGTTATTTTGATGAATAGAATTTCGATGTATATCTTGATTTCAATGAGGATCTCAAACCAAGGATCCCAAAATTTTATGAAGCCAAATGACAAATTTAAACAATAACTTCTACCTAACAAAAAAGTGAAAAATTTTTCTTTTTTCTATGATTTCATTACTCAATTTGTTGAGGGGATTACCTCGACAAAACCTGAAAAAATTTAGACCTTTTTGTCACTTTTTTGGCTGGCCATTTTTTTCCAAAAACTGGGCATGTCTTGTAAACATGACCATTTTATAGCATCTGTGTCCACAACATACATGTACATACCTTGCTTCTGTTCTTGATGATGTATATTCAAACCACATTACATGAGGAATTAATGTAGAATCTCGTAACATTAAAAATTCACCAATTGGACTGAAAAAAGGAAAACAAAATTTGTAAACAATATTTTAATAAAGAAAATAATGAGAGAATATTATTGAGAAAGAAAGACCTACAAAATAACTATCTGCTTTCCAAAGTTATTGGTGGAGAAAGGCATATACCATACAAGGTTAAACTTAGCACATGCTGTTTTTTTTACTATTTTCCATTCAGCTGTAAAACATGTAGTCACTGGTAGTCACTGATGCAACTCCCAGTAAGTCCACATTTATATCATCTAGGGATGTGACCTTCAAACACAACAATGAAGCAGATTATTATATCACATTATTAATTCATATTTTACTTCTAGATAATGAAGATGATGAAACTTTAAAAATCACTCAATGTTTTAAAACTTTAAAGAAGACTTCACACCAAGACTGTTAACCCTTAATGCGATGAGTAAAATATAGGTCCAGATTCTGTGGTACTGAGTTAAAAGCAACACATCTGTTTTATCTATTATATTGTTTAAATCAACAATTAAGCAATCTTCCATAGTAGATAGGTCAATAAAACCTGTATGTTTTGTGTAGTAAAGTTTTCAAACTACGATATGAAATGTTTATGTTCAGGCCAAATAAAAAAATACATGTGTTTAGGGTAACACACTGAAAAAAGTTAGGTAGGGTAGGTAGGGAAATTTTTTTTTTACATAAATTTTTTTAGTTAGGTTGTATACTGGAGTCACCTTGACTTTAACAGTGCTTGTTGAAGGTTATAAAAAATTTAGGGTAGGCACTAAAAATTAGGTAGGGTCGGGTTACCCTAAACAGAACTATATTTTTTTTAGGCCTCACTGTAAATGGTACTATAAAACTTAACTTGCCATCACAGCATATATGTAACTATGATTGATATTAATATACAGTCAATTCTCGTTATCTCTAAGTTGTGGGGAATGTAGAAAAAGTCTGACATATCTGTAGTTCCACTTAAGCGGAGGCTAAATGAACATAATAATAAGTTAATTCAGAATTGAAATATGTGTCAATAATTTACTACAGTAAAACCTGACTTGGGTGACCTCTCTAATGAACGACCACCTGGCTTTAACGACCGTTTTTTGCTGCACGGACGTTTTTTTCTAATAAAAGCACCTCCCATGGACGACCACCTGCCAAACGCGACCAATGACCACTATTTTCAGTACCAAAAACGTATTTGTACCTGTTTTGAACGACCAAAGTAAAATCGTGTTTGTTTATTTTTTAACTGGAAGTAACGCGAATCTTTAGGGGAAAGTAAAAAGAAAGAAAAAACTTTAATCGTCCAATTTATTTAGTTAATTGATCCATGGAGAAAAAATGTAAGATTTTTGGGGCTTATCAATTTTTTATAAAAGTTATTTTTACATTTTGCACAAGTCATTTGTTTGGTTACAGTCTGTTGATTATCATTCGTGATCTCTCTAGAGGGTTCCTATGAATCACCGTTTACTCCCAAAACGAACATTTTAATCGATTTTACATATAAGCTGATCTAATTAATTTAGGCCTGGGGTGATTAAGAGACAGGTGAGTAGATTTCATAAGTTAAATTAAAAAGTGTCAGTTTGTAAAAGTTTTCAGTAGATAACGAGTGTTTGACAAAATGGCTTCAGCTACAAAAAATCAAAAGTTTTGATGCTTATATTGAATTGATGTGATTGAAAAAAGTGAAAAGGGTGAAAGTGCTCGCAAGATTGCTGAACATATTAGCGTTGGGAAGACCCCAATCCAAAATATAATTAAAGAAGAGGACAATGTTAAAATAGAATTGCAAAATGGTTTTCAGTCAGAACAAAAGTATGTTAAAACTAGACAAATGTTATACGGCGATTTAAACTAACATGTATGGAAATGGTTTTGTTCAGCGCGAAGTAAAAACATTCCTATAACTGGAAAATTGATTCAAGAGAAAGAAATCATTGTTTCTCAGAAATGGGGCATGATGACTTTACAGCTTCCAATGGGTGGCTTGACAGTTTTAAGAGTTGTTACAATATTAAGTCTAGCATATTTATCAAATATAAAAGAAGATATGGTGGACAGGTCTGAAGGGATTAACAGTAAACGTCAGTTTCTCAGTTCTGGTTCTGGTTCATTGGTTCATTACTTTTACTGATTGGTTGATTGATTGATTTTTTTGACTGACCTCTTATGAAAGACCACCGGTCTTGAGAGACCACTTTTGCTTGGCAGAAGGGGTGGTCTCTCAAGACAGGTTTTACTGTAGTTATCTAAGATTACGAGTCAAGGTAACCTCAGCTAAAGACGGGACCGTCATACATCAATCAGTGGTTAATGACTGCAAATTTATTGATTTTCTAATTTAATTACCAAGCCATTTTTATCACCCAGATAATAATCTGTTATGTGAGGTTTACTTTGAAATAACAAAAACAATTCATTTGCTAATATAAAAACTGTATTTCAACACAAATAATATTTCAACTTGTTGAATTTTGACACATCGGGATTCAAAATACATGTAATTAGACTCATCCAAAATGTTGACTTAAAACGAGTTTGAGACACACGAGTTGACTGTATAAGCTTTCTCTAAGAGATGAATATGTTCCTATAGGGTCATGCTACTATTTATGAGATATACCGGTAGTATATATTTAAAACTGTACTTACTGAGAAGCTAAAGTTGGAAATAATGGAGTTAAAACAATTTGTACAACACCAAACCATATGGCTCCTAAAAATATACCCATTAATGCACCACAAGATACTTGAAAGAATGTGTGGTATTGTAAATATACTCTGAAATGACAAAAATAAACATTTAAGTTGGCATGTGTACAATTATAATACTGTAGATTAGGAAAATATTTTGTACATTTCTTACTAACCTTTAATACAAAATGTTTGAGTCTTCCAAGAAAGACATGTGTCGCCTGCGGATGTCAATTTTTACAAAATTTTCTAAAAATGAAATATATATGCACACCTTTGCATTAAGGTTAATGCACAGAGAAAGTTTCATCAAATTGCTTTGAGCGGTTATGGAGTAGTTGAGGATAGAAGTTTTGACCCCCCCTTTTTTTTGCAAAAAAAATTAAAAATGAAATATATATGCACACCTGTGTATTTATGTTAATTCACAGAGGAAGTTTCATCAAATACCTTTGAGCGGTTTACCAGTAGTAGAGGATAGAAGAAAAGTGTGACGACGCAAGATGCCAGATAGTGATCCCTATGTGTCGACCATGCCTTCCGCAGGCGACACAAAAATTGACAATAATTTTACTTTCTTTTTCTATCAACGTCTTAAGATATAATAAACAGATATAACATGATCAACATTTAGTACAGAAATTAAATCAAAATGGTGTGGGGCATCATGAAATAGCATTGGGATGTTAGATTTTTCTTGACATTAAAAGTTTCAAAGAGTTGAATATGTGCTGCTCCTTGGCTTGAGCTCTTGTTCTATGCATATGTGAATTTGATGTTAATATAGAATTCTTTCCCCGTATCTCTAGATCTTCTTTATATGTAAATTTTCAAAATTGCAAAATTTTATTTGTGCATGTTAAGAAATATTTATTCTTCTATACGGTTATCGTTTCATTTTCTTAAACATTTTCTGAGTTAAGCACAAATCGAAAAATATGCAAAATGTATGTTTTATACACCTGTGTGTGGGGATGGATAAGGGGAGAGGGTTGGGTACCCATAAAACTGGATTAACCCACCACTGTTCAGTGTCTCTACCAAGCAGGACTATCCTGACTCTCTGTTGTGTACATGTTTCTGCTCTTTAATGCTATTTTTGTCTGGGTTTTTTGGATAGCATTGATTGATTGGTATGTCATTGTTGACTTTTCCTGTTATCCAATTTGTTGTTTTGTTGTCATAGAAAGTCCCACAGTCTCAGCCATTCAAAAATAAGCTGTTTAAAATGCTATATTTCTGAATAATCTTTTTGCGCCAAATTATTGTATGTAGGAAGGGATATAACGATTTCTGCATGTCCTACAATCAATGCTTCAATCAATGCTTTTTCACACTCCAATGAAGCTAAAAAAATAAAAGCGCTATATAGGACCATATGCATTTTCTAGATATAGATCATTTAGAAAAGTCTTTGTTAAATTGGGGCTGCCATATTGTGCTATGTACTTAGGCTACAAAAAGTTTCGTTCGCTGGAAACGGAAGTAAATGAAATAAAGTGCTTCAAATTATAATTTTAGAGTCAGAATCGTGATACCAGAAATAAGTTTCTGGAAAAGGGCTATTCAGCTGTGCTCGCATCATTGGCCAAGCCAACAGCATATTAATTCCATTCTTGAATGAAAAATTATATGGGTATCATGGTACTACATGATAATTTGATACAGGGAGATAATCAAACAATTTTTTTGATCATTTCCAAACAGTATCAGTATGGTACTGATAACAGTGACTTACCTACTATAAAGTATGGTACTGATAACAGTGACTTACCTACTATAAAGTATGGTACTGGTAACAGTGACTTACCTACTATAAAGTATGGTACTGGTAACAGTGACTTACCTACTATAAAGTATGGTACTGATAACAGTGACTTACCTACTATAAAGTTTGGTACTGATAACAGTGACTTACCTATTATAAAGTATGGTACTGGTAACAGTGACTTACCTATTATAAAGTATGATACTGATACCAGTGACTTACCTACTATAAAGTATGGTACTGGTAACAGTGACTTACCTACTATAAAGTATGGTACTGGTAACAGTGACTTACCTACTATAAAGCATGGTACTGACTTACCTACTATAAAGCACTAAAGATGATACAATAAAACAACCTATACTTGTAATATACTTCCATAAATCATCTACCCAGTTACTATTTCTGTATACTCTGAAATGTAATACAATATATAGTTTATTCCTTGGAACTGTTTGATCACAAATAGAAGTCTTTCTTACATTTTGCATTGATGAAAAAGAATACCTAGCCATTTGAACTGAAGCAAATGAGTCATTTGCCTTGGTTATGACTCAAAACCAATTAAATTAAAATAAATAGAGTTCTCATCAACTAGCGTGCTTTCTTCAAACACAAAATAGGGTTGAAATTCACAACAAGGGAGGTTTTCCTATATCACTGTTCGAAGCCGACTACCTGCTCACATACATGGTCATACAAATAACAGAAATTTTCAGTTGGAATATCTGAAATTCATCACAAATTACAACCTTACATTATCAAGTTCAATTACAAATATCAGATCACCCCTTTCAATAAAAACTTGGAGAATTTTAACATTTATCAGTATAATAGACATACAGAAATTTTATACCAATGAAAAGTATGAGGCACTTAAAAATATATTTAACAGTATTAATTGCACAAAATTTCTTCTAAAGAAATTGTTTCAATCAGCATACACAACATTCCAAAATGGTTGAAAATCTAACCTTATAAATAAAAAGAACACCATGTAGGTAGAAAAAAACCATGCAAACTGAGCATGACTCGATGGCATTCCATATTCTGTGAATAATGTCTGTCTACCTGTAAACAGAAAAAGCAATATTGCAAACTAAATTTGACAGGTAATTATTAAACAATGTTTCACTTTGTGTTCTTAATGAAAGAGGTAATCTGTCAGAACAGAAAAGTATCTCCCTTTAGTCCTCATGTCTAAAGGGAGGCAATTTTATTGTCTTTTTGTGGGTAATTTGGTTAGTGGAGACTTATGTTTCTCATGACCAGGATAAAAATATCACAATATTCATACTACAACCATTTTCCAGGTTTCATTTGTTTATTACAAAAGTAGCTACCAATAGCCTGTAAAAGAATTAAAATGCAACATTTTAGTTCTTCTGATCTTCAACTCTGTTTTACATGTACCGGTACATGCATTTGTGTGACAATGTTGTATGGTTCACATGCATCATTAACAAAATGAACAGAAGACTCAAGTATCACCCTTTTTCCATAAATTCCATAATTTACCACTTAAGGAATGATTGAATGTATCAAAATTTGCAACTGTAAAATTAAAATCTTTCAGAATATATTGCAGATTTTTAATTTAGTAAAAGATCTTCAGTTATCGGTGTTAATGACACCATTACAATGATATATTAATTAGAAAAGGCAAGTTGCTTTGGTAGAGGACTGAAATGACTTGGACAAAACAAATTTGCTACTTACTTCTTAATGGTCTGTATTCTCTAATTACATTCTTTAATACTAAATTAAACAGCTCATTTAATAATATACCAACAAAGTACGAAATCTGTAAAAAAAAAAAAAATCAATGTGTATATGAAATAAATCAAATACATGAATTCCTACAAATACAAAATTTATATTTTACTGGTACTGCAAAACTTGTCATAAACTGACTCAGAGTACGGTTTTATCTATTGGTCAATTAGCTAATTGATCCAGATGTTCTCGATGCATACCCTATATTGTGTCATTTATACTACATACATTTACAAACATGTTACAAAATTCAGATTTTAGATATTAAAGATTCTTGTATTATGTTGGAAATTTTTTAAACAGTAAAAATGGGTGATGAACAGCAAATAAGATATCTATCTCATATATTCTATACAAATGAACTGACATAAACTTATGTTGAACAATTACAAAAATAACAGTATGGGAAGGGATGAATACATAGAATTAATTTTGTCAAGTGATATAGATTTTATATATATTATGATTGTGCTATTATATAACAATGTTTAACCATCTTTTTTTTTTACAAATACATGTACTTATATCCTCAGTGAAGCCATTATTGGTAATCAATATCTTCTTCTGTACTTACCGTATGTAAATCTCTTCTAAATATGATCAGAGTAGCAAAACCAACACACACACAAAATGGCACCAAACTAAACCATGCCAAAATATAACCAATTAAATCTCCTGAAATGAACAAAAAAATTGTATTGCCTCTTTCCATGTTACATGTCTCTGGTGTGTGACAATTATTTCCAGTTTGAGAAGGTGGGATGTTACACTTACAGGGCTCGGCCTGAAAGACACTGACAGGGAGAGGTGACTTCTCCTTCTGAGGCTGACAAGGAGAAGTGGAGAGAGACAGGGAGAAGTCATTACGCCACGTTTCAAAGCACAAATCGGCAATATGATTTTTTTTTTAAAGAGCTAGTCTTATTCTAATGTTTTTAAGGTTTTTTAAAAGAAATTCAGATTAATTCTCTGATTTACAGTTCAACTGGTTAAGGCAAATTAAAATTGCATGCCTTCTAAACCAGTCTAAAAAATGTGTATGACAGAGTCAACATAAAGAAGTTCATTAAATCTAATCATTACTTCATTCACAGTATCTTTCTCATTGTCACTGAGGACCAGGTCGTCTTAATTATTCTTATTCCAGTCTGACTTACAGTGGTCAGAGTTGTCAGCGGGCCGAGTTTATCCATATTTTTCTTATTGGATTATTTCCCTTTGTTTATTGATTGAAAAAAATGGTGGCATGGACTTTATTTTCATTACAGGAGTCAGAATTTCCTTAAAATAATGGCTGTCATATTCGCGATTTTGCACCAGTAATCAAATTTATTATCAACTCAAACTTCATTTTGACATGAGTTCAGGCGACTTGACAATTTTCAGGGCGACTTCAACTTCTCTTTTGACGAGAGTTTGGGCATTGTGAAACACTACACGGCGACTTCTTCACCCAAATCGTCCTCCAGGTTGAGCCCGATGTTATACACTGGTATTAGTTTAAGATGCTCAATTTTAATCAATTCCCATCCATTTGAAGGCAGACAAGTTAAATATTTTGAAACATGGTTCACATCCTACTTCTTGTATCACAAAACAATGGAATGTTGATTTTTATTTGATGTCCATTCAGCTGATCAAATAGCTCCATGTGTGGGCAACTAAAAATTGATAATTTGTCAAAATTACTAAATATTATCAAAATTAAAGGTATAAACTTTACAAAATGCTGTAGAGATAGAAATGTTATAGTTTCTGGTACCTAAAAAATTTCACTGCCACCATTAATTTTTTAAAATAATCATTTTTGTTTCAGAATGAAAGGTGAAAAGTAAAAATTTTAGTTTGTTAGCTGTTTCATTCTATAATATTAGTAGTGTACCCAAAAGTAATTAATCAATCTGGAGACGACTGAAAGCAAATTGTAATCCTATTCAATTGTTCCCTTTATCTTCCATCAGAAAAATATACCAAAATTATGAATCCATGTAAATAAAACAACTGAGAAGAATTCCAACAGGGATAGGGGTGAAAACCCTTAACAAATAGAGGTTAATATAATACCATGTGACACTGGTTAGACCAAAAAAAAAATAGGTGCGTTTCCTGTTGCATGTCCAAAAAAAAAAATAGGGTCGGTTGGTCAGTTTTTTTTTTTTTTTGGGGGGGGGGGGGGGGGCTGCTTCCATTGTGTTTGTTGTGTATTTTTATAATCAATCTGTTATTCTTTCAGGCTATTTTCATCAGTTCATTGTGTAAATTATATAAATTATGAAGAGTCAGTGTTCAAAAGTCACAGGAGACATGGCCGTGATTTCTGAAATTTTTGAACTTTTCCATTATAGCTGGCCATTTGTTTTATATCAATCACGGTCAATAAAACGCTTTCTTAGTAGCGTTAAAACTAGACCCAGACTATTTTGGGACATACTAAAGGAAGAGCTTATTTTCCGATCACAGTGAAAATTACCGAAATTCTTTTTTTTTCAGGGAAAAAAGTTGGGGTCGGAGCCAAAAAATAAGAGTCGGTTGGGCGACCAGAAACACACCTATTTTTTATTTTGGCCTTATTGACAAGACAAAATTAGTTTGTGAGTAAAGCAATGTTCTATTCTTCAGCCAACATAGATCTTATGATTCATGGACTTAAAAATCTATTAAGCTATTGAATTCATAATAATAATAAAAAAAAGAAGAAAGAAACCACTTCAAATCAAATTAGGCAATATACAATATGACGATGCAGTTGTGTCATGTTTTCAAGCTATCCAGAAGTTTGAAATCAATACAAAAATGTAATAAACAAGTTTTCCTAAGCTATCTTTCCATGTCACACCTGTTTAACATTATCAGTTGGCCGTATTTCATATTAAACAGGGCAAGATCTTGACCTTAATGGAAAATAGCTGGACCCAGATGCATGTTGAATCTCAATCTAATTAAAAACCGATCTCTCATCGCTCCCGTTTTCTGATATGTCGCGTAGGAGATCTAACGAAATCCGCTTTGAGGTCACATGTGAGTGAACTGGAACTTATGAATTTATAATGACATGCAAATGATTGACTTCCTATCAGTAAGCCAATCAAAAAAGTGTATGAATTCTGGGGACTGACGATTTCTTCGTAATCAACTTACAACATCGCGTAAGCCGCAATTTCATTGGTCGAACAGGACACACCTACGAGGTCACTCACATGTGACCTCAAAGCGGGTTTCGTTAGATCTCCCACGCGACATAAAACGGGAGCGATGAGAGAACGGTTTTTAATTAGATTGGTTGAATCTGTGCTTATAGTCATAGAACAAAAATGTCTCAGATAAAAAACTTTAGATATTAAATAATTCAAAGTTCAAAGTTATTTATTAGAGAAAACTCACAAAGAGCATAAAACAAACAATATTAAATTATGCATAAAAGTATATACAAAAATATTAAGAAAGAGTATTCTTATAGAATTATCATGTTTCCCCAAATGTCAAAAGCTATTACTGTATACTGAAAAGTAAACAAAAGGTTTTCGCTTTTCAGGTCGCATCTAGCACCTGCTACATACTGATGATGATAAAAAATGGGGTTTGGTTAATCAATAAAACATTTCTTCATTGGCAGTAAGATCTTCAAACTGCAGTACAATTTGAACTGATTTGAAATTTTGCACACCTTTAGGATATTCTACATGTGTTAGAGATATAGATTTCCAATCTATACTGTGAATGCTACCAGCATCTGTATCTTTTGCAAGATTTCCAGTGTTGACATCTGCCATATTGACCGGAAATCGTGTAGCACGCAAGCGGCTAAAACGATAAGAGACGTAATCTTATTGGACATTCCCAAAATGAAAGTAGACATTGTCTGTAAACATCGTTATGATTGGCCAAACATTGGAAACATGACATCAAGAGGAGCACATGCACTTTCATTGAAGATTTTAGCGGAATGTTCAACAACAAAAGCGCGAGCATGTCAGATGACTTTGCCCCATTCGGTTGTAGACACACCTGTTTTCATGCCAGTTGGTACACAAGGCACATTAAAGGGACTCCTACCAGAACAACTTGAAGAACTGGATTGTAAAATTATGTTGGGAAACACATACCATCTTGGCCATCGTCCAGTAAGAATTAAAAAAAAGTCAGCTTACATGATACACGAAAAGAACTACCCAATACATTTTGTCATACCACAAAAGATAAACTCATCCTCTCACAAATTGACCCATTTCCTGTTATAATATATGCATTGTCAGAAAACAATCTTTAAAAACAGGTAAAATTGCAAGGTTTACCAAGCATTCCTCACCTGTTTCACAGAGAGAACAAGTAAAACTTTTTATCCTGCAACTATGCCTTTAGCTGAACAATGTAGCCTGCCCAATATTGCTTTCGATATTGGGTCAGTAGCCCAATATAGTCTCCTGCTGCTGGTACCCTTGTCCTCACATTCAACAATATTTAGCGTTTACAATGCCTTCTGGTTCACAGTGTTTATGATGTCATGTTTCCCTAGATTATGCACAAAAAACATTCCTTTTTCAAATCAGCTAAAAATGTTCCATTCGCACGCCTTTTTGCTCAAACAGATAACAATTTAGTGTTGCAGGATAAAAACAATATACATATATTGTCAGAAAATGTAAAGTTTATTTGTACTCGCTGCGAAACGGGCAGGAAATGCTCAGTAAACCTCGCATTTCTACCCATTTCTACAGCTTGTACAAACTATATTTTCTGACAATGTACATGCATTGTATATATATATTTTATGTTTATCCTGTGACACTTTTATCTGTTTAAGAGAAAAGGCTAGAAATGGGACATTTGAAGAAGGGGCTTTTTAATGAATGTGATAAGGGTACCAGGAGACTTTATTAGGCTATTGACCAAACATTGAAAACTATATTGGTCAGCTAAGAGCGACATTGAAGGATAAAATGTGAAACAGGTGCAAACTAGAAAGCCAGTGAAGTGTAAGGTTTTTCATGCTTTTCTGTATTTAGTAAAACCTTCCGATTCAGTGAATGGTTGTATAAGGTGATACCTGCGTCAACAAATTTTTTATTTGGCCAAATGTGAAACCACAAGGTTTCATTCATATTTATTTTAGTTTGTCAAAGTTTTTGCTTTTTTCATGTATTATCACACCAGAACCCATGTTTGCTAGCCAACAGTTACGATTCAATTCTCTCTCTTCACCCTTGGGAGATAAAGCCATCTTGCGGCTGAAAGTAGTCACACCCACTCTGATTACATCACTACTGACCAATAAACACCGTACTGTTCAACTTCGTAAAAAAAAAAAAAAAACACACTTTGCCATTTCATTTTCTGAATGAGGCCAATAACCCAAAACATTAATAAGTTGATTAAACACAGTAAACTAACTGTAAATATTGTTCTTTTGTGTTTTGGGAGCAAAGTGTCATGGCATAATCTGCAATTTTCAACGCATTTCGCCATATTATTGTATTATTTGTATACATTGTCGACATATGATCATTGTTTTCTGATTGATGCAGCTGAGATAGAAACTTTTAGATGGCAAAGTATTTCAGATTACTCTCTTACTAGTTGAGTGCCTATATTTATTTTACACTAAACTAGAGGCGAGCTTCACCTGCTTTTATTCAGTATACCCAAATTATGTTGTTTTTTCCTGTTCACCTACATTGGGGTTAATTGCTTTCAGGTATTAATTTGTCATTCACAAAAATGGTTTTACACAATTGTATAGGTGTAACTCTGCATTTAAAATGTGTGCAATCTTTGAACATATGAATATCAAACACATATTTGTTTTAAATATATATAGTGATCAAATTCTAAGTTAAGCAAATGTATAAATTTTTAACTTCTGAATTCTCAATATTCTTTTTTATGGTAACTGGAAGTTATATGAAGATCATCTCCAAATGCAATATACTTAGAGGTTTTCCTAGACCAATTTAGCATGGTGCTGCACCATGCCTCCATCTTCAAGCACCATGCTGCCCTCATCATGAATTTTACAATGTGCCCCCAGGTAGCCAAACCTAACTTTCAATTTTTGTGTCGCCTGCGGAATGCATGGTCGACACATAGGGATCACTATCTGTCGTCTTGCGTCGTCACACTTTTCTTCTATCCTCAACTACTCGTAAACCGCTCAAAGGAATTTGATGAAACTTTCTCTGTGCATTAACCTTAATGCAAAGGTGTGCATATATATTTCATTTTTAGAAAACTTTAAAATTTTTTTGAAAAAATTGACATTTTTGCAAAAAAAAGGGGGGGAGGGAAAACTTCTATCCTCAACTACTCTATAACCGCTCAAAGGAATTTGATGAAACTTCTCTGTGCATTAACCCTAATACAAAGGTGTGCATGTATATTTCATTTTTAGAAAATTTTAATTTTTAAAAAAAAAAAATTGACATTTTTGCAAAAAAAAGGGGGGGGGGGGACTTCTATCCTCAACTACTCTATAACCGCTCAAAGGAATTTGATTAAAATTTCTCTGTGCATTAACCTTAATGCACAGGAGTGCATATATATTTCATTTTTAGAAAATTTTAATTTTTTCCCCTAAAAATTAACATTTTTGAAAAAAAGGGGGGGGGGTAAAAACTTCTATCCTCAACTACTCCATCACCACTCAAAGGAATTTGATGAAGCTTTCTATGTGCATTAACCTTAATGTACAGGTGTGCATATATATTTTATTTTTAAAAATTAAATTTGTGAAATGTGTTTTTATTACCTTGGTTAGATCTGCTCACTTATCATGCTTATGGTTCCAAAATCTGAACAAAGGTTGGGCACGAAAGAGATTGAAAATAAGTTCTGAGTGGACTTTTGAGCTATAATTGTGTGTAATTAACTAGAATTGAACAGTCACACTGAAAAAAGAATATTACATCAAAACGCATTCCTAGATTTTGAAATAAAGCAGGATATAATGTGAAAATTTAACATTATCAATTATTAAGAAACATGAGAGAGATAAGCAGGCATGTAAATAACAAGTCTTTAAAAAAATATTGTAATTTCAAACCCTGATCTTGCTTTATGAAATGAAGTTATACAGTTGAATCTATCTAAACTGAACCTTGGCTAAGGCTGGTAAATCAGATTCTTGTTGAAATCAGAAGGCAGAAATTAGTTTAGAACTTCTAGCAAACGTGTGGTATTCATTTAAAAAAAAACTATGAAACCTGAACAAAATTTTACTTTTTAAGGGTTGGATTTAGACAAATTCTTTTCTACTTGAAAGATATATACAGTGATTTCAGTGACAAAATTTTATTAATGGATAATGGGAGATAACTCAAATTTTACTGATAATGTAAGTTTTATTTTTTTTTGAAAGATACATGTATCAGATAATTATATTTTCATATTTATTTTATTTTGATTGAAGATCAATAATTTATGAATGCAAAATCTGTTCCAAAGAAACATGAAAGAGATTGAAAATTAGTTCAGAGTAAATTTTGCAGCTATACCCATTATGTTTGTTTAATTTAGTTGAGGTTTTATGCCATTTACAGCACATTTGGCTATTTCGCAGCGGCCAGTTTTTATTGGTTTATCCAGAGTACCTGGAGAGAAACACCGACCTTGGGTAGAAAAATTGGCAATCTATGTCGATTAAGATCGGAGTCAAACACACCCCACCACAGGTGAGATTCGAACTCACAACCTCAGTGTTGACAGGCTAGTGATAATTAGTAGTCATGACAAACTACCTAGACCACTTGGCCACTAAGGCCCCTTATACCCATTATGTAAATTGAACAGTCACAATAATAACATGAATAATATAACATCCAGTTATTCCTGGAATAAAGCAGAATAATATGAAAATTTAACATTATCAATTGTAATGAATGACGAGATAAGCAGGCATGTATTGTAAATAACAAGTATTTAAAAAAAATGTAATTTCAAACCCTGATCTTGTTATGAAACGAAGTTATACAGTTGAATCTAAAGTGAACCTTGGCTAAGACTGATAAGTCAGATCAGTAAACATAATTTTTTTCAGAACTTCCAGTGAACATGTGGTATTGTCATGATTGTCATTTGACCTATTGAATCCAAATTTTTACTTCTGAAGGGGTTAGAGTTAAGCAAGTTCTTTTATACTTGAAATATTTTTTATCATATATATGCAAAAAATATAATACAGTGATAATATTTTATTGATGAATGATGGGAGATAATTCAAATTTTACTGATAAATTGAGACTTTTTTAAAGGTACATGTACCTAATAACTACCTATTATAGCTGCATATTTTCATATCTTATTGTCATCTTAATATTGCAAGTAATAAGAATTCTTATATAATTTTAATCCGATGAAAATCAGGGGAGTTAATAAATGTTTAATTGGAACAGTGTTCTAGCTAGGAGTTAAGGGCAGCAGGGAATATTTTAAGGTAAAGGGAAACTTTAATGCAGTTTCAGGTCTGATAAGTTCATGTCAACTTATAAATATGAATTATCTGATGCCATAGAGTTCTTTGTGTTCTTTCAGGCCTTCCAATTCTTTCAGTATTTTCACTAGTTCACTGGAAGAGGGGCAAGGTGCTGCTGCCCTCTATTTCTGGATAGCAAGAACAAAGTTGGAAAATGGTCATTTAGATGATTCCTATGGCATCTCATCAAATACAGTTGTAAATACATTGGATCACAAGAAATCCTGCCATGATAAATGATAATGTGATAAAACTCTGATCTTAGCTATAATTTTACTTTTAGGGTCCAGAGTTATTAGAGAAAGCAGGAGGTCTGCACAATTTCATGAAATGGGACAGATCTCTTCTAACTGTAAGTGTTTTTTGTTGCGTAATTTATTATTACTGAGGAATATCTTGAAAAATGTTTGATCTGAACTTGATTTCCCCTGGATGGTTTGTGGAAAGCTCGACATAGGGATAGTGATCCGGCGGCGGCGTTAACTCACTTATTAAAAGCTTTATATTTTAGAAGGTGGAAGACCTGGATGCTTTATACTTTGTATATAGATGCCTTATGTTATGAAGTTTCCGTCTGTCGTATGTACATTGTCCTTGACCTCATTTTCATGGTTCAGTGACTACTTGAAAAAAAAGTTAAGATTTTTTGTAATATTAATTTCTCTCTTATTATTAGTAATATGATAACTATATTTGGTATGTGTGTACCTTACAAGGTCCTCATCCCCGTCAGACAGTTTCAAGGATCAGTGAACAAGGTTAAGTTTTGGTGGTCAAGTCCATATCTCAGATACTGTAAGCAATAAGTCTAGTATATTTGGTGTATGGAAGGATTGTAAGGTGTACATGCCCAACTGGCAGGTGTCATCTGACCTTGACCTCATTTTCATGGTTCAGTGGTTATAGTTAAGTTTTTGTGTTTTGGCCTGTTTTTCGAATACTGTATGCAATAGGTCTACTATATTTGGTGTATGGAAGGATTGTAAGGTGTGCATGTCCAACTGACATGAGTCATCTGACCTTGACCTCATTTTCATGGTTCAGTGGTTATAGTTAAGTTTTTGTGTTTTGGCCTGTTTTTCGAATACTGGATGCAATAGGTCTAATATATTTTGTGTATGGAAGGATTGTAAGGTGTACATGTCAAACTGGCAGGTGTCATCTGACCTTGACCTCATTTTCATGGTTCAGTGGTTATAGTTAAGTTTTTGTGTTTTGGCCTGTTTTTCGAATACTGTATGCAATAGGTCTACTATATTTGGTGTATGGAAGGATTGTAAGGTGTGCATGTCCAACTGACATGAGTCATCTGACCTTGACCTCATTTTCATGGTTCAGTGGTTATAGTTAAGTTTTTGTGTTTTGCTCTGTTTTTCGAATACTGATAGCATTTACTTTCATTAGAAATATACAACAGGCGAGACATTTTTGTGTGTCCACTCTTGTTGATGGTTTACTTCGATTTTCTTGTAGACTACAAACAGACTGTTATAGCTATAGGATGGGAGATAGCAACAAGTGCTGTGTTATATTTCTTGTAATACCCAAATGTTAATGACAAAATAAAAATCAAATCTGATTTTGATGATTATTCCTTTTTAATTCCAGGGTTATGTTCCTTTATATAGTAAAACATGGTACTTATTCAGTTAGTAACTTGATAAGTGTTGAAAACATCTTTCTCAAATTTGAATATGTTCTTTCTAGTAATACATTGAAGGGTCTTGAATGTCAAGTTTGATTTTGATGATTATTCCTTTTTAATTCCAGGGTTATGTCCATTTATATAGTGAAACTTGATAAATGTTCAAAAATCTCTCTCAAATTTGAATATGTTGTTTCTAGTAACACAATGAAGGGTCATGAATGTCAAGTTTGATTTTTATGATTAACACGGTTGTCTGTCTTTTTTGAGAAAAAATACAGAACATAATGAATGGTTTCAATGCAATAACTCCAGACACTTTCAACAGATCTTGATTATAGTGACAGAGTTTGGAGTATGATTTTTTTATGATAATCTTATTTTTCATTCTAGAGTTATGCCCCTTGATTAAGACCAAAAATGAGAATTTGAGTGGTATCCATGTGGTAAAATTGAGAAGCATTGAACATATCTTTTATGTATTTGAATATATTGTTGATGTTGAAAAGATAAAGGAAAACCTTAGCCTTCAAATTGACAGTTCATTACTTGTTTGAATCAAATTTCAACATGTTGTCTTAATCTGGATTTATAGATTTTATTAGAACCTGTGTATTAAAGAAAACTTTTATTTTTGAAGGACAGTGGAGGATTCCAGATGGTGTCATTGTTAAAATTAGCTGAGATTACAGAAGAAGGTGTTAAATTCCAGTCACCCCATGATGGTTCTGAGATGATGTTAACTCCAGAGAAATCTGTAGAAATACAGAATTCTATAGGTATATATGTTTTCATCAGAATTCTTCCATATACTGTGGATTAAAAAGGATATGGTGGATACTTTCTAGATATGAAATCCACACATGTATGAACCCCATGATGGTTCTCGGATGATGTTAACTCCAGAGAAATTTATAGAAATACAGAATTCTATAGGTATATATGTTTTCATCAGAATTCTTCCGTATACTGTGGATTAAAAAGGATGTTGTGGATTCTGTCTAGATATGAAATCCACACATGTATGAACCCCATGATGGTTCTCAGATGATATTAACATCAGAGAATTCTATAAAAATACAGAATTCTATAGGTATACATGTTTTCATGAGAATTCTTTCATATACTGTGGATTAAAATGGATATTGATTTACACAATATCCACATATTTACAGAAACTTGAAATCTAAGCAAATAAACAGCGTTTTGATTTCTGATCTTCATCCTTATGTTACTGTGAGGCATACAACATGGAAAAAATGTTGCATGTCACTGCAAGTTCCAGACATGTCATTGCACTAGACTTCTTTACTATTTTACTTGTTATATTATACATTTTTAGGGTTTGGTTTATAAAACCAGTTATAAATGAAAGTAGATAAATAAAATATGATTTTATTAAAAATTATAAAAGAAAAGTTATAAGTCTAAAGGAATATAATTCTCAGGCTGATTTAATTGGTACTCAAACTCAACACATTCAATTAAATGGAGATTACTTCTCACAGACGGGAAGGGTGGCAATGGGTACAAAAATGGGACTGAGTTTTGCTTGTCTGTTTGTTGGCTATCTGGCGGAAAAGATGTTTACAGAATTTGATGGACCCATTCCTTGCCTATTTAAAAGGTATATAGATGATGTCTTTGGAATGTCTGATAACTCAGACGAGGAACTACAGCCTTTCATCAATTTCGTATCGTCTTACCATCAATTAAATAGTATTACACATTCTCTGTTAGTGAGTCGGAATTGTCGTTCCTTGACTTAACATGTAAATTGGTTGAGGGCAGCATCGAAACTTCAGTCTTTTATCAGCCTACCAATGCACACTGCTACCTGACCTATTCCTCTTGTCATCTTAAGTCTTGCAGAGATGCCATCCCTAAATCTCAGTTTCTTAGACTTGGACGCATCTGCAGCAATGAAGACGATTTCAGACAGCAGTGTGACAAGCTTTGAATCTGTTTCCAATGTGACCAGACCCAACGCCTTAAAGTCTGGCCGGAAATCTAACAAAAAACGTGTTCCACTGGTCCTTCTTACCATTCCAATAATGTCGCCATCCGTAACATCCTTATGAACAATTTTAACAACATAGTGATGGAAGATCCGTTAATGTACGAAATTTTTGAGACTGTTCCCATCACTGCTTACCGTAAGGGGAAAAGTCTAAAAAACCACTTAGTCAGTAGTTCGATCAAGTCCTCAGAAAAAACTGACTACCGGGGAACCAGGCCATATAAAAGATCCAGATGTGTGAAATGCCCCTACACCATGGATACTAAAGAGATCTTGGGCCCTGACAACAAATACATCATTCAAAATGGGTATATCTGTACTGATATAAATTTGATTTACACAATCGTCTGTACGAATTGTGATAAGGTATATATCGGAGAGACATGTCGTTATCTTGGTGACCGCTTTGCGGAACACTTGCATTCTATAAAGAATGGAACTTTTGATTGCCTGGTCATGGCTCATCAGACGTCTGTGTATCCGTTTTAAGGACAGTTAACGCAGGAAGACAATACAATGCCTTGAGCAGAAAATAATTTTTAGCCTGCGTCAAATTCATGTAAAAAATTCTTAATTTCAATTCATTTACTAAGTAATTTTTTGCGGTACAGTTATCTTATATATGGTATGTTTTCTATACATCATAACGCCAAAGGTATTATTTTACTTATTTTTATTATATAGTTTTACTATCTATCTTGCCATTAATGCATTTTCTATGAAGTACATTAACTGAGCGATGCCCACTTCAAAAATTTTCTTTTGGTTTATATTTTAAGTACGGACTCAGTCTTGCTTTGGGTTTCAAAGAATCAACACATTTTTATTTTTTACATGCTCATGATCAAGACCATATTGGTCGAAATGTTGGGTATTTTGATTTTTGTTGTTTTTTTACGATTTTATTTTTGATTTTGTTTGACTTGTGTATTTCATACATTTTAGTCGGTTTATGCCCATTTTTACAGCTCACCATTTCCATTTATTTTTCTTGTTATCTAAAGGAATAGTTACCTGAATGCCTTATAATGAATCGAATTACAATTGATTTGTTGGTGTGAGGTCATCATTTTGACCGATGTAGCCTGTGACTTTGTTAGTGGTTTTCTCTGCCTATTAAGACTAAAATTTGGTGCAGTCTGATTTCTAAAGTATTTCTGATCTTTTGTGCTTTGAAAAGACTACATTGTCATAGTATGAAAATCAGAAGAATAAAAAAAAAGAAATAAATAAAATAACAAAATAATAACAAAAAAATCCAAAAAAAAGAAATGCTTATTTATTTTTTATTGCATTTTATTTTATAAAAAAAGTATGAAAGATAATAAATAAATGAATGAAAAATTAAAAAAATATATTAACATAGTATAAATTCTGACTCAAATAATAAAATATGATTTTCTTTTCTAATGATTGATAATAGGTTATTATACAGTGTTATGTACAATATGGAAAGATATTGTATGAGTCGGTATTTTATTGAAACCCATGGCATCTCGTCCAATACAGGTTTCCATACAATATCGACTCATGCAATATATTTCCATATTGTACATAATAAAGTATAATAACTTATTTATACAGTCAATACTATATCAACAGAACCTCATGAAACTCTGATGATGAAAAAAACCTCAAAATAATTGATCAACAATTTGAGTTACTTCCCTTTCATAACTTATGATACGAACAAATTTTGGATTTTTTGGGACTTCCAATACAGAAAAAATATGGCTTCCGGTTGTACAATAGGGGGAAATATTTTATTGTCACATGTTCAAAATGAACGTTTCTCATTGGATTAAAACAAGGTATACTGTGAGCCATTGCTCACTAGTGATACCCCCGCCACGATAAGGTAAAAAAATAAAGGAAGTCGTCAAACAGGAAGTTGATGTCCCCTTTGTCCACAATATGGTGTACCTATAAATGGCTTGTGACAAAATATCAAGTGGCTGTGATGAGTAGTTGCAGAGAAAAGTGTGATGTAAAATTTTGTTATGGATAGATGGACGGATGCATGGACGGACGAAACCACAAGGGTAAAACAGTATACCCCTTTCCTTTGGAGCGGGGGTATAATTATAGCTGTATATCAATAAGAGTATATATTATATGTTCAGGTGCAGATATAATTATGCAGCTTGATGATGTTGTCCACAGCACTACAACAGGACCAAGATTAGAGGAAGCCATGTGGAGGTATGCAAGACAAATGGATTATCTCCCCTATGTCAGAATTTTAATATTAAGAATTGTTGCAGGAATATCCTGTAGATTCAAGAGTAGCAAAACTTGTCAAAATGAAAAAGATGACTAGTAAATTTTGAGGACATGAAACCATGAATGGCTATTTTTTTTGTTGATATGTGGTTTTTAATACCTCAAATTTTACTGAACCTTTTGTAAAATTTGATAGGATACAGAGTGACGGCAAATTTTTTGAAGGCCAGACTGCACAATAGTAATTAATCTTTCCCCTGCCCCAATTTACAGCTATGCCATTTATGACTTTTGCAATCTACTATCAAATTGAACATACATTTCATGACTGTTACTGATATTAATGTAATTTTCTGTTACAGTAACTTTTTAGAAATGAATTTTTGGACAGTTTTTGGTCATTTTTGAAAAATACTGCATTAGAATTCATTGGAACCAAGAGCAAGATCATGAGAAGAGCCAGTGTTCTTTATAAATGGGTAAATGTCAATTTGCTCATATGTTTCACCCCAGTTTGGTACATAATTGAAAACATCATCTTTGTTGTCCATTTCGTCATCTGTTGGGAGCAGAGAAATGTCAGGAGAGCCATTTGCACTGCTTGGATCTGACAATCTATCATTTGGCCATTCGTCATCACTTGCAATTTACTGGGCTAGTTGATCATCATAGGAAAAATCGTTCTCTGTGTCCGAATGTTTTGTGTCAAATTTCTGCATACGTTTTGTTTTGTATTTTGTTGTATCTGTTGTCTACCGTGAAATACCACGATATTTTACTCACAGAGGAAAATATACATACACATTCAATATTTATCAAGGAAGGTTATATCATTTATTTCCTTGGTCAAATTGGTCGAAAAAAGGTAAGAAATGCATTTTACTATGATGTGTAGAAATGTGTAAGTGCGTGGGAATGGGGAATGTGTAAAAATGTGTAATTGCATTGGAAAGGGGTATGTGTGAAAATGTGAAATTACGTGGTAAGGTATTAATTTATAATGGGTGAAAATTGAAATTTCACACTAGACCAACGTGAATTTCTTGGCATTTGTAGATATATTTTCACAGTCAGCAAATGTCATCGTAGTTATTACGTATGATTTAAACAGCTGTGTTTATGTTGCTATGGTAAATGAATTGTTTTATTTAATCAAATATCTCCGTGGGTAATTGTTGTTGTGAAATATTCTCATTTTGTCATTGCTTTGACATTTTTTAAGGTCAAGCAAATAAGGACCATTGGTTTATGTTTTTAATAAAATCAATGCATTGATATATTGTTGTTGTTTCATAAAGGTCATTAAAGAGTTTTTTGTCTTTGAAATTTGATTTGATTGCATTAGAAATATTAGATTGAAAGTTCATCTGGTTTTTTATGACATAAATGTGATTAATAAATTTTTTGTCTTTGAACATTGATTTTATCAGAATAATTAGATTGAAATTTGAATCAAGCTTAATTTTATTGATCTTTTACTAAATTTATCATACATCATCCACAACAGGCTTAAATCTTACATCTTTTATTCTGCTCATGTACATACATGTGATGTCTCAAGAATCAATTTTTTCATCCCAAAAATTAAATTGTTAAGTAACAAAAATATCACCCCTAAAATTCTCAAATTCTTTAATAACTTGTAACTTTACAAAATTGCTACCCTGATTGATAATAAAATCCGACTCTTCTACATTTTAAATTGACGACATGCTTATGAACTAACTTAGTTTTAGATTTAACATATATATGTATGCAACTTTTTAGGACAATAAGATGGCTGGATAGATGTATAAAAGCTCACAAAAGACCACATGATCAAAGTTTGTTTCCTATTGTACAAGGTGGACTTGATGGAGAATTAAGGAAAAAATGTGCTAAAGGTACTTTTGTCAAGCAATGTGTCAAATGATTATATTTTATTTTACATTCATAGTTAGCCATAAGGCAGATCACATTGATCATAGACTGACATATCTTCATTTTATACAACTGATCACAGTTTCATACCAGTGTGTGTTTGTCGTAATAAATAGAAAACATCACATAATACGGTTAGTTTAAGATATATTCTTATAGATTTTTTAAAAAGAAATATTAAACTACAAATAAACTTTAAAAGTCTCACTTGATGACTACAGAAAGTCTAAATTCCAGAGCTAATAAAAAGAGATGTGCCAGGTTATGCTATAGGAGGATTAAGTGGTGGTGAGGAAAAGAAAGATTTTTGGCAAATGGTCAGTTTATCTACAGATATTCTGCCTAAAGAAAAACCAAGATATCTAATGGGTGTAGGGTAAGATAAAGTCATTAGGAGATAAAGTGTTAGTTTTCTATCTTTGCCATTCCATTTATACTACATGTTGAATGTTGTTTATTCCAATGCCATGGATTTGTGAGAATTACAGCAGGTGATTTAGAAATGACAGTATAATATGGATAAATGTTGACGAGAAAATAAATCTGAAAAGGAAATCTAAAGATACAAAAGTCAATTCAATTATAGTTATTTAAAAATTTTTAAAGTTTTTTTCCAATATGACTGTGTAGAAATAATTACTAATGTTTTATATTTGAGACTGCAGTATTTAGAATTTAAGACAAAAATAGTTCATTCCTTAAAACCTTGTTATATACAGAATATAACTCATTAGAAAGTTTTTGAATAGTTAGATGATGTAAAACTCTTTTGAACATTTTCTGACATTTACAAAGGGACACTTTTTCACACTCACAGAAAATACACTCTTTTCATTCCTTTGGCATGACAACATGGATGGCAATGCTAACAGTTTACTGCATTACCGAGGGGACTTTTAAGTTACAAATATCAGAAAGAAGTATCTAAATAGCCAATAGTATTAGATGTTACACTATTCATACGTTTAGAGTTCTGATACCAGTAGTTACTCTTACATATATGTTTCAGGTTTGCAGTAGATTTAGTTGTATGTGTAGCTCTCGGATGTGATATGTTTGATTGTGTATTCCCAACAAGAACTGCGGTAAGTTCATTTAAGAAGATGGTATGATTTCAGCCATTATTTGGCCCCATCTTACATGAAAAATTAAAATTAAGATGTCAGATTTGAATTTATATCATTTTTAACATATAATGTTCAAATTTTCACAATCTATCAATCATTGTACAAAAGTCACATAATGCAAAAGCGACATCAAGAACGTCTGCTAAATCAAAATTTGAAGGAAATTGAGTGTTTTCACAGTGGATTTTGGTCAAAACAACTATGAGCAACACCCTTGCCCACAAAGATTTCTTGATATAATGTTTGTCTTACATAAAAACAGATTTTAGTGAAATATCTTTTAAGGAAAGGCTGTTGCTCATATCAAAATTTTAATTCAAAGGTTCAAAAATCAGTTAAATTTGGTGTTTTTTATTGATTTCTTCACACTTAACCATCATTGACAGCATATTGCTTGCTATTACATACATTTCTTGTTGAAAATAAAACATGTTTCTTAAAATGAAAAATTTTAAGGGGACTTAATGATAATTAAAAGTAAGCTTATCATTACTTTTTAGCTCACTTGGATATGCCAGGGTGAGCTTTTGCCATCACTTTTCGTCCGTTGTCCATCCGTCCATCTTAAACTTTTCATTCAAAAATCTTCTCCTCTGAAACCGCTGGGCCGATTGATTTGAAACTTAATAGGAATGATCTATGACATGTCCTCTACAAACGATCCTCAATTTATTTTGATCTGACTTAAAACTTGGCTGTCGTAGCTAAAAATAGAATATAGGGGTGCATGTGTTGTTTTTGGCTTATAACTTAAAAACCGTTACAGATATCAAAAATCTGACATGGGGTAAAATTGATCAGCATGACAAGATCTACCTATCCTGAAATTTAGTTATATCAAGGAAACTTCTTGTTAATTATCTGCGATGGGTGATATTTTCTGATATTTTTTTCAATTTTCGTAGAGATTTGGATCTGCATTAGTACCAAGTGGTCAGCTGAATCTCAAGTCCAAGATCTTTGCAAAAGATTTCAGACCAATTGATGACCATTGTCCATGTCATACATGTAAAAACTATACACGAGCATATCTTCATACGATAGTGACCAATGAAACTGTGGCATGTCATTTAATTACCATTCATAATGTCACTTACCAGGTATATATATAATATATATTAAGTAAAAATAATTAGGAAAATTATAGGGTTAATTGTAAGAAAAGTCTCAATGATTTTGTAAATGTTCAGTCAAAGTATTGTTTTGAAAGTGAATTCGCAAATTGAGGCTGACATCTACATTGTCGCATCTTGTTTCATGGGTGTTATCAACCATTTAAAATTTTTATTATATCACAACTACATGTATATACTGTGAAAACAGAAATATTTTGCAAACAGTAAAAGATGCAGAAAAAATGTTTAGTCAGGAAATTGTTCAGAATTTTGCTAAAAAGCAAGAAGATAGAGAATTTAAATGTTGTGTTGTATGTTTTCTGCTCTTTGGTCGGGTTGTTGTCTCTTTGACAAATTCCTCGTTTCCATTCTCTATTCTATTTATTGTTTTGTATTGGCTAGAGCTTAAGCAATCAGACCTTTTATCTGTGTGCATTTACCATGATCAATCGGATGCTTCAGATCCAATTTATAAAAGTTACCTAAGGAAGTGTGCATTTTATTATTAGCAGCTTTGATGTTCAAGAATGCAGTTAAATATATGAAGTTTTTCAAATGCTAGTAGAATTCTATGTAAAGCTCAAATTCTAAGTGTTTAGGTATATTAGGCTGTTAAAAAGATATTTTAGTAATTTCTATTTCAAGAAATTTAAAAAGGGGTGAAAAAGAGAGTACTGTGAAAATTTCAAGTTTTTTTCTCCCTATCTCCCAATTTGTCTTGTCTGTTAAATCTGCTGATGAGTTCACTTGATCATATAATGATAACAATGCTGTCCAAATGACAAAAAATGGTTCATCTACCAGTAAACTATGGAAAGGAAAGATAAGGAAATGTTTCTTTCTTGATGGAAAAGAATTCTTACAACATACATATATTTATTTCCATGTGGTATAATTTATATAATGATTGATGCCACAGTAACTGCATTACAGCCATTCTAGGAGCCTCTAGTTTTATAGTAGATACATGTATTTTTCACAAATATTATTAGAACTTGTTTTAATTTTTCAGTTAAATTTGATGAAATCAGTGCAGAGGAGTATAATAGAAGACAGATTCCCACAGTTTATAAAAGATTTCTTCCAAGAACAATACCCAGAGAGAGATTTCCCTCAGTGGGCAACAGATGCATTAAAATCAGTCAATGTTTGTTTAGATGTTAATGTCTCTCTTAAAGATATTTCTGGTAAAAATAACTATACAAATGAGGGGATTGGTGATTCTGTTAAAAGTATAGGAGACAAGGACAAGTCGCAGATACATGTAGGTGATACTTAACATTACCCACACTGATTATATACTAGTGCAATAAATTTTTATGACAAGAAAATCTTTAATTTTAATTTTACATTTGTAGTAGGAGAGTTCTTGGATTCTATGGTTAGAAAGGGGGGTTTTATGTTCATTAAATAACAATTCTGAGTGTAACACATTGGTGTTAATGTGTTGGATTTTATTTGTGGCTTTATAGTTTTTGCCATGAGTATGGCTAACGAAGGTTAATTTGGAAATGTGTATTTTATGCAAGGAATTTTGGTATTATAACTTTCTCAAGTCTCAAAGGGTATAACTAGTACCAATGGTAGTATTTATATCCCTCTGTCCTTAGGTGCTTTTGACTTTATAAATATATATTTATCCTGCAACTAGCCTATTTAGTAGACAAATAAAGGGTGTCGAATATTTTTTTGGATATTCAACTGGTAGGCAAATGTATTTCCCTGGTACCCTTGTCTTCACTTGCAATGAAAGTTTGTAGTGTGTGCTGGGTCATAGTGTTTATGATGTCATGTTTATCCCTAGATTATGCACAAAAAACGACTTCTGAAAATAGGCTAGAAATGTGCCATTTTCATGACTTCTCTAGATAAAATATAATTTATAATTTCAGGATAAAGCAATGTATGTATATTGTATATATACATGCAGTGTGCCGTCCATTTCGCTGAACTAGTATGCGTTATTGTTTAGGGGTCAGCGGAAGCCCGCCTCCGGGTGTGGGATTTTTTTGTTGCATTGAAGATCCATTGGTAGCCTTGAGCTGTTTTCTGCTCTTTGGTCGAGTTGTTATCTCTTTGTCACATTCCCTGTTTCCATTCTCTATTCTATATTGTCGAAAAATAAACTTTATTTGTACTTGCCATGAAAAAGGTGTGAAATGCTCATTTTGGATTTGAATCTGATCAGTTTAGTTAATTGTTTCAGCTTTGAACACTGCTCTACATGATTTGTTGACATTCATCCTGATTGCAATTGGTGTCATACAAGGTGTATGTAGTAAAAAGTCTCCCAACTTCTGGAGCAATGGGTACCTGGCATTGATTGCTTTTAATTTTTTATTGTTTAATTAATCTTTTATTGAATTTTAAATTCATCAAGCTCACAAGAGTACCTGATGAATATATATATACAGTTAAGGGGTTTGTTTGCAGTTTACTGATATCTGAGTTTAATCCTACACGTTTTAGAAAATTTTTAAATGATGAGAAAATTGCATTACTAAAGTCTAAGGTTAAAGACTTGATGGTAACCATGCTTTTTCATAGAACATGGTAATAGGTAGAAGCAACAATATTTGCATTGACAGATGGCATGTGAATCGAAGTCTTGTCCTGATCGAGCTTATTTAAGTATTTATCAGGACAGATAAGGTATAAAGATAAATGCCTATTAAAACATATTTTTATTGTTTTTCTGCCTTAGTTTTGTTATTCCAGTGGGGAATTAAGTACTTGTAAACATGTTTGACCTCCAACACATTCGATATGTGCTTGTCTGAAGCCAGAAGCATGTGTTTTTAATGGCTAACAAATTTGTTGACTGTTTGTTTCTAATGCTTTTTAGTACTTCTCCTGTAGGGTATGCTGTCTGTGACAGCTGGTTAAAGATCCATAGTGTAATTATATGTAATTCCATATTTATGGGATGTCATCTCTTGTGCATAACTGATATACTTACATTTCATACTATTTTTCACTATCTTAGTAACTTTTAGCAGCTCTTGTGATACTAATTAGTGATCTTTATGCCACCTTCCTCTAGACAGAACGGTTAATTTAAAGAAGAATTTAAGCTTTTCAAAAAGTAGTCCTAAAAAATTGTAGGTCAGTATAAAATGTAATTACTTTTACTCAAAAACACATCTATAAAAAGGTAGATACGTCAGGTATACGTTTATTTAAAAAATCCCATGTCTGTCACTATATGACAGTTTTGTAATACAAACAAAATTTTTACTACATTAAGGTAACACTGAGAGACGTCTATCGGCTTGATATATTTATAATAACATGTGTGTGCATCACTTTTCACAAAATATCAAAGATACACGTGTATTTCATTTTCCTTTTCAAAATGCTGTAGCCATGACTTTGTATTAAATATTTAGTTTTGCAATTTTTTGGTAATAGTTTTTAGCAAATTCTTTGCCGATACCAATATTGATCCACAAGATGTGCTCATTTCATTGATTTGTGACTCATCACTTGTACTCAAGGGCTATAATGTTGAAAACCAGAACAATAATCCAATAAGTCGAAGAACAAATTCTAAAATGCCAAAATGAAGAAAAGAGTACAGCTAAAACTAAGGACAGAGATATGTATGAGAGAGGTTTTTACAAAATTTAACATTTTCATAACATTAAATATAAAGTACCAACATCCGGTAATCTGGACATTTGATTCTGAATCGTGAAGGTTTGGTTTATTTAGGGTTCTTATTGTTGGTCTTGAGGACTGCTGATACGAGATGATTTATTGAAACGTGCACAATATATACAGTGCATCAAAATGGGTACTAGTATCATAGAATGTTTGTTTATACCACTGAACATGCTGAAAGAATGACTCGAGTCCCCGGCGGTATCACCAGCTCCCATGCAAAACGTGATATTGTTAAATCTTCAAATTCTTCTGTTTTATTTAAAAAATGCAGGAATGTGATTCGATTCCTTAGTGTGTTTGTTAATTTATAGCTAATACGAATATAGCTGCAAAATCTCCTCTGAACTAATTTCATAGCCAATATTAGAATTGAAATCATTTTCTACCACAATTGTATGTATCTCAACGAGGTAGTACAACGTGAAATATCAGACTAATCACATTCCCCATATTTTGAAATTACTCAGTATACTGTAAGAATTTACCCATAATCAATTGTTTTGAATTAGAGAAAGGGCCGTGGTTGCAGGATATAAAAGCGATACACAAGGCTTTACTGTTAGAAAATCTACATGTGTACATGTAGTTCACGAATCTGGGCTTAGAAGAACTACTTATAGAACGTAACTGCCAAGATTCTGGATCTGAAGAAGTTGTCTAATTATTCGACTGAGTAGATCGTGAAATATAGCTTGCTTGCAATTCCCAGGCATCATCCGATATTGTCCCAGTGAAAATTAAGAGATCATCAACATATTTCTGCAGAGGTTTTTTTTCTTATGGCGGTCAACTTAACCAAACCCAGAGAACATTTTGTCTCCTTTATGTTCCCTTTTTCACATTTGGCGCAATCTGATAGGTAGACGATGCAGCTTTTTGTAAAACCATTTAACACCTGAGTCTACCCCCGGTTTTTTGGTGGGGTTCATGTTGTTCATATGTTTTTAGTTTTTAATTGTAGTGCATGTATTGTTTTGGTCTTGTCTTCGTTGTTCTCCGGAGTTTTTCAGTTGTTGCGATTTTTCTCTCCTTCGAATATCCTTTTGGTATTTCTTGACTTTACATATATACTAGCAGCCAATCCCATATACTGTAATGTTAGATGTCAGCTGGATTTCAAGAAGTAGTAGTTCGACCAGTCAGAATTAAAAACAACTCGGTATCATGATGTCTGTGCAAACATAAATAAAATTCATGTATGGAAGAACATGTAAATTTCGAATTGAATTAAAAGATAGATAGATAGACAGATAGAGAGAGATAGAGAACTACAACGAAAATGTAATTACTTTTACTCAAAAACACATCTATAAAAAGGTAGATATGCCAGGTGTACGTATATTTAAAAATCACATGTCTGTCATTATATACAGTTTGTAATACAAACAAAAATTTTACTGCATTAAGGTAACATTGAAAGATGTCTATCGGCTTGATGTGTTTATAATAACATTTGAGCATCATTTGTCGCAAAAGATACACATGTACTTTCATTTTCCTTTTCAAAATGCTGTAGCCATGACTGTATTAAATATTTAGTTTTGCAATTTTTGGTAATAGTTTTTATCCTGCAACTACGGTTTTAGCTGACCAATATAGCCTGCCCAATATTGTTTTTCGATATTGGGTCAGTAGCCCAATATAGTCTCCTGGTACCCTTGTCCTCACATTCAACTATATTTCGCGTGGCTCTCCGATTCACAGTGATTATGACGTCTAGATTACGCGCCAAAAACGACCCTTCTTCAAATCAATTTAGTATTGCAGGATAAAAACAACAACGTACATTACAAAATTTAACATTTTCATAACATTAAATGTATAAAGAGTCAACATCTGGTAATCTGGGCATTTGATTCTGAATCATGAAGGTTTGGTTTATTTAGGGTTCTTATTGTTGGTCTTGAACACTACTGATACGAGATGAATTATTGAAACGTGCACATACATTGTATCAAAATGGTTACTAGTATCATAAAATGTTTGTTTATACCACTGAACATGCTGAAAGAATGGTTCTACTGAGGGACTCAAGTCCCCGACTGTATCACCAGCTCAGTTGATATCATCCGGGCACCACGCCTGCTTATATCTCCCATGCAAAACAAGTGATATTGTTAAATCTTCAAATTCTTCTGTTTTATTTTAAAAATGTTAAATTGTTAATTTATAGCTAATAATAAAGCTGCAAAATCCGCTCTGAACTAATTTCCAATCTCTTTCATAGCCAATATTAGTATTGAAAACATTTTCTACCATAATTGTATATATCTCAACGGGATAATAAACTGTGAAATATCTGATTAATCACATTCCCCAAAGTTTGAAATTACTCAGTATACTGTAAAAAATTACCCATAATCAATTTTTATGAATTAAAGAAAGGGCGGTGGTTGCAAGATATGAAAGCGATACACAAGGCTGTACGTTTTTACTGTTGAAAAATCTGCTTTATGTTAATGTGTAGTTCATGAATTTGGGCCAGTAATGCAACATGAGGTCTTAGAAGAACTGCTTAGAAAACTTAACTGCCAAGATTCTGGACCTGAAGAAGTTGTCTAATTATTCGGCTGAGTTGATCTTGAAATAGAGCTTGCTTGCAATGTCCAGGCATCATCCGATATTATCACGGCATGGTGAATATTAAGAGAAAATCCACAGATTTCTACAGAGGTTTGTTTCTTATGGCAGTCAACTTAACCAAATCCATATAACATTTTGTTTCCTTCTTGTTCCTTTTTTCACATTGGGCCCTAAGTAGACGATGCAGCTTGTTGTAAAACAATTTAACTTAAATATTAGCAGACAATCCAACGTTCTGTAATATTAGATCTCAGCTGGATTTCAAGAAGTAGTCAGGCCAATCAGGATAAAAAACGACTCGGTATCATGATGTCTGAGCAAACAAAAATAAAATTCCTGTACGGAAAAACATGTTAACTAATATTAATTTCGAACAGAATTTAAAGATATATAAAAAGAGGGACAGAACTACAATGAAAACTTTTGATGTTCAATACGATTTAGTAAAAAATAATGTCCTGAATGAAAAAGAAAAGAGACATACGAAAAATCTGACTAAGGGATTAACCATTGGATTTTTAAAGGGGGGGGGGGGGGGGGGGTCTAGGACTAGGATCAAATTTGAAATAAAAAGGCAGGACCAGGATTTTTGGAAAAATTAAAAAGCCAGGATCACTTTAGGTGTAAAAAAAAATGCTGGAACTGTTCCAATCAAGAAATTGTTTGGTTTAAAGGAAATATAAAAATTTAAGCCGTGATAGCGGGCGAAAAAAATCCAGATCCAGGACCAAAATTTCAGCGAACAAAATAGGCAGGATCAAACATTTCATCCTAGCCACCCAATAAAAATCAAATGGTTGCTCCCTAACTTGATAGTTTTTATTATCAATTCTTCTAAAGAGTTTGGCGGACACGAAAAACTTAGATATCGTGGTTATTGAAGATATCAAGATATATGTTTACAAAGAGAGATCTTTGTCCGTGAGTTCATCTACATCAGATAATCTTTGATTGTTTCATGTGTTTATAATTGTTTGAAATCTGGTAATAGTAACCAGATTATAGGATACTCTAGGATAAACATCATACCTGATACTACAAAACAAATTACAGTAAAATGTATAAACTTGGGTCATATCATTGTTTATAACAAACGTCTATGATAAAAGTTTCCTATATTGGTATTCTGTTTCTACAAATCCAAACTATATCTGTATCTGCCATCAAAGTAAATATAAATTCACTACGGAAATACGCGTACATTTAAAATGGCTAAATGTATTTGCTTTCAAATTCTTTTTCATTGAAATACTTATGACAAACCCGACATAGATCTAAACTTAGGTTATATTTGTTAATAAAACGCATTCTATGATACATGTACCATTTCTATTATCACTGGCTTGAAATAAATGTCGGCTTTTGATTAGCTAAGTGACGTCTGTTAAAAAATTGAAATAACGGCAACCTACCCGTTTCGTAATAAAAATTAAATGAAAACACAAAACTCTGAGATTGTTACCATAGGTAACATCCTCGAAATGGAAAGAACGGCATTTTATGGATATCTGTTAGGAAATTAACGTCGCATTTTTCTTTGCCTTTTGACCGACTATCGTGTATTTTTATCACGAAAAGGCCAAACCTGGGATAAATCCGTTATCAACGTTTATAGCCGTAGGCATTGAGATTGCCCCACCCTTCAGAACCACAGTACCATTTCTAATGTACAACGTATGGTGCGGTAGGCCGAAAAAAAAATGTAAAAATGTAAAAAAGAGATACATTTAAGGCATTTTCCAAAACTTTTGCAATTTCTTTACACTAAATTTTTAAACATCAGTTTTGTGACATACAGTAATGAAATAGACAACAAGCAACTTGACAGGGAGTTACACGTACATTGTAGGAGGTTATATCAGTCAGAACGACTTACGATTTTAGTTTAAATTTGCTACTTGAAGATACAAAGTTCCTATTCTATTGTTTGTAATGTATTATTAGATAAATTGATTGTCTAGCGATAGCTGCAATTAATAAACATTGATCTTATGTTATTATAACAGAATAATTGGTTCTTACATGAGTTCAAAGTGAAGACTGGAAAATCTTCCACGAGTTATAAAAATCACGTCTTTCCCGAGTAGAGCGCAGCGGAACGAGGGAAAAGACGCTGAATTTTAAAAACGAGATCCCATTCTCAAACTCGCCTTGTATTCGGGAATTTTCTTCTTTGTTAGGCGGATCCCCAAAGCTCATCTTTTTTGGGGAATTTTTATCTCTGTTGTGTTCATGTAACAAACTCGGCTTGTTTCGGAAATTTTGTTCTCTGTTGTGGTGATCCCACGAACTCGCCCTTAAATCGGATTTTTTTCTCTGTTGTCCTGATCCCACCAACTCGCCTTATATTCGGGAATTTGTTCCCCGTTTTGCTGATCCCATGAATTCGTCTCGTATTCGGGAATTTTGTTCCGTGGAGCGCAGCGGAACGAGGGAAAAGACGCTGACTTTTAATAACGAGTTGAAGATTTTCCTATTCTTCACGTTTGAACAAGTATACGTACCTATTTCTTTCGTAAATACTCGATTTTTAAGTTTACTGTATCTTAGGTACATTCAATAAGCACAGTCGATGCAATTAAATAAGGTTACGCCTGATTGGTCAAAATGTATGTGCATTTGTGAAAGGCGCGATTTGATTGGTGTAAAAGCAGTGGAAGATGACGTCGCGTGAACCGATCTTCAAGTGGTTATGTCACACTGAAAATGACCGGAAGAACATAATTTATTTTATAGTTTCCTTTTTGTACTTTTCGTTATTACAAGGAAATGGTTTGTCCTTATTTGGTGCTTAAATTCTTGCATGTCTTGAGTGTATATGCTTACTCTAATGTACTGCTAGCTTGTATTTCATTATGTCGTATCTAATAGAGAGCACAGCGAGTTCTATTGGAGCATATGGGTCATTTAGAAAAGTCTTTGTTTAATAGGGACAGCCATTATGCAATCCGAAGTGAATTTATTTGTTAAAGCGAATATGGCCATATTGTGCTACATACTACGGCTAGAAAAGGTTTCGTTGCTTTTTGAGTGAGAATCCGGTGATGAGTTTCTGGAAAGGTCTCGTGTTGTGCTCGCATCATTGGCCACGCCAAAAGCATATTGTTGTATCTGCATTTACTGTGACAGTGACAAAAATATACATTTAATAACAATTGGAATATTCTGATATTTGGGTTTAAATTGTGTTTTTAAAGTTTTATTACCTGGAAATCTATTATCAGTTATTTTTTGTTTGTTTATTCGTCACATAAATTTGACTTTACCATGTATATGTTAATCTTTATCGTTTGATAAGAATAGATCGTCCTAATGTTATATAATTCACCCTTAAATCCGTCCGTTTGTTTAATGCATCGCTCATGACATGTGATAAAAAAAACTACACAAATACGACAGGATACCATGATCCGTAGTGGCATTTCAAACAGAGAAATACTGCCACTGGGACCATTTTTAATTGAACATTGTATAGATATTTATCAGAACTGTATTTTTGTGCAATTATTACTATTATTAATTATTTTGAAAATAAAATTCAAGAACACATCTACATTTGTACATTTTCGAGTTTGAGTAAATATCCGTGTAGTATTTGTGCAATACTGAAAGTGTGTGTCTATTTATTTGACTGATTGCCTTGTAGGATCACTGAAGTAAAAATCTCTGCTGAGCTTATGTTTTGTGTATATTTATTATATATATTGGATTTATTACAATGTATTCAGGACTCATCCGCGTTAGAAATTCACCATCAACTTCAGCCGGCATTGCAAACAAAAATCAGGCACAGGTGGGACAAATTAATTTAAAATTCAAATTACACATAAAATAAACATAGAGCATGCAATTAGGATCGAATAAACAAAATTAAAAGGCAACATATATTAAGTGTTATTGAAAAGTTAAATGAGGAAAAATGAATCATTGATAAGTTTGGGTCAGCTGATAGTAACTGCATGGTGATCACTTCTTGAAAATGAAGAATTTGGTGCGAATTTTCAGCATTTTTGAAAACAAAGGAGCAAAGAACGTTTTTTTCTTAAAATTTATAAAGTGCGAAAATCGGAGCGGCGAAATCCAAAGAACTAAAAGTGAATTTGGTTTGGCCTAATATGATGAAATAATTCCTTTGTAAAAACAATCTGATAGAAATCATAACAAGAACTGAAAAATGATTATATTATTCTGTTCACAATAAAAGCAAATGGGTTCAAAAACATGATGATGACGACTGTTAATTATCTTTTAAGAATGTTGATTACTTTTCATATTTTGTTTTGAACAAAGTTATTTGACTGCGTGTGAAATCCTTCACTTCTGAACTAATCAAACCTAAGTTACGTCATGACATTTTAATTTTTTTTCCATGTGAAAATTAAAATGTCAATGAAGTTTTGTCTTCTATCATTCGAAATAAAATCAGCTGGGATTTCTTCTGCAGTGCAGATTATCTTTAAAATGAATGTTCTTTTCATTTTCACACAAATACGAAAACGTTATTTAAAACAACGATCAAAATAATAGAATCGGTTAATTCGAGAATATTGTGAAGTCCACCCGAAGGAAAAAAATACGTATATTAATCAAAAGGTGTGATTTTCCTTTATTTCATTGTTTGGTGTGCCATTGATAACCCTTTCTGTAACCCCTGAAATTAATTTGAATAGTAGAAGTGGGAACTTAAAAAAGAAAAAAACAAGCAGCGGAATTAAACAGGACCTATGTAAGGAGAACCAACCCTTATAAACTTTCAAACATATAATCATAATTTTATTTGAACAAGCTGACACATAAGATCCATTGGAGAACCAAGCCAAGATCTGCCTTAAAGAGATGAAAATTATAATCTCTGTTCAAAACACCTTAGGACACTTACTATCAGCGGTAAAAACTTAGCAAATTATAAACTTCCGACTCAGAACTGGGCTTAACCGACTATAAAACATCAACGCAAAAAATTGAACGCAGGACCATCATTATGCGAGGAGGCAGAACAGGATACCGTACAGATTCAACAGTTTGGCATAAACCACTAGGGGATGGGAGAGAGAGAGAGAGAATTTAAACAACACCGAAAACACTGCAGAAGACCACTACTTTCATCTGGGAAGATGTTATATCGACTAAGGAAATGACTATTAGCTTAGACATAAAGTGACACCATATGCTTAGGTCCATTACACCTAAGATGGAATAATATAAAGGGACGGACAAATATTTGATGACGGGATCATTTGTGATGTTTATTTCAGTAATACTAGAAAGGGAAACGGTGCCCAGTTTATGTGAAACTTTCTTTTAAATCTATTTTGACATAAATTATGTTCTAAACGGTAACAGCAAGCAAGTAGCTATATATATATTCCTTTTTTAAGTACATGCCAAAATTTTAATGGCATCTCCTGTCTATTATTTGTATTCATTCTGTTCTCAAACAATATCAAAATATTGGAGGCAGGGTTAGATAGAGAATTTTAGTCCCAATACAAGTAGACGTTTGTGAACCAAGATCGCCGTCCTCATGTTTACAACTGAAATGATGGCCTTGACTATACAATCTCAGATAAGAACTACATTGTACAATAATATTTTTCTAAGGCTTACTGTGTCTGTAGAATATAATTGGTTATAAGTATAGGGATAATAATCGGATTATTTTCTGTTTTTCAAAAAAAAGTCTTGTTTTTTTTTCTTTCGATATTTTCTGCCTTGAGGATAACCGAAGAGTCGTTGATCGATGAAATATGAATACAGGTAAATGGTATCATAAAATAGTTATTCGTAGAAGACCGTAAATGCCCCATAATCTTCTCGCGAACTCCAAAATGATCGATATCTCTGACTTACTAGTATATTGGTTACTAGCAATGGGTTTCTTGCATGAAATTAATACATGTTTTTGTACTTTAAAACTTTCTAATATGAAAATGGCGAAAACTAAGGAATTTCTCACTCTTTTTTGGCTGTGTACTGAAATTTTGGTTGTTGTTGCGATTTTCAATAGTATTTGTCCTCTGAACACAACTCATGACTCTTTAAATAAAACGACAAAATACATAAGTACATGTATCCATATAGTGTGCATTAAAACTACGATCATAGAACATCGAATATTACTTAATTAATACATGTTACATTACCCTCTCCCCTACATAAATGCAATATACTGGGAAAGGATATAAGAATTAACTGTGATTCAAGTTGAGATGTTACCTGCAAAAGGAAGGTTCAACTGATATGACTGACCTGCAAAAGGAGGGTTCAACTGATATGACTGATCCTTAATCAAAGATGCCTCTGTCAGATATTTCGCTGTACATGTACTGCCTTTAAATTATCTTTGAAAATGTTTTTAATAGGTTTTTAACGGATTTCTTGAACAAGTTCGATTTTGGAGTACCCTCCTTAGGCTGATTTAGATAGGTGCCTCGTGAGCCATGAATATGGCACAAATTAAATCATATTTTGAGATCTGGAAGTTTCTACTGAACAATACATATTTATATTGAAATAGATAAAATAAAAGTCTTGTCAGTATTCTTTGAAATTAAATTTTTTATTAAAAAAAAACAAGTATGAAATATCACATTGTATCATATAAAATGTTAAACACTCAAAACACAAATAAAGTATGGAATATCTGAAAGATAACATGAAATCAGCATTAACTGTATTTATATGATATTATTCATATTTTGGCAGTAAAATATATCACGTCTTTTGGCAATACATTCCGTCCGTAACATAGACAATTTCTGTTTTCTAAATTACCAAAAACTGATAAAGCATTTTGACTAGAAATTTCAATAGGGCCGTTATTGAGAATCATGTACCAACATCTTATAGGTGGCAAATGCACTCGTTAAGCTGACCATAGTAGCAATTATCATGGATCAACCGATAGCATCCTAAAATAAAATCATTTCACAAGTTTAAAAAGATAATTTTCTTTACTCAGAAAATGAATTACAATTTAACTTTGTTCACGTCATAAAATAATTATCAGAACATTTTCTGATAATTACGCTCCGACTTATATACAAAGCATTGGTTCATTGGTTCAAAGGATCATACCTGTAAATAGATGTATATATATTCTGACAATTTAATAATCATGACAATACCCTGTTTACAATTTTGAAATTATAAACTAATATTTATGATAATGAGCAGAAATAACGGACGAGAAAAAATACATAAAAAAATCTCGAAAATAGCTCCACATAACGTTTTCTTACAACACATAAATATATATGTTAATTATTCGACATTGTTGATATGAATGAAATAATATAAATACACAAATATATCATAATCTAGCGATGTTCTGAGGATCGATTAATCGATTTCAGCCGGTTGACTATCGTGTATCAATATCAACTCTCGAAATCGATTAATATCAGCTGTAAATTAATACCTTTTAAAATCTTTAATTTTTTTTTAAAATAAATATTTTACTTCAAATTTACTTCAGAACCCACAAGAACTATTTACTAAATTGTTTATACCAATTGCATATCAAAGCCTAATTTTTTAATAGTATGCTCTACATAATAATAATTCATTTCGTATTATTTGTTACTCAAAGAAAATATTATAAAGTGCAGCTGAATATGTAATCGATAATCGGTTACATCAACCATAACCGATTATCGATTTAATCAACTATAACCGATCATCGATTTCAATCTTTTATCAACTGAACATCACTAGTAATAGCTTCAGTATATTTCAAGGTACAAACCTGTCTATAAAGGGCACCCAAAGGACCAGAAAAAAGTGCCCTTTATGAGAAGGTGCCCTCTATACAGAGGTTAATTTTACATACTTTATTCATGAATAGGACTTTTTTCTGTGCCCTTTATAGACAGTGATTTGCTATAAAAAGGTGCCCTTAAAAGCAGGTTAGATTGTGTTAATTAAATCATCAGTACATGTATGAACACTAAAATTAATACAATTATCCTATTGGAGAATTGTACAAATCAGGGAATGAAATATATTCATGTTTTAACTATATACACGTCAATGAATAAATAAATTACTGTTGATGAACGAAGATTGTCTTTAGTTTACAAAACACCTATTAGATAGACTTTATGCTCTCAAGTAGTTGTTGATAAAGTTCTGATTCAATGAATCTTGGGTAAGAGTCCTTTTCCATCAATGCTTGTATTTTATGTTGTGCTAGTTGAAATGTCTCTTTTGAAGGATTGTCTAAATTTCCCACTGTCGTCATTCTGGTATTTGAATCCAGGTTAACCTGAAATACAGTATATTGATTTTATTAACCAATTTTAGATTAAAGTTTAATAATGTACAGCGGGTTACTTCGGTAGGTGTAAGTTTCCGAGAATTTGATTTTAAAAAAAAAAGTTTGACTATCCCCTTGAAAAAATAACCAAAATTTCCTATCATATTGAAGTTTATTAAAGCTTTTATTTGTTTTTCTTTGTCTGATAACTGTTTCTCAGACTATTGTCATTAGTTGTCTATAGCAACAGTTCCATTCTTATTCAAACAAAACTGACAACTTTATTACATGTATGCACTTTTCTGATTCATGTGTAAACTACATGTACTTAAGTCAGATAAAGTACACATGGCCCACGTGATAATAACATGACGCAAGTAAACCTAACCCGTTCTTGACACTCGATCCTTAATTCCTACTATATTACAAGTTCCCCAGTGCGAGAGTTACAGAGATTATCAATAATATATCCGATTACCAGAGCTTGAGAATAATACATAGCATTAATTACACGTATTATATTTTGACTGGTCAATAAATGGAATACATCAATGTATTTTGTTAAAAGACTTGTCTGCTTTACTTGACGGATTTGTTTTAATCATCAGTTTATCAATATCCTTCCTAGTAATTCTAAGAACCAATTTCTAGGATTCCAATTTTCATGCACTGTATCATTTTACATTTCAGGTTCTGTACCTAGTGACCGAGCAATTTATTTATTACGTAACATTAAAATTTCATCATCTTTTATATCTAAAAAGGCTACTAATTTTGATGATGAATTTTATTATTATTATAACACTTATTAATATTATTTATAAGTGTTTGTTTATTATACCAGCCAACAAAAGTAACGATACACGAGTTCGGAACCAAATATCTTGGTAATTCCATAAAAAACTTAAGTATTAGGATAACAGTAGTTTGCTACTTCATTTCTTGATCTAATTCGTCTCATTTGGAAATTTGGATAAACTTGAAATAGTAGAAAATGGAAATTTTCCAAAAGAGGGTTAAATTAATTTGCACTTCTTGTAAAATGAAAATCCAGTGGCTGAAATCCGTAGAAAAAACTCAAATCTTTTGACACAAACATTATGATTCACATAACCGGGTAAAAATAATGATTTTTTAAATTTTGAGTTGAACAATGTGATTTTTGAAATCTCAGAAAATGAAATTTTTCATTTCAAACTTTTTGCACAAAATCCATGCTTTTGATTAGAAAACATCTACTATGAAAATCTATTTTTCTGCTTAGTACAGCTATTTGAAATCTTGAATATGAAAGATACTTCTTAGCATTACCCTGTAGCGTTTCTTTTGTTGACTAGTATATTAGTTTAACGATCGTGATGATCTTACCTCTTTGGGTGCCTGGAAAGCTACAAATTCACCATAAATTTTCTGTGCCAACACTGGCATACTTGATTCATTTGCAAATCGAAATTCTTCACATGCAATCCAGAACTCTAAATTTTCTTCACTAAATTCTGACTTGAGGAATCCTTTAAATAATTCAACTCCATCTGAAAGGTCAAAGAAATTAGCAATAAATGATAACGTATGTGTGTCTTGGGACTGTCTCGTTTTAACTTTCCTGTGAAGCATAATGTGACAAACGTCTACCAAATGTAATTATTGGAATAATTTATCTTCCGGAGCACCTGAGTCTACCCCCGGTTTTTTTGGTGGGGTCCACGTTGTTTATATGTTTTTAGTTTTTAATTGTAGTGCTTGTATTGTTTTGGTCTTGTCTTCGTTGTTCTCCGGAGTTTTCCAGTTGTTTCGATTTCGCCCTCCTTCGAATATCCCTTTGGTATTTCTTGACTTTACTTACATTTTCAGTACATAAAATTAGTTAACAGTATTTCTATAAAAGCATAAATATCGAACACCAGCTGTATTATATCATAATAATTACATATCCGTGGTGTGATACTTGAAAAATGACAGCCTTAAACGAATTAAGTGGCTACGTATCCACTTTCATATAGACAGGACTGAATAACACGGTAGTAATTGATTTTGTTTTCAATTGTTTAAGAACAACATTTCCCCAGGACTTTCTGACATTCACACCAATACTATACAGGGCAAATGTAATGAAGATTCGTGCAAATGTAATGCACCTATACATCGACATTACTTTTTCTCTATTTGAACAATTCATAACGACAGTGTCAAATATATAGGTCACATAAACAAGAATTCATAAGTAAATTAGTGCACTTGCTATATCGGGAAAATAAATTTATTGAAATAAAGCCATAACATTGAACCATTATCTGGTATGCTTTGAAAAACTCTCTCTCTTTATACGATTCTTTTCGTATTATATATTAAAAAAAGGAAAGCGAAAAAAAATCCTTTATGACAAAAGTCACCTTTATTAAGAGGTTAATGTTACACGATTTTTAAAGGACAGGGAAATTTTTGCAGTCCGCTTTATAGAAAGTGACTTGCTATATAAAGGTACCGTCGGAAACACACGGCCGGTCGCGCTTACGCTAAGTGGAAGCAAAGCGTAAGCGTAAGCGCGACCGGCCGTGGGTTTCTGACAATGTATAAAAGTTGTCTTGCTACATTTGAATAATTCGTGTATTGGTATTATTATGGATTACTTACTTTTGTCACTTAACAAAGAATCAAAAGATCCGCTCCACTGTAATGCTTGATCATATGTTGGTACAGTAAACTGAAGAGGTAGTGAAAATTTAGGGACTAAAGCTGTATCTGTATTTCGTCTTCGTAAAAATTGGAATTTTCTTTTCATGTTCTTAAAACCCCTACAAAGTAAAAGTAAGACGATATTTTTCAACCAATCACAAACTTATATTATAAGATAAAAGTTCGATGAAATGTTCCAGCTAATCGCAAATGCTGACATAAACTTTAAACCTTTTTTTCCAACTAACCATTGTCGAAATGGTCAAACCAAACAATTGTTGAAATTGAGGCTGTTTTAGCGTGATCAAGAACATTTATAATTGTAAATTCTGTATTCCCATAGTTTGAATTTAAACAAGAATTCCTTTTACTTTATTTACATCCTGTCATGTAATTGTGGGATGCTGTGTCATCAATAAATCCACCATATCCTTTCATTCATATCATTCCGAATAGGAACGTAATCTGGCAACAGCAAAGAATGGCGGAAGTGTTGCATTTACCTCCGAATCAGTTCTTGCGCTCTTAACTTAAAGATTAAAAAAAAATGACCATGCCGCTTTTTTACGTTTCCAGTATAAATTTGTTAAAATTACAAATACAGTAACTTTGTTCTAACAATTCTAACACTAATCATGAACTGGAAATTACCTGGATTTCGATTTGGATTGGGAATTGTTTACGAATTCCGCACTGTTCATCATGGCGGCGTCTGCTGAACATGTTTTATGAACAGGTCTACTCGGTTCAGTCTCGCCAAGTTCATCACTACCACTTCTCAACCTTTGGCTGTACAATGACAGTTCCATTGCACGACTCTCCATCTGTAAACAGAAAAACACCAAAATTAACTACATTTTCTTATATAATGGCAATAGTCAATTGTTCGTATGATTTCTTCATATGATTTCAGTCTAAAATGCCTGATTCAAACAGATTTACAAAATCTCTGTTTCAGAAATGGGTAATTTCTTCTCAGCGTTATTGCCAACAACTACAATGTTTTGGTTTTAAGCTCTGAAAAATATATCCGTATATTTCTATAATGTACTAGGTCCACAAGACGCAGAATCGAAACACACAAAGATATGTCATTTTATATTTCTGTATATGTTACCCTGTTTGAGTTATAAAATTCTCATGTTACTTTCAATTCTGCCTTTGTTTATGACTTTACTTTGAAAATGAAATCTTAGGACCTAACATAATGTAGAACCTAATGTGTGGTAATTAAAAATATTCGTTTGTGCACCAAATGAGTAAGTCAGCCATATTAGGAAATTTGTGTTATGTTTTGATAACAAAATAGAAAGCAATTTTCCTGTTGTTTTCCTGAATTTGAATGACGGCAAATCTAATTTATTATGATCAAGAATTGGTGAATCACCATAACGTCTTCAAGCCATCGTTCTTTGTTATTCAACGACATTCCAATAATAGGATCAATTTTCCTAGAAAATTACATTAATACGCTTCAAATATAGAAAGAGGTTGTTATTTTGGTCACAATATATCAAATACTATTACGGAAATTAGTAAAAAAAATCACAAATGAGTTCCTTAAAATAGATTGTTTGTTACCATAAATAGGAAACGGGAACAATAGACATGATAGACAACCAGAAAGTTTTGGATTGTCATAGATGTCCTTTTGTTTAGTTATATATGGTAGTTTGTTAAAAATATAGATAAGACCAGCTCTGTTTTGATCAATATTTTGGACACGAAATGGATATATATATAGATAAATTCTTACGACTGAAAACTGAACATAACATCCGTGTACAATTGATTATATAGAAACACTTGCACCTTTCATACTCAAGCCCGCACTGGGGAGGAGGGGGGGGGGGGGGGGGCAATTTCTCATTTTCAATGGTATTATTGTATCTTTATGATGAAAAACAGCAATACAATTTTGGTTTAACTTTTGTCATGTATTTGTAGGGATTTTGTTTCAAGAAGTAGGCCACTGTACACCTTCTATCACATTAAATATGTAATAATATCACCAAAACAAACGCTACGAAGAAGACAGAAGACAAACTATCAAGCGTTTTCTTAATGTTTTTAGAGTTGTTATATCCTATTGTGTTATTTTTGTAATATGACAAAGTAATTCTTGAAAGTAATTTGTTTGACATAAGCACCCATAGGGGTAATGTTAAATTTTCCTATACGTAGGCTCGTAATATTTTTTGGGGTTCAGTAATTCTTGAAAAGTAATTTGCTTGACATAGGCACCCGTAGTAGTAATCTTAAATTTTTCTATACGTAGGCTCGTAATATTTTTTGGGGTTCAGCAATTCTTAAAAAGTAATTTGCTTGACATAGGCACCCATAGGGGTAATCTTAAATTTTCCTATACGTAGGCTTGTAATATTTTTTGGGGTTCAGTTTTCTTATTTTTGCTATTTCATGTGGTTCTGAGAATTTTAAAGTATTTGTTTGAGATAACATTTCTGAGCTATTTTTTTGGGGGTCGGGTATACATTGAATACATTGAAAACACAGTTATATATATTATGTATATTTCTTTCTATATATTTTTTAGGGGTCACTTATTTAGACAGCCATTTTTTGGGTGTTTTGAAGAAACTACTATTTTTTGGAGGGTTAAATTTTTTTCCGGGGTCAAGCCTATGTACAGGGTCCAGTTGGTCAACTTATTTAACCCAAGGTTAAATTTAACCAAGGGTTAAACTGTATAGAAAATTACTGAGTTTAACCTGTGGTTAAATTTAACCCTCGGTTAGACGAGTTGAACAACAGGCCTCTGATGATTAAGGGACCCTCTGTGCTCAGGCGTTTCTTATTGTTTCTTGTTCAGAATAAACCATTTAAATCATCGGAATGGTGATATGAAAAGACTAGGATGGCTCACAAAAGGGAACAGACAAAAAAGAAAAATGTGGGGAAAACTTGTACTGAGAAACATTTTGGATATAGATGTTTTATTGTCGTTTTGAAATTTTATAAATGTTTACAACCTATATATAGACCATATTTGTTTTAGAAAAATCAACTTTTATTCCATAAAAATAAATTTACCAACTATGTTATTGTAAACAGTCCCTCAGTAGCTATACAGAATACGGTTGTTTCTCAGCGTGAACAAATTAATTAGTTTAACATGAGATATTGCTTCTAAATATAAACATCATATGAACCCCACTTCGTTAATTACATTACACAATTTGACTATTAGTGACAATGAATTCACAGCATGACAAACCTTATTAACTTAAAATTCATTTTGATGTTCTTTTCATTAACATTATAACTGTTGACAGTTTTGGTAAAATTGTATTATTTTAAGATCGTCAACAAATAAATGATACTGACAAGAATAGTCAAACTTTTCTAAAAATGGCAGTAGAACTGAAAACAAAACATGTTTGTTGATAAACATTTGTGTGATAATCTTACTATGCCAAAATTACCTAATACAGAAACAGAAAATTCTTTATTCCATATGAAACAGCCATCCATTTGTAAAATTCTAGAAATTTGCTAAAATACGACAAAAAATTCTAAGACTTAAAAGTAATATTACACTTTCCAACAATAACACCGGAACAAACGCGAAGGAGGTTCATTCTTCTTGTATAAAGAAACAGACAGCGTGACATTTACTATTAAATTTATTTTTTGAAATCAAGGAGAAGAATATCTTTCATAAATTGCTCTGTCTGTACGTGGGTTTTGGCTGTTACTTTTTTAGCATTTCGTATTTGAATCTGATAAGCAACATTTAGGCTACTTGGTTTGGCTTTCCCAATTTCTGGTCTTGATTACTGGTGAAGAGATATAATGAATGCATCTAAATAGATATTTGTTTACTATCATGCAAATGTTTTCCTTAATGATAATTAAAACTTAAACAGTGGTATTTATTTGGGTATTCTAAATGAATATAAAAGTTACCTTTTATCATGTTTATAGTATGATTAAATTCAAACGGATTTTGTTTATCGCCATATCTTTGTAAACCAATACATTTTTGAATCAAGAAGATTCGTCAAGTCTTACCTGGACTGGATTATTCACATATTTATTACTATAATTACAATCCGCCACAGTGAATTTTTATACACCTACCACCACCCAGAATTAACCACAATATTCGTAATACAATACATACATGTAAAACCAATACATTTCTTGCCAAACAACACAAAGAAATTGACTACGTGACTATGCCAAATTGACATTTTTCTGTAGGAAAACTATAGTAATACCTGTCAGTTCTAGTTTGCATTGGGACAGTTAAATGTCATTGGAATACTGAGAAAATGACAAATCGGAGTATTGGTTTGGCAGACCCTATGATGTGAGATCATAATTCTGGCCTTTATGCTGTACTCATTATATTCATGAAAAGCACCGTATTTTTGTCTTTCCTAAATAACCTTTTATATTCATGCAACTATAATGATATCAAAATATACCGTGGTTGCTTAAATTTATGATTTCAGGGTAAACATGCATTTGCCCGAAGGACTATTTGTTTTGTTTTAGTTATTTTTAAAACATATTCTTAACCCACTGACATCCTTTTTTATCATAGTAGTCCTTCTCTTTCAACTGAAATATTTTGTACCTTTTCAAATTTTAATTTCCTTCCTCACCTCCTTTTTTCCCAATTCATGCAGAGACAAAGATACTGTGGAATTTTTCAACAGATTAGAAATAATTCTAATGAGTGCAATTAATAGATTTCTCCACAGTGACATAAGCTCCTCTCTATTTAACTAGTTCTTTAGACAAATACAAGACAAGTGATATAATGACCCCATGCTGTACTTATAACAATGCAAAATACACTCTGTGTGACCTCTCCAATTATACTCTTTGCACCCAAACTTCTTAATAATATGAAGGTTACTAAATGCCTCTTAAGCAAAAAGAAATGAACGTACGAATATTGCGGTTTGGCATGGCAGGCCAGTAATATGTAATATTTGTAATAACCTTCATGCCGATTAAGACAAACTCTTTGACTTCCAACTTTGCTAAAGTTTGACTCACAGTGCATAGTGAGTCACATAATTATACATATAATGCATTGCTTCAGACAAAAAAAAAAAAAAAAAAAGGTTGGTTATCACCCTTTACTGAGTTTTTTGCTAAAGGTAGGTTATCTCCCTTCGCTAAGATTTTGTTGTAAAAGATAGGTTATCTCCCCTGGATAATCGGCAATGAGCCAGCTAAGATGAAAATCATACTTACTGTATCATGTTCCTTACAGCTGTCACTATTTGCAAATAATGCATGAGCAGGAATGTCTTTTGCACAACCAGCACTGTGACTTCGACGCAATGGCCGGGTAATCATTCTTTTAAATCTTCTGCGTTTGGATTCTTTGTCCTTTTTCACAGTGACAGTTTTGGAGTCGCTAGACTTCGTTTCCGAATGTTCCAAATCTGACGTTTCTGGTGAGGTATCACAAGTAAATGTCACCTTATTGTCCTTATGTCCAGAAGAAGATGTGCTGTCAAAAGATAATTCTACGGCTTCATCAATATCACAAGAGTTCATTTTTCCAGAACTTCCTTTTCTGTCCAAAATTCTTTGTCTCCAGTTCTTTGATGTATGTTTTTCCTTAACTTTATCAGATGAAAGTGAACATTTTTCTTTCATTTCCTTTGTGATATCGCCTTGGAGCAATCTCATACCGTCGTGTTTTAGTTCCACCGATTCTAAAGCCTGTGACTCTGTGCAATTTGTCAAGCTATGTTTTGGTGATGCAAGCTGGCGGACAAACTCGTCTAAATCCTGATTCCACTGTTTGTTTATAGGTGTAGACGGTTCATCCAACTGAACGCCCTAAAAGTAAACAAAATAAACAAATCAAACTCAGAAAACATAACGGAAAAAATAATAGCCTTTAAAATTATTTTTCATGTACATCTAAACACTGTTATATATATATAACAAATACAAACCTCTTGGTATTGATCTACGCAACAGGACAATTTTAACTCTGTTATATTTTTCTGGAAAACAGATATCAGAAATCTCCTTAAATTTTTCATTTTTGCAGTATATGTTTTCTTGTCGCGTGACCAGCAATGAAATGATCGATTCCAGAAGATCTTGGCTTAATATAGAATACTTGAAAGTGTTAATTTTAACGCCTGACAAAAAATGTGTGAATGTGTGCGATTAATAACAAAACAAAATGACTCGTGGAGGACACTTCATGTTAACAAATTAGACTCATTGACACAGAATATCCAGTTGATATTTAAGACCTAAAGTGTTGGAAAAAAATGACCTTGGTCCTGTGTATCTAATAAAACAAAAATAACATGTTCACATAAATGCAGTACTTGAATGCTGTGCAGTACCTATTGACCTATTGTACCTAGCAAGTAACTGTTATAACAAGTCATCTATATACGATCCAAATGTTTAAAAATATCTCATAGGCAATACCAAAAAATTTGGACGTTCGAAACAATATACAAAATATCCCAAAGAAAAAAACCAAAAAACTGTCTACGGACAAAAGTATATATCAGTAAGTGATGTATCCCCTAGTTTCAAAAACAAGAGATTCCTAGGAGATCCCATTGGATTAACATTTCCTCAGAATCATGTAATCAATTCAAGTTAATATATTAAACAAATAACAAAGGGCCAGTAATGAAAAAAAGGTTAAATAAACCAAATATAAAAATGACAAATACAAGTTATAAAAAAGCAATGAAAAGTAAAACATTAAGGTTCAAAGTTTCGGCTAAATAGTCCCGATCATGAGCACAAAAATATCTTAATAGTTCAATTAATTTCAACAATCAAGAAAAAAAAGTCCCTACATACCTATGATTCCTAATGCGTATTTGTTTGAATTTGGCAGTGGAATATTCTTATATACAGTTTCACTGTTTTGTAACAACATATTATGACGATAATAAACAAAGATATTACCCAATATATATGACATACTAATTTGAAATTGTTTTCCAATGACGACAGTATAAACTCAAAAAATGACTAATTTAAGTTTAAATAATTAATGATATTTTGGTTGTAGTTAGTCAATACTGGCTTTTGCTAGATATTTTTACATTTAATGTAAAATTACTAATATTTTAATGTGTTAATTTTTTTAAAAGCCATATGGAGATTATTGGTAATGATATATCATTTTTATTTTTGATAGTATTTTAAGAATAGAATAGAATATTTTTATTGATTTAAAATCCAAACTGCAGGATTGTCATCATTAATACATATGTACATATAGAAATTAAAACATACACAATATACATTTACAATACTTAATTCCGAGACGCACGCCTCATCCCCTAATGAATTAAAAAGTTGGTAACTAGCTTTAGTGGCAGGTGGTGCAGCTATATCATATGTATAACAAGTGAAAGAGATAAATCATAATGAATAAATAATAATTCAAAATTCAGGTTAAACATTGGTAATCAACTCATACCGAGTACTGTACATTTCACCAATTCTGCTGACAATAATTTTAACAACATCATATTCTTCACATGTAAATAAAAAGATAAATTTTGCCTCATTATCAAGATCTTTAAAGGAAGGAATTATATCAGTAATTTCGATAAATAATTTTTCTCTGATATTTTTGAGGAATGGACATATTATAATAAAATGATATTCATCTTCTATATGTAATTTACACAAGGGGCAAAGTCTTTTTTCCACTGGTGTTCTATTGTGCCTTCCCTGTTCTATGGCGAGATTACTATTGCTTATTTTAATTTTGGTGAGATATCTTATAATGTTTTTATCAAGGTTTAAATCTAGATATATGTCCTTTTTGTAGGAAACTTTTATCTTCCTGTAAGTTCTTAATTTATTACCAGTTACAGAGTTGCTATCATTATATAGACTCTCCTTCCAATGACTTTTATAATTTTCAATTAACTTATAATAAATAGAATATAATAATCTTTTCTTTGAAAATGTGCCTTGATTTTCCCAAATATGTGAGAAATTTAATTTACTTAACAGTAGATTTATTTTTGATGCAAATCCATCAGTCACTGTGATGTTTGGTTTATATGTCTCAATGAGAAGTACTTCCTTAGATTCTAAGACATGAAGCCAGTATCCTATTGATAATTTTAATGCTTGGATGATAATGGGATAAATGCCAAGCTCTGAGAAGACTGCTAAATTTACAGCAGCTGTGTTCACTCCTAGAATAAATTTAGCAAATTTTATCTGAACTTTCACAATAGGGTTTATCATATACTTTGATTCAAGGGTATATAATTTATTTACAAATTTTAAAGACCAAATCTCACTGCAGTATAAAAGAATTGGTTGAACACATGATTCGAAGAGCTTCAAATGTAGGTTTATATGAGGAGTGTCAGATGAGATTAGTTTTCTAATACAAAATACTGCTTTCATAGCCTTTTTACATAATAAATTAATGGCTTCAGTAAAAGTTCCAGAAGGCTTCATAATCACACCTAAATATTTGTATTCCATACAATGCTCAATATTCTCCTTTTATAAAGAAATTTTTCTTTTGTAAGCTTACACCCCGCTTTATTGAATATCATTATTATTGTTTTATCTAAATTATAGTTAAGTTCCATTTATCACAATACATTGCTAGTTTATCTAAACAATTCTGCAGACTAACAGCAGATTCAGAAATAAGCACTAAATCATCAGCATATAATAAACAGGATAAATCTATATCATTAAGTTTAACTTGATCACAACCAGATTCAAACAGACTAGGTATATCATTAATATACAAAGAGAATAGTGTAGGGCTCAAAATGCACCCTTGTTTTACTCCAACATTGGATTTAAAAAAATCAGTTACCCCATCTTGAAACTTAACAGCATATGAAACTTCTTTATACATATCTTGTATAATGTTGAGGAATGAACCTCTAATCTCCAATTTTGATAATTTATATAAAAGTGCATCTTTGTTGATTGTATCAAAAGCCTTTTTAAAATCTATAAAACAGGCATAAATCTTTTTTGTGGACTTGAAAGCTTTATCAATAATTGTTCTTAAAGTTAAAATGTGATCACTTGTTCTGCAACCTTTTTTAAAGCCTATCTGTTCCTTGCAGACCACATTATTTTGTTCTAAAAAATTTTCTAATCTGTTGTATAGAATTCTGGAGAAAAATTTACCAAAACAACTGGAAAGGGCTATGCCTCTATAATTTGATGGGTTATCAAAACACCCTCCCTTAAATAAAGGCTTAATATAATTTTTTTTCCATATAGAGGGATAAATACCAGATTTCAAAATAATATTAAACAATCTAACATACATATCAATATTAAGGTTACAAGAAATTTTCAACATCTCATTTGTGATACCATCTGGTCCACTTGATTTCTTGTTCTTTAAACACTTTTAAGTGATATGTTGGCACTTAAATATTATTGTTTTATAGACAGTTATTTTAATTTTTAATGCATTTTTAATGTTATTTCAAATATCGACAAAATAATACCGCGAGGACGTCACCAAAGGGGTAAATACAAGGACTAAAGAAAACGTAAACAGATAACATGTAAAAGATAGAGAATTCTAAAATACTTAAATATTAATAAGTAAATAAAATACCTACGAGGATAAAAAGTAGAAATAAAGAATAAAAAATCTGTATAATAACAGAAAGAGAAACATAACCCACAAAACTAAAGCAGTTACAATGTGACCTTAATCCACATGCAAAATAAAATTCTTTGATACAAATTTTGATGCACAAGATGTGCACATTTCATCGGTTTACTACTCATCAGTTGTGCTCAAGACCTAAAATGTTGAAAACCAAAACAACAATCCAGAAAGTTGGAGACCAAATTAAAAAATACGAAAATTACAAAAACGGGTAAAGCTAAAACCATCTAAGAACAGAGCTATGCAAGAGGAAGATACTCCTTAGTTTTCACCAATTTTACAAGTTTGTAATAGTAAATAAGTATCAATTTCGGGCTAGTAACTGAGCTGGGGAAAACATGTAAAAAAGTGAATACATTTTCAGTTACTTTCAAAGACTGGATAAGAATTCAACCACAAAGCTGACAAACTAGGATATAATTTTACCGATAGACGTGATTGTTTAAAACATAAAGCGCACAGAACGCCTTTCAGTTTTTACTGTGAGACCCTATTTATCATGGTTTTTAGCTTTTTCATTTTCGACATTTGTTTTCACAATATTAGCACGTTTTTATTGGTTATTTTTAATATTTCAAATAGCTAAATACCAAAATAATGATACTTTTTAGCATTACCTTTAAGCGTTAATTGAACAATCATCGGCCGGTGGAAAAATATAGAAATGGCATATATGTACGTGTACAAAACAAGTTTCATAACGTGTTATTTTGTAAATACATTTAATAAATATACAACAAGGATTATGGACGTATATTTCTTCAGAATAGGCCGGAGAGTATAGTGTTCATTAAACAAATAATTTCGTTCCAGATGAACATTAGTTCCAATCCTATCTTTTCTATTTAGCTTTTATTTTATTTAGTTTAATTTATTTTTGGATTACCACTTTCATCTTGTATGGCTCTATTTAACACAAAAATTCAATTGGACGGTAGTTACAGAAGAATTAAATATCTAAGTCGTAAACCTTAAGCTTTAAGTCCTGGATCAGACATAAACATATCAAAAATCGCATAAACTGCAACGGAGTAAGAACATGAATTATTAAGCCAGACCAATCCGGAATAATAACCCAATAATTATAATTCTGACCATATTATCAGTGTTATCTCAAACATAGTTGAACTTCACTATAGTTTGACTACCGTGACCAGGCCATTTGATTTTTATTTTACGAGCTTAAGATTAATCCAAAAATACGCGTTGTACGTCAGAAATTACTATGTGCATGGTTTATTTTATATACTTTTGAATCCAATTGAAGTGTAGCTATTGAGATAAAGTGTTCTTTTAGTTTGAACGTTATACAAATGTACATTTAAACTAAAATTTCTTCTAAAGATAATTTTGATACAATATTCTGTTTCATGACGGAAAAACAATAACAATGAATTCATATGTCTAAAAGATATCAATTGTGATGCACAAGACGTGCACATTTCGTCCGACTCATCAGTTGTGCTCAAGGACTGAAATGTTCAAAAAAATATTCAAAATTCTCATTGTCTGTATCTTTAACCTTGTAATGTCTTATACACGTGTACAGTAATTCCATATTAACAAATATGTCAAACGTGATTTTTAAATGGCAAATATAAAAAGTGATTGATAAATGTCATGTTTCATAACAGATTTTCAATTACGAAACATCAACTACATGTAGTACCTGATATCATTTGAATTTTATGTTGGGGGGGGGGGGGGGTGGGGGTCGCAAGGATAAAATTTGAAAAAAGTATGCCGCGATAGGACCAAAATTTCGTTGAAAAAAATCAAAGATCATGCATTTCATCCTTACCCCCCCCCCCCCTTCCCATAAAAATCAAACAGTTGTTCCCGTAGATAAATCAGATAGAATATATATTTATATACTTTTATGGATTTTTAATAATAAATTTTGTACAGATTTAAAGTTAGAATAAAATCAAAATAAACAGAGAATAACTTATGACCAATCCACAAATTTAAATCAAAGAACAGAAAAAACTGTTCTGAAGGTACAAGGAAACTGTGTAAGGTCACACCAAATTGATTTTTAGTTCTTTGGATCTTTATGGCAAAATTACGTCCGAGCGAGCGAAATTTTGATTTAATTTTTTTTTCTTGAGGACTATTTTTCTTTTTTTGGGGGGGGGGGGGGGGGGGGGGGGGGGGGGGGGGCGAAGATCAAATTTACGTGCGGAACACAATTTTAAAAACTGAAATGTTGCAAAGCATTGAAATCCCTAATTTTACCAAATTTTAGGAACGTCCGAACATTTTTATTTTTGATTTCTTGAAAAATGAAGAACTTGGGGGAGCGGCGAAATCCAAAGAACTAAAAGTCAGTTTGGTGTGGCCTAAAATATCTTTTTTTCTGACATAAAGAAATCAATTAACTTTTCACAAACTTTTTCATTCCACATTCAATCCGAATTGTTTTTAGTTTTATATCGCTATAAACATTTCATAAAAAAAATTAAATAATATTTACGTGTTAATTAATAAGCCTAACTTACTTTCGTCATGTATTAATTTCCCGATAATCCATTTCACTCGCATCCTGCGTACGTCAGGAATTTCTTTAATATTATCTCATCATATCCCCTCTTACAATTTAATTTGTGTAGATTACATGTTATTGATTGGTGGAGATAAACAGATTTTTCATCAGTAACGCATTAAACTAAACTTTAAGGTTTCCCTTTTTGTTCTCAACAATTCTTCAAATACGATGTACACACATTAAAATGGGAAAGCCAAATAGGCTATGACGTGAAAACACCACGAAAAAAATAAAATTTACTAATTTTTAGCTGAATAAGGATTGACAACTGTTTTATTTTTCAATCACACAGTTGACAAACACGTATTGAAAACATTCTCGCGCAAGTACAGTATATTGGCTATTTCGCGGCGGCCAGTTTTTATTGGTGGAGGAAGCAGGAGTACCCGGAGAGAACCATCGACCTTAGGTAGGAAAATTGGCTATCCTTGTTAATTAAGATCGGAGTAGACATAGGTCCTTAGCTAAATCCTTGAACATATATCAAACGATTCCAAATATAGATTTATTCACTATCAAACTGTAAAATATTTTAAACGAACATTAATTGCCTTCTTACGTCTTTAATCCGTCAAGATTTATTCCTTAAAAGGAGAAGAAAGCTTAACTCTAAATTTAGTATTGTCATTTGATGATGGATGATGGATGAATTATTGTTTAACGTCCAGTGGTAACGAGGTGCATATCAGGACGAGAACATGTTGATATGATAATGAATATGATCCCTGCTTTGTAATAGACCGACACACTAAGTCGGATTTTTAATGTGCTAGCTCACGAGGTAACTGTCCGCAGGAAGACATATCACCTCACTCGGACACATTATACTGACTCCGAGCCGACCAGTCTTTGCTCTTACTCCTAGATGCCGCGTGCTTGGCGGAAAAGCAGCAAATACCAATTTTAATGTCTTTGGTTTGATCCGGCCTGGGATCGAACCCGCGACCTTCCGCACTCGGGGCGAGCACGCTACCACGAGACCACCGAGGCGGTTTATTGTCATTGGAGATATTTCCTTATTTTCAATAATATACAAAACAACGAAAACCTTATTTGTATCAAACTTGTTGACTTTGGAGGCTTTTAAAGATTACAGATCGTTAGAGCTCCTTTATACTCCCAATTTTATATCTAAGCTTATTTGAAATTTCATTCAATGAATACGCATATATGTTGTATGCCATTCAAAATTAACTTTTTCCTAATTGAGAAACAATTTTCTAGACTATCGAATCTACTTCTTGCTGCACATGTACATGTACATTAATTTACAAAATACCAGCACATAATAGATTGTTTGTAACAATACCTAATATAAGTATCTAATGATACCAATTTTGATGCAATTTCGTCAATTTAACACTCCTCACTTGTGCTCAAGACCAAAATGTTGAAAACTTAAACAAAAGTCAAATAATATCGTTGACGAAACAAGTTCAAATCCAATATTGCCCAAAAGGATAAATAAAAAAAAACTAACCCATGTAATATTTAAACATAATACAAACAGTTAGTGAACAGCCCATTTATTGCTGTTCTTCATACTAAAAATCGTTGTAAAGTCTTCAACAGCGAGTCAAACAATCAAACCCTACATTAAAGTGAAGACTGCTCCTATAAGTCCTGTAACAAACACACATACACACACACAAACCATGAGAGTAAAATTACCGCAAACTAAGTAAGATTAGGATTGGGAAGACAAGAACCACAATCTATTATTCAAAAAATATACTGTTGAGTTAGGTGTTGGTTTATAAAGTTATTGACAACCTCCCAGATATCAATACTTCCTATCCTTCCGTGGAATCAAAACCGGTGAAGATGGCTATGGTAAATGGGTGGGTCTATAGATTTTGTATACTCGTAATATTAAATTTGATACTTGATACCCCTCTAATGGATAAGAAGTGGGGAACTGATAAATGAAGACCTAAGGATGACAGAGTGATTATAATACTTACACAGATGTACACGTAAGAGAGCATACCACATTACAGAAAAAAACAAATATATGTCATATTACTAATCCAACCTGACTGTATTGTTCTGATCTAATGTCAGTGACCATCTCAATAACATAGTCAAGGTTATATACGTATTAACACTTCTAAACAACTTAAAAACACTAATAATGGATTGAGTGGTATTATAAGTTTCATTAACTGAGAGTCTTACGTTTTGTTTAGTCTAATCCAATTTACAGTTGCGTTATCTTTACCGAAAATATTATTCCTGTAATAGATTTATTATCAATAAGTTTTTGCAAGAAAATGGACGGTGTCTCGTGAAGAATTTTCCTCTGATTAGGTGCTTTGTCAGTGATAACCAATTCGAAAGTGGTCATTTCGGGGGCTTTTGTATTTTTTTTTAACATTTGTAATCGGGAAAGTAACCAGTCGTCGGGAATTTGCATTTAGAGAAACAGTTCCTGAAAATCAATATAATCAGAGTAATATTAATGTTTATTGATTTGAAGCTCAAATTTGATTCCATATTAAAGACTACCCCCTCCTTTTCTCTTTATAATTTATTTTACTTTTATAGAAATTTTTCAAATCTACATTTTTTAAGACCGAAATACCTTGTCTGTTCACGTGACCACTCAATTATACCATCGGTTAAATATTGACAGATTATAGATATTTGCAAAGAATTCTGTGCGTAATGGACCAATAATTGTATGGATATTATATGAAATTAATATGTCCCTGGTGGTCTAAGATAACGACTATATTCCGGAAATTATTGACAGTCATTGATTTCTTATGGTAAATACTTGTAACCTGGGTTACTAGGTCGTTCGGAAAAAGAAGGGTAACAATACAAACAATTTCAAGGTCAACAAAAGAGCAATAGTGATGTCTTCAAAATTCTAGTCAAATTTGATATACAGGTATCTAAGAAAGCGTTTCTAATCCATTACATTCGGCTTCTCCATAGTACATGTTTCACCACTTTAAATAGAGATACCCGGGCCGAGAAGCCACTTCTGGTTCATGGACTGCATAGACCATATTATCACTTACTCATGTAGTTTGTGTAGTTCCAGGTGTAACTTTACAAATGGTAAACTATAGCTCAAGCAAGGTTGACCTTATTCATGTGGTGAGGTTAAACATTGAATGCTTTTAAAACTCCGTAATAAGAGTAAAACTGATGACTGTCGGCCGCTAAAAGTGCGCTTCTTATACGCATTTAATTTGTTATTTTGGTATTTTGTATTATTTGTACCAAACATAATAAAAATTTACTCCATCTCAATATACCTAACATAAAATTTTTGTTTTAAAGAAACTGACTCCTTTTACAATATACATTTTGTAACTCAAACAAGTCATGCAAATCTATTGGTGTTTTACTCATTATCTTTCAGCACGTTATGTTAGGTTATCTTGTCTGTGATCTTACGAAACAGATTATTTCTGTCCCAAACCAGAAAGCAAGTAGTTGTCTTAGGCAAGTAACATAGTCGCTTTCTCAAACCAGGAATAGAGTCTGGGTCTCAAACCAATGACAAAGTCTGGGTTTCAAGTCAGGTATAAAGTCGTCTCAAACAAAGGACATAGTCAATGTTTCAAGCCAGGGACAAATTCGCCTGTTCATGTCAAGGACAAAGTCTAATAATTTTTACGTTTAGAAGCGGATTTATTTGCGGGTTTTCCTTGAGAGTTTTAGATGCTTCTATTGAGAACTATACGACATGAATTTACAGTGTATGACTTTTTTTCATTTCCGCTTATATCGTTTACAAATGTTTAATAATTATTTTTCTGAAAACGAAACGATAAGACACAGTTTTTCATTTATTTTATCTGAATAAAATTCGACCCACAAGAGATATCTGCCACATACCTGGATTTCCAGAAACAACAATGGACTATCCAGATCTGCAATTTTAAAATCTTATTACATGTACTAAAAATACCCTTTCTAAGATGTTACAAGGTTGAATATTGATCAAACTTCACAGTTAAACATTTTATTCGAAGCTGCAATGTAATTAAATAAATTGATTGAATTGGTCACTTAGTGAAAACCCCAAATTTAATAATAACTAATATAGCTAAATTGCCTACCTTTTCGACACATCTTATTATTTTATTTCCAGAGACTATATAACCACATTCCCGCATGACAATTACCTACATAACACATACATATGTTGAAATAAAACAATAAAGCGTTGCTATAAATAATATAAAATTCTTACACTCTGCCAAGATTCCCCTGATACATGCAGTAACAATGTCACATATCCGTTGTTTAATCTAGATATAGCTATATTGCTATGTGTTCGGAACACACCATGCGGGGGTGTTCCTTTTTTTTTTTTTTATAATATTGAATTTTCATTCACATAATATATGGAAGTTTGTCAATAAGTGAAAATATGTTACACAAAATAATCAAAAGATTATAACGGGCTTGGTTTCATTCATGTGCCTACATCTGTTGACTTCCGTGAGCTTATCAAAAATTAGATGTAACGCATTTTTCATAGAACAAAAATAAATGAATAAAATCGAAGTCATGACAGACATCTAATCTACCAAAAAAAAAAAAATATATAATAATTCCCGGAAAAAGCAAATACGTATCATTTATACTGAATAAGATGTTATAACAAATTTTACCAGAGAAAATTAAGGATTTTTTTGGTTATTAGAAATTTCAATTTCAAACTTCCAATCGAAATTGGAAAATTTCCTATTTAGTGGAACATATATATTTGTGAACAGTTAAATACGCCCCCCTTTCCAGGGTTATTTGTTAAGCAAAGGAAAAATAACTGTCGAATATGTAAGTCTATTCTGGTTGATGTTTTAAGCATTTTTCGCTTACATCTCACAAAAGAGATTACTGTACGCTAAATATTAAATAAATACCGTGATCACGATTATCAGAATTTGCTTATTGGAGTGTCAGATTTGTTCAAAATTATAAAGAAACATTTAAGCCATGTGTTACCTTGAAATCGGAAAAGCATACACAAATTAATGACTCCATCAGTACAACACGATTAAATACTACTTCTTACAAATGAAACATATTATTTTAATATGAACAAAAATACTTTAATCACAAAAGGAAGAAAATATCACATGTATATTGTGTAATGCATCTGTAAACAGGATGTTTATAAAGGAAAACATATTACTCCCACCCACGAACCCTTAACATTGTTATACCAAGTACAGGTTCTGATAGTATTTTATTGCCCATAAACGTTTTAAATAGCCCTGCCATTAATATTCGCAAATGATATTAAGCCATTTCAAGGAATCAACGCTCGATAATGGAATCGCTGTAAACAAGATAAGAGGTTACCAAGTAGAAGGCTTGGATACGAGAAATTTGAAAAACAAAAATGTTGTAAAACAACTCTAAATGGGACAGTGGGCTGACGAATAAACTAAAGGATGATAAATAAAACCTGTAAAAGATAAAATTTATTAATAAAAATGGTTAATAAAAGCAATTTCAAGTAATAACCCAACGTTTCGGCTATATAGCCTTAATCACGAGCTTATTCTAAGAAAAGACATAAAAAGACTAATATGAGCGACTCCGTAAATGACGTTCAAAAATATTTAGATATAGGTAGAAGTTATAGTCTGTCACTGGAATAAACACAGAGAGTTCTCGTGTTAACCTATCGCTATGACTTTGTATGCATTCTATTTTTAAGTCCATTGGGTTGAAAACAATTAAGGTAGTTTTGTTTGTTTGTTTAGTTGGGGTTTTACGCCGTTTTCAGCACAATTAAGGTAGTACTCATCTATACATGTTATATGCTGATGATGTTGTTATCATAGCAAATGATGATAAAGAACTACAAATTTTACTGAATGCATTAGGTACTTGGTGTGAGGACAACTGTATGACAATTAATGCAGACAAGAGCAACATTGTAGATTTTAGACCTCCTTCTATTTCTAAGTCTGATACAGTATTTAAATGTAATGATAAAATTAATGAATACTCTAGCAATTATACTTATCTTGGTCTTGTTTTAAACGAGTACTTAGACTATAACGTAACTGCAAAAGCTGTTGCAGCTTCAGCAAACAGAGCTTTAGGTCTGGTAATTGCAAAGTGTAAGATTTTAGGTGGTGTTTGTTACGATGTGTTTGTAAAATTATATGAGAGCTTGGTTTGTCCAATTGTTGAATATGGTGCAGGTATTTGGGGCACAAGAAAATATTCATGTATAAATGCTATACAGAATAGAGCTTGTAGGTTTTTCCTTGGAGTAGGGAAATATACACCAAATGTGGCAGTCACAGCAGAAATGGGTTTAATCCCTATTTACAATAAGCAATGGAAAAGTGTGATTCGCTTATGGTGTCGATTCAACAATATGAGTTCAAATCGTCTGAATAGAAAAGTTTTTAAGTGGGCTGATGATATGAGTATCAAGCATAAATGTGTCAAAAATTGGAATTTTAATGTGAAAAAAACCTTATGTGAGTTAAGTTTAAGTCATTTTTGTTCGATTTCTGATTGTGTTCACACTGATTTTGTTGTTAAAAGTGTTACGTCCAAATTATTTGAAAACCATATTGTTCATTGGAATTCTAGTCTTCATTTTGAAGGATCTAAATCTGGAAGAGGTGGAAATAAATTGCGGACTTATAGACTATTCAAGCATTGTTTCGAACCTGAGCAGTATTGTAAAATACCTCTACCGTTTAATTACAGGAGTGCATTTGCTAAATTTAGGTGTGGGGTAGCCCCATTACGTATTGAAACTGGGCGTTACGAAAATATAAAACTGGTTGATAGGGTTTGTAACTTTTGTAAGGATTGTATTGAAAATGAGGCACACGTTTTAATAAAATGTCCTATGTATGATGATTTTAGAAACGATTTATTTTTAAATGCTGAAAGTTTTCATGAAGATTTTATGCTCTTAAATGATACACAGAAATTGGTATTTTTATTCTCCGATGAAAATATGATACGTTTATGTGCCAAAACCTGTTATTTAATTTTAAATAGGCGTAAAAATATTTTATATTGTAAATAATGTTATTATTGCATGTATTTAATTGCTATGATTACTTTTTTATCATTATAGTCTCTTATAATTCTGTACAGAGTGGCTCTCATTTTATGTAATATTGATTTTATCTGTATTATAATTGTTGAGAGATGAGACTTTAATAAATTATTGAATTATGAATTATGAATCTGTCTTTGTAGACTTGCCACAAGTCACTATATAATATTTTGTCATCTTGCTATAAAATTGTACATATTCTATCCGTACTTGTTTACTGTTAAAAAGCATATAGTAAAAGGCATTACAGTCAAACCTCGATGTGTCGAACTCGGTTGAGTCGAAATCTCGGATATGTGGAAGTAATTTTGCCGTCCCGGTACATTTCAACATTAACATAGTTCTTGACATAAAATACACATTTGCGTATCATATGACAAAGGTTCAATGAAAGGAACAGCTCTTTAATTGGTGTTCTTTAAACTCTGTTTCATCACATTAAGGATGCTCCCTGGTCATGTTTTGGTCTTTTTGTCAGATTTTCGGAATCCACGTGGTTTATCTATTTCTTAAACATGAAATTTTTTGCCCATGAACTCCGACTTTTTCTTTTATAATTCAATCATATATACCTTAAAATGGTATTTGACAAAATTTGATGAAATCCTTTTTATATTTTCATACATTTTTGAGAGACTGAAGTTGTCAATGCAAAGACAATGAAAAATTTAGAGAAAAGCTATTTCCTGCAAATTCTCTAGGACTTATAGCTCTAAAATGAGCACATGAACCTATATTTTTATCTTGCTTATTTGTTTACTATTCATATGTTCTCTCAAACAAAAACACCTATTTCAAATCCTATTTATTTCCTTTTAGACCAGCGACCATCATTAAGTATCTATAGGCGTGTTTTATTTTCTTCAAACATTAACCAGGTTTATTTTTTTTTTACCGTTTTTGGAGATTTTTTCTTAGCCGATTCATTGGTTATTTGGTTTAAGAAGCTTTAATAAAACCCATTCCTTAGACGCCATTGCTCTTGATTACCTTCCTGTTTTTTTAATTATTTGGAACTTATCTAAGGTTAAAATTTAACCAGCTTATTTATTTTTCAAAACCAAAAACATGTTTGAAGAAAATAATATTCTTTACTACCCCTATTAACAGTGATGCATTAATTAGTAACCGTTTTTAAAAGTTTTCCTCATTAGCCATGCGATTTTATAAGTTTACATCTATATTCAATTCAATTATTAGTTTTTTTAATTTTTTTTGTTAACCATATCGTCATTTTCTTTACAAAAAGATTATAATAATAATATATATGTAAAAAAATAAAAGTAAAAAAAATAAATAAATTCACATAAAATACTTTTACAACTAATATTCACATATCACGGTACCTTTACGTAATAAAAAAGTATATATTTCCGCATCATTGTTTCAAAATCTACATATTATCACATTAACTAAATGCTTCGCTTAGTCAAATATTATTAAATGCCTACAAAAGATTCATTCACATACTAAGTTTTAATATTACGACATTGATATTGAATACCAATCCCCGATAAAAAAAAAAGGTGTAGCCTTTTATGCTACGATACACCTGTCTTATCTAATAAATTTCTAAATAATACACGATGTTTACTGTATCAACCTGATTAGATGTTGCATCAAGTCGAATAACGAAAAGATATAGTGAGGTTATCCCTGCAAAAATTGTTCATTTTCATAGTTGGTACATAATAATAATAATAATAATAATAATAATAATAATAATAATATAAACTTTTTAATTATAGAGGGTAATTTACAAGAACTAATCTTCCCTGAAACCCTCATGCTTAAAAAAGAACTCAATAATAAACGCATGCGTAACAATTCAACGTTTTAAATGTATTATAAAAAAAACAATCCAAAGATACTAATATTAGATATAGTAAATTTATACTCTGCGATATACGACGCATTTCAAGGAGTTACCTCTCATCAGCAGCATTAAAACCGAAACATTTGGAAGACCAAAAAACAAAACTTATTTTAAACAACAAGTACTCATAACCAAAAATACCCAAATAGGAAACCAAATTTCAGCTAAGGAGATCTACCATGTGCAATACAAGGAATGAACCACTATATTATGTTGCGGTGAATTTTGTCAACCATGCCTCATGCTGTTTCGTAAATATTTCTAAATTAGATAAAAGAGCGACCTTACGAGGATTTTGTTGGATTCGACATTAATACTGTACATATACACACATTGTATTACTTTACGACGATTGGCGTAAAAGGGTTATCGTGGATGTAAACATCAGAGAATTCTTAGGTAAAGTGAATATTTTGAAATAAGTGATACCTAAAATGTATGAGTATGATTTAAAGAATTATAAATCAGCGAATCAAATCAAAAAGCTAAGTTACCTCTTAAATAATAGTAGATATAACATATTACATCAAAGTTTAATTTGAAGTTCATTTATACAGACGTATTTGCTGTTCTTATTAATATCAATGGGGTTGAAAAGGGGGGGGGGGGGAGTAATTCAATGAATATTTGATCTTTGATTTTTTTGCTGCTTTCCCAAGTCCAGCTAGATAATTTTCTTGACGCCTGAAAATTCTCATTCGAAGTCAAATGATTCTGAGTAATTCCAGGTATTCTATCCTGGATTTTTCATAACATTGTTTAGGTGGATTATTGTTTCAGCAAAGTCTTGACCCCGATTTTATTTAAAGTCCTCGATCCGATATGGGAGTCTCGACATGATACTCGATCCGATATGCATTAGGTCATTTATTAATGTATAATTATCCAAAGATGTGAAAATATGGGTTGTTCTCTTCCGGTCGTTACACATAAGCAAAAACCATCATATATGGTAACCTTTTCCCAAATGAAAATGGACCTGTTCCATTGATGTTGTCCCTTCCTCATACCGGATTTGACAATGGCACCATGGCGCGTGTCCTGCAGAAAGCAGAGACTGTTTACTCTTCCGGAGCACCTGAGTCTACCCACGGTTTTTTGGTAGGGTCCATGTTGTCATGGCTGAAAGTAAAGAAGGTGCCAAAAACCGGAAATTGGGAAGAATCAAATATTTTCTAAATATTTAATATAGGAATATATAAAGACTAAAATGGTCAAACTCAGGAAATCCAGCAAATTCCGGAAAACTTTCAGGCATGTGTTGTTCATCTGTGTTTATTTTTTAATTGTAGTGCATGGATTGTTTTGGTCTTGTCTTCGTTGTTCTCCGGAGTATGTCAGTTTCGATTTCCCCCCTTCTTCGAATATCCCGTTTCTTGACTTTACATAATCATAAACTCGAAGATAAAGCTATGTCGTGTGAAAAAAATGCAGAATAGGTATAATATAATATTTTTTTTATCTTACCCTCATCATAGATGTAGCAATCCTTTCTAACTGCAATGACACTGTACAAATATAGCCTTTGGCTCAGTCATAATCTGTTACGTGTAATAGATATGTTCCAGATCTCCGAGAAAATGACAATAAAAGTGATCAATACTTGTCTTAAATTGATAATTATTACAGAAAAATCAATTATATGTTTTCCCTTGGTAACATTAAGCAACAGTAGTAGTTAATTAATTTCCATAACAGATGCTCGTCATTCACAATTAACAACAACAATTCCAAATTTAGACTGTAAGTGCTAAAGATATGTATAATCTAATTTTCAATTATATATTTTCTAATTCGAAGAATATAATTAACTGTTTTGTCCACTGTCAATCATTATCCAGTCTTGTTAATAAGAGGCTAAATATATATTTTGATTCCTATTCAATTTTCCAACACAAGGAATACTAACACAATTTCTGTTCTTTTCAATTAATATCAAATACACAATTTACTGCACGTATTGCTGGTAAATGTGTCCAAAATAAGAAAATATAATCCGTTAATTTATAAAGCAGTAATTATGTATTCTGCAATTTATTCCCGTAAACAAAAATTTATTCACAGTAGTCATGGTAAGTATCAATCATCATGCCAGCTTATTATCTATCATTGGTGTATCTGAATGAACCTGGGTGGTATGAATCTTCTAAAACGATGACACTACCGTTCAATTTTCTTAGTAAATCAACTTGTAATTCCTCCAATTTGGAACTTTTGAAAATTAATTAATATTTTAACACGACTGAAAAATTTGATTAATTTAATTAATTGTTTCAACGTTCATTCACCAATGATTTGCAATAAAAATGCCTTCATTCATAAAATGTTATCAGCTCACATCAAAATATAATGTTACGTTCTCGTAAAGAAATACCAGAAACTTGCACGTAGTCTTATAATGTTTTAATTATCGAAGGATGATCAAAGTATTTGCACTGCAAAAAGTCACTGACGTACTTCACAATAAATCTTTTGTTTCCTCCCAACCTGTATGCCGGGGCTCTAAAATCGTTTCTGATATTAAGTAAAAGAATCGGCAATAATTTAATTTTGGAACAAATGCATAGCTAAGGTCAGTATAAATATACTTTTTTTTATCCAATCACAGTGATAGATTTTTCATGTTTCTTTATTTATGTTTCGGAAATCTCAGTCTGAGTGAACTAATTCCGGGGCCTCTCTATTTGCTATTCGGATTCCACTCTTATTTTTACAACTAACCATGTAATTACTTTGGTTGATTAAACTAACCACTTTAACAAGTTGCATTTACGTCACAGAAGATCAGAAATAGATAACAGAGTGAGAAAAATTACCACCAGACCGATAAAGATTACTCAGAGAAGATCATATGCGGTCTGTACTGGTTACCCCTGTTGATCGTGTGCAGTTACAGCCAGGCTAAACGATAGCCGCTGTGTGTTTACTAAAATGTAAACCGATAGTATTGATAGAAAATCTATAATAAATAAAAACAGATGTAGCATGTTTTTCTTCTTGTTGGGGTGTTTTATTTACATTGTAAATTTTGGGGTTTGTATATGACGTACGTATATATCGGTTTGTCCTGAATTTGAACTTAATAAAAAGATATGAAAATGTGATATTGATTTATTTAAAAGTACTAAATATTTTATTTATTTTGTGAATTTAGGCCTGGCGGATATACCTTGCTCAAAACTAATGTGGTTTATATTAACAAGTCCGCTTTTAAGGGAAAGATCATGATTTATCAGCTGAGGCGGTTGGAGAATATTTTCTAGGTAAGGGACTGGAAAATATTTATCGCAGGAATGGGACAAATATGTATGGGACATAGACTTTTTTAATACTTGTAAGCCATGGGGCGCATATTTTTTTCTTACAGTCTTGAAGTATGCGATTTACTTACTATGATGGACTGAATTTTTTTAACCAACTACAGGCATGGGCAATGTTTTCTTCTTCTGGTATATACATCAAGGGACATGCTGTCTTTTTCTCCCTCTAAAACAAAACAAAAACAACACAAAAATTAAAAAAAAAAACCAACAAAACAATACATAAAAAATAACGAAACAACAAAAACAAAAACAAAAAACAAAAAACAAAAAAAAAACAAAAACAAAAAAAAAAATAAAAAAAATAAATAAAAAATAAATGAAAATCTGACCCACATCGGTATTGTATTTTTTAATCATCAGTATGTATACTAAGCACGGGATATTAATATTAAAAACTTATTAATTGCACTTTGGAAATTCAAGGCTTGTGATTTTGGAATTTTAATTATTGAATAAGATAAAATGATGACCCACAACTTACATTTATTTCTCTACGTCACATTAACATCTTTTTTAGACCTATTTTTGTAATGTATATTCAATTATTCAATTATGTCTTCAGTGACACCAAAATACTCCAAAACATGTTGCAGTATCACTTATTTGAACCCCCCCCCCTCACGGCTAGTAAATAATGACCGTTCCCTAACCTTGCCTGTACATGCATACATGCACAATTTTTTACAGATGAGGAAAAACTAAAGATGACCTGAAAATTACACCACGATCCCTGTGATTACCCAACCCCCCCTCTTTTTAATTCCAAAATCAAATCGTCGCTCTCGTAACTCTGACTGATCATCTGTTCCGATTGCATCATTCCATGTAATTAGATAACACATCGTGACCGGATACTGCAAACAATCGTGTGAAGGAGATAAGTAATACCAACAGAGAAGCACTTTATCGGAAATGACTCGTATCCTTGCAAGATAGTATGTACTTTAAAATTAGAAAATGGAATACCTGCATGCAGACATTTCCTCTATTACATAACAAAGTCGTACTATTGCCATATTTTATGAGAATTGTACTCATCTAGCAGCATGAAAGAGGATTGTAAGGTTATAAAATAATGACGAGCATGATCTTCACAGATAATTATGCAATTTTCTTAATGAAAAATTAAAAGTTATGGGCTTCCATAATCTCGTTAAATTTAATATTTTTAATATGATGATTATCTGAAGGGGTTGTCGTGTGTCCTAAAAGGATCGAATTTTTTTGTGAGGAAGGGTCGACCTATTTATAATGTTAATTGGTAATGCAAGGTCACTTATTCCAACCCCTGAAAGACTTTTAGATACAAGTATTTCGGATGCTGCTGGATTCGAACTACAACCGTTCACATGTTCTTCATATGTATATATAAGTTCATGTTTTGTTTTCTTGATATAACGACTGATCCATTTGAAATAAACTTCAAATATATATGAAAGTTGCTCTAAAACTGTTAAAATACTAATAAGTATCATTTAACGTTGTGGATATTATTTAGAAATAAAAACAAATATCAGATTTGTACAGTAATAAATAAATGCATTTGTTGCTTGGTGTTTACATATGTTTATGTTTATTAAAATGCAAAATATCGGTAGTACTAACTCTGGTCATACGATACAGGTGTGTCATGGTTATATGGTTCGAGTCAGGATACGGTGTCATTTTTGACAACGAAAAATTATTTGAAGAAGGTACATGTATAGAAACAAAGGCATCATTCGTGTTGCGTTAATATTTAACGTCCTTCAGATTAGTGAACAGTTTTCAAAATTAACAGCAGAACGTGTAGATTCATGAAAAATAACCCACTGTTTGATGAATAGACTGACGTCACAAGAATGGTTTAACATTATTCGTAGCACAAACAAGGGTTAAATTGTCTCTTACATATTGTAAGAGATGAAACGTCGTTTATATTAACATTGTAAAATGTGTTCACTGCATACATTGTAGATATCAAATACATATATACTGATTACACGGTTACTGTTTTTAATTAACAAATACTGCATGTACTTAACTCTCTAGATACATATTACAGTTTAGGCAAAAAAAAATATATATATATATATATATGCGTTTCCGCTAACGTGCTGAAAAAATGGTAGGTAGGTACATGTAGGCAATATTATTTGATTTTACAAAGAATTTTTAGCTGGTTACTACTAGGGGAACAGTCTGACTTTAACAGTGCTCGTTCAAAAATGGCATAAAAAGTGTTAGGGTAGACACTACGAATTAGAGTAGGTAGGGTTAGCGGCAACACGTGCATTTTTTTAGCCTTACGGAAAGATTTTCATGGACGTTTGCGTGTGCAGTTAAAATAGTAAGGTGTGCCATTAGAACAAGAAATTTAATATAATAAATTTATGCATGGTCTAATCAATATTGCTGAGGGTATCATAACCGTTATGTTTCCTCGGCTGGTATGTCATATCAGCCTGGGGTACCATTCGAATTACACTTGAAAATGGGTTATTAGTCTTGGGTATGAATATATGATCGTTTACTTTCACTCGTTACAAAATGGTGTGAATATATGATCGTTTATTTTCACTCGTTACACATGGTGTGAATATATGATCGTTTATTTTCACTCGTTACACATGGTGTGAATATATGATCGTTTACTTTCACTCGTTACACATGCAAAATCATATATATACACATTATACATGTGAATGTATGGTAATTTTTTAACCAACTACGGTCAAACCTGTGTATAAAGGACACGTATGAAAATATAGCTAGAAAAAAACGCCCTTTATGAACAAGCGACCTTAAACGGCCTTTATATGCTCTGTTCCTGATTAGAACATATTTACAATGCCCTTTATAGAAAATGATTTGCTATAAAAAGGTGCCCTTTAAAGTAAGTTTGACATATAATACGACGTATCGTTTGAACAAAACTCACCGTGATTCTTGTCAATGGAATCTAAATCAGTTGCTGATACGCAAGACAGCAACACGTATATCTTGCTTTTTGTTGTCACTGGAAAATATTGGTCTCTACAGGAAGTCTTTCATCGTTGTTTTACTGTTCATAAAATTTTCTTTTATCTTATTTTTCATAATATATTTTATGTATCCATTTACTTATCTTATGTTTTTGCATCATCATTGTTACGTAATAAAGAATCTCCCTGACACGAATTACTAAATATAATTCAACTACGTATTAGATGATGTATTACTTTATCCTCCAATCTTTCACAAGTCGTAATGGGAAACAATTTCTGGCTAGTGGATAATATCTAGGAACTGTATTTGAAACATGAAAGAGCCTGTCAAAAGATATATTACGTAATCTTGTTTAGATCAATGTATTGTTCATTGCAACAGTAGAGACTCCCTTCATAACATGTATTGGTTACCTGAAACCTATTAATACTTATCTGATCATAATACAAATGTCATGATCTCCAAGAAACTAAGAAATACTCTTCTGATTTCAGCTATAATTTCTTCCATGTATTTGTTACATTTACTGATTAAGTGTAGGATGGCATACACGTACAATTGTGTACAAGGCTTGAGGAGACACAAAATTTGGAAAATGGAACCAACATAGACGATTACAACCAAACGGAGAATACATTTGTTTCTAATGTGTCTATGTTGATACACTGCCCGAATCCCTGCACAATATTTTGAAAGGATACAACCTAAGAATAATTAAAAATGCTATTATGTAATTAAAGCAATTTGAAAGCAGGAGAAACTTAAAATTTAATAAAAACAAAAGGAACTGAAACCTATAATTGCAATTATGACACAGTAAATGGCTCATGAACATTTTCCTTTCTAATACAACGTAGAGAGTCATGCTTACATCATATTTGATCGAATTCGATCAAATGCATCGATGGTTTTCCGTTACATATTGTTTTTCCACTTAATTTACGTATGGAGGAAGTAAATTCGCTGATATGTTTAATATTTTAAAGTATATGTAATCTTCAACCACAAATACTGACCGTATAGATAACACCACATGTTAGTTCGTTGTGTCGGAAATCCAAATTTTCGACCTTGAGTACTATACTAGCTGTTGATGAGATACAAGTTCAAGAAATGTGACCACACATTGCATCAAAATTGGATCAATATCGCTGTAACTCAAAGCACAAGAATGTTATAGTCAGATGTGGCGAAATTTAAATAATCTACCTATCCGCCACCTTGTATTCATATGTACGAGTGTTTTATAATATACACCATAGGGTCAGGATAAATAAAGGGGAGATTTGTGTACCCATAAAACCGGTTTAACATCGCCCATGTCTGTACCAAGTCAGACTATATTCTGACTCTCTGTTGTTTCTATGTTTGCGTTCATTACACTTTATAGCGAGCGCAGCGAGCGCTATAGGAGCATATGCTTTTTCTACATATGGGTCATTTAGAAAAGTCTTTGTTTAATGGGGGCAGCCATATTCGTTCGCCGGAAACGGAAGTAAGGGAAATAACGTGCTTCAAATTATAATTTTAGAATCAGAATCGTGATACCGGAAATGAGTTTTCGGAAAGGGCTATTGCTGTGCTCGCATCATTGGGTGTCGTTAATTGATTGGAGTGTCCTTGCTGACTTTTCCTGTCAATGCTTACCTTTCCTGTTATGCGTTTTGTTATTCATAAGAACTTAGCCCATGTAAAATAAGAACATAAAACAAAGCTTTAATTGCTTACCTCATCTGGACGTCGATTTACAGGTCTTCAACTATGAATCAAAAACTTACACCTTTCAGCATGTTCAGCAAGATGCATCCTCCAAAGTCAGGGTTTTGTATCCACGTTCGTTCCTACAAACCCCTGACATCACACATTCACATTTTACGGGTCGGAGGTGCATTGGTTACTTCTCGGGGTCAAAAGAGAATCCATTTGCGTCGTAGGTAGAATTTTCTAGATCACACACCAGTCGACGATATGTTCGACCCGCAAAATATGAATGTGTAATGTCGGGGGATTGTAGGAACGAACGTGGATACAAAACCCTGACTCGGGAGGATGAGCAAGATGAAGAAGAAAAAAGACAGATAACGTATATCGAATAGTTGAGCAGTACTAGTTTACAGAAAGATTTTCATAGACATTTGTGCAGTTTTCACTTCAAAAGAAACTACAAATCTGCAACTAACACACGATTTCAATGCCATTTGGGGAGGAGGGACTGCAATATAAATGTTGAATGAGGTGAAATTGTCAGTAGGGGGAGCGGGTCCAGTGTGGCTAAAAAGCAATAACATTTTACTATGAGATATATTGGAAAATGGGTTAAAACGTTGAAACAGAGAAGTTCGTTTAGAAAATTAATATATACTAGACATTGAACCGCGCGGGCGCGGGAAAATAACCATTTTTTTATGGTGGCCATATTGACTATAAAAAGTTGTTGCAGCCATGTTATTCATGGAACAGGAATTCCATATGGATGTTGTGGTTGGCTTCCCATAAACTTTCTTGTCAAGTAGGTGGTATCAACTGATAGTTTCATGTCTTTATATGATGTAGTATTCCAGAAATGGATATTAATGCAAACTTTAACCAAAGTCAATGAAGCGTGAAATGTAGGTCAACGCGACCCAATTGTCATTTGCGGCTGTTCGTTACTACCGAAGATGTATCCACTGATGAAGTAGACTGTATGCCACGTAGAATTACCAAAATGGACCTTAAGGTTCCATCAAAGTCAAAATCTATGACGAAAACACAACCACATAAATTGTCAATATCTTTATTGTTAAAATTAATTCTGAACTGGAACTTGATGAAAAGTTCATTTAATACACATTTCATAGTGCATTACCTTTTTCCTTCAGAATAAATATGAAAGTAAACATTTCCTTAGTGGCGGATGAATTTTTCAAAAGATGCCGTGAGTTTGGTAGAGCAAATTTTTGGAAAATAATTGTTCCAATTGTTCCATTGCCATCATGGGCAGGGCAAGTGAGGCTTAATTCACAAATATATCCAATAATCAGACGATAAAAGCATTTTAGTGTGTGGTTGCGTGTGCTGTCCACGTTTATATTTATCAAAGATGTCCGAGATAAATTTCGCCGTTAATGATAAAGATGACCATTTGTTAAAAATATTTTTATCTAGGGCTTACAGAGAATTGTATGGTAGAGATATATTTAGACAGGTCAAATAACAAATAATGTGAAAATAGTTAATGGTTGGTTTTATCACTTTGTGCAAGGTAAACATCCGAGCAATCCAAAAAACAGTTAGGAATTCCTCTGAACTTTACCTTACTTCTTCATAATCTTCAAAGTTCATAACCTTTACAGTTAGGAGAAATTGGTTATTGTAGAAAAACAATCCATGAAGCGGAAACATCCCACTCGAAGGAGAATGTTTTTAATTTGTTTTATTGTTTTTTCCGTAATTTCAAACAGAAAGACATTTAAAATATGTGCATACTTATTTATTTAAATCAATGTGTTAAAATGGTGCATTCGAGAACCTTCTAAAGGATATGTTGGGAGAATTCATATCGGAAAAGTGCATAAAAATTCCATTTGCACATAAATAAAACTGCAGTTTAAATTTATAAATGCAGATTGTCAAATCCGATAATAACCTTTATAATCTGAACCATACATTGTTTATTTTAAACGACGCATTTTGCCGCCTATTCGGCTAATTCGTAAATTTAGTATTATAGATTGTCATAACCCTGACGAATCTCCGGAACAGATTTTTAGTATTTATTCATTGAGATATTGATAATTAGGAGAGAAGAGTACGACGGAAACTTAATGAGGATACAGTCATCACCTAACAATCCACAGTCTTGAGGCCAAATTACATTTACATTAGTGAACTTGATATTTGTAAGAACAGACCAGGCACTGACAGTACGATTTCAAACTTCGACGTATTTCTGGACCATAGAAATATATTTCGCGGTATGTGCGTCATAAATATTTATTTATACCTAGACATAAATATTTATGCCTAAGCATAAATCGATTTATGACTAGGGCTAACCATAAATATTTATTTATGCTTAGGCATAAATCATTTATGCATAGCCTTGAATGGATTTATGCCTAGACATAAATCGATTTATGCTTAGGCATAAATTTATGTCTAGGCATAAATAAATATTTATGACGCACATACCGCGTCATAGAAATATGATGTGATCATTTATATTTCTAGTTGTGAATGTTCCTTTTTAAAACGGTAAACTACCAACTCCTTAGGTGTATGGTTTTAATGTCACACTTTTGATAGCTTGTCTGTAATATAAATTGTATATATACATACATGTATTGACTTTCATAACGGAGTAAACATTACGATGTGAAAATGGTCTTCTCTGGTGGATAAATTCCTAATGTTGTGTAAAAGTCCATAAAAATTTATAAGAATTATAGGGATCGGCTTGCTTTTTTGCTCAACACACAGTGTTTTTATGAAGTCAATATTTCGTCTTTTCGAGAAAACCCCTTGTAATTCATAACAAGCTTTATAATTCCATTTCAGTACAGTTACATTTACGAACCTTTCCACATTATCTAATTTCTAACGGAAATAAATAGATCAAACATGACACTGGCAATTGTTGCAACTGTATTTTACAATTCTATTAAGATTTCCAGGGATAATTCACGCAATCTTACTTTTATGCCAGGCATATCTAAATATCCTCGTTACATGTCATTATGCGTTTAAAATAGACATAATAGGAAATAACAGTAAAAAAAAATCGAAAAACATGACATTTTTTAATTTTATACATCACGATATTCACACCTACAAGTACTAAATTAGATTACATCATTATTCATTATTCTTCGCTGAGTCTTTATCTTATCCGAGGAATGGCGATCGTGACCATTATAAATATAAACAAAGGAAACTTACAATTTTTCAAGGAAGTAACATGATTTAATAGATCTTTGCGAAGCATTTTTAGATTTATTTTCAAGGAATAGTCTGTTATTAAATTTTGTTTATGTATTCTTTGAATTCTTAAATAACCAGGGACAAAGTGTTTTCAAATAGACGCCTTCCAACTTTCTGAACCGAATTATAGGACAGAGTACGAAGACAATCCTGATTTTATTACCAAAATATTTTTTAATTTTATCGTTGTTTTAAAATAACAATTATTAAAATATTTATTTAGTAATACAATGCTTGAACAGTATAAAAAATCTTTATTGTAAATATATTGTAATTACGCCATGCTTATTTGTTTAAAGATTTTTTACGCATATATGCTCAACAATAAAAAAAAGAAGATCATTGTCGATGGTTTGACAATCGCCAACGGAAGTTAAGAGTAAACATTACATGTAGCTCTATATTGGTCCCTGGCAGACTCTTACACTAGCTCTGATCTTTAGGCAGCACAAATTACTATTGTTTTTATTGGCCAAGATTAAGTTCTTTTAGTCGTTGATATGGTTTACATGGTTACTAAAGATGAATTAACAAGGATTCTATGCTGGGTGGTTTTCTAAAGGTTCTCTGTACCCTTCTATCAATACAAACTGACAAAAGTGTTGAAAGTGGCATAAAAAACCCAAATAATAAAAGTTAAATAATGACAGCAATAATCAGTCAGTTGGTGTTATTCACACAATAAGTCAGGGGAGGTAAATGTACATTGCAGTTTGGTTTCCATCGTTATATCCTACTGACAAAAAGAAGTCATTGTACCTTTTATCTGTAATTTAGTTAAATGTCAATTGACTGGTTAACATTTCGCATCACATTTGTAACTCTGGCATAACTACAGTTGCTAACTATTGTCGGAGATGTTGGCAATATAATTTATAACCCAAACACAAAAGTCTTTTATTAGAAATTGTATTCATTAAGCGCGACAAATCGGTTGATTAGTACTGATTGCTTTTTATAAATTTCATTTTACACTTGTTCATGTAGTTAGTAAAATAATTAGTATTGTCCAGAATTTGAACGCGGAACGGAATGACACTGTTGTATTCAGGACAATTATGACAATTAGGGTATATTTATTTTTTTTGGTTGTCTTGTTTAGGCCCATTTGAATGTATGTGCTCAAAATGATTTGATGTTTTGGGACTTTCAGTAGGTTTTGTTCTTGAGTTTAGCTGATAAGATCATCAGCAAGAAAAGCACTTCATATGCACAGCATTTGGTTTTTGTAATATAATCACAGAGTAATACTTTTTAGCTCACCGCTCATAAAAGGACATGTCAGCTTTTGCCATCACTTCGTCCGTCGTAATTTTTTCAACGAACTTCCCTCTGAAACCACTGAACCAATTGCAGCCATACTTATATTGAATGATCCTTAGGGTATCTAGAATAAAGTGTTTGTTTTATTTTATTGTTCGTCGAAAAACATGGCCGCCATGGCTAAAAATAGAACATAGTGGATAAACTGCAGTTTTTGGCTAATATCTCAAAAACTTAAGCATTTAGAGTAAACTGACATGGGGTAAAAATGGTCATCAGTCAAGATCTACCTGCCATGAACATTTTCAGACGAATCGGTCAATCCTTTGTTTGGTTATTGCCCCTGAATTGTTAATTTTAAGTAAGTCAACATGACTAAATTTTCAATTTACCCCTTATAGGAGTTTTTGCCCTTTAAAACAATTTTTTACATTTTTTCGTCATCTTTATAAACTTTCAAAAATCTCCTCTGAAACTACTGAATAAATGTCAGCCAAACTTAGGCTGAAAGATCCTTAGGCTATCTAGTATAAAATTTGTGTTTTTTTTTTTGTCCATCGAGAAACATGGCTGCCATGGCTCAAAATAGAACATAGGTGAAAAATGCACTTTTTGGTTCATATATCAAAAACTAAAGCAGTAAGAGCAAAACTGACAGGAAGTAAAAATGTTTATGAGGTCAAGATCTACCTGCCAGGAAATTTTCAGACGAATCGATCAACCCATTTTTGGGTTATTACCCCTGAATTGTTAATTTTAAGGAAATTTTGCAGTTTTAGGTTATTAACATGGATATTATTATAGATAAAGACAAATTGCTAATCAGCAAAAAAATTTCAGCAAAGTAAGATCTACAAATAAGTCAACATGACCAATATCGTCAATCGACTCCTTATGGGAGTTTTTGCCCTTGAAAGATTATTTACATCGAAACAGTAATTATCAGTAAAAATAATGGTCTGACATATTGTCACAAATGTTAAGAGCATAACTTAAAATAATTTAAATGGTAGCTGTACAACTAAAATGGGGGGTCAAGCGTCAAGGTCATTGAAAAACTTCTTAGCAACCAATGAAAAAGTCCCTAGCAGCCATATATACTTGGGTTAAGGACCCTATAAAATTAAAAAAGAAAGGTCAAGAGTCAAGGTCATTGTAAAAGTCCATAGCAACCATATATATTTGGGTTCAGAATTCTATATTTTAGCTGTTCAAGTCAATATTTAGTCGAAAAATGCAATAGTATACATTAAATAGCAAACATAATCATTGATGCAAGATCTACACAAAAAGTGGTGAGCGATTCAGACTCCGGGAACCTCTTGGTTAAACAATGTTTGGTTTAAAACGTTTTTTTCTCTGTACGTGATGATTTTCAAAACTATCGATTTTCAGAAAACTCCATGAAAAAGATATGATGTTTAGAACCTTTCTTTAGAACACATTCAAGGACATAAATTCACATTAAATTAAAGTCGGCATTTTACCCACACCCAACAGCTTTTGAGTGCTTTTTTTTATCTCGAGATTAGATTTTAATTGGAACGTATTAAAAATGCTGATATCAAAATTTATAAATTGATTGCATACAAAGGGTATGCAGGCACATACTTTTCTGGATGAAATTTCAGCAGGTCGACTCGCTCAAAAAGTTATGGACCCTATCCCGTAACATAGAAAATAAAATTAAAATAAATTCATTCAGCAATAGAGCATTCTGCCTGAACAATAAATTTAAAATTGATCTAAAGATGACACCTGAGATCCATTGTTTTTAGTGAAAAACTAAATACATTAGTCTTCAACATTATTTTTTGTTAAATAGAAGCTAGATAAATCACAACACAGAATACAATCTTATATCATGCATCGAACATTACTGTGAAATCAATCGGTTTTAAAATAAGAAACGTTATCACCCATTATCTCCCGCAAGTATTACTCATCCTACAGAAATAGGATATCATATAGTTGGATTTAACCAGAAATACATTTAAATACGATAATCTTATCTCTGGTGATAATAATTTGTTAACCTGAAAAAAGATAAAAGTTCCCCTCCCTGTCTTATCGTTTTAGAAGTTATCAATCTATAACTGTTATAGTTAATTACCACTGATCCTCACGTCGCTGACGTACTAATTTGCAAATGAGATGAAGTGAAGGGAATAATAATTTTTTCTTCCCATCGTTAACACAAGGAGAAAGTAACAGATAAGGTATACAGAGAAATCGTGATTTTCTAATTTGAGGTAAAACTTGGGGTATTTTTAAACATATTGAACATTTATATTTAACAGCTTTTTTTGCTATCATAAGGTTGTGAGTGTCTCAAAAGAACGAAATTTTGCGCTAAATGTTTTACCACGTGTATGTTCAACAATATTTAAAACTAAAAGGTCCCAATTTCAGAAACATTCATATGTTTACGATCGAGACTGGTTCCAAATCATCAACACTATTGTTTATCTTTGTTTTAACATTCTGTGATTGGGTCGTTAAGAGTTTTTCATTCAATACCAATAGTAGTCCTTGCAAAATTTTAAAAGTATAGCACATATAAATGGTTCAGTTTACTATAGTAAATTTTTATGCAGAGATCTAACTCAATCTTCTATTTGATAATTTCGGATACCTCAAAGCACTGAAAGCGCTGTTCGTTTGCTTGGCTCTTTGTCATGTCTGAATTTTATGTTAAGGATTAATCCACAATATTCCTTCCTTAATATTATAGAAATTTTAAAAAGTAATATAATATTTCATGGTTTTAACGGCTGTTTTGTTAGTCCTCAACAACAGTGTTTTGATTTTTTATGTTTTCACAGTTCACATTGTCACATATAAATTACAACATGAAAAAAAAAATCATTATTATATATCTTTAACATATATAAATATTTGTCGTTCGTCCTTGGTGCATACTGACTAGTATTGTCATCAATATAAAGAAACACTGTATGTACAGGTAAGCCATGTGTTAATGTTTATGTGTCTCCTTTGTATAGTAGATTGATACAGAAATCCAATCATCATAAAAACATTATAATTTGTTACCAGTGCTGTATCCGGGTCAAGGTAACATTAGATTCACTGTGATTTTATACCAGTTATCATGTCTATTTACAATTTAACCGTATATCATAATTTTTCATACTTTTTTATGAAATAAGAACAAAATTCTGAAAGCACCCTATTCTGAATTATTGAAATGTCTAATTTTGCGTCTAAGACAATATCATAACACTAGTGTTCGATAAACCTCGAGGGCGTTAGCTCGATATTAGATATTTGATTTAAAGTAAGATATTGTACTCACTGCATGTAAATTATTTGATGATTCTGATATTATTCTATGATAAAGTATAATAAATGAGGAGTGTCTTGTTACTTTTTATGTCATCATGGTATAAATAATATATACTCCGCAAGAATAACGGCCTCAGTGTTATGTTCAGTCTATGTTAATTTCATCACTCCAAAAGTTTTACGGTCGTTATCACGAATTGATAGGCCGGTGAGAAGTTTCTATCTCGCATATGAGACTAGATATCTGTAGTTAGATTTCACTTCCTTCTGGAATTGACGCATTACTGGACTTGACACCTCACAAGACTAGACACTTCATAGGCAATGTGATGGGTGTCGTTAACGGAGCAGGACATCCTTACCCTTCCGGAGCACCTGATGTCACTCCCGGTTTTTAATTGCTAGTGCGTTAGTTTCTGTGCTGTCTTGTTATGTTTAGTTTATTTTACGTTTTTTATTCTTTTAGTTATACATATATCCTTGTGGTGTTTGTTTGTTGGGTTCCATTCTCATGACTTTGTCTTTTCCTTGGATTTCGGATTTGTGGGCTTTTCTGACTGTTTTGTCGCTTCGGTATTCTTTTGCCGATATTCAATATGTAACACTTTCCTTTTGATCCGTTAAAAAGTCGAAATACGATATTCTTTATAAAAGTATCTGTATATTCATGAATTTTTTATACTTTATTATTGAATACGATGGGTTTCCTGAAAGGCAATCTCAATTATTAAAAGCCATCATTTGATGGTATAATAAAGACAAAAACAAAATGAGATACTTATGAAAAGTAATCAATGAAACAACAACCAATAAACTGAACAACACACCAACCAATAAACTCAGCAATACACATTTTCCCAAACCCCAACACAAAAAGAGGATAAAGTATAGTGAGGTCTCACTTTATCGCGGTACTTTTTTTTCAAGATGGCGTCAAAATTACGTTAAAATAACTTTGGTAGCGCGATATAGTGATCACGTGCAGAGTATACTTACATAACTATACTTCAAGCAATCAGGATATGTTTACGTGGTATAGATACTTAACTTTGGTGTAAACCGTTTATTTTGACACTCAAACCTTACCTTTAATCTGTGGTGATCCTGTGCAATGATTAAGGTATTAGAATCATACATTATATTTCTTTTTTCCAAAAATAGCTTGAATTATGTTACACTTGCCACAAGCCTCCGTGTAATATGTCCGATTTATAATTACTTTCATTTTGGTAAATTTAGAATTGCTCTTCAACCTTTGAATTATTGTTTTGGATTTCAACATTGTAGACATTGAGCAGAACTGATGAGTCGTAAATCGACGAAATGTGCACATCTTGTGCATCAAAAATGGTATCAAACAAGTTATTTTTTTGTTACAAAATGCACCTCTACTATCCGTACTTATTGTACACACAATGACAGTAAATAGTATGGGTAGAGAAGTGCCTATTTCATATAAATAATTAATGTAAAAATTAAAGATTACATTGGGACTTGTAGCAAGTCTAGAATTATGTAGATTTCTCTAATTAGGTGTACATTTATACATCTCTTGACCCGTTTGATAAGTTCTGATATCACCACCCGTTGGTTAATTGCTCGTGAAATTGTTCGGAAGACCTCTCGGAGTTTTGCATTTCATTAGACAAATAGATTCCAGAATCCTTGACGCGTTAATTATGAAATTTATCCACTCTCGATAATTAAAATTTCAAGACTCGCAGTTTAAAAAAGAAAGTTTAATTATCTCAGTTAATACATTTCATATTCAACTGGTCATCGTTGTAGAATCTATATATATCTTTCTCAAGTCGAAACCCATTTGTTGTTTGTATGCAGATTTTAATAATAAGTTATGTATATCGCGTTTCCGAGGTTTGCCAATAATTACCAAGGTCATTGCTGTTACTTTGTCTGGAACATCCGGGACATTTGGAAGAATTACGTGGTCAGTTATGGTCCTGATACCTTAAAATCCAATCCTGTACAAATAAGCGACAACTAACTAGTCAGTGCAATTCAAAAAAGGAAACGAACGGTACTCTTTTTGAATTGTATGCTCAAATTCGGTTCAATCCCACTGCAAAACTAACCCAAGCAGTCATATTTGCTTGTGTTGATAATGTCCCACTATTAACAAGAGAAGTCAGAAAAATAAATTTTTGTAGCACTCGCATAGTAAACGCTGGTTAACTAAAAATGGCGCACTTTCTGAGATACCATGATAAAGTTAATATCTTTAAGCGACTAGGAGACAGGGCCATTTTAACAAAGATACAATAGATTTAATTTTAATAGCCTTATAATGAATGATTTGTGATTTGCGAAACTTCTGCTTAAAGAATGTGTGTAACAGTTACTGCCAGCCAAATTTTTGAACAGAGAAAATATGACAGGGACAGATATTCCGTATCAGAATAGAACAATTGTCTGAAAATTCACAAATGATCTTTATCGAAAAATACTGTCGATATTCGAGTAAAGAATTTGTGTTTATCTATCTGGAAATATTTTAAAATGTCAAATGAGTAGTGAACAACTCTTCCTATAATCAAATCAAATGACTAATAATATCAATATTATCACGTGTTTTGACCTTATATCCGACACACTTCTACACAACACTGTATCACAATAAGATCAATTCTGAAATATGATTAAATAATTGACCACTTTGATGACATATGCTTTTACCAACTTGTATTTATTTTCATTGTCATAAATACAGATATCAATAATTTCATGAATGAAACATCATGAAGTGTACTTGACCGACATGTAACAGATTGAATTCAAGGACAGAATATGAAAAAAATTAGTTACGCTGAAGAGGTTTCAAATCATTAGTGAACGAAGCGGCCCTTCTATCTCAATCATTCGAAGCACACTTTATTTGCATAAATATGTAACTTATTGTCGTGGTCGTATGGCATTTGCAGGTACCACGAGACCGCCAAGGCGGTCGTGATTATTGAAACACTGAATGTAAAAGCTATACTAGTTGATAGAGTTTAAAGCGAAGCATTGCAGTAATGCGTGTACCAGTGAAACTAATGACGGGTATATTCACTAAAATGAATGATTGAAAACTGAAGATCAAAAGAATGGTGGACATTTCTTGCGATGATCGGTTTCTTTAAATTGTTGATGCTTTCAATTTTGCTTGATATGTTACATCGATTTTCCTATATTTTAAAGGTCATACCTGTGTTACAACCCAATTTGATCACAGTTTTAGCTTACCTGGAATAAAGGCCACGTGAGCTATTGCCATCGTCCGTCGTTCGTCGTCCGGCGTTTATTTTTCCTTTAATGATCTTCTCCTCTAAAACAACTAGGCCAATTGGAACTAAACTTTACAGGAATGATGTTTGTGAGGTCCTCTACAAATAGTTCTTATTTCATCTTGATCGGGCAAAAAACATGGCCGCCATGGGCAATTGTTGTTTCTGATTAGCTGAGTTTTCAAAAATCTTCTCTGAAACTGCTTGGCCAAATGGAACAAAATTTGACAGGAAGCATCTATGAGAGGTCCTTTATAAATTTTCCTCGTTACGTCCAGATTGGACTACAAATATGGCCGCCGCTGGTATTTCTTGTTTCTCATTAATTGATCAATTTTTTTTTCTCTCAGGAACTGCTTGGCCAAATGGAACGAAACTTGAGAGGAAGTATCTATGGGAGGTTCTTTACAAACTTTCCTCATTTCTTCCCGTACGGACTACAAATGTGGCAGCCATGGGTAGTTCTTGTTTCTGATTGGCTGATATAAAAAAGTCTTCTCTGAAGTCACTTGGCCAAATGGAACGATCTTGATAGGAAGCATATATGGGAGGTCCTTACAAAGTTTCCTCGTTTCTTCCTGATGATGAATTTAAAAAATCTGCTACATGGCCAATTGGAACCAGACTTGTCTGCAATGGTCTTTAGATGGTCCTCTTTCAGATTTATGTTCGATGACCCGGACGATCAACCAAGATGGCCACCACAGCCCAACTTAGTTTAACATAGGACCCTATGTGAAATTCATTTAAAAATCTTGTCTGAACCTACTGGAACCAAACTTAGCAGCAATGGTCCTTAGATGGTCATCTTTCAGAATGTTGTCCGATGATTGGCAAAGTGAATCCAGGTGAGCGATAGAGGCTCCTTGGAGCCTCTAGTTTTTTCAAATTACATTAAATTTCGGTCAAGCATAACGCAATTCGGAAAATGTTCAAATCGGGTTAGGATTAATTGAAATTCGGCGCAATTTGAAAGAAGTTTTCAAACTGGATTGTTACATACCCGACAATTTCCTTTTCTGCAGGTGTTCAGTATAAAAATGAAAATTCAGGAGTTATAAAAATTAACAATTACTTTTTAAAACTAAGTTTTATCTCTTTCGAATACAGGTTACGTCCATCAATGGTTTTCGGCTTAACCGTTGTCGGCTTAAGCATTGACATAATTCGAGCATTCAGTCTCCTCTTCTTCTTATTAATACGTTGGCGTTCCACATTTTCAGCCTTAACAAAAGCTACTATTATTTGACATACAATGTTTACGAATCTGTGTGCATGAAAAGTGTTGTCATAGAATGTTTTTTTTATATTGCTAAATATATTTTAAGACTAGATTACAGTAATAAAAAACCCAGAAAAGTGTAACAATAAAAACACTAACGAATAGACAACAACAAACACCCATTCAAACTCTAGCACAAAAGGAAACAAACAGCAAAAGTATTATTTTATATATAAAATGTCAAATGAAATATTATAACTAGGTGACTATTGATTTATTTCCAATAGATACATGGGTTAACCTTATCATGTGAATGGCAATACTATTCATTTCAACATACCTTATATATGTATTTGACTTCCCAATAACTCTTGGACACGTGATGACATGCAGTAAAAAAATAACAATCCAAAGATACTAACATTAGATATAGTAAATTTATACTATGCTGTATACGAGGCATTTCAGGAGTTACCTCTCATCAGCAGCATTAAAACCGAAACATTTAGAAGATAAAAAAACCAAACTTATTTTAAAACAAGAAGTACTCATAACCAAAAATAACACTTTAAGGTATGAATATTGATAATAATTTATTAATGTTGATGAATATCGACAAAAAAATACCGAAGCGACAAAACATGACAAAGCACCGGGAAAATTCCGTAAGATAGAAATCCAATGCCAATTCATGAGGATAGAACATAACAAAATAAAACTGCCACAAGGATACATGTATAACTAAAAGACAGAAAAAAAAATAAAACAGATTAAGAACAAGACAGCACAGAAAATAAAACAATAGAATGTGAACTCGCACTAAAAATTGGGATTGACATCACGTGATTCGGGAGGGTATGCATGTACATATAATTAATGTTTCAATATATATTACACTGCAAGGATCTGTAAAATAGATACATTTTATCTTCATACAAACAGACAAGGGATTAACTCGTTTAATTCATGCCACTCATTGAGGCTACACGGAAAATAAGAAGTGTTAATTTTATACAACATCGCACATGTATAATATTGGATACAACTAAAAATTGTGAATTATAAAGCTGTAGTTATGAGTTATGAGTATAGTTTCGTTACTTGGTGACCTTATTCTAGATAATAATTCACTATTTTCGGTAAATGAAATATTTTTAAGATAACAACTGTCTTTTATCTATGTTCTCTGTATTGTCATACAGTTCGACTGACATCTGCAGCATTCTGTTGTGCACACTTAACCGAGACATTACGCAATAGAAATACAACTAATGAAAATTAACTATTAGATGTTTTCTGACATTTTTGGAGAAATGATATAATTTTGAAAAATGGCCGCTTCTTTATCGCATTAAGGATGCTCGCTGGTCATGTTTTGGTCTTTTTGTCAGATTTTCAGAATCTTCGGGTTTTATCCATTTCTTAAACATGAAATGTTTTGCCCATGAACCCCCACTTTTTCTTTTGTAATTCAATCATATATACCTTAAAATGGTTTTTACAAAATTTTATGAAATCCTTTTTATTTTTTCATACATCTGTGAGAGACTGAAGTTGTCAATGCAAAGACAATGAAAAATCCAGAGAAAACCCATTTCCTGCAAATTTTCAAGGCCTTATAGCTCTAAAATGAGCACATGAATCTATATTTTTTTCCTGACTTTTTGTTTACTATTCATATGTTCTCTCAAACTAAAACACCTATTTCAGATCCTATTTATTTTCTATTAGACCAGCGATCATCCTTAAGCATTTGATCATAGTATGGATTTTGACTTCTTTTATAATGTATACGTATCAAGAAACAACAAAACCTAAATATCCACAAAATACTATAAATATTATTACGTAAGAACCTGCAAAACATACTTTGTCAATGAAGTCGGCTATCTCTTTACCAGAAACCGGTAGTTCCTTTTCGTGTTCTGTCGATTTTATTTTTTTTCTATTTAAGCGAAATGTTGTTGCACCTTTCACAAAAGACCAAACACTATCGGTGTTTTCCATATAGTAATATCTCACATTTAAAATCGTTACTATGACAATAAATCCACTTATCAGTATAGTAACAATCATTATAATTAACAAAACACACATAGGATTGGACGTTGATGGTATTGAGGCCGATACTAACGTCAGAAAAATGGCATATGACAACAAAATTGTCATGGCTAGTCCTATACGCTCGCCTGATTCCACAGGAAGTATAAACACAAGGGGGTTTAATATAGCAAAGAGAAGTGTCGGCACCACAACTATCATTGTGTAGTACAATGGTTGACGTTTAATTTTTATCTCGATATCCCGAGTAATGATTATAGTCACCAACATACGTTTTCTGATAGACAACGGTCCAATCCGAATTAGTATTGTAATAACTGAAGTTTATTTCTCCTGTGGGGTCATTGAAAATTAGTAGGCTCTTTATTATTCCCCATGACATGACAACTAATGTACACGATTGTGTATCATAAGGGAACTTTGAAATATCAGTTGTACATGCTGCTTCAAACACGTCACCAGGTGAATAGAAATCCGATCCGTCTAATAAGATAAGAGTCGGGAAAGTAGATCCTGCTCCAATACTTTGCATTTTATCTATTCGATTAATAAAGAATAATTGTGGCAGCCACAAATCCTTGGGATCTATTACTGTAGAATATAAATATCCATACAACGAAGGATCCCACGTTAACGACTTATCTTTCCAAACGACGCTGAAAGTTCCAATCATCACCATTGATTCCTCCACTTCTTTCACCGAGATAATGGCGTCCAAGTAGAACGTTAAGTTTACAACAAGGGGCGATGTTGGATCACTCGGAATGATTTCTTTCCTATAAGTGGTAAACAAGTCATTGTATAAAGTTTTAACATTATCATACGTTTGATTTTTCACCAAAACAATAAGTACTAGAAGACAAACTACTAACAATATAAATCTCATATTCGATAATATATAAAATATCTCCTGTTAACATCCAAGGTGTCACACAAAATTTCTACTTTAAATTTAATTCGACCCTTTTGTCAATGAAAATAACCGTTCACCCGTGACTAGTCTATAGAAAACATTATATAGTATAATCATATTAAGGTATCAGAATTTACTTTGTCACTCATGATTCGACTAGATGTAATACAGGATTAATTTAAAACACGACTGTTTATTTGAATAAAAGAGTGGTATGTAAATATGACAAAATTACAATAATTTACTTAATGGAAATACTATTGTTAGACATGTACAGAATATTACGGAAATAACTAAGTGATATTTGTTGTGTAATTGTTTCTCAATCAATCAATACACATGTAGTTTGACAGCATGGGATAAAGGTTACGGAATTTTACCATTACAAATTTGCTGTATGACGTAATTTGGTATTATACGTGTTTTCGTTAATTTAGCTGCCAATGTTGGCTTATAATTTCATTAAATGTCCATATCGACTTGTATACTTGAATGTTTATTCTTTATACATTTTATGTACCGCCACCGATTTGTGAACTTCACGACGGGTGCTGTATACTGAGCAGGAACTGCTTATCTTTCCGGATTACCTGAGTTCACTCCTGGTTTTTATAGGAGTTCATTGGTTTTTTTTTTTTATATATTTCAGTGTGTATTATTGTGCTTGTGGTTGTTCATTTGTCTTCCCGAGTTTGTCTGTCTAATGGTTTGCGTTTTTAGATTTGCTCCTTAGGTATATTTGTCCTCTTTATAAGGTATGCTTACTGTATAGATAGGAGTGTTCTCATTCTGTTTGGAATTCATCCGATTATTGGATTCATAGATTATTCCAATGAAAAAGGCTGAAACGTCTGGAAAAAAGTGTTATAGTTTATATATTAAACTGCTTTGATAAAAAATATCACAGGAATGAAAAAAAAAATTGATCAGCTATTGTTGTGTGCGCTTAAGAGTATACGATACAGTGGCAGAGGGAAATAATTACATCGCCAAGAAATACACTTTTTTACAAAATCTCCTAATATATTATACTTATCCTTCATTTATTAACATTATACAAAACTATTTTTAACTATTTTCTGCAAACATTTATTAGGCCACACCAAATTTATTTTTAGTTCTTTTTGGATGGCAAAAATAGGTGCGAGCGAGCGAAATTTTAATTTTTTTCTTGAGGACTAGTTCTTTTTTTCCGGTTGAAGATCAAATGTGCGTGCGGCACACTAAAATATTGCAACAACATGGAAAAAATTCTAATTTTTACAAAATTTTAGGAGCAGGCGAACAATTTTATTTTTAATTTCTTGAAAAATGAAGATTTGGGGACGAATTTTTATAAATTTTGCAAAATGAAGCGGCAATTTTTTTTTCTTTAAATTTACATAGTCCGAAAATCGAAACGCGAATTTAAAAGAACTAATGATCAATTTGGTGTGGCCTTTATTCTCATTTTTTTTATCAACCGTATCAATAGTAATAATACAAATGAACTTTATTTTAATACCAATATACATTGTAAAGCAATCCTCTCAAAACCGCCTATGTTGTTTTAGTCTAGTAGTTGTTCGAAGAACAGACAATCGAAGGAGTTCCAAACAGAATGAGAAAAGTCCTATCTACAACATGATCTATGCATACCTTATGAATGTATAAAGAATAAAAATTCCAGTATACAAGTCGATATGGCTATTTAAGGAAATTATAACCCAAAATTGGCAACTAAATTTACGAAAACAGGTATAAAACTAAAATTCGTCATACAGCAACGATATGTATTAAGGTCAAGTCAAAGTGATTGAAAGTATCCATCCTACAGTTTTCTGTATTTTTTCAGTCAGTATATAGAGCTAATCGATATACATTGATATATGAGGCGCCCTTGGTTATTTCTTTCTTCAACCTTTTGAAAATACATTCTCAATCCAACATTTTACATAGGATAAATAGGGAAAACGTCGAATTTGCGACGATTTCGTTCGGAAAGTCTATGAAAATTATCGATGTTAACATCTAAAGTTTCATGAATAACTAATATTATATTGCCACTTTCACGAGCTTTCTAATGATATAAAAATTTTACTTTAAAAAAGGAGTACAATACCTATATAATTTTTTTACAGGAATTGTCCGAAAATAACATATAGGGAAACATTATATCTGAATGAACGTTTTGATAATACACGTATAACTTTGATAGAAGTAGGTTCACGAACATTTTGAAAATATAAAAATATTTAGAGGTACCGTACTCGACTTTTTGCAAAAAATCTTGAATATAAGTTACATCAGTAAAATCAGAAGAATTTTGCAGCAGGCGTTTTGCGAAGATTTTCAAAGATGTATTAGGAACATTAAATCAAGGGGTCTAAAAATTACTATTTTTACCCTGAAAATTAAATGTTTAAATTTTATAAAATTCGTGAATTCTTGCGATAAAAATAAACAGAAAAGGAGACTTGGCGGTAATTTTATCTTGTGTTTCATTTCTGTAACAATATATATTTTCTGCGCACTTAAACATCCTCTGTCACTAATATTTCTAGAACTGAGTATATTTGAGAACGTGCAACGTGATTGTGAGATTGGATAAATGAAACAAGGTTGGTAACTTTACCTTGCACGTGAGGAAAACAAAATTTAACAATACACTTTATCATTTCAAATATGGCAGAACGCCTGCTTATCGTTCTCATGCATATCAATAAATGATATTGAATATTCACTTTATTCTGCAGAAGTTAAACATCCAGGAATGTGTTCTGATATTATATTTTTTATTTGGTGTGTTTAACCTAGTTACATTGTAGCATGCATTAACGAAATTGAATTCGTGTGCCCAAGTCAAGGTGTGTTGAATTAAGTCATAAACAGACTGTCACGGTGAGGCAATGGGTAAAAGTCGTTCGAATTGTGGTTAACAAATGATCCAGCATATGGCGTTGGATTACTTCGGCTTGATCTTAAGGAGAAGCCTTTGACACTTAGTTCTTAAATACCCCATACAATTACAACAGTATCAGTGGATGTGCAAATATCCAAATCAGGCATTTTTAGCATCGATTCAGACCAAAACTGTGCAAAGCCGAAGAACAAATAAAATATTATAGAGGTGCACATTATTTTATTAATAATAAGTAAAGTCAAGAAATACTAAAGGGATATTCGGGGTAGAGAAAAATCGTAACAACTGACAACCCCGGAGAACAACGAAGACAAGACCAAAACAATACATGCACTACAATTAAAAATTAAAAACATCTGAACAACATGGACCCCACCAAAAAACCGGGGGTGCTCCGGAAGAGTAAGCAGTCCCTGCTTCCTGCAGGACACCCGCCGTCAAATCCGGTATGAGGAAGGGATAATATCAATGGAATAGGTCCATTTTCATTTGGGAAACGGTTTTTTCATATTTCATTTATATGACGCAATTTACATTTCTAATATGACCTGCTTCAAACGCTTTCAGTCTACACCTGTAGTAAAATATTAATATTTTGATTCCTACGTCACAGACGTTTGGCGGCATCATAGTAAGGTTTCCCACAAACTTTAACAACGTCATAGTATAAATTGCGTTGTGTAATAATGTCTTCACATCTGAATACCTACATGTACATGTATTTTGCGACTTTTCAAAATGTCGTATAAACTGTCCTATTAGAATACGCGGTGGCTTGAAAATATCCGGATTTTAGCACGGGAAAGCCCTTTATGCCGATATTTTACCACTCGCTGTTGTTCGTGGCAAAATCTTTGGCATAAAGGGCATGTCCGTGGTAAAATCAGGATATTAGTATCTTTGGATTGTTATTTTCAAGCCACCGTGAATGATTTCCCAAACAATATCAAGAACAAACGAAAAATCTGTATTTATGTCTTTCTTCAAAAAGCAAATGCCAAACAACCACGACAAATTTAGAATGAACTTTGCCATATTGGATCTAAGCAATTGCTAATTAGGGGTGATAAACACTTTTTGGGATTAACATTCATCAGTTTCGCGCATGATCAATATTCTGAAAAGCCCAAAACGATTCAAGCAAGCCGAACATTTGCCGAAAACAGATAAGGTCAACTTATGTTATTTGATGGATGAAATTTTACTTTAATTTTAACATTGTTATGGGTCAATGAAACTCCAACATATACATGTATTAAAAATACGGAATTGAAAGACAAACCAAACTAAGGCTATGCGTAAGGAGAGTGTCATAACAGGAATATCAAATAAACAATTTGGACAGGCATGATCTATGACACACAGCGACACACACAGTAAAACTCAGTTCAAAAGATGCCCGAGACCGATGTTAAAAAAGTTCACAAAAGAAAATAAGCAAAATGACAGTGATCAATATATATCAAGAAAGGACTACTAGCAGTTACTGACATGCCATGTAATCTATATTTTGTCTTAAACCTCAATTGTGTATTCGGTATAAAATCAAAATAACAAGATCAAATCAAGACATATTGCCTTATAGCCATTCAATAGCCATTCCACCTAACGCCAGACGGAGCTTTTTTTCAGGAAGTTATTTAAAAACTGGGTTAAAAAATATCTATCACCTATCTATAATCGATTTGGCACCAGATATATTGTTTACAATCAATGTTTCCGCCCAGTGCTGCACCTAGTGTTAACTAGAATTGCTACAATCAATTTTTTAAAGATAAGTTTAGATCAGACCAGCATAGACAAAATTAAACCTTGAATAATTCATTTTGAACTTATATAAAATGGTCGTAACCAGTCTTGATTGAATGCAAAGCAATACAGTCTTATTTTGGTCTTTATTTAGATTTTGTTTGAAATCTTATAAATTTTGAAATAGAGAGGGTCAGGTTAATTAAACGGAAAAGGCCATTTATGAGACGTGCCACCGGTTTTGATATGTCAAAAACAGTAAAGCGAAAATGACAAGGTTGTTAGAAAATATATCAAAATAATTGTGCAATATATACATCAAGTACAATTTTGTTTGTAATTTTAAGCTCCTTTCTTTCTTTTCTAATTCAGGTCTTAGTTTCTTCACCTTCTCTTCTGCCTTTTATTTTTTTTTAACATCAACACGGGATCTCAGCTCTTCCAACTCATCATCGGAATTTTTTGTTGTCTAGAAAAAATAAAATAACAATCCAAAGATACTAATATTAGATATAGTAAATTTATACTATGCTGTATACGACGCATTTCAAGGAGTTACCTCTCATCAGCAGCATTAAAACCGAAACATTTGGAAGACCAAAAACCAAACTTATATTAAACAAGAAGTACTCAACCAAAAATACCGAAATAGGAAGCCAAATTTCAGCTAAGGAGATCTACCATGTGCAATACAAGGAATGAACCCTTAGTATTTCTATTATTTTTTAATTTTGTTAAAAACTGGTAATTTCTATAACAAATCAATGAATAATCATGTCAGACAAGTCTGACGACTGGGTTGGCGAATACCCTCGGGGACCTATGGTCCACCAGCAGAGGCATCATCCCAGGAGTTTCAAAATAACAATCCAAAGATACTAATATTAGATATAGTAAATTTATACTATGCTGTATACGACGCATTTCAAGGAGTTACCTCTCATCAGCAGCATTAAAACCGAAACATTTGGAAGACCAAAAACCAAACTTATATTAAACAAGAAGTACTCAACCAAAAATACCGAAATAGGAAGCCAAATTTCAGCTAAGGAGATCTACCATGTGCAATACAAGGAATGAACCCTTAGTATTTCTATTATTTTTTAATTTTGTTAAAAACTGGTAATTTCTATAACAAATCAATGAATAATCATGTCAGACAAGTCTGACGACTGGGTTTTTTTGTCAAAATCGTACGCCATTTTTCGTTTAGCTTTCTCCATTCGTAGATCACGCCAGATTCATTACCTGTTCGTTGTGCCTGTAATGACCAGTTTCAATTTCAAGCTAATCTGCAATTAACATTTCCCCATAAAAAAGCGAGAAAAGAATTTTTTATATGTAATTTCGAGAAATGTTACCCAAATTCCTGTTGATGAGTTGTCTTAATACATTTATTGCCTTTTGGACGGCTAAGATTCCTATAATTTTTACAAAATATATTTAATACAAATTTTTCATGAGTAGCCGGAACCATTCTTATTATGAAAGGATATGGACTAGGCGTCCTACTAGACCATGAATATTGATAACGTACATGTGTATAGGGTAGATGGTTGTAATGTTTGGATGAGAACAATCCTTTCAATTTGACAAGCAGCTTCTTTACAACGTACTAATATAAAGCCATACAGATCTTTGATGAAGCGCGTCCTCTGCTCCATGGTATAGATTGTACGACCACCTCTTTTTTTCATAATTGTTCGAATTCTGTTTTGTTGTCTCAGTACCACTCTACTAGATTTACTTTTTGTTATTTATAAATTTTGGCGTCATATTAGTATTAAGAATTTTTGAAAAAAAGAAATTTGAAGGTCAACAAGTATAATAATACATATACGGGTTTCAATTTGTCTGCGCTCAAAACTCTGTAGACTGAAAAAGGTTAAAACCGTCTTTTATCTTTGATGAAGTTGACATATAATATATTCCAATTAAAATATAATCACGAGGACAAACACGAGGTTGTAAATTGAAAACTGTATCTGTTGTTCATTTTCTTTTTAATTTGATGCTCTTTGTTAAGATATAATGATGAATTATGCATCGACATTACAAGTATGCACAAGGCCAATTATCCGACTATTGATTTCTGATTAAATTTCGAATAAATATCTGGGTTCAAATATTTATAGTATATCTAACCTTGAAATGCGAATACCTAACAATCCACAACGAGTTACCGAACAACACATTAATTCACGAGTGCGCGTAGCGCACGAGAGAATTATTAGTGTTTTTCGGTCACGAGTATTCAAATTTCAAGATTAGTTATTCTGTTTATTACATTGAAATATTCCATGTATTCAGAAATTATAACGAGAAAATACAAGGGATTATTTTTTTATATGATTACGCGTCGACCATTGTATAGCAACGTCGTTGGCGACGGCTATTGTTACGTCACTTCCTAGAGTAAAATATGACTTTCGATTTTACTGGGTGAATTATCGAATTTGATTTCACTCGGAAATCCCGGTATTTCACCACACTCAATGTAATAAATGACTTTTTCTCGCCTGCTTAAAATTCCAAGTAGTTCATTTTTTTATCTAAACAGTATCAAGTCCTTTTGTTTAGGATTAATATACCCATAAAATTTAAACTCTTGAATATCTAGTATGCATAGATTGTATGCTTTACAGGTTGTTAAAATAACTGTTTTTTTTATATCTATTTTGAAACGCAAGTTACTACTCGCCAGTTATGCTCAAGACACAAAATCTTGAAAGCCAACACGATATCCTAATGTAGAAAAACCAAATCGAGAAGCATACAGTACATCGCAGGTTATAACCCTGAAGAAAAGATATATGCTTATGAAGTAGGTAGTATAAAAGTATAAAATTATAAAAAAAAACATCGTTAATACATCTCTAAATTGTTTCTGGGACAATTAATTCCCTTCACACAATTCTCTTGGATCCGTTGTGATCATAGTCTGTTTTCATAAACTGTTTGCTTTACATCATTACTTTTTCCGACTTAATTTGTGTTCATGGTATGAAATATTTTTTGGAGAACTAAATCCCATCTTTAGTTCAGAAGACCAGAAAGTGGCCGTTCTTTAAATTAAATCTCCGGATTCTGAGATCTTCATTCATAAATTTCTGTTGGTTCTCTTTTCTAGTACTGAATTGATGGAATTATGAATTTAGTGATATTGCTCTTTTTCGTGTCAATATATGGTTTTTAACAGAATTTTAATTTGAAGGAATGTATAATGATAACTGGGTTTACGTCCAGTATTCCATCACTATTATGTCTAACAGGACCTTTTATACTTATATGTACTTACTGGCGCTCGTCAATATCCACATTTTGTCTTGTTCAGTCTACTGTGATGCTGTCGTAATTAAAAGTTTCATTTATAAAATGTAATTTGTGCATTATGGACGAATTTATGATATATAGATGCTAAGTGTGTGCGTCAGTTGTGTGAAAGAGTTAGAAAAACGCGTGTAATGAGGGATATGAAAAATTTCCCATTTCGTGAACTTCTTAAAATTTAGTGTGTTAAATAGGGAACAAGAGGCATTTCCCATTTCGTATACTCAATTAAAATAATAGTGTGTTTACAAGGGAACCAGAGGCATTTCTCCTCAACTATCATCGTTCATTTTTTTTTTGTTAATATAAAATCCTCTGGTTGACAGGATCACATTATTAGGGTCTATCAAATGCAGTATAAACAGATTTTTTTATTGTACAAATATTGATTTATTTTCACTTATATCCTACTATGTTTGCAACCAGTAGTAAACTACAGAATAAAATCCAGTCATAGATTTAAAATATCAAACATAAATATTTATTGTATGAACTATTTAATGAAAAAATAATAAAAGACATTTTTGAGAATTCGAAAGAGCTTATAAAAAATTTTCGACCAATTACCTTTTCATTAAAAAAATCATGCTTCTGATTAGACAATTAAATGTTAAATTAACTAAACCACACAACAACACAACAACATGAAATTACTGTTTTCCTATTATAAGACTCACAAATTCGAATTATGCCATTTTGTCATAAATACCAATCCCTTTTTTTTTGGGTATGTACGAAAATATAAAACTTTTTGTCCCGTATCATGATTTAATTTTTTAAGTGTATTCTGATTTATTCTTTATTGAAGTTCACGACGGGTGCCGTATACTGAGCAAGAACTGCTTATGCCAAATATCCATTCCGGAGATAATTTGGAACTTACCAGAGTTTTCCTATCCTCACATACTTGATCCCAAAGGTATTCCGATAAAAAAGTTGGTTCCAAGTTATCTCCGGAATGGATATGTCAAATTTGGCGGTAATTATAAAAATGTGGGTCACTTCCGGACAGTAAAGTTCTGATTTCATCAGAAATGGGACTGAAATGAGCCAATACGACCGATTGGTCGGAAATTAGGCTAAAAGGAAGGCATTTTGTTAAAATATAATCATTTTACTGCAGAAATGAGCAAAAAAGCAGACTGGATGGAGAACAGAAAAAAAATTTTGGCGATTTGAAATTTGGCGCTCTCGGAATTGATTCCTCCCTTTTGTTATGGTATTATAGACCGGGGCCGGATCAGTCACAGAAGACATACTGTGTCAATTGTAACGAGCCCCTGTGGACACACTCCGAATTTATTATCTGTGAAGGCATTGAATTTCGAGTTAATGCCGGTAGGATTCTATTTCAACTTTATCTTTTCTTGACTTAGTTGACAAAATGTTCAAAAAGCCTTATTGAGTTTTGTATTTTGGTTCTTCCCTTAAACAGTGCAATGGCCATCAACGAAATAAGACAACGAAGACATTGTTGAAAATAATAAGATTATCTTGACATGCCGTCTGGTGCTTTATGTGCTTATCGTGTTTTGGTTTTTCATTATGAATTAGGGTAAAAAATATAACGCTTGTTATTGAATCAACATTGGGATCGTAGCATTTGCCTACTGGAAAAGTGGAAAAATATGCAAATATCTTTCTGTTGTGTTTGTGTTTTGTGCTCTTTTATGTTATGTTTTGTCCGCGTTTCTGTTTGTTGGTGTCGTTGATTACTTCGTATGTCATTGTCGACCTTTCCTGTTATCCATTTTGTTGTTTAAATGAAAAAAAATATTGACGCCGAGTTGATTGTAATATTATATTTCTCAACACAATATTTAAAAGGAAGATCAATCATCTACAGAATATCGTATTAGAGCTTTAAATATATCAAAGGTAATTAAAAGTAACACTAATAGTAAATAATAGTAAATACAAATATTTATCTTGACTAACAATCAATTCCAATGTCTATCTTAAAATGTTTTCAGACATGTTTAAAAATAGAACAAATACACAATTTGAATTTAAAAACAATTAATAAAATGATATACAAAAAGACATAATTAATTCTGGTTATTACATTTCATACAAACATGACAAATCGTTATGCATGTACAGTCGGCCATTTTTTCTCGTTTCCATTATCGTAGTTAATACGGACCTCGTGAACAGAGTTTGGATTTGGTCTGAAATAAAAATATTTATTCAATGGAATTTAGGGTATATATATATGCTTTTCACCGATTTCACCTGCTCTCAATAACACCACCACCAGCACAACTAAAACGTAATGTCAAACAGAATTATAGTTTAACCATATATCAAATCTAATACATAAGGAACCATCTTCTTAAGTTTTGACTCACATGAATGTTGGGAACAGGGGGTAACATGTATTATATGGCTAGCGGAAGAAACTTGAGAAATTGAAATACACTGTTTCGCAAAAATGTTACATTTTATTCGCGGAAATAGAAAAGTAATTTTTCGCGGAGATAAAATATATTTTTGGCGGTGATAAAATGCACCGGTGACTAGTTTCTCGATCTGTATTATATTAAATAATTAAGTCAATTGTGGCATAAATATATTAACACATTCTTATGGTCAACTGGTACGTACATTGTATGTAAACTTACTTCTCTTATGATGGTGCGTTGTTACCTATTTCTCGCGCGATGAATTATTTGTCATAACTAATTCCCCATCATGTGATATGAACAAGTGTTACGAGAAATTCTTTGATTTGATTGGCCTTGATCCAAACGTCGCTGTTTTCTGATTGGATGAAATCTGCGGGGTCATCGTTGAAAGCCACCGTTGCATTGCAACATTCGACGTCACAGAAAGATTTCCCATGAGTCGGACCCCAAATCACAAACAAACAAATATTCCTTAGGAGAATCATAGGAGAAATAGGTTTAACAAGTCGTAAAAATTAGATATTGCTGCATATCAATTCTCGTTATATAATTTGGACTTAATAAAAAACTCGCCAAAGGCTCGTTTATTATTATATCCAAATTAAACAACTCGATTTGATATCAAGCGATATATAATTCTCACTCATTATGAAACCTATACATACCTGACTTTCTGATGTTTTACTTTAATGCCGAAATTCCATACCACAGCAAGAAACAATGCAATAAATATAACAGCTACCACAACAATGCCAGCAGCAATGATTGGTAGGAGCTTCCCATCTTTTTCTGTTGCTAAAAATTGACACGAGTCCCACGTTAAGTATTCATTTATGGTATTTAAATACCACATTCAGCACTTTAAGCTAACAACAAAATAATAATAATTAAAATTTATGAAATTGAACAAGGTTGAAATAATTTCATTGAAATGGAACAAGGTTGAAATTTTGGTGGGAAAATGGCGGCCATTTTGAAAAGGGCTGCCCATTAAACATTTTCTTTAACTCCAGTCAACTCGGGATACCATGTTTACCCTTTATACCAAATTGCATTGAAATTGAAGAATGTTGAAATTTTGGCGGGAAAATGTCGGCCATTTTGAAAATGGCTGCCCGTAGAACATTTGCGTTATCGCCATTCAACTCCAGATATCATGTTTACTGAATAAACCTAAAATCGTTGAAATCCAAGCAAGTTCACTTTTTTGGCGGAAAAATGGCGGCCATTTTGAAAATGGCTGCCCGTAAAACATTTTCTTTAACGCCATTCAACTCGGGATATCATGTTTACCCTTTGTGCCAAATTGCATTGAAATTGAAGAATGTTAAAAATTTGGCGGGAAAATGGTGGCCATTTTGAAAATGGCTGCCGGCAGAACATTTGCGTTATCGCCATTCAACTCGGGATATCATGTTTACTATATAAACCAAAAATCGTTTAAATCCAAGCAAGTTCACTTTTTTCCACTATTGGCGGCCATTTTGAAAATGGCCGACATATCGTTTCCGTTTTTCTTTAATAAAAAGTTTCCACTCGTGCTACTGAACATTTATACTAAGTTTGGTGAAATTCTGCCGGGCAGTTTTTGAGAAAATTGAGGTCGAAGGTTTTCGGTTTTTGGCGACCATCTTGAAAATGGCGGCCATTTTGAAAATTTTTAAACATTCTTGCACAACTAGGCATTGGGGGTCTATCACCCCAGTAAGTTTCACTGTCATTCCGTTGAGTCGTGTTCGAGATCTGCTTCGGACAAGTTGAAATGGAAAGCGGAAGAAAAAATAAGAAACGGAGTAAAAACAATAAGTCTCCAAACTTCGTTTGGGAGACTTAATAATAGTAATGATGACAATTGGCAAAGAACTAGGCGTCTTCCGTCTTCTGTTTTGTGGAAAATAAAATTGCAATCTCCGACATATTCTTTCTTCGATTGTGACACCATTAAGTTTATGAAAAGCAGCTTCAATGATAAATGTCCAGTGTCACAAAACATAATATCATGTCAAGAAAATTTAGATAAAATATATGCTACAATTTCATATTGTTCAATTATGGATAAGTCAATCAACTTGAAAAAAAAAATAAAACCGAACACCTGATATTGGACGTCTATTGCCATAAAAATACATGTTTAGCTGACATAAGCCATACTTGGCATTACGATATATTAAAAATCACTTGAATTTCAAAATTCACAGAAACAGTCACACATTCAGTTTTCAGTTTTCAATCGGAAGTATATAAGAAAAATAAAAAAGCTGAATGTTAATGTCCCTTATACAGAAACGAAACTACATGTATATAAACCGATGATTCATAGGAATGCATATAATAAATTCTTTGATACCAATTTTGGTGCACAAGATGGTGACATTTTGTCTATTTAGAACTGATCGATCAGTTCTAAAATGTTGAAAACAAAAGAATAATTTAAAAAGAGAAAGAACACATTCAAAACTGCCAAAATGACCGAAAGGATAAAGCCAAAAGTATTTAAGGACAGAGCTATGAACCAGGGATTTTTTACTCCTTAGTTTCTGCAAAATTTAACATTTTGGTTACGGTAAATTTAAAATATTAATTTCGGGCTAGTATCAAAATATTAGAAACTAAGCTCAATGAATCATGCACACATTGCTTTTGTTTCGAAAATTACTTATTCTTACAGATTTATCAACTATTAAAAAAACAACAAAGGCGACATATCCCTGATGATATCATATCGATATGAACATATATGATTTATATCATAATACACTATACTCAGTTTAACTCTTAGCTTGAAATTATCTGGGACGAGCTTCTTTTAGGATTTTGATCCTATCCTGTAACTTGTGATAAATGTCAGATGTAATGTTTTTAAATGATATACATGTATTTCATAAAATTGTGTATTGATAAACCAATAGCATACGTGTATTTCGTCCACAATATTTTAGCAATAGGTATTGAGAATACAGTATTATATTACCTTTACATGATCTCCCGTCGTTTTGAAGTTCAAATCCGTCTTCACAAGAACAGATAAATGACCCGTTTGTATTTACACATATTTGTGCACATTGATCGAAATCCATTTCTTTACACTCATTGATATCTGCGAATTAATTCAATTATTACATTTTAAATAAAATCAAAAATTTAAACTAAACATATTAATTCTATATGACAATAAAAAAGTCTCTGAAACAACATTTAAAAAGAATAAGTAAAGTAATACATGAACATCATTAAAGTGATAAGACGAGAGGTGACAGATGATCAACAGTCCAACAGACAATTCATAAACAAATCCCAAATAAATATTGTATCCCGCGTAGAAAACATTTAACAAAGAACGGGAAAGGAACAGACACTGGGAATAGAGGGCCGAATTTAGGGTATGTACAACTGGAGCATAATTTTATCTGTTTGTATGTTAATCGTTGCTTGATTTAAAATAAAATGTTATGTTATTGCATACGGCCGTATGTTGTGAATAAACATGACATATAAGTGTGTAATTTCCAAATCTAAACTAAAGAACATCCCCTTATAACGATGATAATATTCTGTACGTATTTTGGATGAAAGTATCGAAAAACCGTACTGAAGAAATTCGTAATTGAAAACAACGTAAGTCCACAAGTTTATAAAATCATAGACAAAGGGATGAAACTCCATATTATATTCATCTCTTGACGTATTATATGTGTTAAGGTTATATGTAAAATAGTTATATACTAAGCTAAGACAAAGCAAAATCACCTGCATGACAGAAGTCCAGTACATCTAGAAGTACATTTTGTATATCAAAGATTGTGAAATGAATTCCGTTTCGCGTTCGTATAAATTGTTTTTGGACAATATTAATTCTAACTTTTAAATATTATTCTACTTTCTACTCTAATGGCCACAAGAATTTATCAAACAAGATATATTGGTTTGTTCTCAATCCATACATTATTCAGTCATGTAACTAATCTTGACCGGTCTTGGTTGAATGTACAGCACATACATTTTGTCTTATTATCTCCATTTTGTTTAACATTTTTAGAAAAAAAAACATACAAAAAACCAACACAGGAAGAAAGGAAGAAAGAAAGAATAAAATAAATAAAACGTAAAAAATAAGAAAAGATTTGTTATAAGTGAAAAATTATCTGTAACATCTCTTACCTTTGCATGATTGGATATCCTTTGAACCATTATAAGGAGTACTAAACCCAGAAGGACATTTCCTACATTCCTTCTTATTCCATTTATCCTGGAATGTACCCACTGGACACTCTATGCAGCGTCCTGTTGACATTTGAAAACTTTTTCCTGGTGAACACTCTAAAACATGTTTACAAATGTACATGTTAAAAATATATAAACAAGGAATGATTTCAATAAACGTATAAAAGGGTATTAAGTGTTTATTTCATGCTCGATTGGATTTGTCTCATTGAGGAAGGAACAGAGAGCGAAAACCGAAATTTTATTTAATGGTTTACATTCAAACAAGAAAGTATTGGTTTGTTTTCTTTTGTATTTACACCGTATATGCTATGTTTGTTTGTTTGTTTAGTTGGGGTTTAACGCCGTTTTCAGCACATTTTGGCCATTTCGCGGCGGCCAGTTTTTATTGGTGGAGGAAGCCGGAGTACCCGGAGAGAACCACCGACCTTCGGTAGGAAAATTGGCAATCCTTGTCAATTAAGGTCGGAGCCGAACACACCCCGCCACAGGTGAGATTCGAACTCACAACCCCAGCGTTGACAGGCTAGTGATCAGTAGTAGTCATGACGAACTACCTAGACCACTCGGCCACCGAGGCCCCCGTATATGCTATGAGAGATGAACTAAATATAATGTAATTAAATATACTATATATCCTATTGTTCTGTTACACTTTCTAGAGAACTATATGTTACCCTTTTATGGGTGTTACATTACTGCTACTTCCCATTTTTTCATGCTATATTATTCTCTTTACTGTGTTTATTTTATTTGTTTTGATATTTATCTTTATATTCTGATATTATGGATTTTCCTTGCTCTTTGGATTTATTTTGCCAATATGTATACATACATGTTTTATACATCAACACAACAACATACCTTCTACAACAACAGAAACCTCATTCGATGTTATGTTAGCAACAAGATTTTCTGCCACACACTTGTAAAACCCTTCGTCATCTTTCTTTACTTGTGCGAATAAGATATTACTGAAATGTCCAATTAGAATATCATTTTTGAACCAAGAGATGTCTGGAGTTGGATTCCCAGTTGCGTTGCATTCTAGTTTTAATTCGTCGCCTGACAATTTTATGGTATTGTTTGCAATTGCAGTTATATTCGGAGCTTCGGAGCAAAACACACTTGACTCTTCTAGTAATGTTAGACTTGTCAAAATACTTGTGGATAGGTTGTAAGATTCTGTTACAGATAAAGATGTATTCTGAATAAGTACAAAAAAATCATCTTCTAGTGAAGATACTATTTCCCTGTTTATTGAAGCATTTGGAAATTCGTTGTCAGTGAAAAGAAAGTTAAACTCAGAAAATGAAACCATAATACAGTCTGTAAAACCGACACATTCTGTATCGTTGAAAACATCTGTATTATTTTCCATGTACTCAAGCCAGTGTTCTATGATGGATACAGAGTTTGCTTCCTCCATTTCTGAATTAATAATTTCCTGGGCAAAGTTACTTGCATTTTGTACCTCTGTTAGATAAGGGTCATTTACAAGGGACTTCTTTAATTCTTCAATTCCCAGCTTTATGTCTTCTTCTGTCAGGTTAAAATCACTTAATGCATAATCTTGATCAATACCAAGTTCTTCAGGTGTCACTGATTCCGGGTCAATCGTGACATTTTCATGCTCCAGTATGTTAAATCCTGCGACTTTATCAAATACTTTGATGAATTCGTTTGTTGCGTCGAACAAAAAGTTAATGGAATCTAATAAAAACCGGAACATTTTCGTAAATATATCACATCTGTTTCGAAATAAAAACACTCGGTTTTTATAATAGCTCTGGCGGTCACTTTCATTCGGATTTCGTTGACTGCCATGATTGGTGTCAAATGTTTGACTAAAATACTGTTCTGGTTCTTCTGTTAGGTTGATTGCATTACGTTTGTATAAACCCAAAATATGATACATCTTGGACATAGCTGCGAAAGAAATTTCTCGTCTTTTACGTTTTCCAACCAAATTCTTGATAGACTCTAGGATGGTATTGATAGTAGCCTTTGCAGCTTCCCAAAGCGTACTTAATTCTTATTCTAAATGTGTTCCATCCCAAACTAAATGCGTTAATTTCACAGGAAACATCAAAAACGGGTAAACTAACAGTTGTCAATACTAATTCAAAATTACAGTTTCTTACATCAATCAAACTCTGAATTCCATATCTCACGATCATATCAAAAACGTGAAGAGCTGCCCTAACTACATACTTTAATGCTTCTAGAGCAATTTTAGCTCCCTCTAGTACAAGGTTTGCGGTTTCCACTCCAATTTTAGCTAGTTCAAGTACTACCTCAGCGGCAACAAGAACTATTCTAGATTTGTCAACAAACCACTGCGCTGAAGTTACGGCTGCCTTTGCAACATCATATGCAAGCATCGGGATTCTTACAGCAATCTTTGCTGCCTCTAGGGCTACGTATGCTAGACCTCGAATGATATAACACGCAGCATTAGCAGCTGCACAGACCAGATTTGGCAATTTTATCAAACAATTTGTCCATTTTGGACAACGGACCCAGCCACACTTAACCCATTTGACACCCGGTATACATATTGGATTACATGTTTTTATCCTACACAATTTATCCACATTTTTCTGTGCCTGGCGTAAAACTTCAAGGGCTTTTTCATAGGGTATCTTTGCTTTCTCTAGTTTATCTTTAGCAATATCGAATTTTCTGACTGCATTATCGAATACCGAATTCAAATTTCGTACTTTATCCCGAGTTTGTTGTAACCAGCTGTGGGCTTTTCTCAATGTATTTTGTGCTGAGGTTACCAACTGCTGTTTTGCATTAATTCTATTTATGGCACCGTCTGCAATATTAGATGCAAACATTCGTAGTCCGTCTAAATAACTGGACTGAAAGTTAGAAATTTTATCGTTTGTTTGAGTAACGAATTCGCCTTTTACATTAAACAGTAATTCATACCAATCCTTACCAAGTTCAGCGGTAATCTCAATTCTTGCTAGATACACATTCCACACATTACCTTCTATATATATATATAGTCCTTTATTGTTCAAAAGTAGATCAACCGGAGCAATGATTCCAAGTACATTTAGTTCTACACGCAGGTGACCGACAAAAAGATCTCGATTTTCGCTTAATGCAAGGCTGAAGTAATTTTCTCTTGTGGTTCTGATGAATGGTCCAAATCTAACTTTTATTGGTATTTTAAATATTATTTTGATAGATTTTTCGTCTTTAAATAGCTCATAGACTTTGCTGAATCTGCTGCATTTGTCCAGGTTTTCGACATCCTTCACGAAAGCGACATACTGTCTAGGGATTCGCAATCCTAGTAACATAATTTGCTTTGCAAAAAATTGAAGCCCAAAACCAGAATAACCTTCAACAACACTTAAAATCTGCGTGCGAAAATTTTTCAAAGCTGTTTCTATATTTTTTTTAACGATGTCAATTTCCTCTTGAATGAACAGAGAGATATGTTCTGCAGTATTGCCAACCTGAAACTCCAATTCATCCAAAATTCCCTGCTTTTGAATTTGCAGTTTTGAAAAGAACCCCCACGCAGTTCTTGTTTTTGCTACAATTTCCGCTACAGGATAAGGATTTGTTTCACCGATCCACCCATTTAAGGTCTTCATGTAAAGTTTTAAATCGTCTAATAGGCTGGTTATCAGTGCGAATACTCTTTCCGAAATATCTGTTTTAATGGTTTGTAACAAATTTTCCAATGAATCTTTAAATCGACCTAAAGTGTCTTTTATGTTTATAAAATCGTTTAGAATGTCGATCCTGGTATTGCTAGTAATTTGTTCTGAGGGATTCGTTGTAAAAAAAGCATTTACTTCTATCTGCGAAGTAAAAATCCACTTGCTAATAATTGGGATCTGTGAAAAAGCTTTAAAGTCAGCATTTAATGTTAAAAATACGCCTTGTGGGAGTGATGTAGTTCCGCATAATTCCCTCTCTTTTAAACCTGAAAAATATATACGTTTGGATAAATGATGCGTCTCTTATTACAGGTAAATATAACCTGAAAATTATTTTTTAAAAAGTTATATTGTACTAGTATTGATAAAGAAGATATGAATATTTCATTAAATTACCCCTCCTAAGTTGTTTGTAAAGCTGCAAATGTTGAAAAGCATTTATTAATTTAATTACTTTTGTATAAGATACTAATTGTAATTTCAATAGTACTTTTTCTACAAGTTCTTCAGCAAAATGTGCTTGGTGCAAATTCCAATATCTCATAATCTCCAAGTTCATTGGCTAGGTAAAGAAAGATTCACATCATCACGAGCACCTAACAATGATATCCATGTGATGATATTATTCTTTTTCAAAAATGCAAATGTTCGTACACCCCAATGGATAGTTATACTGTAATATATCGTCAAGTAGACAAGTAACATTTTTCATATTCAAGTAGGTTTTATTAAGATATTTGTTGATTAAAAGGAGTTTTGAGTCTATTGCAACAAATGAAGTTACATCTAGATTTCCGAAAAAAAAATTTACAAGATATGAAAATTTCTGTTTAATAAATGCATTAGGCAATAAAGAGTTTAACTATCCGTTGAGGTGTATTAACATCATGTAGTATGTCTAAACTTTTACGGATTTTTGATCTTCCAAAAGCAAAAATATTATTATTTTCAAAACATTTAATATAAAAAATAAAGGAAAATGTGTCCACGCAGGGGCGGATCCAGAGGGTCGATGAATGGGGGGGTGCATTGAATAAGTATCTGCCCTTGTTTTTTTGTTTTTTTTTATAATGACGATTTTACGACTTTTTATTGTTGAAGGGGGGGGGGGGGGTACAGCATCATATCTTCTTTTTGGTTAACGTCACAGAAGCTTATGAAATTATTATATTTTTACTGCTGTTGTCAGGTTGTAGAACAAAATCTCAGGATATTTAGCATGTTTAGTTGGAACTCTTGTCCTCCATGGTCTCTGTGTGTAAGAAAGAAGATAAATACACCTAAGCAGCAAACCAAAAAAACCCAATTCATCATAGCTAGACCGACAAACCCTTGGAGGAAAATGAACAACCACAAGCTCAACAAATAAACACTGAAAACTAAAAAACAATGAAAAACACAAACTCCTATAAAAACCAGAAGTGAACTCAGGTGCTCCGGAAGGGTAAGCAGTTCCTGCTCCGTATACGACACCCGTCGTAAAGTTCAACAAAGTCAATCCGCCATCCGGTGGTAGTCACAAATCGATGGAGGTGCGTGAAATGTTACTACAGTGTGAACAGATCCAACATCATCTTCGATATTCGCGATGATGACCGTAACATTTCCAAAGTGATGACATCAACTTATCCCTGATTGAAAAATGTACCATGAGCGAATTGAAAAGGGGACCCAAATTAAGTAATTAGTTACACTTTCAAAAATTAATAATTTTGTTCCGTCAAAAATGTCATGCAAAATCACTGGAAGATGGCAGTTTTAATGTTAAAAGTGGCTGCATTTTCGGTAGACAGTGTAGTTTTGATACATTTAACGTATCCAGAGAATCTAATTTCAAAATGGATCTCAAACTTTTGTTCTTTTACTCGGCCAGCAAGGTGCTAAAAAACAATCAACTGAGAGAAGAAATCTTTTGACAGTTATTAATATCTTCAAGTTTTAATTAAAATAAATGAAAATTTATTAAATTAAAGGTTTTAAATTTATATTTCAGAAGTCTCACTGATATAAAAATGATAAAAAATGTTGATGCACCTCAACAGTTTAAACACATCATGGTAGTAAATTTTTTAGATATTGTAAATGCCCATTTGTACTAACAACACACTTAAATTAAAAAAGAAATAGTCCAGATATTTTTACTTACCAATTAATGGATTCCAAATATTTTAATTTAAAAAATAGATAGACATCTTTTAATAATCTTTTGTTTGTATTTAAAACAGTATATGTCAGCTAACAATTAATCAATAAATAATTAAGACATTGTATAAGAAGGGTACACTTGCAAATCTTCAAGGGGCACTGGTGAAAATTAATTTTACTTTCTGCACTGTGATACATTTCCATCTCATTAACTCTCATCTTTATCATCAGATTTGTAAAAAGTTACATACATGTTAATTTTCACAACTAGGTGTCAATCAACCATCACAATAGATAACATGTTATGGTCACTTTCTTAAAATTTGCGTTTGGTAACAATGAAACATGTTCAACGATGTGAAGCTTTGTAACTAGTAATTTTACGTATAAATTTTTTTGGTGACCTCAAATGGGGGCGCGTGCCCCCTGTGCCCACCGCTAAATCCTCACTGCCACAAAACAAAGATGCCCGATCCCAGCTATCAATATCATACACTTAGTGATACCTAATTACAGATGTGATATATGCCAAATTACAACTCAAATTGTGTTCAGTGGTACGAAACAACACTTCAAAATTTCAAATGACTTGGTGAAACAATACTCAAGTTTTTAAGCTGAAACATCAATTTTACACATTGATTTTTCGGTATTTAAATGGGACATAACTTATAATCGACAAAAGTGAAATATGTATGTCAAATTCAAACTGGACATTTTTTTAGTGGCCCCTAGCAATATTTCTAAATTTGCGGCTATATTAAACATTAAACAAGAGGCCATAATAGTTGTTCGACCGGAACGAAATATGCAAATTTTATAAACGTACTTCCATAGATGCTTCATACCAAGTTATAATTCAGTTGGCTTCAGTTGGCTTTGCGGTTTCAGAGAAGAAGAGTTTTGAAATCAGAAAGAAGAATTCATCATGGCGGCCACATTAGTTGTCCGACCGGAACAAAATATGCAATCTTAATAAAAGTCCGTCCACAGATGCTTCACACCAAGTTTCAGTTCATTTGGTCTAGGGATTTCAGAGAAAAAGATCAAAATGTAAAAGTTTACAGACTGACGGACGGACGACGGACGCCAGGTGATGACAAAAGCTCACATGGCCCGTTGGGTCAGGTGAGCTAAAAATGACATACCTCAGAAATGACAAAAATGAAATAGGTTCAATTTGAACATCATCTGCACTTAGTGGTCTTCTGTGGATAGGAAATTTTATAATTTGTTGCAATCCATGAGATGAAGGCATTTTTGGAATGTTTGCTTTCTTGAGAATGTTCAGATTGAAGACTCCAGTGACAAAAGCTGGGATGGACCAGAATATCATTCACATGCGCACATCTACATATTAGGATCTTGCAGTATACAAAGTTTCATGAGCTTCTGATGAAGCATGTTGGAGTAGTCGCGATGACAAAATGCATGGTGAATTGTCTCACAATTTCTAAGTTCAACTGGGCAGAACTCCATGGAAAATTGATGGACAACTAAATCCTTTATACGGCAGAGTTTACTTGTCATTATCTTAAGTTATACCAAGTTTAGTTGAAATACGACTAAAGATGTGGAAGTTTGTTCGGACAGACAGACAGGCTGACTCCTTTATAACCCCCAAACTTTTTTGCGGGAGGTATAAAAATGATATAAAGAATTTTTGTGAAATTCAGGAAAATAAATAGTAGAAAATTTCATATGTCGGAGTCGTTTTTTGGAAATTACTCGAGTTGGGAATTCGTTCCGATATATTTCTATGTAATATTTTTGCACACTACGACCACATTTTCGCTGCTTTATCAGATAGACCTATTTTGTTCATATGTTTAATATGTTGAGGTGTAATTACTTGTATACTTTAGAAAACCTAAATCATGCATATTTGAAATTTTTAAGTATAAAATGAGTTGTTTAAATGTAAGCTTTTCGAATGATTTGATGAGAGAACCACCGACCTTCGGTAGGAAAATTGACAATCCTTGTCAATTAAGATCGGAATCGAACACACCCCGCCACAGGTGAGATTCGAACTCACAACCCCAGCGTTGACAGGCTACTGATCAGTAGTAGTCATGACGAACTACCTAGACCACTCGGCCACCGAGGCCCCCTTTTCGAATGAATACCAATCACAAATTAACATACCTCCTAATGATAAGTATGCATTTGATGTTCCAACAATAAGCTTATTTCCCAAATCTATTGTCACCGTTTTGCCGAAAATTTTAAAACTTATAACCAATCCAGTTTCAACCGTAGTTTGTAGAACAGCATTCCAGTCGTCAACAAATATTCCCGATAACAGCTGAAATAAAATATATTGTATTTTAGGAGCATGATAGGGACTCGAGTACATGTAATGAAGAATTATAGCTGTGCTATTACTCAAAATGTTCCTTTACAAATGCATTTATAGCACATATTTATGTGACATTGTTCCATATTCCTTCAGTTGCATAATTGTGTAAAATTACACTGTATCCATGTGGTGTATTTTATACCGGATTGACTTTGTTGAACGTCATGCCGGGTGCCGTATACAGAGCGGGAACAGCTTACCCTTTCGGAGCACCTACGTTAATTCTGTTTTTATAGGAGTTCGTGTTGTTCATTGGTTTTTTTTAGTTTTTAGTATTTATTTTTTGTGCTTGTTCATTTGTCTGTCTGGAGTTACACAAAGATATAACTTAACAGGTTAAAAAAAGACACCAAACAAAAAACCTAAAAAGCTACTTATGTGAATTACCACAAAAAGCCCTAGATTTCCTAATCCATTGACAATACTCAGAAATATTACACTTGTAACAAAGTGACATTTTTGGTTTTTTTTCAATCTTGAATTTTCCAACTTAAGAGGAAATCAACATAACAAGAAAACAAAATGTATTTCCCTGTTGATCAAGACCAGGTTATACATGTACAAAAACTGTTAAACTGTTCTCAGCTTATCTTGACCCATCTCTATCGAACGCAAGACAAACACGTGTGTGGGGATACAAAATATCAAAAGAATAATCATGATCTGAATTACTGTTTAAAGACGAAAGAGGGGTTAATATTGCAAAATTGTATCACACTGTCGTGAAAAGGTCAACCTACACAATGACCAAAAATGCTGAAGATGAGAAAAAAAATCCAAATTGACCAAAAAGATTAATACCAAAAACAAGCTACACAAATTTCCTAGAAAAAACTTTCAAAAAGTGTCCATACTTTTACAAAAGAACATATATCTTGTAAAGTGAACGGAAGTAATATTTACAAAGAGAACATCAAATGGGTATTATTGGTTGTTTATTTTAATTTTATTGATATCCAAAGTCATTTATATCCGACAGCTAACCGCCGTCGTGTTGTCGCCAAATTAACTTACCGTTGACAATTGTGGTGTTGACAAGAATACATCGGCTTCCGCTTTTAAGTTCAATTCAAAATTAAAGTTTGCAGCCGAGAAATCTTGCTCAGTATAAAGGCTAGCTCCAATCCAAACATTGGCAGCAGACGCGGGACTAAAAAACAATAATATCTAATATAAAATACACTCTACTTATAATTCATACTATACTTGTTTGATTATATATTGAACGAAAGTTTGATAATGTTATTATATTTTGGAACATTCCTATTCACATTTTAGAACATTCCCATCATAAAGTTTAATTTTCATATGACACACATAATCTTGTAATTTTATGCAACTCCGATACGTACGGCTGTAAGTTTTTTTAATACTCACCTATAACTGACAGTTCCATCTCCTTTCCAGAGACTGACGAATTTTTCTTTATGTACAACGACAATTTCTTTATTTAGTGAAAGTCCTATTCCTTTTGGTTTGATCCGCGTACCAAACTTAGAATATAGATCTTTAAATATATCAAAGTCCCATAACAAGTCTCGAGATTCTGGTGGAATCATCAAAAATATTGTGCCGATTTGTTCGTCGCAAACATCAATCATCAAACAAAACTTATTTCCTTCTATGGGTTTAGGAATTTTTACCCTGTTTCCATACAGTTCGACATACATTTCGGCTCCAAACTGAAATATGCTAAAGAGATGATCTCCCTTCACCGGGGCTCCAGCACAGTCGGATATTGTGCCAATGTCTTTACCATATATGAGGTCTGATTTCAGATCATTTACCGAGAGAACACTTGATCCTGATTTCGTAAATCTAAGCCAAGAAGGCAATGTACTGTACAGTCCTTCAAAGAATGAAGCAATAAAGGACCCAGATGACACAAAATCATAGATATATTTTGGTGTCATGTGGAAAGATAAACAGTCACCAGTTTGTAATTCGCCTGTTTCAACTCCTTCGTTTTCATTGTGTACCAGTGAACCAATAATCAACTTGAAGTGTCTATCCGTTTGATGAACTTCAATACCTGCTACCGAAGCAGGTAACGACACAATACTTGACTCGAGAAATACTATACCAAAAGTAAATATTACACTAGAATTGCTTTTTAGACGATACCATGAAGATGTTGAAGTTAAGGAAATATCTATTTTCCCTGTGGTCGAGCAGGACGTAAATGAAAAAATATTACACCCTCGTGGTAGAAGTTGTCGATGGATTTGATATTTCTCAAAAACAGACAATTCTGTGGCTTCACCTGTATGTGGAAATAATTACATAATGTATTTAATTTTGTCAAAAGCTAACAAAAGTGTAGCTAATTGTATTAACACTTTTACTTTACTACAAAATATAGTATCAATTTATATGTCCTAAAGCACGTCGACAAATTTTAATTTCAAAAACTTGGAATAATATAACCAGAAAAAAACAATGCCTATTAATTTCATTAATTCAAAGTTATTTATTGTTAGATTTCATCAAATATTCGGGAAATAATACAGAAATAGTAATATTCGTCGATTACCTTAAAAAAATAAATGTATCACAAAATACGACAATAAATTTGATGCATTGTATGCCTATTTCGTTGACTAACAACTCATCAGCAGTGATCGAGATTGATATGTTGGAAATCCGGTTAAAGATATAGTGATGAATTAATAAGCACAACCATCAAAAACCCAAACAAATAAAACAAACAGGAATTCAAACTCAGCTAAGGGTTACCCCTGCATCTCAAGGGAGAGCCTTAGAAATTTATGGTAATTTATGTAAAATTTTGAACTGAAAATTTAAAGGCATTTGATTAATAAATCATCCCAGGCAGGATATAAATTCTGACTACTGGGCTGGGCTGATAACACCCACGAGGAGTTACAGTCCAACAGCAGTGACATAGATCCAGTGGTACTAATAAAATGTATCACAAAATACCACAAAGAATTTGATCTGTATGGCCATTTCCTTGACTGTCAACTCATCAGCAGTGCTCGAGATCAAAATGTTGGAAATCCGGTTAAAGATATAATTAGGAATTAATAAGCACAACCATAAAAAACCCAAACAAAAAGAAAAAACAAACAGGATTCAAACCTCAGCTAAGGGTTACCTCTGCATCAAAAGGAAGAGCCTTAGAAATATCTGGTAATTTATGTCAAATTTTGAATGGAAAATTTAAAGGCATTTGAGTAATAAATCATCCCAGGATATAAATTCTGACTACTGGGCTGATAACACCCACGAGGACTTACAGTCTACCTGCAGTGACATAGACCCAGTGGTACTAATAAAATGTATCACAAAATACCACAATGAACTTGATCTGTATGGCCATTTCGTTGACTGACAACTCATCAGCAGTGCTCGAGATCAAAATTTTGGAAATCTGGTTAAAGATATAATTATGAATTAATCAGCACAACCACAAAAAACTTAAACAAATAAAACAAACAGGATTCCAACCTCAGCTAAGGGTTACCTCTGCATCAAAAGGAAGAGCCTTGGAAATTTCTGGTACTTTATGTCAAATTTTGAACTGAAAATTTAAAGGCATTTACAATCAGTTTTTGCGATAATGTTATAAAATTGCATGTGAGCCTGAACTATAGAAAAACCCATATTTTTGTTAAAAATTAAACTATACAAATGAATAAATAATAAAGTAGTAAGGTCTTTTCATTCATATTTCTTTTAAAAGTGTTCTTGAAAATTTGATTTCAAAAACACGTTTTAAGTCGATTTTATCCAAAAACGTATCACGATGACTTATGAAAGCTGCATTACACGAGATCAAACTTGCATTGTATATGACATCAATTGGTACTGTTATCTACATTTTGTTACATGTACCTTCACATGAAAATCCATCATCGTTTAAGGTTGAATTCCCCAGGCAACTACAGTAAAATAAACCATTTGTATTTGTGCAATTCTCTTGGCAACCACCATTTCCAATGGAACACTCATTTATATCTAAAATAGAAACAGAAGAACATAACCTTAAAACTTTTAAAATATTTAAAAAAGTATTTTATTCCATTTTACTAAGTGAAATGTGCATTATATGTATGGTTACCCTGAACGTGTGGTATAAATAGTCGAAAGCCGGCCGCGACATGGAAATAAAATTTCCACAGATACGACTGGGTCAAAATCAGATTAGCTAGGGAAGCAAATTATTACTGTTTTTGTCATTGGTGGAAATTTGCTTCCAACCTAAATTTATGCTGATCGATCCGCAATACGACCGGGATTATTGAACACATATTTGATATTCTGTTACACATTGTAAAGGGCTCATTTAATACTAAAAAGCGACATTCGTTTTCATATAAGTATAACACATTTATTAAACTAAGAGACGACTAACACATTTATTAAGCTATTACGTGTACTTATATGTTTGTTGAACATGTATGATGATTCCTATGTTGATCTTTTAACATAACCGCCATATCTAGATAAAGTAAAATCTGTCAAATTGATTACAGAATGACCTTGTTTTAGGTTTTAACGATGAATAAAAGCCCATATCAAAAGAAAGGCATTGATAATACCTGAACCTTTGGTGCCAAAAATCACAAGTCAACAATCAGTCAAAAACAGTCAAAAACCTGCCACCAATTATTCAAAAGTTTATATTGACACACTGGCGGATAAAAATGTGAATAACTTTAGAATAGAAGCGTTATCTGCGTGCGAAGGGACGGTCCATGTCGTAAATGACTGATGAGTCAACATAAATGTACATGTTATAATATCTGCGTGACATAAAAAAAGAAAAATAGCTAGCCACCAACGATATAGATAGTATATATATAGTGCAGTTGCTATATATATAAAATAAATTTAAATCCTTATATAATGGCCACAAATGTGCTTGTGTTTAAACAATAGTAGTTTTAAAGTCACAATATACTGTGGGTAAATAAACACAGGAAAAAATTAACATCGCAATACATATAAGTACAGACAACTTCTGAAACTGTGCTTTTTATGTTTTGAATTTTTATTCAGCTTACATACAAACCTTCGCATGTACGTCCATCTGTTCCAAGTTTGTAGCCGTGTCTACATTTACAAGTAAATGATCCGGGTGTATTTTCACAAATATGAGAACAGTTGGTAGTTTCAGTTTCACATTCATCAATATCTGAAAATATACACGTTAAGACAAATATATTTTTCAATTCCAAAAATAAAAATGACTATATGTATATATCCTAAACTATGATAATGATATGTATCGTGCTCTCAAGAACTGGAATCGAAATGTCCGTTTTTTACAAGCAATGAGTGGAGATCAGGTAAGATTGAGAACGAGGTTTAATTATGACAGAATTTTAACAAAGGCGAATTGGAATTCTGGAGTAGCTATGAACAAACATTGAATTGATGAATTAATATAGACTGGTTAAAGGTCGACAAATTAAGTCAGTTGACATATTTTTGTGATTTTGTGATGGCTCAAATGCAAATTTTGGTGGTAATTTGAAATTAACATAGTTGAAAATGTAGAGAACTAGAAGCTTTAGATAGAGTTTTAAAGAGTTCTGTTGATACATGTAAGACTAAAGAAGTCAGTAATTTTTCATACGGATACTAAGTTATTTTGTTATCTCTGACATGTTGATAAATGTGTGAGAGGTTTTAAGATTCACAAGATTTAGTTGTAATAAGGGATCTGACTATAATTTAATAAGGGTTTACATGTTTTCTTTGGTATGACGAGAATAGTTCTTTGAAATTTAGTGATGTTAAAAGTTAAAGAAAATTTTCTGCTTTTGAATATTAGCAGAGGTAAAATGTACCAATATAGACAAGGAAATGAATTGTTGATATCTAAAGGGTTCTTCGATGACTTGTCCTGTCAATATTTACTTGAAATATGTTCATCTTGAGAAAGATTCAGATTATTATTTGTTTGATTTAGATCAGGCAACATTTGCAAACTGGTTTACAGAAATAAAAAAAAAAAAAACACTCAGTTACACAACAGCTAGAGAGAATATTATCTCTACACTCAAGTTAGCGTCGGGCAATTCGATGGTCGCATTTGAAGGTGACTACCCAGCTTTCCTTAATCCGAAAAGAAGTGATGTGGTTCCTATGACATATTATCCGTTCCAAAGTGTTTAAAAATGATTGAAAAGAAATATCTAATTTTTATACTTTTTAAAACGTCTAAAATAACCCAGAATTAAGTGGTACATAGCTGAAAGAATAGTTTAATGCTTTAAATATTTTGTGGCTTTTTGCATACATTTTCCATAATTACATGCATCTATACTGTATATTAGTTTACGGATGTTCTTCATATATAAATCGTATTTGTGTTCAAACCCAAAACAGTATATTTGGTGATAAAACTATTGCCATTTTGGCACAAATCAGGTATTAACAACAAGGGTAGTCAGTTTATTTAGCAACATTTCAACCTTCCTGATCATTCCATCCTATCAATGAAAGTCCGTATAATAGAAAATATATATCACCCTACTAATAATCAAAACCTCAGCACACACCATCGCAGACAAACAAAAGAATTTTGGATAAGGAATTGGGTACCGCTATGCCATATGGCTGCAATGAAAAATTTGCTGCTTTTGGAAATAGTTTAAACCCAAAATGCAGCGATATCAATGTGATGAATATTTTCAATCCGACCCCACGCCGTAGACGTAGTCATGGTCAACGAAATTACACTTATCGACCATGACATCTCTTTGAATTATTTATTGCAATATATACAAAAACATTTAGAACTCATCACACACGAACTAAACTGTATTCTCTTCCTTTGTGTAAGCTTAGCTCACTCCACAAAAAATCAATGGAGCAGCAAATCAAGAATTCAATTCAGCTGAATACAAATCTGCTGCTGTGGTATCGGATATTGCTTCTCATAGATTATTAAAACCAGTTCGCACCCCTAACGGCGATTCTCACCAAAGGTCGTTAAGGTTAACTTTGTTAATAAATGCTTGGATGCCATTAATCTCAGTAATATTCTTCACCACAAAACAGTAAAATCTTAAATTCCTCCATATTTCAAAGACCAAACTGTTCCACTTATTTCTTATTCCTATACAAAACCTATTGCAACCAAGATTTTCAAAAACAAAAGGTCACCGCGGAACCTTAATTCCGATGACCTGAAGTCTAAGTCCCCTGACTGCTCCTGTTCGACATGTCCATTTAATTATAGTTCTCTGGGTCATGTTTTAATCTAGTTGATAATCAAAAGCTAAAAAATATGCTAGCCAAAGGTCCCAAATACCGGTGACCTCATCCAATTAATTTGAAATGTAATTTGAAATTGCTGATGGATTCTGTTGAGAACTATGCCAGAAAAGGAACAGGAGTCTGCTGCCACACTTTCAGAGTGGGTTATGGCTATTAGGTCAATGATACAGGTCCGAATTAAAACCTCCAAGTGTCTATGAGGACTAAAGCTACATCCATCTTTAGAGAACCTAAGGTTTGTTGAAACCTTGACACGCCTCCATGACAAATACATAATTGTCCCAGCGGAAAAAACCCCACAAATGCGTTTTTATCTGCAAGAACTATTATTTGGAGTGTCTTAGAAACGAGGTGGGAATAGATAACACTGCAGATAACCCAACTTATACACCGACCACACTCACCAAGCAGGAAGTCCTTGATAACCACCTGACCGTTCATTCCTTTGGCATTTCTACAAATGGTGAAGAAATGGACCTTCCTGCTTTTTATTGGATTGCTAAACTACATAAGAATCCGTTAAATAACGATAAATTCCAAGACTTTCTACATCTCATCTACCCCAGTGACCTTGAAATTAAGGCTACTACAGATACATCAAAGTCCGCTTCATATTTTGATTTGTTTCTTGAAATAGACAATTAGGGACATTTAAAGACAAAACTTTATGACAAACGTGATGACTTCAACTGCCTGATTGTTAACTTTCCCGTCTTGAGTAGCAATATACCAGCATCGCCTGCATATGGGGTCTACGTTTCTCAGTTTATCCACTATTCAAGGTCATGCGTGAGTTACCATGACTTTCGACAAAGAAGGTAACTGTTGTCACAAAAGCTTCTTTCTTAACCAGGGTTTTATCAGGGATAAGTTGATGTCATCACTTAGGAAATTTTACGGTCGTCATTGATTGACCGTTACAGTGTTCCAATATCTAAGATGATGTTGAACCTGTTCTCACTGTCGTAACATTTCATGTGCCTCCACCGATTTGTGCCTACCACCGGATTGACTTTCTTGAACTTCACGACGGGTGCCGTAAACGAAGCAGGAACTGCCTACCCTTCCGGAACATCTGCGTTCACTCCAGGTTTTTACAGGAGTTCATGTTGTTAACTGTTTTTTAGTTTTCTGTGTTTATTTGTTGTGCTTGTGCTTCTTCATTTTTCGGGGTTTGCTTCCTATGTATATTTGTCCTCTATAAAGCATAAGTTAAATTCCTGTTAGAGTCCCATTAGTGTACCGCATCGTTGTAAGAGTTTAGAATTTCACGAATTACCAGAATCAATCAAATTACAACATACAAAACATAATGTATAAATGTAGGCACTCACCAACACAGGATCTTCCATCATTTGCAAGATTAAATCCATCCTTGCATGAACACATATACGAACCAATGTTGTTCACACAAAGCTGATGACACCCTCCATTTAGGTTTTGGCATTCATTTATATCTGTTGTTTTTTTTTAAATAAATCAATATAAATGTTTATTATAACACAAGTAACTAGTTATCGTTGCTTCATATTTATTAGATTGTATTGATGTCACAAAAACAGTTCAACATTCATTCGATTTTCTTTGAAAATTGAAATGACGTCCAACATTTTCTTTGCATGTATTGTACAATATCGTTCTGCATTTTTTTCACACATCATATGTGTCTACAATTTGCCAAAACGATAAAAAAAAAAGAAAACAAAATATTTGATATTTACGAATGTTGAAGTCATTATTTGATACATTTTTAAGTACTGTTTTAAAGGGGGTCTGGGTTGCATCCCATTATTATGATGATTCTGTCATTTGTGGGAAATATATTTAGTTCAACAGTTAATGAATACTGATGAATTTTTTTTTATGATAGCTCGTGATATCAACACATTGTCACATTTTGCCAAATGATATCAGTTATAATGCAAACCGTTGCATGTACAAGGTCATAATGGAGAACTAATTTTGGTATTTCTCTTTGATATTTTTTAATTCTCATTTCAGAACGTTTGCAGTTATTGTGCACCACTCCTCGTCGACTTTACTGATATGAGGCAGACTTCCTTGGCGGGCTTCTTAATAAAAAACTGAAGAAGTTAGCCCGTACCTTTAATTTCAGCTTCCGCTACATAGATGATATTTTATCACCCAACAATTCACGTTTTGGGAATTTCTTACATCTCATCTATCCCAATGAACTCGAAATTAAGAATACACAGACTGCCAATTCTACATCTTATCTTGACCTTCACCTAGAAATTGACACCAGAGAGAGGTTGAATATAAAACTTTACGACAAACGGGATGACTTTGACTTTCCAATCGTCAATTTGACATTTTTGAGCGGGGATGCAGTCATGTAGAACTTTAAAAAGCATAATAAATCAGACCATATTTACCAATGCAGCTTTGATTATTGTTGGCGAGTTCAAAACCTTTCCTACAAGAACATGTGAACGATCCGTTGTTATTTGTACAAATCTGGTCACATTCATTTATACCTGTTTTACATTCGTCAATATCTACAATTTAATATTAATATTGATTGAGATTTAGTCCGAATTTATAATTTGTCATGTTTACAAAGTAGGAAGCATTTGTATGTCAGTGATAATAAAATATATACATGTGTGTATGAGGAAATTACATTGTTAATACTAAAATGAATATTTGATGAATATTTTAAGGATGCTGTTCGCGACAATGGGGACGCAAATGTATCATGTCCATAAAAGGCAACAATGGTACCAGAAAATTGCACTTTGTGAGCATGTGCCCTCTATACATAGGTTAATAATACATGCTTTGTTCATGAATTGAACCTTTTCACTGTGCCCTTTATAGATAGTGATTTGATTTATAGAGTTGCCCTTTGAAACAGGTTTGACTACGTTAAAAGGAAACCGGAGTAATACGGTCGACATGAAACTTTTTTCATCAATTCAAAATATTAATATGCATATGTTTTTTTTTTTTTAAATTTGATATTTAGTAAACCTTAATGACAGAACATTGAAATTATATTTTAAAGTAATTAAAAATAAATAGACCTATTTATGTTTTTTGTTTGTTTAGTTGGGGTTTAACGCCGTTTTCAGCACATTTTGGCCATTTCGCGGCGGCCAGTTTTTATTGGTGGAGGAAGCCGGATTACCCGGAGAGAACCACCGACCTTCGGTAGGAAAATTGGCAATCCTTGTCAATTAAGATCGGAGTCGAACACACCCCGCCACAGGTGATATTCAAACTCACAACCCCAGCGTTGACAGGCTAGTGATCAGTAGTAGTCATGACGAACTACCTAGACCACCCGGCCACCGAGTTATAATTACCTGAAACACACAGAATGTTACTTGCGGAGAACAAATTTCTTTACATGTTAATTTACTTCATATGAAAATCAAATCAATTTTACCCCCCAAAAAATCGCCTTTCTTGTGGCTTAAAAATGAGAAAAAAACTTGCACCTATAACTCTTTATTACATGTAAATATGTACTTTCGCTAGTTTGTATAAATTTCATAATATTAATTATTGTCATAATTTTATATGAATTATTGTCACAATTTCGTATTATTAATTATTGTCACAATTTCCTATTATTAATTATTGTCACAATCATATATTGGAATTATTATCGATGTGAAATGTTACTACATATTTCAAATAAAAAGTTTTTAAAAGTGAAGAGGTGGAGTACGTGTTATAATCAATACAGAGTTATCGGACGTAAAATATTTGGATATGGTATGAACTAACTGATGAGAAAAAAAGTCCTCCCCGAATAATATTAACAAAACCTGTATAAAGGCCGTCGACAAAAATATTCGAAATAGCGGGCATACTTCTTACTATGTGGCTAGTTCTAAATAGAATACCCACAGAAAACAAAACAAGTAGCCGAAACTACACTTAAAATATATATATAAAAAATTACCAATGCAGATTTGGTTATCTTGAGCAAGTTCATAACCTTGCCTACAAGAACATGTGTACGATCCTTCAGTATTAGTACAAATCTGGTCACATTCATTTGTACCTGTTTTACATTCGTCAATATCTACAATGAAATATTTATAATGATAGATATTTTTTTTTCATTTAAGAAATCTACATATTTACAAATTATTACCACATAAGACGTATAAAGTAGCTCTACTAAGTTGAACAGAAGAAAAACAATGTGAGTATAAACATGTATGTAGCGAAATAGAACGTGATGGAAAGTATGAAGGTTAAACAAAACATTTCACTTACCATTACAAGTTTTCTTATCTCCACCAAGTAGATATCCATTGCGACAGGAGCACACATACGATCCATGTGTATTTGAACAAGTATGCTGGCAGCCGTGTTGACCCAGTGTACATTCGTTAATATCTGAAATAAAATATGATTTGTTTTCAAATTGATCTATAAAATCTCCTCCGGTAACACCTAACTTTCAAATTGCTTCATCCAATCGATTACCTGTTCTCTGAGAAACGACAGACAAAACATTGCTGTGGGCAGGAGTACATACAAAATTACAAACGAGTTATTTATAAATTTTTCATTGGACGTTAAGCAAACAAAGAATGAAAAAGTAAGCCACACCCAGTAGTCTATACAACGCAAACAATATGCAAGGTTCATTTTGTCTTTAAAGTTTTACAAAACAAATCTGTAAGTCCTTTAAAAACTGCAAATGAATCACTGTTGGAGTGCTCTGAATTGAAAATATTGATGTAATAAAAATAACATTACTTTAGAAACATTATTCTTTAATTGAGTATAGATACTAAATATTCTTAATCCACTATATTTGGTTTTAGAAAATAGACAACTGATGAAGATTACATAAATTTACCTGTACATTTCTGGCCAAAAAATCCTGGTCCACACACGCAATTGTTTGGAGATTTGCATGTTCCGCCATTTGGACAAGATGTAGACCCATCACACAAGGCTGGATATATAAGTATCAATATGATGAAGTTTTATCAAATTATGATTGTTTATTAGAAATATTGTCAAAATAAATTGATCTTGGTTACACTTTTAAAGCTTAGACTTTGCTTAGGACTGTAATCTCTAAATTATTTCGAGCTGTGTTCTGTAAATATATTTTGAATATATTTTTATGTGCATTGTACAACCACTGACACGATTTCGTTATATACATTATTATGTTCAAATATTTTGGTGATCTGTTTTAAGTCCGTCAGGAATACACATTTACAATCCTTATGGTTTTTCGGTTCTCATAATGTCTAAATTTACATATTAAATAATATATAAGTGCATACATTTTTATACATGTATATGTTTTAGAAAAGGCTGTTTTATGGGTCGTTTCCCTTTTGATATGGCATAGCGTTTTATTAAAATGTCATATTAAGATTCCTAGATTTTAATCTTTGTAATGAATAATATTTTTAATCTTTACATGCAGTATACATGGTCTAAGCTAATGTTCTGTGGTAAAAAAAGAAATACATTCCCATGACATTTTAATTACAATAGAAAAAGTAATAAAATATTATTTCATCATTAAGTAATAAATTGTAAAGTACTTAGATAATGTATAATGCCTAATCAAATTGGCAAACGTACTTGTAAAATATTCTAAATGTCCAAAAAATATTTATAGTATCTTTGTGTAAAATTGCATAATTATTAAACACTCAAAAATGCATAGAGTAGGAACCTATGTTCCTCTCAATAAGTCAAATTCACATCTGCAAAAGAGATTCAAAAGCTAACATTTGCAAAGACATACCTTTTATTTCTGGTGATAATGCATTTATATAACGAAAAGTGAAATTAAAGGATTGGGCTAGTTTTTTTTTTCACGTAGTAGCTTTTGAAAAACTAAAAAAATATTTGGCTTAACTTGATTCAATCTCATTTTGGAAATGGCCAAAAAGGTAAATTTTGTGTTGTTTCACTGTGAAATGCAAATTTTGTGCCTCTAACAAGGTTTACGGTACGAATGCAGTTTTCAAAGAAATTTTATAAGATACTATAACAAATTTATAAACTTATTTCATTTCGAAAACACATAAAAGGATAAAATAATACTTTTATAACACTAAATGTATATAATAAATCACTTTAGTCTTATGTCTTAACATCCTTTTTTGATATGGCAAAATATTAACCTTAAAAGGGCCAAAAGGGTAAAATAGGAATTTTGGCCATCTAACATGTAATGCGTTAAGTTTTAATAAGGCCTTTTAGATAGGGTAACGGGTTTTTAACCAAATACATGTACACAATTTTGTAAAAGTATAAAAAAAACTCCGGACTTCATTACTTTTCTTTAAGTTTGAAATAACAATTAGATAGGTCTCAAAACTCAACAAGGATCGAACATTTTGAATCAGAACTTGCACATAATCTCCAACGTCACATTTATTTGTGGTGACATCATATGTGATGAATTGATCGATGAAATTCATACGAAAATTGGAAAAACATCTCTATCAAAATATTTGGTGGATTGCAGCAGTGGAAATGCCAAACAGTAAGTGGGAAATATAATTTTTTCACGGTAACAATACAACAAAATTATTTTGTTTTATACCACGTATCTAAATACATATTTTCATAGCTGAATTAATCTTATTTAGATTAAGCACAATTTATCATTTATAACCATAACTGGCTGTAGTTTATAATTTATTTGTTATTATTTAAAGAATGTATATATAGCGTATGTCCCGTCCTTAAGACCTATTTGGTCGTAAGGACGAAAACTGTCGCAGTGGCTAACTAAGTGCGGATGCTCAGTCTCGAGGGCGAAACTAGACGCGTTCCTATCCTGGTCCTAAGAATAGTTATTACCACAATCTTTTATTAAAGCTAACTTCATGCAGAGGTAAGAACCAGATAGACCGGTCATAATCTCTATTTCCAATATCTGCTTGGAGGTTAGGTTAATAAGGAGCTTTACTGAATAAAATAAACTAGCTTTTATTTAACAGAAAGTTTACGATGTTTTGTTGTGTTCTCCATCTACAGTGACATTTATAATCCTGTTTGGAACGTCATGTGTCGTTGTATTTTAGAATACATTATAGACTTATCCTATTTATTCATTATGGAAACTTGAATCATGTGATAAGATGTTTAAATATTCTAACCTTGGGAACAAGAGGACCCAGTGTATCCTGGACAACATTTTTGTGAAGAACAGCTACTGTAACATGTATATTGCTGTGATCTACAATGAAAAAAGTAATCGAGTCGTTTTCAATACATAGCAAAATTGATTTTACACAGTGTCTATGAATTTGAGTGTTTTAAAAATTTGTTCCCTACATCGAACACTATACTGTCTTTATAGATTACCGTATATGGTAACACTATTTCTATCATGAACACGTCTGCAATACTTAACACCGGCCATATAATTCTATATTGAATACTAACCTATATCGTGTACATGGCTGCCAGTTCCAGAAACCACAATCTACTGAATACTTTTGCCTTTGGTAGCAAACCTTACTACACCTATTATATATCGTACAATAGCTTGCCTCTGTCAACCTAAAAATAAAATAGTAATAAGATTTTACCACAAAAATAGATATCTAAACATAAATCAACTGTACTGTTAAAATGACAAGTTAGAAGTTTCAAGATCTGATCTGCATTTACGTGCAAAATATTTTTATGATATGTTGATGAGAAATCTTGGCTAAATATAAACTTAAACTTGATTATCATGATTATAATGTCACTTCGTTTCATAAAGTCCACTAAAAGATTAGGAAAAATGTCTGGATACCGAAAAAACTTTTTCCATTAAAATTACTACGATAAACAAGACAATAATGATTTGCTGTCCATGTTTCATTTAACTCGAATGCCCCATTACACCATATCACTTCAAAACGGCAATTATTGAGAGATTATCGCATTAACGACCCTATCACAGAACCTCTGCAGTCCCCTTTGAGTAGCATTTATAGATATATAATTAACTTTATTTGCAAATTACAAACATCATGTATAAAGAGAACAAATATACCTAAGGAGCAAACAAAAAAAAAACCGCAATCCATCAGGCAGAGAAACGCGGGAAGACAAATGAACAAACACAAGTACAACAAAAATCAAAGAAAACTAAGAAGCAATGAACAACACGAACTCCTATAAAAATCAGGAGTGAACTCAGGTGCAATTTTATTTTAAATTTCGGAATAAAATGTTTCATTTCAAATTTTAAAAGTGTAATACTCACTCAGATAAGACAAGACAAATGCTTTATTCACGTAGTCACAATCGTATACAAGAGGACAAGTATTTCTATTATAACTACAACACTAAATATTGTTTATCCAACATTCTAATTCTGTGAAAACAATATTATCATTTACCATTAAATATTTTCTCATCATGAAAACTCTCTTTTTTCATATAGAATCTATCTTTCATATTTTCACTTGTATATTTTCAACTTTTGTACAAATAATTTTAGTATATGTAAAAAGCAAAGTCCTAACTTACATGTACTTGCTGAAGAAAACACTGGCAAGGCATACCAGGATAACTACTTCATGCAATACACTCATGCCTAAGATAGTCTCTTTTGCGGAAAGTTCTAAGGAAAATAGTGATATTTATATTCGTTTTGATCAGGAAGAGGAAGCTTGATATTATTGCACTTAAGGACATTGGTACCAGATTCAAAGCTCTTGACTAGATTATTGGTCCATAATACAGAAATTTAGCAATAAATGTATAAATCAAGTCCCTTCCAGTGACTTAAATGAAGTACATGTACTCATGAAGTGATATATAGTTTAAAGCATATAGGAAAAAATTCAGTAAGTTTCTGTTATGTCCCAACAAGTCAACTATTACAATTTACCATAAAATTATACTTCAGATGACCTTCAACGAGACATATAAGTCGCTTAAAGGTAAAAATCACATTAAGATTGAACGAATTTACCTGAAACATATGAAACAGACATTGCTTGGATCGCATAGTTATGAATGCATTCATCAACAGAGAAGTTTCGTTGTGTCAAAACCTCGCAATAAGATTGACATTAAAATGATGTTTTTAACATTTACTTTTATAATACGATGAATAATATTAATAGGTCGAAAATAATAACGGAATGTATCCCTTTATGTATAGTAACTGTCCTTAAATTATTTTCAGAGATAGGTGGTTTTGAATTTGAATCGCGCATTTGGTTCTTAGAAATTAATATCATATACATATTTATACAAGATATATTTTAAGAACCAAATAACATTTTGAATTGCACTAAAAAAATACTTAAACTCAGGTAGGATCAGAAGATTCTAAACATTGTGAAATATAGCAGGGCGGTAATCAACTTTCTTTGTTAAAAGCTTGAAACAAAACAAAACATTTTGAAAAATATTCTTAATATGTATGTATGTTTTAACACAACCAAAGAAGATATTCTAAAACGTTTTTCTTTTACTTCCTTTAAGAAATCGTTTCAAACTGTTTTCAACACAAAATTTTGTTTAGAGAATAACAGCTAATATTTTTATTTGAACTAAAAGAACTATCTTGTATCACTCAAAGTACCTTGTAAATTTGAAAAGTAAATTATTGTACTGTTTTTCATTTGTTTAGACTGGCTAATCTCGCAATTGTAAATGGCTAAGTTTATCGTGAACGATCTTGATGGACATTTTTACAGTCATCTAGAGAATTGATTTAATGTGGTGCATCCCCCTTTTTCTCTATAACACCCCCTACCTTCATTGTCATATTTGTTTTAATTTTTCATCATTCTATGACAGAAATAAACTCGATATCATAATATTATAGCTGAAATCAAATGTCCAAATTTTATGTCGACTGACACTATAAGAGAGGTTCTTCAACTCGGTGTTCCCACATCGTTCACCTCCCCGTGGAATTCCATTTCTATACGATTATCATGCATTAATAAATTAGTTAAATATTCGCCTTTATTGTCCCCATCGATTTTTTTTTGCAACAACCATCATTTTTGTTTTTATTAATCTGTGATTTACATTCGTTTCCAGCTTAACCAGCGGCACAATCCATTATCTGGGGATGAAATTAGTTCAATCAAGTAAATTATTGAATCAAAGCTCAAAACAAAAATGAATTTTATTACGAGAAAGAAAAGTTTTTTGGAATCATATTTCCAATTTTATATTGCCTACTTTCACAAAGTTTTCGACCTTAAAATTCATGAAAAGAGATAAAGATTTGTGCACTGTAGTCCGAATCACGAAATGTTGTACTGTTGAAAGTAATGCCCATAAACCTTTTTATTTATATGATCATACATAGATCAAATTATAAATTGATATTCATAATGTTAAATTGCTTTTCTTCTTTATTTTGAGGGGTGGTATTTCTCTTCTATTTGATTTATTATCATTACTATTTTGATTACTATTATTATTATTATTAATATATTAATATATTATTATTATTATTAAAAAAGGTTTTATATCAAATCAGAATATGCATGTACATATATTCATAATTTTTACGTTTTCAATTACTTTTCATGTATTATCAATATTAAAAGATTAATCACTTTTTCTTAATTTATAACAAATGAACTTCAGCCATTTTTTCAAGCATTACAATATATCTTAAAGAAATCACAAATTCTCACGGTTAAACGTCTATTTAAGTAATCCAGGTGATGACAGATTTATGAATGTTTAAACATTGGTCACTTCACTGCTTAGTTGGCACTTTAAAAACAAAATACTGATAAAAGTATTATTTGATAATACTGAACAGTATTACAGACAATCTTAAAGTCAAACTCCATCAAGTTTCAACCTAAAAATTAAGAAAAGGTAAATACCGTCTCTTCCTGGTGTAAGGGAAATATTATGGATCATGGGTTTGCTAAACTGAAACCAATAATTGTCATGCAATTAATGACATCCCAATTTGTCTGAGTGGACTGGTTGAGAATGAGCCCTTTTTTATTTTATAAAATAGAAATCGTTAAGGATTTTAAATATTCTCTGGGTTACAAATAAAAAATTCACTAAATGTAAACGTATTTTGCACATATGCAAAATTAAAAGGTATATGTATGTATTTTTGGCTTTTGAAGATAAAACACTACCCGATAGTCCTATACTAAAGGTGATAAAGCTAAGAAGTACGCGGCAACGACAATTTACTTCTCCGAATCCAATGCCATTCTTATACTGCTGTCATTGGGCTGCAAAATACGATCCAAATTATACAGAGTTCTTCAAATGATCATCCCCCGTGTGGGTCCCGGGGACATAATAGAATAGGCCCACAGCTCCTCGGCTTGGCGTAAGAGGCCCCTAAAGAGGCGACATGTTTGCCGTGTGTCGCAAACCCGCGTCGGTAATAGGGAGTGTTCCTGGATGGCCGGAAAAACGGTTCCGATCACCATTTGGGGCACAATCTTTACCTAGACGGCAGGCCGGATGGACCCGATTCGGTCAATCGGCTGGTCACACCATTCCTTTACATCCCTATATAATGTTTTTTTTTCTGCAAAATGTAAAATTCCAAGCTACTGATTTATGGATTGGTGTTGGCTTAAGGGTCACAAAATTCAACAGGCTCAAAATTATTATTTATTTCGGTTATTTGTTTATTTATTATTTTTCTATGTTCTCGGATATACTTCATTCCATTTATTCAAGACTATTTACGTTCATTTTGTGATTTCTCCTTTTCTTTGGATTTCGTTTTGGTATTATTATTATCATCAATGTAATGTACACCAGGCTCACGAGTGGCTGGATGGTCCCGGTCCAGCCAATAAATAGTCATGCCTAGCCCTCAGCTGTTTTCTCGTGGTTATCTGAAAAGACCCATACGAACCCTCAATGATACTGAGATGCAATGGGTGGGTTGGGTTTGCATGTATCGTTGTAGGTTGATGTTTGGGTTCTGGGGTCTTGGATGGTAACCACTGACGGAAGCGCAGAGAAGGCTGTGGCTCATGGGACAAAGCTTCCTCGGCTTAATGAGGCCACATGTTTGCCGTGTGTGGATACCCGTAAGGATAGATGACGGGATCCTGGTGGCTGAAACACGCCACTTTGGCCCTTACGTTATCTGAAACGGGAGGTCGGATAGGCCCGGTCGCGACCAATCGGCTGGTCACGCCAAGCCCTTGAACTTGACCAGTTTACAAACTGTACGATAATAGTACCATTCTCATAGTTTGGGTTCAAGAAGGCGGTGGCTAATGGGTCAATCATGTAGATGTTTCTTCGGGCGGTTGTCTTGCCGGGCAACCCCTGGCACAAGGCTTGCGCCTGCAAGAAGAACTCTATGCGAGTATGTTGTTCTTGTATCTCTGGTGCTTGTCGCACATGCGGCAGGCATACACCGTTTTGATGCTGCTCCGAGGTGGGCGGAGAGCAAGGATAATGAACCATCAAAATTCAGGAACCAACCATCAAACAACCAAACACACTCTCTGACAATTTCCCCAAATTTATAGTTATCACCAGCAATAGTAGTGAAAAGCCTGTTACAAAAATATCTTTATTTTTGTTACAAAAAACCATTCAAAGCAAAAATGAGAAACGGTAGTTTACTTGTGGAATGCTCTAGATCTCAGCAAGCTAAAAATCTTCTCTCTATGACTAAAATCTCTGATATTGAAATCTCCGTTTCTCCTCATAAAATGCTCAATTCATGTCAAGGAGTTATTCGCGACAGAGACCGTGATCTCTCCGATTTATCTGAAGAAGAAATTTGTACCGAACTTCAATCTCAAAATGTCTCAAAAGTTAAAAGATTTACAAAGAAATCCTTAGATAAAATCATTAAACTTAACACCTATTTAATCACCTTTAACCTCACAAGTGTTCCGGAACATATCTACATAGGTCCCTACAGAATCAGAGTTGATACTTTCGTACCTAATCCTACTCGTTGTTTTAAATGCCAGAAATTTGGACACGGTAGGAGTTCATGTAGAGGTACTGAAAAGTGTGTCAAATGTTCTGTAGAGGGCCATTCCAGTTTTGAATGTGAAGGACATGTTAAGTGTGCAAATTGCAATTTAGATCACATGGCAAATTCTAGACAATGTGAATTTTTCAAGAAAGAACAAGAAATTCAGAAAACAAAAACTGAAAAGAACATTAGCTATCAAGAAGCAAAAAAAAATGGTCTCTGCCTCGAATAACTCGACTCAAGCTACTTCTTATGCTGACAAGGTCAAATCATCCCAAACCACCAGATCTTTTTCAACTCAGACTGAATTGACTTGGCCTGCTGGGTCAGATCTCCCAGTCCTTATATCTAATCCTGGTTCTTCCACTGTTCAATCAACAAAATCTACAGCTTCCATATCTTCTGAAACGCCGGGCTCAGTGCAGGCTATAAAACATCAACTAAAACCATCAAACAACCAAAAGACTTCAAACTCTTCAGAAAAGAAATCACTGCAGAAATCCTCGTCATCCCAAAAAAGTTCAAAGTCCTCGTCAGTCGACAAAACGAAAAAATCAAATTTGTCACACCGTCTTTCAAAGGCAGAGAAAAACACGAAGTATAACAGGTTTAGAGATTGATGCTCAGAGTTCGATGACGATGTCGATCAGGACTCTGAGCAAATGGACACAACAGATGAACATTTGGAGTCAATCTGGGGTGACCCATTGGTTCCGACTGTGGTCTCTGCTCCCACAGGCAACGACTCGGGTGGAGGGCGCAGATGTTCCTCGCGTGAACGATCCAGAAAGAACTATTCCCCCATCCGATTGTCTCTAAAATGAATACTATTATACAGTGGAATTGTCGGGGTTTAAAAATTAACTTAATAGAGCTATCGTTACTTGTACAAGCTTTCCTTCCTGTTGCCTTTTGTCTTCAGGAAACACATTTAAAAGAAAACGATAATGTAAACATTAAAAATTACTCGATTTACAGCACTCAAGTTAAAAAGGATGAAAGAGCCGCTGGCGGTTCTTCAATCCTGGTTAAAAATGGTATTATACATAGTCAAGTAAAACTTAATACTGAATTACAAGCAGTTGCTGTCAAACTCTCCCTTCAAAAAACTATAACATTGTGTTCTGTCTATCTTCCCCCTAATACGTACTTGGAAATAAATCAACTTAAATCTTTAACAGATCAGTTGCAAGCCCCTTTTCTCCTTATGGACGATTTTAACGCCCACAATCCAATATGGGGCAGTAACTCCCAAAATGATAAGGGAAAAAAAGTTGAAGACTTCTTAAACCAGGAAGGCCTGTGCATTTTTAACGATGGCTCAGATACATATCTCCATCCGGGAAATGGTTCTTACTCGGCTATCAATCTAACTCTTTGTGACCCTTCGTTATTACTGGATTACTCGTGGCGGGTCCACGATGATTTGTGTGGAAGTGATCACTTTCCAATTATTTTGGAAAATCTTTTTCCCTCTTCCTCTGAGAGAGTTGCTCGCTGGAAATTTGACAAGGCCAATTGGCCTTTGTTCGAGCAACTCTGTCGAGATGAACTTAAGAAAGAGACTTTTAATAATGCTATTAATCCAGTCCTTAAATTTAACGAAAAGTTAGTATCGATAGCTGAGAGGTCCATCCCTAAAACCTCGACAAATTCAAAACAACCTAGCAAACCCTGATTCGATGACGACTGTGAGGAAGCTAAAAAACACAGGAAAAAGGCCGAACGACGGTTCAACATGAATCCAACCTCTGACAATCTCAGTAATGTTCGTATATTCCGTGCTAAAGCACGTCGCACATTTAAACAAAAGAGGCGCAAGTCTTGGCAAAACTTCGTCTCTAAAATAAACTCTCATACACCTATGAATAAAGTCTGGAATTTTATCCAAAAAATTAACGGTAAAAACAGAAAGACCAATCTTCACCATTTAAAAGATGGCCAAAATCTTTTGACTTCAGAAAATGACATCTCGAATAAACTCGGTGAAACCTTCTCAAAACATTCTTTTCTGAATTATTCCCATGAATTCCTAAGGATTAAAAACCGAACTGAGAAAAATAAACTCAACTTTAAATCAAACAATGTAGAAGATTACAACCGCCCTTTCTGTTTGGATGAGCTGAAAATTTCTCTGTCGAAAGCCCATGACACAGCATGTGGCCCAGATGATATTCACTATCAACTTTTAATAAAGTCTGGAATTTTATCCAAAAAATTAACGGTAAAAACAGAAAGACCAATCTTCACCATTTAAAAGATGGCCAAACTCTTTTGACTTCAGAAAATGACATCTCGAATAAACTCGATGAAACCTTCTCAAAACATTCTTCTCTGAATTATTCCCATGAATTCCAAAGGATTAAAAACCGAACTGAGAAAAATAAACTCAATTTTAAATCAAACAATGTAGAAGATTACAACCGCCCTTTCTGTTTGGATGAGCTGAAAATTTCTCTGTCGAAAGCCCATGACACAGCATGTGGCCCAGATGATATTCACTATCAACTTTTGAAACATCTTCCTGACACTTCTCTTAAAACACTTTTAGAGCTGCTTAATAATGTATGGGAAACTGGCGACTTGCCTTCCATTTGGAAACTTGCCACAGTTATCCCTATTCCAAAACCTGGGAAGGATCATTTTGAACCGTCGAATTATCGGCCAATTGCCCTCACAAGTTGCGTTTGTAAGACAATGGAACGGATGATCAACGACCGCCTTGTCTGGTTCCTTGAGGCGAATGGCCTCCTGTCCAATATACAGTGTGGGTTCCGACAAGGCAGAAGCACGTTGGATCATCTTGTTCGCTTTGAATCCTTTATACGCAACGGGTTTGCTAAAGGTGAACATGTGGTGTCGGTCTTTTTCGATCTTGAAAAAGCCTACGACACCAGATGGAAATATGGCATTTTAAAAGACTTAAATGATATGGGGTTGAAAGGTAGGTTACCTACCTTCATTGAAAACTTTCTTTCAGACAGACAGTTCAAGGTAAAGGTTAACACGACTATGTCTGACCCTTTTGAACAAGAGATGGGTGTTCCTCAGGGAAGTATTCTATCCGTCACTTTATTTAGTATAAAAATAAACAGTTTAGCTAAAACATTAAAACAAAATGTTGAAGGCTCCCTCTATGTGGATGACTTTTTGATATGTTATAGGGCTAAAAATATGAATAATATTGAAAGACAACTACAGCTGTCTTTAAATAAAATTGAAAAATGGGCTATGGAAAATGGTTTTAAATTTTCCAATTCCAAAACAGTGTGTATGCATTTTTGCAATAAACGAAAACTGCATTTGGACCCCGAACTAAAAATTTATAATTCTCCGATTAAAGTCTTTAAAGAAACAAAATTTCTAGGTATTCTGTTTGACAATAAACTTACCTTTCTACCCCATATCAAAATGCTTAAAGCTAAATGCGTGAAAGCACTGGATATTTTAAAAGTTGTTTCCAGCACTGACTGGGGTGCTAATAAAAACATTGTTAAATTTATATAGATCACTTGTACGATCAAAACTTGATTATGGTTCAATTATATATGGATCTGCTCGCAAATCCTACATACAAATTTTAGATACTGTTCACCACCAAGGCCTACTTTTGGCCTTGGGGGTGTTCAGAACGTCTCCTGTGGAGAGTTTATACGTAGAGGCGAACGAGCCGTCTCTTTATAATCGTAGGATAAAACTTGGTTTACAATACTTAACCAAGCTAAAAGCATATCCTTCAAATCCTGCCTACGACTGTGTTTTCAAACCTCTCTATGAGGAAATATTTGAACAACATGAAAATAAAATTCCTCCGTTTGGTATCCGGATAAAACCGCATATTTCTGGTTGTAACATCAACCTTGATGACATTGTCCCCATTAATATGCCTCAATCGCCACCTTGGCTTGTACCCAAACCTATGTTTATTTTTGACTTACGAAAACATAAAAAGTCCGAAACAAACCCTATTCTTATTCAGCAACATTTTGCTGAAATAAAATCAAAGTTTGAATTTCATGACTCTATTTATACTGATGGGTCGAAGGACGGGGACAGAGTGGCTGCCGCTGCTGTCTATGGACAGCAAGCAGCAACTCTTCGTCTTCCGTCCTCCAGTTCCATTTTTACTGCTGAAGCCAGAGCCATAATTCTTGGTTTAAAGTTTGCTAGAACATCTGAAAAACTTAAATTTCTTATATGTTCAGATTCACTTTCGAGTTTAATGGCTATAGAAGGTCAGAAATATAAAAATCCATTAATTGCCCATATTATTGAATTTTATAAAAGACTTGTCCAAATGGGCAAAGAAATCATTTTTCTCTGGGTACCAAGTCATATTGGTATAAAGGGAAACACAGTCGTAGATAGAATAGCGAAGGATGCTTTAGATGACCCCATAACTAATATGTCCGTGCCTTTTAAACCTTTAATATACAAATATGTTTTACGTCTGTGGCAGTCCCAGTGGGATCTGCTTACAGACAATAAATTACATTCTATAGAGCCAACTGTTGGCAAGAATGTTTGTTTCTTCGGCAAAAGTCAAAAAGACCAAGTTGTTTTAACTAGATGTCGCATTGGCCACACCAGGACGACTCATTCTTTTATTTTAGAGAATGAGCCGCCTCCTGAATGTATACCTTGCCAATGTCGACATAGTATTCAGCATCTTTTAATCGACTGTGTAGATAAATCCGACATCATTAGTCGGTACTATACAGTCAATAATATGAAGGATCTATTTACAATTGTCGCTGGCGACCAGATTTTAAAATATTTGAATGACGTTGGATTACATTCGAGAATCTAGTTTATGACCGTGTTCTCGAGTATGGTCCTTACCGAATATTGTTTACCTAATTATGTTATATGATTATGTCATTTTATTAATATGTGATAGCTTATCTGTGATATTGTTTGTTTTGTTTTGAAAATATTGCCTGTGATAGTGTCATTGTATTTTTTTTAAAGGTTTGTGATACTTGTTTTACTGTTTACTCCTGTCTTTTATTTGTAAATAATCAATCCATTTTATATACTATTTGTTTTAATACAATCGTATTTTAATCCGTTTTCGCCGTGGTATGGCTGCAATATTGTCCTTACGGCGTTAAACAATAATCAATCAATCAATCAATCAATCAATCAAATGATCACTAAACGTTTCAAGTATTACATTTTCAAACTGAAGATCTTTCAAGGGAACACAAGATAATTCTGTGACTAATTTTGCACTTATGAAATAGGGAAAAAGGCGGGTTGGCCTTCTTTTTTTTTTTTTATTAATCCGAGATTCCCCTGAAAGTTTTATAATTGGTTGTAAGAGTCTTAAGAGTGGACTTACCATATAAAAGTAGGAAAATTGGAAACTACATTTTCTAAAGTTCTTCAAATTTCAAATTAATTTTCTACAAAGAAAACTTTGTGTGTTTCACTTCTGTACCAGTCTGAATAATTATCTCCAGACTTTTTGGCAGGCATATTGGTTTTCCTTTTTGACCATGCAAAATGAAGATAGACAACAAAAATTTGTAATCTATCATACAATGTAAGACTTACAATCATAACAAGCATTTGTAAACAACCAACTTCATAATGATAAACACTATAAACTTAGAAATAGGGGATAAAAAATAAATTTGTTAGTGGTTAAACACAGATAGGTACCAATTTAGGACAATTACCAGTTTCATATATCGAATGCGATATGACTTTCCACAGGGCAGACCAATTTTAAAACAGGCCTTTTCATGTCAGAAAAATCTTGGATTATTCTCTCATACGCAAATTGTTCATTATGTGAGCTTACTTGTAAATGGTTGAATATTTGTAACATGTAGCATATAACTACCCTACACCCCAGAAAAAACAGCCCTGAAAACTTTTTTTTTCAAATTTCCATTTGCATACTTTTTAATTGATTTTACATGCGCGCAAATATGCCAGCTTGTGTAAACTTTGTGTAAACTTTCTTCATGTGAATATAGTCCGAATTTTTAAAAAGTTTAATAAGTTTAGTACAGAACATTTAGATTCCTGAAACTAATCCACAGTTCATAGGCTGATGTCACAAGAATGGTTAAAATGCTTTTAAAATTCTTAGCATTGGTAGATACTTAACCTACCGTTTTATACACCAAAGGATCAGGATAAATACGTAGTAGGTTTGGGTGGAGATCAAATCCTTTTAACCCAACAACTGCTCAGTAAAGGTAAAAGGTAAAATTCATTTAGGAATAGATACCAACTATGCACAAGTGTATTTAAAAAATTGAGTTTATAAAAGTATAAATTAAAACACGTACTACAAGGATTAAAAGCACTAACAAGTTGATATCAGTCCAAGGATGACCCATGAAAGCGTTTCCACTTATTGGAAAACTTATTGGACATTGGATTAAAGCCGTCGTAAGAGTGTTGCGAGTTTCTGTTGACAAGCAGCTTGCTTTACGGTACATAAATTTTAATCTTGAACTTACCGTTTTGATTATAGAATTAACTGTAGTGTCTCCTGATAAGTTTTGATCTATGTCTATGCCTAAATATTTAAGTCTGGGCTGTGATTCAATAACACAATCGTTACACTGTATTTTAAAATTTGTTATTTTTTTCAGTTTAATGACTGAAACGTTTCAGTTCGGACCAACGATAATGCTGTCTGTTTTGCCTAAGTGGAAAGATAGCTTATGGTCAACGAGCCATTTGTTACAAGACTCAAGTTCCTTTCCTAATGTATGTGCGATAACGCCGGGGTCTTTATGGAAACATATTATGGTGCTGTCATCGGCAGGCATAAAGCAAGAGTTTGCAGTAAGATTGAATACTGATAGACATATCATTGACATATCACAGGAAAAGCAGAGGGCCTAATATGGTTCCCTGGGGTACTCCACAAGTTATATTTAGTAGTTCAGATTCCGTCCCATTTATATTTACAAGTTGTTTTCTTTCTGTAAAGTATGATTTAAACCATTTGACTCTTTTAACGCCCATAATTCTTTAATTTATTCTGAAATTGATACAGTAGATTATGTTGGAGCAAATGTGCCGAGTCAAATTACTCTGACTCTGTTATTTCTGTTTTATGTTGTTTTCGTCAGAACATGTGCCGATCTGATGTAATTTGATTGATATGTCATTGTTGAACCTTTCTCTGTTTCAGTGATATCCAAAGAGATAAAAATCAAACATATGTAGTATAACAACAAACAATTTGAACAATACAACACAAAACCTACGTACTGGCAATGTGAAGCTCTTTCCCAAAAAACACTGTGATATAAGCTGAGATATTAGTTCAAGTAACATAGGTAACTCATTTGTAAGACAGAAACGTTAAATCTGGGAAACCAAAAACGTCATGACGACAATACTAACCATGAAATGAGAGAACTGGTGGGGGTAGTGAAATGTAGAAAAGGTATGTTGTTTCGAAGTGTACCAGCATGTAGCTAAATGAAAAATAAGGGCGACTATTGAAAACATCCGCATAAGCCTTTTCATGTTTTCCCCATTCTTTATTTTAAGCACAAATAATTTAATATTGGATGTAACGTATCATTTTATTGGTCAATTTTTTTCATCTATCATATCACAGACCAAGTTTTCTACTCTACTATGACGCCATTAAAGGGAATCCCAGCGTTTTAGACGCCAAAACAACAGTTAGAATTAAAATTATCAGGATTGACGGTAATTTTGTTTTCAGTCTATTCGAAATAACCTCAGTGAATTCATAGACTGAATAGAAATTACGGTCAATCCTTTAAAATATCCCGATTATGATCGACCAAGGGGACATCTTATTTAAACAGATCTGCCAAAAATAATTCCTTCTCATGTGTTTTCTTTGGATTTTCAAGCTTTTCACTATACATATACATGTATATATATATATATATATATAAGAGGATATCATCAATTTAAATTACCGCGTTATAAGTAATTCCATGCACTTTTAACTTTATTGTTAAACGTAAATAATAATAATGAACAACTAAATTGCATAATTATATTATATAATAGAATTACGTATGCCAAGGGTCATATCCATGATAACTTTCCTAAAAAAGGAAGGAAAACAATAGAATTTATACATCCGAAGTTAAACACTAATGAAGATAATTCATTCTCAATTGGAAATGGGTCAATCAAAGTCAAATAAATGTATGCCTTGAAATGCATGTGCTTATAATTTGTTATGCAGTACTAGGTATCGGAAACAATCTTCATGATAGTACGCTTCAATCTTAACTGTGACTATTGAATCAATACAGTCCACTGCTTTCCTAATGCCAGTGTCGCTCCAGATTTGTTTTCTTTTCTCAGTTGGACATGCAATTTTATCTTATTTGATTATGTTTTATTATTATGAAAAGAATACGTGTAATACATCATTGAAGATCGTCTTTCCTGTACAAAGTTCAAAACATTGAACTTTCGAAAAAAAATTAGGCGATAATGCGATTGCCTTCGTCCGTCCGTATGTCCATCATTTTTATAAAATTGGGACCCACAAGTGTAGAATTTCAAAAATTGTCAATTTAAGCTTGTGATGTAAACTTTTTCCTTCATTTTTCAATTTATTGCTTTTTATTTCTATACAGTATTGTCATTCACCATTGGTAGATGCTCAATAAGATTTTAGAATTTTCATTTTCTAATATTGAGGCCCACAGTTGTCTAATTTCGAAAATTGTCAATTTAAGCTTATGACGTAAACTCCTTTTTATATTTTTCAATTTATTCATTTCATTTCTATACAGTATCATCATATACTACATTGTATATGTAGATGTCCAATAATATTTTAGAATTTTGATTACAAGCTCGGGGCACAAAGAGGTGAATTTGAAAAATGATTAACTTAAACTAAACTAAGTTCCGGGATACTGTTATCCTTTCTGTCCGTTCGTCACACTTTCTTGTGACCTAAACTCCTCGTTCTTTTTTAATTTCATATATTTAATTTCTATAGTTTGTTATGCACTGTATGTAGATGCGCAATAAGATTTTATAATTTTGATTTTCAAAAATCGGGGCCTATAGGGGTCTAATTTCGAAAATTCTTAATTCCAGCTTGTGATCTAAACTCCTCTTTCATTCTTCATTTTATGCATTTAATTTCTATACAGTATTATATGTATCACACACTGTATGTAGATGCGCAATAAGGTTTTATAATTTTGATTTTTACATCGTGGGGCCAATAAGTTTCGAATTTCGAAAATTGGTGACAGAAACTCTTCTCTCATTTTATATTTTATACATTTTATTTTTATACAATATTGTCATACACTTCATGCAGATGCGCAGTAAGGTTTTGATTTTCCAACTGCCTAAATCTAGTTTTTTTCTGAAATGGCTGGTAGGATAAAAAATGATTAAATTAGTTAATTCATGTAACTATAAATGACATCACTCAATATAAAAAGTTCTTTCCTGTACAAAGTTAGTCAAATATGTTCTGACATGGCCGCTCAAAAAAGAAATGATTAACTGAATAAATTCACAATACAATGTTTCTTACCTTTATTTAGTTAAGGCTATGATTAAGGCGCATCCCCATTTATACCGGTCCGTTATTTCTATTCGAATCTTGTCCCCTAGGTAATCTAATGTCGTTATAGAATGATAACAACCTCTCTAAATGGGCAATTTGCGATGGAGATGTGGGAGGGGCAGAGCGGGGATCAATTACTACTGGTTCCGAGAGTAGCTTTCTTAATTTCAACATTGTTTCTTTACAAAAATCGGACCCCTTTTTGTTCTTTCTTACAAATGATATTTTCTTTAATGCAAACATTGATGCACACGATGTGCATTTTGCCCATTTATAATTAGCTTATTATTGCTCAGGGCATAACATGTTGAAATAGAAAAAATATAAAGAAAATAGAGGCCTGTATTGGTCATCTGGCTTTAATGCATAACTCTTGAATAGGTAAGAACAAATGTTCATATAGGTTGGTTACCAGCAACACACAAACAATTCCCAGTAAGTACCTCATACTGAACCTTCAAGCCATATTTAGTTTAAACTAGTTCAGCAGTTCTCAAGAAAATCTTTCTATACATTTCCCATAGGGTCCAATGCAAAACAAAGATCCCCCCACTGGCAGCCAGAGTAGTTGGTTGATCGCCAAAAATAAGTAAAAACTCAAAAGGAACGTTCAAGCAGTATTTGGTTTCAATTATTTCATAGTTTCTCATGAAGATTTTTCTTTATATTTCCCATAGGATTAATATACGATTAATTACCCCACTGGCCGACATATTGGTTGGTTGATCGCCAACAAAATAACAACTCTAGGTCAGTACCTCACTAGGAACTTTCAAGTAATATTTAATTTCTGTTTGTCAAATATTTCTTAAGAAAAAGATTTTTCGATACATTTCCATTAGAGTCCAATTTTAAACAACGCCCCCCACTGGCAGCCATATTGGTTGGGCGATCACTAGTAAAGTATCATTCTCAGTCAGTACCTCACAATGAACCTTCAAGCCATATTTGGTTTCAACCTGTTCAATTATTCCGAAGAAAATTTTTCTATATATTTTGCATAGGATCTAATTAAAATTACCACTGGCATCCATATTGGTTGGCAGATTGGGAAAAAATAACGATTCTCAATCGTTACCTCACAAGGAACCTTCAAATTATATTTGGTTTCAATTGGTACAGTAGTTCTCTAGAAGGAGATTGTTTTATACATTTCTACAGTAAATGTAAAACGAATTCCCAAATGGCACCCATATTGTATGGCCAACCGACAACAGTATCTCACAAGTAAACTTTCTGTCATATTTACGTTTGTTTTAATAGTACACAAGTTTCGAAGCGTTGACCGTGTTTGATGGCGGTTGGGGTTATCAATTATAAGTCTGAAAGGGGATCACTGATGTATCATTTCCCCAAAGTTTTGCAGCTTTTCAACCTTTTAAGGCTTTTAAGGATTTTTATATTTATTTTTTTACAGATTTTACCACTATGTTCTATTTTAGTAACAGCTGATAAGTCGGTCTGTCGGTAGGATCACCAGTAACAAACTTTAAACTGGATACCTTAAGAATGATTCATGGAAAGTTTGGTTTCAATTGGCTTAGTGGTTTTAGAGAAGATTTTTGAAAAAATGTACGGGCGACGGACGCAAGGTGGTGGACAATTAGAAAATGCCAACACGACCAAAAGTGTCAAGAGAAAATATATCCGTCGTAAGATTTAACATGTCAGTGGAATTGAATCTGTACCATACATAACACCCTACTCGCTATTCCTCACTTGTATTTTTTATCTTATGAGGCCATTCATTCTGGTATTGTTTATTCTGACTTTGATATTTTCAAACAAAGTCCAGAAAACAATACCACTTTAAGCTATTCTGTCTTGCAGTCAATCAAGATCGATCAAGACAAATTTAGAACTGTTCTTAACATTTAAGAATTGATCTTAAATAATCTTCTTACATTTACAGTTGTACTGCTTCTCTTTATGGCAGAACGCATAAGTACAATGTATTTTTGTAGATGCTGATGGTATGAAACCCACTTCGAAGAAATATTAAAAGTCTAGTGCAAAATGGCGTTTTATAGTCAGTTAGCACTAAATGATAGATAACGAGGATTTATATTTCGGTACCTTTTTTAACGTGTCTATCCTTTGTACAGTGGATTTAAGTTTTGTTTCTGGTACTCAACGTCGGTACTTATTTAAATTGATTTTTATTGTATGTGTACATCTGTTTAGCCACTAACGCAGGATTTAAGAATAGGATTTTTTCTGCTCAAATCTGTTCAAACCTGCTACATTTTCAAATGTGCCTGTCGTAAGACAAGACAATGCATTTTCAGTGGATTTCACTTGTCCATGTTGTCTGGTTATTGTACCTGCTTTTTTATTTGAGATTTGTCATTAATTCAGTTTAAGTTTTGATACCATTGTTTTCTAGGCCATTTAATGCTTATCTTGTGTTGAAGCGATTATAATTACTTCTTTTTGACGATCATACGACGACAACTAAATGTTTGGTTTAAACTTATTTAATTATAGTTGAATGGAAAACAAGTGTATGTGAGCAGTTGTGTAGCGACATTAGTCTTATCTTTATCTACATCTATAGGGGAGTCTTTAGCGTCCCGTAACACAAGAAAACCATTTTCGCAAATGACGTCCAAAGGGTGTCGAAAATATTACCCCTGAAATGCTCATCCCGAACGGGAATCGAACCAGGTGCCTTTGGCTTCGTATTCTGATGCTTTAACCATCACAAAAAGACACCAAGATAAAACTATGATTTCCGTTTATCAGTCCTATGGGACGTTGACTCATTTAATCTTATCTCGCATCCTTATATTTTCAAATCAGCATTGAAACAATAGAAAATATAAATCTATTGACGAGTTATCTGTCTCTTTCTATTTGGGATTCAATCAAGTTAAATCGATTACTAACAACCCAACGGATTGAATACCTTCCCTGATCTTCAATGGGTTTCTAAAATATAGTTTGGGGTCATTTTATTATATGGCTCATAGGTTTTGCCGATTATATGTGGCTTTTTGGACATTGATACGAATACGATAAGCCACCAACTGGTTTCGGTCGTCAGTGTCTTTTTCTTTCCACTGAATTTCCTGGAACCAGTTTTGGTTGCAGTCTTACGGACGTTTCTGAAACAGAAACTAGCCAGATTTGTACATGTTGTACTCTGTACATTTGCTCTCTGGTGTTATTTTAGTCAACATATGTAATTCTTACGTAACAGAAACTAAATTTACAACGACCCCCAAAAGTCATAATATAGGATAAACGCGTAAATTGCACCCATTGTGGATGTTTCGTTTTTTCCTTTAAGTAAAATCAATAATACCAAAGAGATATTCGAAGGAGGGGAAAATCGAAAAGACTGACGAACCTCGGTGAAAAACGAAGACTTGAAAAAACAAAACATGCACTACAATTAAAAACTAAAAACATATGAACAACATGGTATCAATTGTTATCCTCATTAAGCACTATCATGGGTCAAGATACAATTTGACAGTGTGAGATACAAATAAATTAAAAAACAACATCTATATGATGCAACATTATATTTTGATAACATTTAGTCTGGCACGGGTCATTCCAAATAGTTCAGTGTTACTTTCGCCCTAAAAAATAAAGAAAATATATCATACATAAACCTCTACTTTCAGTTATGAATTTTCAAAAAATAATTGTGAAATTATCTAATTTTGTCGATGCTGCATTTAATAAATAAAATCCGTTGTACTCTTTTTGGAGAAAACATTACAATGATGGATGTAGCTTTAGTTCTCATAAATCCTTGGCGGTTTTTAATTCGGACCTGTATCATTGACCTAATAGCTTTGTTACGGCCGAAATCACCTTTAAATTGTAGCCAATCAATAATAAAATTTAACAAGATTTATTATATACAAGTTTACAAAAAATATTACACAAAACTAAAATGTCAACTTAACTGTTCAAAATCCTTCGTCTTTTCCTAATCCGGAATTCTTCTCGTCACTGTTGCGGGAATCCAAACGGAATATTATATCCAATCAGTCACAATCTAGTATGATGCATCGTAAATAAAAGTATGACAAGTACGATCTGTGAAACGTAAATAAAAGTGTGTCAATCCAACAGCTGAGAACACAAGAATGTCAATGTCCGGTCCAATATGCTATGCTCTGCAAGTCTAACTTTCTTGTCCGTATATATACTGTAGAACTGAAACTTCTGGAATACGGTAGAAGTTTGAATTACACCAGAATTATTACGTAAGTCAAATAGAAAGTTCTAGTCATTCCATCAGTATCTATTATTGTTCCAGTGATTTCTAAACTGCGCAGTTATAACATTATTTGGTAAACAACTATAAGTATTATGTAAATATATTACACATGTTATAAGGCTACACAAACCTCAGGGTCTTTATTCTGTTCTGTTCTTTTGTCTAATGAATGGCTGTTCACGTCTGGCCATAGCATAATTAATTGTTAGTACCAGGTGGTCTTATTATGGCCTTTTCTGAAGTACTGGGACCTTAAATGTCGGCAGGAAAAGTGTCAGAAAGGTCCATATAATCATACTGGCCTTCTTGTAAATCCTCATCTTGTTGTTTTCTTGCCATTGCCATAGTAACAACACAAGCTGGATACAGTTCAGCATCATCTTCAGGTGATTTAATATCCACCACCGGTTCACTTGTAACAATTGGTTCAGCAACCACTTTGTTCCTAGCTAGATCATTTCCTAGCAATAATGAAACACCCTCAACAGGGAGAGTAGGCCGAACACCCACAACAACTGGTCCAGTATTTAAATCTGACTTCAAATAAATACGATGGAGGGGAACATCTATACAACCTAACTCCACACCTCGTAACAAAACGGAGGCACCAACGGACGTCTCCTCGGACAAAGGCAACACACCTTCTAACAACAAAGACTGAGAAGCTCCAGTGTCCCGTAAAATCTTAATAGGCTGAGGAGTAGTATTATTAACAATAGAAACAAACCCATTAGACATAAAAGGTTTATAATCCTCCATGTAATCACAAAAACTGGACTTAAAAGCCTGACTCGCAGGACATTCCAACTTACTGGTAACAACGGGTGTCGTACAAGCACTGGACGTGGGCTTATTATCTCTTTCATTCTTCTTCTGGAGTTTAAAACATTCAGCCATCAGGTGACCATTTTTCTTACAATAAGCACAAGTTAGTGACTTCTTCTCAAAAGTATCATATTTTGGACCAGACATATTATAACTAAACGGACTCTTATTCCGTGCAACAGGCTTACTATCAGTACGCTCAGTGATTTGATTTTTGTAATTTCCGCTTGAAGTATTAAAATTTTGACCTTTGAAACTTCTTTTATGTGAAAGAATATAGTTATCGGAAACAACAGCTGCATCTTGCAATGTCTCAACAGTTTTGTCTAAATGTGTTTTTAAGTCTAAATTAACACACTGCTTGAACTCTTCTAATAACATTAATTGTCTTAATTTATCAAAATTGTTATCTATTTTCTTTGACGTAAGCCATTTATCAAATAGATCTTCTTTTTCCCTAGCAAATTCAACAGGTTTGTGTTTTAAACTTTTTATAAGACCTAAATTTCTGTCTATATGCTTCTGGCACTAGCTCATAAGCTTTCAAAACTTCCTGTTTAACAGTGTCATAATCAGAACTTTTTTCTGAAGAAAGTGCTGAGTAAATTTCAGCGGCCTTGCCCACAAAAACACTTTGCAGCATTGTAGTCCAATAAGGCTTTGGCCATTTCAGATTTTGAGCAATTTTCTCAAATTGTGGAAAAAATTTATCAACTGTTTTTTCACAAATTTGGGAACCAAACGTATATTTTTTGCTGCATCAAAATGTTCTGATTTTGACTCATATTTAGTGTTGCTTTCGACTTTAGCTATTTCTATTTTTATTTTCTCCATCTCTAACCTTTCCCTCATTTCAAGTTCTGCCTGTAATTGTTTTAATTTAAATTCATCTTCTTTTTCTAATTGTTTTAATTTAACTTCGTTTTCCAATTGTTTTAATTTAAATCTATCTTCCGTTTCTAATTCAAGTTGTTTTAATTTAAGTTCATGTTCTAATTCAAGCTGTTTTAATTTGAAAGCATCGACATTTTCGACCTTGAGTTCAAGAGTATCTTCACCAAAAATTTCTAAGTCAACTAAATTGTCTATTACCAAATTTTTTATAATTTGTTTTCTCATAGATGCTCTAAAATCTATTTTTAGATGTTTAGCAAGCAACACTAATTCTTCTTTCTTTAATTTATCAAACCCTTCCAGGTCTGGCGTTTTCAAAAATTTACCAGCATCAAATGCCATTTTGTAGAATTTTGTTGGCTAATTCTAATAAAAAATACTGAAAAAATTTAATAAGATATTAACGTTATCCCGAGACGAGCCCCCAATTTCTGTTACGGCCGAAATCACCTTTAAATTGTAGCCAACAAAAGACACAAATCAATAATAGAATTTAACAAGATTTATTATATACAAGTTTACAAAAAATATTACACAAAACTAAAATGTCAACTTAACTGTTCAAAATCCTTCGTCTTTTCCTAATCCGGAATTCTTCTCGTCACTGTTGCGGGAATCCAAACGGAATATTATATCCAATCAGTCACAATCTAGTATTCTGCAACGTAAATAAAAGTGTGTCAAGTACGATCTGTGAAACGTAAATAAAAGTGTGTCTATCCAACAGCTGAGAACACAAGAATGTCAATGTCCGTCCAATATGCTATGCTCTGCAAGTCTAACTTTCTTGTCCGTATATATACTGTAGCATGGAAACTTCTGGAATACGGTAGAAGTTTGAATTACACCAGAATTATTACGTAAGTCAAATAGAAAGTTCTAGTCATTCCATCAGTATCTATTATTGTTCCAGTGATTTCTAAACTGCGCAGTTATAACATTATTTGGTAAACAACTATAAGTATTATGTAAACATATTACACATGTTATAAGGCTACACAAAACAAATTAGGCCAAGATGAATAATATAATAATTATAATACCATATCAAAATAAATATAATAATACAATATCATAACTGCTTTCACCCACTCTGAAAGTGTGTCAGAAGGATCCTTTTCCTTTGAAATCCATTGTCTGGCATAGCCCTCAACAGAATCCATCAGCAATTTGAAATTATATATCCAATTAATTGGCTGAGGTTATTGATATTTGGGACCTTTGGCTAGCATATTGTTTAGCTTATGTTTATCAACTAGGTTTAGTTCTTACACTCACCTCTCGCCTTTTATTAGATACACAACAACTCAAATATTTGTTTATATTAGTATCATTTGCATATTTGTCCTCTTTGTATAAGATATACTGTACAAAACAAATACGGAAAAATCCAAATATGCGGTGTTATAAATTGATATATATATATATATATTTGATAACTATTATATATTTAATAATTATACATATATATATGTTTGTTGAGTTACCCTTTGCTCTTGAATTTATTGTAACAGGGTGCAGCGTTGAAATAACAGAATCTTCGCTGTAAATTATTAAACTGTTTGAAAAGTGCAATAAACTTATTTATGTTGTTAAAAAAAATCATTTTAACGAACACAGGTGTTCTGAATCAATTCAAAATCAATTGGTATAAGATTAGAATTATTTGTATAATACATTCTACTAATGATAAATTTTTTTTTTTTAATTCTAATGCATGAGAACAATTTATTTATTTTTATACTGTTACCAGATTTGTCTCTACCATACATGCTTATCTTTTTTTGTTAGCTTCACAAAACTATAAGTTTTTGTATTGTTTAAAAATTTAATCCACACAAGAAAAAAAAACAAGATTTAGATCTCCAGTGATAACATGACCCATAGGACATGTCGAACAGGAGCAGTTAGGGGGCTTAGGCTTCAGGTCATCAGAATTGAGATCTCGCAATGCCCGTTTGTAATTAAAAATCTTGCAATAGGTTTTGTATCGGAATAAGAAATAAGTGGAAAAGTTTGGTCTTTGAAATATGAAGGAATTTTAGATTTTACTGTTTTGTTGTGAAGGATATTGCTGAGATTTATGCCATCCAAGCTTTTATTAACAAAGTTAACCTTGAGGAACGACCTTTGGTGGGATTCGTCGTTATAGATGCGAACTGGTTTGAATAATCTACGAGAAGCGATATCAATACCACATTCCAAGTTTATATTCAGCTGAATTGAAATTTTTGAGTTGCTGCTCCATTGCTTTTTTTGTTGAGTGAGCTAAGCTTACACAATGGAAGAGATTATATTTTAGTTCGAATGTGATGGAGTCCTAAAGAGTTTTGTATATAGGACAATAAATCATTCAAAGAGTTGTCATGGCCGATAGGAGAAGTGTTCTGTTGATGACCATGACTGCGTCTACGGCGTGGAGTCGGATTGAAAATATTAATCACATTGATATCGCTGCATTTTGGGCTTGAAATATTTCCAAAAGTATCGATTTTATCATTACAACCATGTGGCATAGCGGTACCCAATTCCTTTACCCAAAATTCTTCTGTTTGTCTGCGATGAGGTTTGGATTATTAGTAGGGTGATATATCTTTTCTAATATTCAGACTTTCATTGATAGGATGGAATGATCAGGGAGGTTGAAATGTTGATACCTGTTTTTACCTTATTACCGTTGTTGTTAATGCCTGATCTGTGTCCGTTCATTCTAATAGTTAACCTAACCTGCTTTTAGTTTCACCCACATAAACCAAACCACAGAGATTGCATTCTACCCCATTGGCAATATTAGTCGATGTACGATGATTCTAACTTCTTGTATTGTAATATATGCTGTCTTGCAGTCAATCAAGATCGATAAAGACAAGTTTAGATCAGTTCTTAACCTTTATGGGTAAAGTGAAGAAATATCAAAGGGATAAATTTATCTTAACTAGTCTTGATTGACAGCAACGCAGTTATTTTATTGTTAATTTGCTATTATGATTTTTCAGATACAAATATCTCAGACATAGTTAACAAAAACGAACTTTTACAATTACTGATTTTATAAAATATTGGTAAAAGAATGCCGAAGCAACATAACAGTGGGAAAAGTTCGAAAGATCGACGTCCAAGGAAAAGACAAAGTCAGGACAATGGAACACAACAAACAAACGCCACAAGGATACATTTATAACTAAAAGAATTGAAAAAAAAACGTATAATTAACTAAACACAACTAGAACAAGACAGCACAGAAACTAAAGCACCAGTAATGTGAACTCCAGAAAAAACCGGGAGTGACATCAAGTGCTCCTGCAGGGTAAGCATGTTCTGCTTCGTTAACAGCACCTGTCGAGTGTCAAGTCTGGTGAGGTGTCAAGTCCGGTGAGGTGTCCATTCCAGAAGGACGTGAAATCTAACTGAAGATATCTAGGCTTTCTAAGGAATGAAATATTACATTATTTATCCAAGTGAAATTTCCTGTAAAATTGTCCAAAAATTTATTGAATTTCTTGAATTTATACCTGCATTAGTTAATTATTATGCGATAGATGTGAACCAAACAGTACAAAGTTTAGTACAACTTCATGTATTTTGTCATGACTGATTAAGTTGCAAAAATTTATCATCAATAATTGATAATACATGATATTGAAAGCATCAGTCAACAGTTATATACCAATAAGTAACAAACATCATACAAATTTCAGTAGACCAACAAGTATTTTGAAAAGACATCTCGTATATCGATGTCGATATTATAACTCAACAATAGGATGATCTATTTATGTTAATTATTAATTTAAGGAGGATAATTTTGTTAAAATTCTGAAGGAAAATAAAACTGTATTCATATATCAAGTATGAAACACAAAACCGGCCTAAACAATGTACCCAAAATCACGGTAAGGTCAACTCTGCGTGAGGGAATCCCCATATTCATCTGTTCATAGAATCGTCCCCGGAAAAAAACTGTAACCCCCAAAAAAATATTTTTTTCAAAACAACCCAAAAAATAGTTGTCTACATAAGTGACCCCAAAAGAAAGTCTAGAAAAACATTTCCCCAAAAAATACACATTTTGCATCATGCTGTGATATAACCCCATAACTTCCTGATAATATATAATGTCTTCAGACAGATCTAAATGATCTAAATGATCAGTGTCGTGCTGACAATCAAATTATTTATGTGAATACTAATATATATTGTACTTCAACGGGGCATAAATCTTCCTAAATTTTTTAAACACCCCAAAAAATATCACACAATTTCAAGACCCCCTCCCCAAATAGATCAGAAATATTGAATCCCAAAAAATACTTTGAAATTCTCATAACCCCCCAAAAATAGCAAAATTAAGAAAATTGAAACCAAAAAATTAGTACGAGCCTACATACAGAAAAAAAATTTCAGGGTACCCACCCCTCTGTGCATGTATTTTCCCTTCTTAGATCATTGATACACAGTAAGTTAAATTTATCTTGTCTATTTTATTTGCGTTCTTACATTTACAATACTATTGCTTCTCCTTACGGCCCTATTAGCATAATTATTACATTGTATTTCAATTTTCTAGATGTTTATGGTATGAAATCCATTTCGACGAAATATTAATGACAAAGCAAATGGGTCTTTTATAGTCAGTTAGCAGATAACGAGGATTTTAATTTCGGTACTTCTTTTTATCGTGTCTATAATTTTTACAGTGTACATGTATATAAGTTTTCTTTCTGATACATGTACTAAACTTTGGTATTTATTTGACTTGATTTTTATTGTATGTGTACTTCTGTTAAGTCACTAACGCAGGATTTAAGAATATGATTTTTTCTTCACAAATCTGTGTAAAGAGGTTTTTCTTCACAAATATGTTTAAAGATGACAAATATACCAGAGGAGCAATCCAAAAAAAACAAAGTCTATTAGACAGACAAAACCCGGGAAGACAAATGAACAACCACAAGCACAACAAATAAACACTGAAAACTAACCAATGAACAACACGAACTCCTATAAAAGCCAGGAGTGAACTCAGGTGCTCCGGAAGTGTAAGCAGTTCATGCTCCGTATAGGTAACCCGTCGTGAAGTCCAACAAAGTCAATCCGGTGGTAGTCACAAATCGGTGGAGATACATGAAATGTTACGACAGTGGGAACAGGTCCAACATCATCTTAGATATTGGACCACTGTAACGGTCAATCAATTCGTGATGACGACCGTACAACTTCCTTAGTGATGACATCAACTTATCCCTGATAAAACCCTGGTTTAGAAGGTTTTGTGACAGCAGTAATTCTCTTTGTCGAAAGTCGTGGTAACTCAGGCATGACCTTGAATATTGGATAAGCTGGGAAACGTAGACGCAGTATACAGACGGTGCTGGTATATTGCTATGCAAGAATGGAAAGTTAACAATAGGAAAGTCGAAGTCATCACATTTGTCATAACGTTTTGTCTTCAGATGGCCCTCATTGTCTATTTGGAGAAACAAATCCAAATATGAATCGGACTTTGATGTATCTGTAGTATCCTTAATTTCACATGGGTAGATGAGATGTAGAAACCATTGGAATTTATTCGCTACATTAATTTCAAATGTTCCTGTCGCAAGACAAGACAATGCATGTTCATTGGATGTCACTTGTCCATGTTGTCTGATTATTACCTGCTTTCTTATTGGATATTTGTGATTAATTTAGTTTACGATTCGATACCATTGTTCTCTGGGCCATTTTATGCTTATCTTGTGTTGAAGCGATTATAATAACGTCTATTTGAGGGTCATACGACGAGAGTGGATTGGGAAACAAGTGTGTTTGAGGGGCCCTGCGCGACATTAGCTTACTCTTTATCTTCGTCTACAGGGGAGTCTTTAGCGTCCCTTAACACAAGAAAGCCATTTTATCAACCTAACGGATAAAAACCTTCCCTGATCTTCCTTTGGTTTCTGCAACATAGTTTGGGGTCATTTTATGATATGACTCATAGGTTTTGACAGTTATATGTACCTTTGTTGGACAAACATTCGTACGAATACGATAAGCCATAACTGATTTTGGTCTTCAATGTCTTTTTCTTTCGTTTGGATTTCATGGAACCAGTTTTGGTTGTAGTGTTACGAATGTTTCTGACTTGTACATTACTCGCTGGGGTCATTTTAGTCAACATGTGTATTTCTTACGTTATAGAAACTAAAATTGCAACGACCCCAAAAAGTCATAATATAGAATAAACGCGTAAATTGCGCTAATGTGGCTGTTTCGTTTTCCTTTAAGTAAAGTCAAGAAATACCAAAGAGATATTCGAAGGCGGGGAAAATCGAAAAGACTGACGAACCTCGGAGAAAAACGAAGACATGACAAAAACAAAACATGCACTACAATTAAAAACTAAAAACATATGAACAACATGGTATCAATTGTTATCATCCTCATTAAACATTTTCATGGGTCAAGATACAATTTGACAGTGTGAGATCCAGACAAGTTCATACAAAAAAATTAAAAAACAGCATCTATATGATGCAACATTATATTTTGATAATATTAAGTCTGGCACGGGTCATTCCAAATAGGCCATTGTTACTTTCGCCCTAAAAAAGAAAGAAACTATATCATACATAAAAACTCTACATTCAGCTATGAATTTTCAAAAAGAAATTGTGAAAGTATCTATTTTTGTCGATGCTGTATTTAAAATCCGTTGTACTCTTTTTGGAGAAAACATTACAATGATACATTTTATGCTCTATTGAAATTCACAGCTAACCTTTATGTATATCCAGACGATCAATAATCATAAAAATACTGAAACCGTTGCTGGATGAAGGTTGGATACAAAATATATGTCTCTAATGAATTATTCAAAGCCATATTTTTTTTTAACGTTTACAAAGTACAAATACAGATGTATTATATATGTTTTTTGTCCAACCTGCATTTGTTTAATTACGAAAATATTTTTCTTACCGTATGGTTTTTTCCCATTGCCTGTATCAGTATTGTCACCAGAAGGTGCTCTTACTAGATACACGTAGCCATGACCAAGATATCTGATCATTCCACCTCCATCTCCTCCACCGCCGTTCATACCTCCGCTCATACGGCCCATACCGTTCATACCTCCGCCCATACCGTTCATACCGCCCATACCGTTCATACCTCCGCCCATTCCGCTCATACCACCGCCAGCAGCTTTCATACCATAATAACCATGAACTACTCCAAGGGCTACAAGGACCAAACAAATTTCAAGCCTCATTCTGCCTATTGAAAAGACATTATAATATATTACAAGGTTCACAACATCAGTAACAAATTTAAAGAGTCGTGTACAATTAGATATCAATGTCCTGAAATATGATAGTGTCTTGAAAAAATCATATACTGGTAAGCTTAGGAAACCAACACGATGAACGTATCAATGGGTTCGCATATTCAGTGGAAGATAATGTTTAATCAACAGTCTTATTTATTAAGTCTTGTTTATCACGAAAATAACTTGACATTCATCTAATAAGACAAATAGTTTGAAGTATTAACATATAAAGAAAGCAGTATCGAATCATAGTAGTAAATAAAACGAAACAACTTACGTGAAAGACTTTACTCAGTGCAAGTAAACAATTGTCTGTGGACAGAAGGGGTTTTGACAGCTTTTTATATCCTCAGCAGAGCAATAAAATTAAATGATGATGAAATATTGCAACCGCAGACCATTATAAATTGGACGTTTTCTTTTTTCTTTTTTTGTGTGATCCTTTTAAATGGGACTTTTAACATTTAAAAGATCCAGTAAAATCCAGGTCTGTCAAGCATAAAGTACAATAAATACATAGGACACACTGCATGTAATTAGCACTATTAAAAATCCAAAGTATATCTGATATCTATCAGAGTGCATAGTGTTTTTATACCTATAATCAATTCATTACATTTGATCAAACAGAAAATAGCAAAAATACAAAGCCACAATCTTTTACTAAGTAATGAACAATTAAACCCGAGGGTAATATATAATTTGTCATTTTTAATTGCAAAATTTTTTTTCTATTACAGTCCCGGCCTAAGGTTCAACGTCTAGCGACAATCAATAGCTAGTGTTCAAATTGTTTGCAAAGATAGCTATACGTAAATGTAGATAGTGATCAAAGATTAACACTAGCTAGCTATCGTTGAATGCTAGAAAGCATTTATAATAGATTGTAGGTACTATATTTTACCATATTGATATAGACTGAATTAATGCAACAATTTTTTTAAAAGAAAAATTATTATTGATACACATTTAAATATATTTAGTTGATCAAATTATACCATTAAGAAATTACAGGTATATAATGGTTTAAAGCGTATAGTTCTGAAATGTGGAATATAATTCCGGATAACCTGTTGATGTTAGTATTTACTTTTGTATCTCTTACCTGATATCTTATTTTAGTTAATTTTTTCACAAAATTGTCTAATACAAACGAACCAAATGTTTATTGTATTTCACAATTTGCAAATACTTGTACATCATTCGCACTGTCAGTTCTGTACAAATTGTATAATTTGAATACGGAAACTGTAATCTTATATCTCGAACTTTCTCCTCTCTGTGACAATTGTTTTTTCTTTATAAGGTATCAACAATTGATTGTTAATGGGTGGGGGGGGGGGGGGGGGGGTAGGTTAAAAATTTGAAATATAAAGGCAGGACCAGGATTTTGGCATAATAAAAAGCCAGGATTACTTTAGGACCTGTGTAAATTAGGAAATTTTTAGCTTAAATGTGAATAAAAATTTAGGCTGACATAAAGTTTTCAATCGTCGAAATTAAAAACATATATATACATTTATACCTGAAATCTACTTTAGAGACATATACTTTAATACTTTAAATCTATTATGTTATATATATACGGTTTCAATAACTTCATATTTCATATTTCTTTGTTTGAGGTCACTTTTATTGTGGAATGAATTAAGGATGTTTTCATGTATAATAAGGATTAATTTGCCGCATTTGTCCAAATTTAGAACACAATAACCTTACTATATCCAAATACGAAGAGTTTTTATTGTTTTATTGTTTTATTAATTTGATTCGTAGAACTAATGCATAAATATCAGCTTCATTTAGTGTAACAGAAGAAGAGTGGGATTTTATCTCGGGTATACCTTAAAAGCTCATTTTATTATTGGAGTAATAGGCTCAAATACCAAGTTTTGAAGTGCAATTGATAATTTTGTTCTGATCGTTACAATATACCAATATCATAAATGAAATTAGACTTATATTCCTTTGTCGTACACATATCATGTATTTCTCTGATTTGCGACTACTATCGGATTTACTTTGTTGGACTGCATGATGACTGTCGTATACGATACAGGGACTATTTACCCTTTCGGAATATATTGGTTCACTCCTTGTTTAATAGCAGTCTGTTTGGTCCATTTTTTAAAGTTTCAGTGTTTTGTGTTTGTATTATTGTCGTTGTTTGTCTGTTTGTTTGTTTCTCGGGTTTGTCTGTCTCTCTTTTAAATGAATCGTAAGGATTACTCCCTCATATTGTTTTCTCATTTTCTTTTAACATCAACGGTTACCATCGCCAAATTATTAGGAAGCCAAGACTATCATTACATCGTAAGTAAAAGAAATAATATGGAGTGAATTTTGTAATGTCTTGTTTGTAATGGCCATACCTCCAAAATACGTAATTTTCAACCCCTCTTTAACTGTTAATTTTAGGTTCTGAGGGGATATATTTTGCTAGCTCACTGTTGGCGTCTTGATCATATTATAAATTTTATTATATTTGAACCTGTACTTTAATAGTTTACTTGGGGTATGATGTAGTAGTCATTAATTGTTATCTAGTACTTAATTGTTTGTTATTAATTAGGTAGGGTGACATTACACAATCGTGACAAAATACAAACATAGTATGTAAAATCTGTACTTTTGGTCTATCATGTTGTACAGCAATAAATGGTACTTTTATAAAACTTTACTTTAAATTAAAAAAGGCATTTTAAACGTTTTAAGGAACAACTCTAAATAATTAAAATGATTTAAAAGACAAAATAAATATAACGATAATAAAAATTATAAAAATATTAATACTAAATTTGTTTTACATGGTAAATGACCTAAAACATTAATTATACATTTTTACTCTCAAACTCATGATGACCAATTACATTGCAAGTGCTGTAACACAAACAGTTGTAATTGTTTCTTTCCTATGTTTGTGTTCCACATTATTCATTTTTAGTTTTGTATTAAATGTTCTGTTACATAAGTTTTACTTCTCCTTATGTGCTCCTTTTTGGTTTATTATTTGTTCCTTTAATTTTATCCTGAAGCATATTTTTGTTAATATTTTGCATCAAAATTCCAATTATAGGGCATGTCTTTCTAAAAAGTTTTTTTTTCACTACAACAGATATCCAAAATTTGCTCATGGACTATATTACAGGAAAAATTTGAAATCTAACTGAACACCGAACAAACTGTGAAACATTTGGAAAGTAAGGATTATCACTGTCAAGCAAGACCAGAAGCATACCGCTGCTCTTAAAATGGCCTTTCTGATCTGATGTATTCTTAATCTGATTTACTACACAACCATATTTTCAAACAAAAACAAGATGACAAGATCAATTAGTTGTTGGGTTAAACATGTTTATGGCTACCTACATTACTCTGGTCAATTTATGTGATTCTTTTTTAACTTTTATTTGACGATTTTTATTTGAATGTTGTTTTTGTCTTCCGTGTTATGGATTATTATTTTTGTATTTACATTTAAGGGCTTTGTTCACTGCAAATGAAACGTAATAGTAGAAACAAAATAAGATATTCGAATTTTTCTCCACACCTATCAACTATATGTGGCAATTAATATTTCTTTGAACAGTTGACCTGGATATTTGAAAACAAACCTGGTATAATTATTAAACTGTTTGTCTTTTTGGTGTATTTTTTACAAGCACTTTGAAATTGTTATATAAAAATTCAACACTGAATTTTCACAATAAATCCAAGACAGGAACTTTCGCAGAAAAACGTAAAATATTTAAAACAAACAAAAAAACAGACTTTCAATTTTGCGAGGTTTTAATACAAACCCAAGCCTTCTAGATTTTCCGCTTCTGACCTCATATGAATGTATACATGTGTGACATTAAAACCTGGATTGTGACTTTAATTGTGCTTTTGACATTTTGTGTGAAGGTCATAATTATCGTGTTTCGAGCATGGCTTTGTTCGCAAAGCGAATGCAACATTTCATATAAGAATTAAAATTAAACATCTGTAAAAAAACAATTTGATAACAAAAATAAAAATTCAAATCCAGTAAGGCAGATAGAGGTTAAGTGACAAGTTACTGACAAGATACGAACCATATTGTTGAAATCTTTGTCTCCCGAAAACTTTTCTTGCACATCTGTTTACTAAGACAAATTCCAATTACATGCATACGTATTTTGATACTGAAGTGGAATTTATAACAAATAGTTACTACAAAAAATTGTATTTTCGGAAACTAAGAGGTAACAGGCATACGTTTGTAGGTTGTGGACGTTTGGTTTAAACTTTCTATCTATAACTTTATTTCCTTTTGAATCAACATTTGGGATTATTGTTTTAAATTTTCCACAGTTGTGCCAAGTGCACTATCGATAAGACATAAATTGTATTGAAATTGAAATCAGATGGGTTTTTATTAGATAGAAACATTATACATACAAAAAAAAATAATTTAGAATCTGTTTATGTTTCTTGCATCATCACAAGTTCACCTATATGTATATAAATATAGATTCTCCTTCAGGTACGAGTGTGTTATGGAATTTCTCCACCAGAGATAGTTAAATTTTCGATTTTCAACACGCGAGCATTGTGTTAAAATCTAAAATCTAACTTTGAGGGTGGAAAAATTTAATAACTCACGAGTAAATTGAAGGAGAATCTATATTTATATACACATAGGTGAACTTGTGATGATCCATGTTCTTATTGTCTTTACATTGTTTATCAAATGAATCCGGAATGGAGAAAATTTCTGGTAAAGAATTGTTATTCTTTAAAAAATACATAATTTTGTTCCCAAAGTTTACAAAGTAAAGAGTCAAATTATAGCAAATGAGCAAAAGTTTCAAGAAGAAATCTGCTTTGGCCATTGAGAAGACAATTCTTTGACATAATTTTGATTCAAAAATTGTGAAATCCGAAATTTACGCTAATTACAAACGGTTAAATTGAGTGATAAAAAGAATCGGAAAACGATTTTTTTTCCTAATTTTATACACAAATACAATTCTCTTTGAATTTTCATAATCTCAGGTTTTATAGTTCATTATTTCATTTTTTTCACAAACAAAATCCTTTTTGCAAGTCTCTATAAACTTGTTAGATTATTGTTTTAGAAGTTGTCACAATTGTAAACGTTAACAAAAAAAAAAAAAAAAAAAAAAAAAAACGTGCGGCAAGAGCTCATTGTGATCACAATTTGGAAATTCAACCAAAACAAACAAAAAAACCTGAAATAATATAACTCAGATTAGTACAAAAGTTGAACAACAAAATAAAAAAGGCACTGACAAAAAGAACAATGTATATATAGAATAGAGAATGGAAATGGGGAATGTGTCAAAGAGACAACTATTTAATCGGCTTGTAGATAGGGAATGAAAGAACAGATTACTCCTGTTTTGACAAATTTTATTTTAACCTCGGAGGTTATCTTGTATATTTGTTGTACGTTTCGTCCCGTTTGAATCCAAGTTTTTTCTTTTCAATTGTCTCTTTGATCAAGAAAAAAAGGTATGAGATATTTTTGTTTAAAAATGACAATGCACTTTACACAAATTATGAAATATATATATCCTGTTTCTGAATTGATAATTGTCTATTATATTTTCGTATTTACATTATTTAAATGTACAAAATAATGTAGTATTAACTATTTTAATATACATGATATAAGGAATAAAAATATATTCTCTGCAACAAATAAACTTGATTTTTTAATCTCGTGGCAAAATGAAAAAAAAGCATGATATATCAGGTTGGTTTTGCGGTTGTAATATATCACCATTTGCTGAGATTTATCACGCTATCGTGTCATATAAAAGGTATCAGAATTGCCAAATACTACCTGGAACAAGTCTTTCACGTAAGTAGTATTTTTCTCTTTTTAACAAACTTCTTCCTATTTGTTTTTGCTTCTTGTTTACCTACAACATTTACATATACATGTATAAGAAAAATACTTGACGAACTAGATTGTTAAGTCAAATGGTAAAGAAAATGCTTACAGTGTACCAAAGTTGATATTACAGATAATTTATTAAATAGATATAGATATTCCACGATGACAAGATTGATGCACATGATATAGATTTACGACTCATCAGTTGTGCTGCAAACAAATATTGTTGAAAGCCGAAAAATAATCCAAAATGTTGAAACGAAAATAAATTTCAAAAAATGAGCAAAAAAATGTAAAGCTAAATAAATCTAAAGTCAGAATTGTGCATGAGAAATGAGATGTACATATGCACTGCATTGTAACTGGTATGATAGATGGATAAAAATATATATAACAAAAATCTACAGTATGTTGATTACAAAAAAAATCGCTATAAGTATTATACTGTTATATCAATAAAATGTACCGAAATAAATTTGATGCACTGTATGGCCATTCGTTGACAACTCATCAATAGTGTTCCAGATCAAATATTGGAAAACCGGTTAAAGACATAATGATACCTTTATCTTAGTGACTAATTAAAATAATTTATTCTTTTAGAACAAAATATTTTAACTTAATGATTCACTACAAAACCACTGACAATGATGACTTAACATTTCTTTCTATAACAGAATGAAGCTTCAAATTTGTTTGCTCGTTGTTGCTCTTGTCGTAGTTGATGGTTTGGGCCTTCCACATGGGTATTTAAAATACTTAAGTGGTATGAGTGGAGGTGCTGGCAATGGAATGCGCGGTGGTGGTCGGGGTGGCGGCATGAGCGGAGGTGGTACGAGCGGAGGAGGTGGCGACGGTGGTGGCGGTGGATATATTGACGTAATAATTGTAATAGCTGATCCTAGTGGAAGTCAAAGTTCTGGTGATACTTCGCGACCGACTCATTGCAAAAGCGGTTATTGCTAAGAAAAGGTAAGAAGAATAGAAACAAGAATTAACTTATGTTTTGGTTATTCATCAGGCAGAAATAAAAAAAAAACAATAGTGTTTGAAAAAACACTACGCTTAGAGATATATCTACAACGTAATATGTTTTAATAATTCTTCATGTCCTTTTGGTCTTCCAGATATTGTTCTGTCAATAGTGCAGAACTGTTTCTAGATATTATTTTGTACCTTCTACACGTACGAAAAATGATATATTTATTCAAAATTATATAAGGATTTTTTAATATCATACGTATATTTCCCACTTGCTGACAGTTTTCCCATCAAAGCTTATCAATAGTATTTTATTTTATGATTTATTGATAAACTACTCTGAAGATATAGTTTTCCAGTGCAAAACATGGGCTTGATTATAGCGATAGGCTTTAAAATGTATTTATTCACTCTAGAACACAATAAAGGTATCAGTTTGCTTCTTTGTGACTGTCGACCATTAGTGCCTGCTTGAGATATAATCTTTCTTTCCCTGTTGTTTCATTAGACGTAATCAACTACTTCCAGCCTTCAGTTCTATTTGATATTGTCTCATTGACGCTTTACCCAATATCTTGATATTTTTATATCGTAGTGGTTAAACATAAGCAATAAATCTTAAACATTATTTAGTTTATTTTTTTTCTGCAAAATATATAAGCTGACGGTAATATATCTTTCAAATATTTTTAAATATAAATTTCAATATCTGTGAAAGAAGGATTGATTCGATGAGATAACAATTCTGAAAACCTCATGTTTTTTATATAAACATTGTAAAGGAACCACAAATAACGAAAAAGGCGAATGTTTGTTTAATGATATTGAAACCCTAACACATTCAATGCTGAAATAGAATTCAAGTAAATTACACTTTTATTACCTTATTGAGCATGTGTTCTAAAAACAATTACTTAAATACACGAGAAAATGTAATAAATGCAATGTAGAAATATGATATAGTATAACATGGCTTCTTTCTTTTTCAGGAAATAAGAAGATTTACTATTGGCATACTTAAAGTAATTCTATAATAAAATCATGCAAGATTTTATTTGTTTATTTAATTAATGTGCGTAAAAATGCCTTGAATTAAATTTACAATCAACTATGAATTGCATATCTAGAAAACCCACAAGCTAGTGTTTTCTACATATACCTGTCAATCATCGACCGATGATTTTTTATAATACTGATAAATATGTATTAGAGCTTTGTCTATTAAATTCAACAACGAGAGGGAGATGAAACACTCATATTGTTTTTATTAGTATTTCGTGTGTTTTCTTGAACAACTATTCTAGTTTTTATTATTTCCTTTTCTCTTGAACTCAGCTCAGTTGCAAGTTTTTCGATGATGTTCCGAAATTGATACTTTAAATTTACTGTAACAAAAAAGTAAAATTTAGAGAAAACTAAAGAGTACCTCTCTCGTGTATTGCTCTGTCCTCAGATGTTTTTGGCTTTATCCATATGGTCATGTTGGCAATGTTTAGTTTGCTCTTAAACGTTTTGGATTTTAGTTTTGATTTCGACATTTTGGGCCTCGAGCACAACTGATGAGTCGTTAAGCATTTTGCGTCAAAATTGATATCAAAGAATTTACAGTGAAAATATTATATAAAAGCAAATTATTTCTCCTGTAACAGTCTTCATTGACTGATATGTACAAATCTGTACTCAGCATTCTTTTTGTGTAAGTAATTTTATTATTTCTTGTGTCAACCGTGTGTAACTTGGATTGGATTAAAGAAAATAGAGAACACCGTTAAAACGAGAACTGGTTTAAGAGTTTTCAAAAACATATCCATTGCACATAAACCCTCTGTTGTTTCTATGTCTGTGTTTTGTACTCTTTTATTTCATTTTATGTCTAGGGTTCTCGATTGGAAGACTTTAATTGATTGGTAGAATGTTTTTTTATTATTGTATCACGTAAAAGAGTAATTAAAATTAAATGTTGAAGAAATGAAACTATAATGACATATACGTACATTCAGGGAAACAATGTATCTTAGGTTTGAACAAAGGAAAAGAATGGACACATATTATATGTTGTTATCAATAAGGAGCATCGCATACCAAAAGTTTTGCACGAAAAAGATTCGGAAACAAGGGGTTAAAAGACAAGAAATGTAACCACAAATCTGAAATAAGAAAAGCAACCTCCTGGTTTAGCATATATATAACAGTAAGTATTACAGAAATTAATACTGAACGTAGCGTAATAGCTTGGGACAGACACAAATGCAGTAGAAGGTGACGGATTAATCATGTTTATGAATACTCAGCCCTCCCTCTATGCAAATGACAAATTATCTTAAAAAGTAAAGCAACAAAAAGTGGAAACAAAGCTAAGCTCACCAGAGAGATACGTTTGAATAAAGTCATAATAACATTATGTATAAATTAAGTCAGAATCAACATACAAACACGGCATTCTGTCCGTCAGCAGATGTAACACCGAGAGGTGAATCTCTCACAATAATCATTTATTTCTGCAATACTCACTTACGATTGATAAAGAATTCTTCAAATTAATACTGGTCAGTACTAGCAACTTCAATTGTTGACATCGTCGAAGATTTCTTGACAAGTACATACTACCTTGTCAAACTTTTTTGAAATTTAAAGGAACGTTTTGTTTACTTGAAGTTAATATTTGTTGAATTCAAATAATGAATAAAGTTTTAAGCGTCATTTTCAAGTTTAAGGAAAGTACTGGATGGTTGGTTTGGGTACCTGAAAAGTTGTGGCTGTCAGCTAGTATTGATATTCAGCTGGATGTCAGGATGAAAATAGATGTGCATGTATTTTTTTGTAATTCTACACGGGAACAAATGAAAAATCCATCTGCTCTTACGCATCTTCATGTACCGGTTCTAAGAGCTTAAAAATTAGAGTTAGTAATTTAAGAATATTTTTTTTGACTTCCAAATAGCAAGATCTTCAAATAATTGATGTATGTAATAGTTATATGTTACGCTGGCTACTCATCTTTTGTAGAAATTCACTGGTGTATTCCAACATCCATAGGATAACTAGAATTGTTACAATTTACAAAAAAAACGCTTGGATATAAATAAACTCAAGAAATACCAAAGGGATATTCGAAAGCAGGGTGGGGGGGTTGAAAATAACTGACAAACTCCGGGAAACAACGAAGATAAGACCAAAACAATACAAACACTACACCTACAAACTAAAAACATATGAACAACAAAGACCCCACCGCAAAACCTGGGGTAGAATCAGGTGCGCCGGAAGAGTAAGCAGTCCCTGCTTCCTGTATGACATCCGCCATGCTGCCCATGTCAAATCCGGTATGAGGAAGGGACATCAATGGAACAGGTCCATTTTCATTTGGGAAACGTTTTTTTCATACCTGTCAACCAAGTCATGATGGCGCCCACAAAATTTTAATTAGGATGACTGCAACATAGGAGCAACATACCCCTGTCTGAGTAACTTTCTGTCAGGAGCCGGCCTCTGTCCAGGAAGGCTCTGGAATAACGTATGAGTGAAAGATACACTCCATACAACAGCGCTTCTGGAATGTTGCTGCTAAAAATGTGTAGTTGGCGATTCAAAAGTCGAAGTCATTCCGTTTTTCGTAAAGTTTTGTATTCAGCCTTCCTCTGTTGTCAATTTCGAGATGACGATCAAGATAAATATCGAAAGGAAATATGTCACCAAATTCATATAGCAAATGTATACAAAGATGTATACGTATATGTAAATAAGAAAATGACAAAGTCCAAATAATCTTATCCAGATACATAACAATGCACATAAAATAAATTCAACATATTAGTTAATTTTGTAAGCATTCCCAGATCAAACAAGGAATATATATAAATTCTACAACGATGACCAGTTGATTATAAAATTCATCAACTTGAGATAATTAAATTGTCATTGTTAAAAACACGTGTGACTAGACGTATAAATAGTGCTTAGATTTCGAAGTGTATTCGTCGCTATCGTATACGCGTGCATTTGCTAGGTTCGTTAATATTTGTTTTTCTCGACAGATCAGAATTTCTGTGGCATAAACATCAATTACAGGCCTATGACCAGTCTTTGTTAATACGATAATCGAAAAAGTTTCATAGTTACAGAATAAAAATCAAGGATGCTGTAATTTTAACTTTATAAATAGTGGAATGTAAGGTAGAGTTGCAAATTACTAAATATAATATTAGAATGAAAGCCATTCTTGGAACATTATCATCGGTAGATTTCATGACAAAGTGTCTGCATTCGTAAATGGGTATTTTACTAAATGATGGTTTTTACCTTTCACAAGGTCTAGTTTTACATATAGCTCCCTTTTTCATACGCTGTGGAGTCCTTATTACTGATAACATGCTCAAAAAATATCTAAAAGAGAAGATTTGCAATAATTGTATGTGTCTTTTCCAGTTCAGCAGCGTTTGAAAATGGTGGTATTATTCTTTTGTTGAAAGTTTCGTTTGTTTTATTTTCATTTTAAGCTACACGAAAGTCTTACAGTGGCTTCAACACGACTCAGGAGTCATATATAAGTTTTTTTACTTACCGTGGACGAATTCAGAGTGAATTTGAAGAAAAAGAACAGTGTTATCCCGGTTAAGCAGTACTTTGTGGAAAACGAAACTTACAAATAATATCTGCCTACATAACTACAATGCTTCAGTCAACTGTCCTACTATCTTGGGGCAGTCGATATTGCCCTCTTAACAGACATGTTATACATATTAAAGATTTTAAACTATAATCAACAAAATGGAAAACAGGAAAATTCAACAATGACATACGAATCATTTAAAGGTACCCCAAAGACAGAACCAAGGACAAAAAATAACATAAAATACTACAATACACAAACAAACACAACATAGAGTCAGTATAGTCTAACTTCATATTTGGATTTGTTTCTTGAAATAGACATTTGAAGACAAGACTTTATGCCAAACGTGATGACTCAACTTTCCTATTGTTAACTTTCCTTTCTTGAGTAGCAATATACCAGCATCGTCTGCATAGCAATCATATGGACATGCATTTAAGAGGGCCTTTAGAATTACTGCGAAACATCGTATTCCAAAGGAGGCGTCAATCAGAAGTGGATTCTTAAAAAATTAAAAATATTTTACTACAATATCTAAAATCAAAACCTTTGGCGAGCATAAACATTCGACTTCTCTACACTATACACTACCATACCACATGTTCAATGAAAATATCGGTTAAACAAACTAGTTCATCATTTTTTTTTTCAAAAACATGGCACACGTAGGTATAATGTTTTAGTTTTAGGTAGAGGAAAGGCTTATTTCTTGAAGAACCCATCTGATTCTGACACAAATTATTCTGAGATGAAATTACAGACATGATAGGTTTTCTCATAAATATATTTGTTGAATTTGGAGGTCGAATTTTTTAACAAACAGTCGGCATTCCAATGAGAACAAACTGCGCTCCTCTCCTCGTCGATCTATTTCTGTACTCAAATGAAGCTGATGTCATTCAAGGGCTACTATGTGAAACAAAAAGAAACTAGTCCAATTCAACTTTTTGTTATATAGATGACTTGTCGTTAAAGAACGACAAATGTTATGCCTTTCTACATCTTATCTATCCCAGTGAGCTTGAAATTAAGGATACTACCAACAAATCGAAGTCCGCTTCAAATTTGAATTTGTTTCTTGAAATAGACAATGAGGGACATTTGAAGACAAAACTTTATGACTAATATGATGACTTGAACTTTCCTTATGTTCAATTTTTACCTTCATTAGGAATTTACCAGCATCGCCTGCATATGGCGTCTACGTTTCTTAGCTTATCCGATATTCAAGGGCATGCGTGATTACCATGACTTTCGGCAGAGGATTACTGCTGTCACAAAAGCTTCTTATCCGGGGCTTTATCAGGGATAAGTTGATGTCATCACTTGTAAAACTGTACAGTCGTCCATCATGAAATGATTGACCGTTACAGTGCATATATTCCAATATCGAAGATGATGTCGGACCTGTTCCAACTCTCTTAACAATTCATGTACCTCTACCGATTTGTGACAACCGCCGGATTGACTTTGTTGAACATCACGACAGGTGCCTTGTATGGAGCGGGAACTACTTACCCTTACGGAGCACCTGACTTCACTCCTGGTTTTTATAGGAGTTCGTGTTGTTCATTATTTTTTTTTTAGTTTTCAGTGTTTATTCGTTGTGCTTGTGGTTGTTCATTTGTCTTCCCGGGTTTGTCTGTCTGCGTTTTATGGTTTGCGTCTTAGGTATAATTGTTCTCTTTGGTACAGATACTGAACAGTGGTGGTCAAACTGATTTTAAGGGTATCCAAACCACCCTTTATCTATCCTGTCATATTGCTGTATAAAACATACTATAAAAGCCAATACAGTATGTTTATCAACTAGATGACCGCCTGCTAGAACTAAAACATTTCGTTGGACGGTACATATTTTAGATATCAGGGTCAAAATGTTCTCGTTTTAATTTTTAAAGTACCTAAGGCTTTCCTAGCTGTAGTTCGGATACTGTCGCTTTTTAAACTTTAAAGTAAGAAATAACACTCTTATAGGGTTTAATGCTATCTCGTTATATAGTTCATCAGAAATCGGCAATATTGGTGAAAGGCTAGTATGAATATAAAGTCAATGGAAGAAAGAGCAGTGTTTACAGAATTACACAAAATTTCATACTTCTAGTCCTTACTGTTAAGGTATCCGGACCATAAAAGATCATGATCGAAAATTGTATCTCTTTTTGACCGTGAATGGCTAAACCAAAAAATTTAAAGCTGGAATTTTGTATATATATTTTTCTCAAGTTGAAACACACTCTGTTGCTTATATGCAGTCTGTAAAAATAAGTTAGTTATATTGACATTTCCGAAGTTTGCTGATAATTACCGAGGTCATTTCAATTGCGTTGTATGGAACATACGGGAACTTTCGAATAATCACGTGGTCATTTATGGTCCGGATACCTTAACAGATCTTAAGTAACTACTAAGTTTTTGTTGGCTATTGGCGAGACGTTTGCATTTATTCGTGTTATCACAATAGAAACTAGGATGGGAAAACCACTTCAAGTGCTTTTCTGGAAACTGAAATATGCTAATATTTATTATATAATTTGAAAGCATGTAGCTTGTGAAATATATAACCCTGTGATAGAATCTTTTAGTAATCGTATATTTTTGCTCGTTAAAATATTTTAACCTACATCATCAAGATACATTTTTGTGTACCTTCAGTTGTTGTTAGAAGTATCAATTAATTTATCATGATTCGGTATTTCACCATTAAGGATTTTGTTCATAACGACTGTTCATAACGATATAAAAATAAGTCGGCGATAAGAGAAGCAGAGTTTGTATCTGTGACCTGTCGATACACAGTATTGCCAAAACGAACAAAAATGTTATTCAACAAGAAGTGTAGGACCTTGATCAAATATAATTTAAAAAGGAAGATTCAAAAGATAGGTAACCAGTGCACTTATTTTTGTACTTTTTAGTTCCTTTAAGATTTATTGTATCACTGACATTTAACCCATATATCGTTTGATATCTATGATAATTAACTTTTTACCAAACACAGAAGAAAAGTGATCATCAAAAGTTACAAAAGTAAAACAATTAAATCGACATCAAAGTTAGTAACATCAAAGGCTGAAATATACTTTGTCAATACAAGAGTACAATTTACATTGTCCGAGGTTATTTCATTCCCTATGTCCCTATTTTCTGTAATGTCCATGTAAATGTATCCCTTCAAAATTGTGACTCTTGGTCATCCGCCATGGGTTTATTTGTTATTGAATAAAGTACATGTCCATATTATATTATTTTCTGATGTTTGGACTGCATTCTTAATAACCGTGCAGGGTCACAACGAGACCAGCTGTTCGAAAAGAGAAATGTGAAAATGAATTTAAAGGGTTTTAATAAATATCACTATACATAATTATATTTATTGCAATACTTTATCTGTTTTCATTAATATTAAATATAATAGAAACATTTGCTAAATAAGAGCGGTAATAATCACACGACTTGTCTTTAAAAACACATTTTTTTTTATTACAAATACATGTAAACAATAACGTCTATCGGGAGATGATAGGAATATTCATGGGCTTTGCATGTGCATCTTCTGTAATTTAATGAATCACGATTTATAGTGAAACTAAAAAAGGTTCAATAAAACCATAAACCCATGAAAAAAATTCGCTTGCAAATATGTTACAAACGGGAGTTTCAGAAAACTCACGGGTTAAGTCCATATCAGGAGTTACAGTAACATTCCCGCCATCTAACAATCACGAATGAAATAATAGTATCTTTGACCTAGATTTCAGTATTAACCAGTTAACATTAGATTTTGAAATCGAAATATTTATCAAAAATTGGGGTGGGGAATGTCGCTATTGATGTTTGCTTTCAGGTTTGACATTATATGTATATTATTTGTCATTATGGATTGTGAGTAGTGCATGAACCAATGTCATCCCAGTATTTAAAGATCTTTTGTATGATATTTGTGGTTTTTATTGATTTGTTTCCCACAAATTACTTCTAACATTATTTCGATATCATAAATTACTCGATCATTTTCAAAGTTTTTCATTGTTATAATAATGTATTTGCAAAGTTCGTTGCCAACGGTGTAGATCTTATCACAAAGGGGATTTCTCATTCTAATCTGTACTATACTGTGATATTGTCTATTAGGCATGTAAAGTCAAACTATGTCCTTTTAAAGTTATAGTACGTTCCACTAGGTATCAATATTTTGTTTAAATACTGGGCGACTTTTAGCCTGTGATCTAAACTTCTCTTTCATTTTTCAATTTATGCATTTTATTTCTATATATTATTGTCAAGCGCTATATGTAGATGCGCAATAAGGATTTATAATTTTGATGTTCAAAACTTTGGGCCCAAAGGGGTCGAATTTTGAAGTTGTGAATTTCGTTCCTTTACAATAGTGTCATACAATGTATGTAGATGCACAGCTATTGTTTGGAAATTTCATTTTCAAAAAATTGGACCCATTTTCAAACATAAATGTATGATTGTGAAAGTGGTGCACACGGATACAACATGTTGGGAGTGCGAGAATAGCTGCTGCTATCTATTAATTGTTGTACTTTGTAACGTTAAAAAGTTAAAAGTACAGTATTCCCCAAAATTTCAACGAACTTTCTTGGGGTTTTATATGTTAATTGTTATTTGTGTAAAATATCATGATAGATTTGGACCAAAAGTACAGACTTTGCATTCATTTTGCACGATTGATAATAATTACTGTACATAACTAATAGCAGCAGGAACAGTCAACAGTTATATAACAATTAGTAAAAAAATCACAACACTCAGTTTACAGTAGTTCATTCTAATAATAATAAGAATTTCATGCATTTGTTGTATTAGTAGTATCTATTATATATGCTATTATTTTCACCTTGTCTGGATTTTGATATGTAGAATTTTTTCCTATATAATATTGCTTTGAAATTCTTTTGCCGATATTTCTCAGTGTTGAAAACCCCACTATTACTGTAGGGTGGATTATGTTGACACCAAAGGTGCATGGAAACATAATTTATTGTATACATGTATCAACATAATATTCCATGTAGAACCTAACAAAAATTTAGCGTGCAATATTTGAGAAATAATTCACGGTGGCTTCAAAATATCCTGATTTTACTGCGGGTAGACCATTTATGCCAACTATTTTGCCAAGGATATTTTCAAGCCATCGTAAATTATTTCCATTCTAATAGGACAGTTTCTACAACATTTTGAGACGCCGCAATATAGGTATTCAGACACGAAGACGCCATTACACAACGCAAGTTATACTATGACGTCGTTAATGCTTCAGGGAAACTTTACTATGACGATGCCAAACAAGCGGTCTGGCGACTGTAACTTTGAAACTAAGATTTCAAGATTTTATTGAATAACTCTCAGACACATGATGTGTAATAAAAGGACATAACACATTTTAAAATATAAATGAAAAAACGAACAAGAAGACAATATATGTATACATTCATACCTTTTCAAAACATTTCATTGCTTTTACGAATAAAAATTGCTAAATGCTTAAAATTTTAGTAAACCTGATATCTTATTAACATGTGGATATTGTCAATAGTATTTTGGCAAAAATTTGTTTCGGAGTTCTACCAAAGATGCATTTTAACATTAGTGTAAAACGTAATATTCATCCCCAACATTTGTTTTGCAAAGTGTACATAACCTATCATGTCGTGGTATTTTTGACCACCTCTCAGTCTCAATAAATTAGAAGTACGAAATTTTGTAATCCAGATACGTTTTTGTTCTGGTAATTTTAATAGATACTTCTCAAAACTTAAATCCCTTTTAAATAAAGAGTAGAATTCACAGGACCATTTTTGGATAAATTGGTCTTATTATATTTTTGTGACAGAATTAACATCAATAGATCCAGTTTGGTTGAGAAAGATATGATTTAGACCAATATCATAGAATATGGATTCAATATGATTAAACCATTTGAAACATTGCATGCCATTATTTTTCAAAGTATATAATACAGGATACATTGAACTACTCAACTTTTCATTTTCATTAATAAGTTTACGCCAATATTTCAAAATTCTAAGGGAGGGTCTAGGATGAAATATTTCATCCTGCCCATTTTTTTCGACGAAATATATTTTGTTCCTGGATTTTTTATTTTCCTTTAAACCATAAGAAAAGTCCTGATTGACACAGATCCTGCATTTTTTCCCACCTAAAGTGATCTTGTATTTTTGTTTTGCCAAAATCACCGTCCTACCTTTTTATTTCAACCCCTTCCCACCCCATAAAAATCAAATGGTTTCTCCCTAGTCAATAAAGCTGACCTACGGTATACATGTATATGTCGATAGAAAAGATTTAGGATGTGTGTATATATATATATATATATATATATATATATATATATATATATATATATATGCCGATAAAGTAGACTTGGGGTATATGTAAATGAAGAAGATATAGGGCATATTTCAGTAACACAATAATTCTAAAATATAATGACAAAAGTACAGCAAGAGATCACAGTGCGTGTAACAATAGTGTGTAAGTTTTGAAAAGCGATTAATATATATCTGAATAATAATAATAATAATAACAACATATAACACCAATAATTGAACTATAGGAAAATAACCCCAACTAGGCCCCGCACATGTATTTGTCATTTAAACATTGGCCGTGTAATGAACATGATAAACCAAATATTCCGAAATTTGTTTTATTCTTTGGTGTCATCGTTTTTTATTGCTTCAGCCTTTGTGGCTCTTAATTCTTAGTGTCAAAATGATCAATTGTCATGAATTAATTATAAAGACAACAATAATATGTACTTTAAAAACAATTCATGAACAACATGATGAAAGTATGTTATTCTGTGAATAAACAATTAGTAATTATGTCTGGTTCTTTGTAAGGTACGGGTTTTAATGAAATGTATTATTTTAATGTTAAAAGGGTAATAAATTATATAGATTTTTTTTCTTTAAACGAAAAACAAAAGTCCGCGTTAGTAAAACAAAAAAGTGTGATTTATCAAGGTTTGGTCTGCGGTTGCAATATATCCTCATTTGCTTAATTTTTTTTATCAGTTTACACATGATATAAAAAGAATTAGAATCCTTTCTGTTCACAGACCATTGGCAAAGTCTACTGACGAGTATACACTTTCACGTAAGTAATCTTTTTTAAAAATCCCGTTTGCTTTGTTTATGTATATGTATAAATAACACTTTAATTATTTATTTTTTTATACATTTATTTGTAAAGCTCTTGGGTAAATTTGTTAAAGTGGCAAACAATTACCTTTATTTGAGAAATAATTCACGGTGGCTAAAAATATCCTGATTTTACCACGGGTATTTTGCGAGTGGTAAAATATCGGCATATAAAGGACATACCCGTGGTACAATCATGATATTTTCTAGCCACTAAGAATTATTTCTGTTCTAATACGACAGTTATACGTTTCTACGGCATTTTGGAACGCCGTAACATAGGTAGTCAGAAAGGAACGCGCCATTAAAAAAGTCAAGTTATACTATGACCTTATTAAAGCTTGTGGGAAACTTTACTATGACGTTGCCAAACAAGCAGTCTGAAGTCGATGATGTTGCAATTAAAATGTCCATATTTCACCACGGATGTAGAATGAATCCTTCTGAAGTAGGTCATAATAGAATGAGGATTTATGCAGCTTTCTGTCCAGTATTGACTTCCACATACTTAAAGAAAATACATTTTTCAGAGTGGTAATATTTCTATGTACATCATCATTACACATATAATATTAAAACATCTGCGACAAAGACATTGTTGATATTTATGAATATTTATCGTTTACAGAATGAAGCTTGCAATCTGTTTGGTTGTTGTTGTCATGGCCCTAGCCAACGTTGAGGCGTATGGTGGAATGAACGGAGGCGGTGGTATGAGCGGAGGTGGCGGTGGTATGTCTGGCGGAGGTATGGCCGGAGGAGATGGCGGTGGTATGAGTGGAGGAAGCAGTCTTGTTGGTTTAGGTCACGTCTTTCTGATAAGAGTACCTTCTAGTTCATCTGGTGGCAATCATGGTTCAGTTTCCAGTATGCCAGGATATAGATATTATTAGAAGGTAAGAAGATTATTTTTTTCTTCATCAATGAAAAACGAATTATATCCGGACCATATTATACATCATGGCCGTAATTAAATTGATTGTTTTTTTGTTTTTTTGTCGAAAAATAACATTAACTGAGAGTTTAAAGCAAGGATGATGTAGATATATATCTCTGCAAAATTCATTGTATGAATGCGTGTTCATGGAAAAAAATTAGCTAGGTCATTGCCATTATGTTGTATGGAACATGCGGGATGTTTTAAAGAATCACGTGGTCATTTATTGTCGAGATCTCTTAAGATTTTTTTGTACAATGGCTAAGGTTTTATTTATTCAGAATAATGTTTGTACTCTGAAAGGGTAAAAAACAGTATTTTAAATGTATAATTTTAGTTTTTATCATATTAATACAGTAGAAAACAAAAATCGTTCTAGTTTTTGAACTCTTTTTAATATCTATAGATCATACATCCGATACTAGTAATTATTACTAATAGTCTCGGGGCACATCTATAGATGGCATATAATTATTTTCGAATAAACTATTCCGTCCATATCTTTTTAACCAAAACAATTACTTTCACCAAGTCTTAATGAATCAAGTGTGGTCTTGTCCCGTATATATTACCCACAATCCATTTAAAGATACTTGTTGTTCATATTTTTAAAAGGGCCTCGGTGGCCATGGAGTAGGTAGATCGTCGTGACTACAAATGATCACTAGCCTGTCAACACTGAGGTTGTGAGTTCGAATCTCACCTGTGGCGGAGTGTGTTCGACTCCGATCTAAATTGACAAGGATTGCCAATTTTCCTACCGAAGGTCGGTGGTTCTCTCCGGGTATTCCGGCTTCCTCCACCAATAAAAACTGGCCGCCGCGAAATAGCCAAATGTGCTGAAAACGGCAATAAATACTAACTAAACAAACAGACATTCCTCTTTCATGTCTTTTTTATATACATTTCATAACATTAAAAGCTTAAGCTGACCCCAAACGTTATCTTCATAATTTTTTTTACAAACATGAGAGAACAGTCAAACGACTAATTAATATGAAATTCCTATCATTTCAATATAAATATAAATAGCAACTGACTGTTTGCTTAAAAATTTCAGCGTCCTGAAAAATAAACAAATCAAGCTATATAATTTGTGTTTACTTCCATGCTGACAGAAAATGTTTTTTTTAAAGATTTTGAATGATAGAGTCTGTTTATTTTTGTAGGAAAAAGTGACAGTCTAAATTTTGAGGATAGCTGCACCAGCCATATAAAAATATAATAAAGTCTTTCATCATACATTTTCATTTATTATCAGTAAATTCTTTGATATCAATTTTGATACACAAGATGTGCACGACTCTTCAGTTGCCTAAAATGTTGAAAACCGAAATAATGAACCAAAACGTTAAACAAAATATAAAAATGACCAACGGTGTAAAGCCAAAACCATCTTAGGACAGAGCTATGCATGAGGGAGACACACAATAGATTACACAAAATGTAACAGATTCAAAGTGTAAGTTTCGGGCTTGTATCGATATAACAACTGAGCTGATTGGTCTTGCAATAGTATCGACTCAGTGTTAATTAATAAATTCTCTGATGCCAATTCGTATGCAAAAGATGTGAATAACTGAACCTTGGACACCATTCAGTGGTAATGCATACTGGGAAAGAATACAGTGGGAGAAGCCATTAAGATTGAAACCCGAAGGCTAGATAAACTCATGGGAATGCAACATAATAAACAAATATCACAATGATATCGATGTAAGAGTTAAGGGGGGTACAGAACACGTAAAGGATTTAACTATTTAAAAATCAGCTGAACGTTTTAATCACATACTATTAGTAAAGAGAAATCAAGTTTCTCCCTGATCAAAATTAGTGTTTTTTTAAAATGCTATATATCCAATGCAATTATTACAATAAATTGTGTTGCTATGATTTCATGAAATTATTATATTTTGGTCAACAGGTAAAAGAAAAAGTCAACATTTTAAAAAAATTAAACGAGCCAAATCTATTTTAGTTGGATACCGCCTTAAAGAATAAAAATATACACTAAACTAAACAGAATTATATCAAAACACCAAAGAATATAAAATAATTACTATTCTGTAATACAAGTTTAAGGAAAAGATATGAATATCCTCGAATTATTATTTTCAGATATCATAATGCCAATAACAAGTCTGATTATGCTTTACCCACCTAGAATGACAACAATGCAACGTGTGTCATAGTTGGTTTTGATATTTTGACTTTGTTAGAATTTTATAATGATACACATTTAATAACGAGAGACCATGATAACTGCTTAAGATAAAATGCAAATTATGTAATTTAATTTAGCACATGTGTATCTACTTGTAACTAATTCGCAAAGGAAAATGTCATTTGCGCTCGTAACAGAATTTTAACTGGATGTGGCTGAAGAAAAAAAGTCATTATCCACTGGGCCTTTACGTGACAGGAACAAGCTCCATCTGAACATAAAAGTTTAACAGAACAGCGTTTTGAAACGACTGACCTAATACATGTACATGTAAAATACAATACGAAGTATAAATAGTTATATGAGCTGCGGGACTATTACGGAGTTATCTCATGGCTGTGTAACAAATGCTTCGGCATTTACACCATCGTAAGATGGAGATTATTTTATTTTTTCCCTCATCGGGCTAATCAAATGATAATTCCAGGGCATTTGACATCTTTTTTAAAAACAGATAAATACAATGTAAATTTCGTATAGAACCATGCATTGTTCAAATAAAATGTATCACAAAATACCGAATAAATATGATGCACTGTATGGCCATTTCGTTGACTGACAACTCATCAGCAGTGCTCGAGATCAAAATGTTGGAAATACGGTTAAATATATAATTATGAATTAATAAACACAACCATCAGATTGATCAAACTATCGATTTCCTTTGTCAATTGTCAGGTTTTGTGTACTCTAAATTCTTTGTGAATAAATAAAGGGCCGAGCCCTTACCCCAATGACCTTAGCTTTAGAGTGGAACAACCTAGTCACCAATGAAAATGAATTCACCATTAAAAAATAATGGCTACAGACCTCAGAAAAATGTCTAGTTTTGTTTGGTTTATTATATGTTTTTTATTCTTCTAGTTATCATTGTCGCGTTTGTGGTTTGTGCCTTTATCTTTTCCTTTGACATCGAATTTTCCCACTGTTTTTTCGCTTCGGTATTCTTTTGCCGATAGTATGTTTATTTCTTCTAATAATTCAATAAGTACAATTCTTTATAGTTTCACAGTTTATTGGTTTCAAAGTAATAAGATAAATTGGCAAGCTTATAAAGATAAAATACATGTATATGGGTAATAGCTGAATTACAATTATTCTATACATTTTGGGTTCTGAAAGGATGTTTGTCTGAAAGAACAAATAGGAAAAGCTTTGTGGTTATTTCCATTTACATTGGCTGTCGACAGTCTACACGGTTTCTGTATCCATCTTTTAACTAACATTCATTTCATACCAATTTATGTGAACAATCAGCTAAAATGAGAAATATCTCGATCATTTATTGTCACTTCTATGGGGCTGTTTATTAGTGTCATATACATTCAATAAACAAATATGACTTTGAGGTCAATAAAAAAATATTCTAAAAATGTAACCATAAGGCTGAACGTGATCACGCATAAATCCATCAAGTTGGTTTTTATGTAAGAATCCTCTTTTTTCTCGACTGAATCGTTTTTCATTTTAGATACATATTAATGTTAAAACCCCTTTTTACTGTATTTTCTTTAGTCAACGTACACAAGTACCAATTTACTTTAACATCTCAGAAGAACTGTCATCCCTTCAGAATATGCTATTTTTACCCTATCCCTACCTGCCCTGTATAGTTTTACTAAAACATTTCCGTACCTTCATGAGAGGAATCTCCAATTGAAGAAGGATGAACACATGCGACATCTAAATATTTCATTAAATTTGCCTTCACTTCCGGTGTAATGCTTTTAGTCCTTGAAATTATATGTAGGCGTTTTCCTCCTTCACCGCATTCTCCGTTCAAGTTTAATTCCGTACACGCATATGGTATCATAATGTTGTCGTAATCTGTATATATGATCTTAAATGGTCCTATGCAATAAATTATAATTTTAATTTCACAAAATTTTCAACATCATAAACATACATTAACTAAAGATTTTTTAAATTACTCGACTATACATTTTGGTGAAATAAACACTCGCTAAATGTTGGAGATGTATGAAGTCTTCACCAAATGACCACAGTTCGGAATGGAGAAGCACATGACTTTCCTTTACATTTTATGTAAGCATCCGAGTTGTAGACATATTCTGTATTATTTCGTTTAATCTACAGCTACACGTTGAATCAGTAATATTGACATGATCAGTGAGGTGATAAGGTGGCTACCATTGTACTCAACAGAATTCAATTCAACTGATTATATAAAGTAACCTTTTCTGAAATTGTTGCAGTAAGATAAGGTTACAAGGAAATAACTGTGCGTTCTTAAAATGCATTTTTCGGTAATATTTTATTTGATTTCTTATTTGTTTATAATATGATTTATCCATTTTCGCCCTGCATTTTTATCTAAATGTCTGTATAGCCTATCAGCGATCCTCACTACTTATTGTGTTTTTTGTTGATGAATTACTTAACGTGTCAATTAAATTCTAGGTGACCGTATGTTTACTTTCGGTTTGACTAAAGATATATTTCATGATGAATTATTATGCTTCAAAGTAATAATTGTACTTCGACCAAAGTAATGTGATTGGATAAACATTCGACAAAGAATTTTCTTCGGTACAATGTAAGATTCATCAAATTTTGAAGAAAGAATTCTGAGAAAATAATTTTCTTGAATAATTGGTTTATATAAACAAAATACTCTTACGAAATCGAGACATCTTCTGCCCGGAAAATTCTTCAAGTGTAAGGAAATCTCCATGTTCACCCCTTTTTCGTAGAGCAGCAGATAACGGTTCTAGACATGATCCATCTGATCTGCAGTGTATCAACACAATGCCAGTACAGACAATGAAGCAAAATATATTTTTACATGACCCAGAAAAACCCCAAAATTGGAAGATGAACATAAAAATTATTTGTTGTTTCAATGAGTACAAGTTACAAATTAATGGATAAGAAAGAAAAAAGCTTCTAGGTGTTTATATGTTTATATATATATATATATATATATATATATATATATATATATATATATATATATATATATATATATATATATATCAAAATGAACGACAGCTGTGGGGTTAGTGTGTACATATCTTATAGATTCGAAACTTTTCATCCTAATATTTTAGTAAAACTAATGTTGAAAAAAATTCGGAAATCTAACATTTCAAACGAGTGCCCTTACAACACATTAATTCGTGAATACAGGAATTTCTATAGTTGTTCTTCACGATTTGTAGATGTCGGATATTCGAATTCAAAGTTTAATTATTATTTTATACTGACAAATTGACAACGCTCTGCATTCTTATCTCAGAAGATATACGCTTAAAATTGGAAAGGACTGAATGCCACAATTGAATTCAATTTCAAATAGATCCAGCATAAAGCATAGAAATGTTTGTATTGATTAATTAGACCATTCATTCAATTGAATGTAAAATGTAAAACCTGTTGAAAGCTACATTACTATGTTACATTTCAGTCTGTATCGACTTAACAAGGCAAAAAGTAATACTTACTGTAGTGCTGTAAATTTTACATGAACAAGTCCGTTTTCATCTACGCTGAACTTAAACGTGCCTGCGTCTTTGGTCTTAAATGTATGCGAACTCATGACATCGAACCATAAACCGGACAACTGAGCAATTAAGGATGAACAATATTTTATAATAGTATACTTTATAAGATTTTTAGTCGCCCTAAAAAATTATATGGACCTCAGCTACGTATCGGTCCACATGATATTTTGCGAAACTAAAAACCCGTCAATATACTGCAATATGACCCTCAAATCAAATACAATACAACTTTACAATATACATCAATCAGGAACCAAATTCCATGTCACTCTATCAAAAACTGTTTTGATGAAATATGAGGAACTCTGACATTTATTGAACAATAAATAGAGATTTTAAACCGAAAAATTTGTGATTTTTTTCCATCGAAACTTAATTATAAAGTTTCAAAATCACAAAAACACGAGCATATTTCGAAAACACCATTATAAAACTATGTAATAAAACTGTTGACTTTTGCAAGCATATTAATCATAATACAATTTATTTTGTTCGACACCTGTAATCTTGTTGATAGGATACAAATTTAAGACGTATAAAAGTAATGAATACATTCGGTTTCTGGGGATATATGGATTAACTCCAGACCATTATTATTCTATTTTTAAGTCAAAGAGAGATAAATCCGTAAAAAAGAATGCCAAACTCAAAAAGCACACTTGTATTTAAATCTTCATATAAAACATCATCCCAATAATTGCATGCATTAAAATAAAAGATCGGCCGCCAAAATTTCAACCTAAAAGAATTAATAACTAATAAAATGTATCACAAAATACCGAAATAAATTTGATGCACTGTATGGCCATTTCGTTGATTGACAACTCATAAGCAGTGCTCGAGATCAAATTGTTGGAAATCCGGTTAAAGATATAATGATGAATTAATAAGCACAACCACCAAAAACCAAAAAAAAAAAAAAAAAAAAAAAAAAAATTAAAACAAACAGGAATCCTATTTGGATGAATAAAGTTTGAATACATTTTTTATTCTTGAATAATTTTTTACTTAAAAAATTACATGATTGAAAAATGCATTCCGATAAGTGAAATAACTTACCCTTAGCTGAGTTTGGATTCCTGTTTGTTTAAATTGTTTTGGGTTTTGATGGTTGTGCTTATTAATTCATCATTATATCGATATCTTTAACCGGATTTCCAACATTTTGATCCCGAGCACTGATGATGAGTTGTCAGTCAACGAAATGACAATACAGTACACCAAATTTATTTCGGTTTTGTGATACATTTTATTTTTAACAATAAAATATTTGACCTTTATGGCATTTTAAGAGAATGTTTTATTATTAACAGCACTTACTCTGTTGATATCAATATTATCCATTGCAGGAATATTCTTGATTCTACAATCTTTTGGCTTTTCACAAAATTCTAACAATAAACAACTGCTTACATTAACTCAAACTTTTTTATCTGAATTTTAGTTTATCTTTTTTCTTTTTTTATCTTTTCAAATTTTATGGTTTTTGGTAAATATGTTCGACTCAAAAGTAATAGGGCTTATCAAGAAGTATTGCCAATTGTCTTATTTGTGCTGTAACCCCCCTTGGGGATCTTGTCGAGGCGGGCTCGATTGTGGAAGATCGCGGGTTCGATACCCAGCTGGGTTAAACAAAACTGGTAACTGCTGCTTTTCCGCCAATCACGCGACATCTGGGAATAACAGCAAATGAATGGTCCGCTCAAAGTAGTATAATGTGCCCGGGTGGGGTGATATATCTTCTGCCTCGTCAGCTAGCAAGTTAAAAATCCGTCTTAGCGTATCGGTCTTGCACAAAGCAGGATTCATATTCTTATCATATCAACATGTTATCGTCCTGATATGCATTTAATAATTGCAACTGGACGTTAAACAATAATTCACCCATCTATCCGATTTGTTCTGAGTTCTGTTCGACCCGTTTAATTAACAAGTACCGTTATTTTGTGTCGATGGTGATTTATGTTTATTGTGTAACTATAACGTGCCTAATCATCTTTCAGTGCCTTCATTTTTAAATGTAAGGTAGGTTCGGGTCATCCTCGACCTTTTTAGTCAACAAACATTTAGGTTGGTTATCTTTGTTGTTCAATTACTATAGTAAGCATTGATACCAATAACATTGCTTGTTGTTCTGTTGGTAGTAAGGAGTTTGAATCCGATTGTAAAACGTACAATTACCAAGCATTGGAAAGTATTCTATTGACCTTTAAGGTTGCATTTTGTAGTTTACTATCATATAATTTGAGATACAATTCGATTGACGGAAAAACCAGTCTTTCACTTAACCCGGTGTCGGTGTAGTGTGGTAGTCAGATTGTTTTAAATGCTTACTATCTTCCACTTGCAAAAGCATATGTTACTTTGCTCATTTTATACTTTCTTTTAAATACACTGAACTTTAGATACATGTACATTTTTTATTTGAAGTAATATAATATTTTTGGAATGTGATAATTTTTTTTGTTCTACAAATAGGTTCTTCTATGTAAACTGATATGTTCTTTGCATGTATGAGAATTATACTGATATATAACCTGTTTTGGATTCTAAATCCGACAAATCTCCACAAGGCAACTTAAGGTGGGATTCTAGTAAAGATCTTCTTAATGTATCCAAAGACTGAGTTCTGCTAAACAAAATAACTCTTGTCCCAGATTCTTTGCATTTCCCATAAATATCCTCGTCAATACACTCATACATTAGAGCAACCTGATAGTCGGTGTAAATTATCTTCAACGAATCTGTTAATATTGGAAATATGTATTGGTAAATATGAAATGAAAAATCCAACAATGTAATTGGTTGTTGGTAACTGGTTCCCATTGGGAGGAAAAGGACGTGAACTATGCACCTGGTCTGATATTTTGACAAGAAACACAATTTCTAGATTCACATCTATCTGACACCCCTTAAGCAATCCTGAATTTGGAGACTAGATTTTGTATCGAACCTCTATGAATATCTTCGAAAAAATATATACCAATTTCCCCTAAATAACAAAGGTCTTAATTTTTGTTGTAAATGTTTCTGTAATTAAATGACTTCCGTTTTGCAAATTTTAAACAGTGTTTTGTTTTGTTTTTTTTTTTTTTTTTGTATCGGAAATATTTTGCGTTTTGCCGTTCATGGCATGCAGAATATACTACAACATTAAAAGATTCATAATACTGATACGAAAGGGCGGAGTGTCCGTTTTTTATACTAGTAGTAAGAACCTTTTGTACTTTCCACAGCCCTGCAGCTTATAGTTTTTAGGATTGTTTAATTCAATTTTTCGTATTTTGGCCTTGAACAATGCTTACTGTCGTAACAAAGATGTGGAATGAAATAAGAGAGAAAAACGACATTTCCACATATCTAGTGTTTAGTTTGATAGGAAATGTTGAATGGGGGCCAGTATCGACTTAAGTATGATAACAGTGCTGATAAAATACGTCAAAGTCACAAATGGCCGGGTTGCAAAGAATGGGTTATGAACCAATTAATTAATTAATAAATACAAAAAAAAAGGTAACAACAAATTCCAACAATTATTCAAACAATTCCATAATAGCAGGTGCACAACTTCAATATGTGTACAATCTTCCTGTGAAGTTTGATATATCTGGATTGAAAACTAGGAGAAGTTGACAGAAAATGGGTACTGTGTTTTGAAATTTGGATGGAAAAATTACTAAGTTTCCAAGTCTGGAAAAATTGGAAAAAAATATTCAAACAATTCCATAATAGCTGGCGCACAACTTCAATATGTGTACAATCTTCCTCTGAAGTTTGATAAAAAGGACAAATACAAGCATAAATCAACAAAAACGTAATCCATTGGATAGACAAACCCGGGAAGACAAATGAACAACCATAAGCATAACAAATAAACACAAAAAACTAAAAAAAACAATTAACAACACGAACTCCTATAAAAACCAGGAGTGGACCGAGGTGCACCGGAAGGGTAAGCAGTTCCTGCTCCGTATACGCCTAAATAAATCTGGGGTGAAAACTGTAGGTGCAGTTGTTGACACAAGATGGGTACCCTATTTTCCCCGCTCGCTCGACATCACCATACTAAAACCCGGATTTGCACTTCGTGCAACCCGGTCAACAAGTAAGGAGTGCACAAAATAAAATTATTCATGCATAAAACAAACTAAAATACAAATATATTATTGTTTTCACAATAACTGCGTAATATTTAAGATAATACTTGAGATCTACATGTACTTACGATAACCCCCTTTACTTTCAGTTAGAATGTTTACTAAAAGATCCCCATTGTTGACTTCCCCAACTTGCGTAAATGATATTTTTGCTTTTGTGACACATTCCCTGTAATTATAAAAATATAAAAATTGCTAATATAGTGTTTGTAAGTATCATTCATTTTCACTTCTGAGACAGTACAGTTCCTATTTTGTCCAGTGTGAGATTACCCTAGAGTGAGACAAAACACTCTCGGTCACCCGAGAAATAATTTTGAAACTGTCTTGGGGAGTCTAAATCCTTAACTGTAATAAAAACAGAAAAACATGCCCTGAAGATTTGTCAAATAAACTCCATACTGCCTACAATCAAAAACTTATATCTAATAAAGCTTTCCTTCTCTTCCATAGTTCCAAGTGTGCATAGGCAAAACTGAAAGTACTGACCTTGACCTGGGATGAATTTGCGATAAATTGTATAATTTGATGGATTAACGTTCTAGCTGTATTATTATATCTTTGACTATAAAAGTTATAACTCCGAGAATCTGCATTGGTTGTTCGGATTTTTATTACGTCACACAAATGTGACGCGCTATGTTACGTCAATAGACAATGTAATGTACACAACACGGGTCGTTATCAAAAGTGAAAAACATAATAAAGTACTAGTTCGTAACTCGTGCAAGATATGGAAATCTCAAAACCCTCAGGTAAGATTAATCGTTCTCTAAAGCTGGAGCCTCATTAGAGAAAAATTAAAACTTATCATCGGGTGTCTGAGATTTCCCTATCTTGGACTCTCATCGGTGTTCGATTTTTAATTTTTATCAAAATACGTTCATGGACAGAAAATCGCTACTCTATGTACGAAATATCGGCAGAACAATATGGAAACGACAAAACAGTGGGAAAAGTCCATAAAGTCGAAATTTAAGAAAAGACAAAGTCACAAGGAACACAACAAACAGACGCCACAAGGACACATAGATAACTAAAAGAAATAAAAAGGCATAAAATAGACTAAACAAAAATATAACAAGACAGCACAGAAACCAAAGCACAAGCAATATGAACTCCTTTAAAGACCGGAAGTGAGATCAGTTGATCCAAAAAGGAAAACATGCCCAGGCCTGGGCGCCATAAAGAACTATTTGTGCTGAGGAAAGAAAATTTTACTCAAATTCCCATTCTCATCCAATCACATTCGAGTATTCCGATATTTAAGAATATTCTCAGGTTTAAGAATATTCTCAAATTTTATGGTGCCAGGGCCTGCTCCGTTAACATCACCCGTCACTTTGCCAGTGAGTAAAAGCCATTGAAGTGTAAAGTAAGATGAGGTGTCAATTCCAGAAGGATATGAAATCTAACTGGAGAAAAACACAGGAGTTTGTTAGATCCTACTCAAATGACAAGGAAAAACATGAAAACAGTAAAACAAACAACAAATCTACAAAATGAGAAAACACATATCAAATCCAAGATTCATAACAATACGGCACAAAACAAAGTGCGATCAGTTGCTTCGGAAGGGTAAAGGTATCAAACTACCTCGACAGAAAATGTTACATGGACAGTGGGTAAATAAAGGTACAACTTTATGAAATAAAATTACATTAATGAAAAAAAATCGGCATGTGAGTGAAAAAATCTTACCCATCAATTTTTGCGACAGCTTCGCCGGTAAAAATCTCGCCTTCGCGTTTGATATCAAGCCGATTGGCCACTATATCTTTGGAGGCAATAATATACCATGATCCTTTCATCTGAATAAGAATTAACATATTTTTCCAACATTTTATAATATAAATCAAAATGCATGTCATTTGGAAAAAAATACTAATGGCTAAATCATTGTAATAATTATTGATAATAAAATGGTTCTTAATAATACAAAACACGAGTCTATGACATATGATTTGATTTGGATAAATGCAAGTTAGTCGATCCTAGCACTGTGCAAATCTAACATGTCTAAGTATACCATTCATTACACTCAGTAAATCAGTAAATCAGAAGAAATATACATCACTTGTGTGTTATTAAGAATTAACGAACATACATTTTTGGTTGATATTTTAAAAGTTTTTATCAATCTCAAAATTACCACAAAATAAATCTGAAGTAAATTTCTTCAAACGTTCCATGGCAAGCAATGGCAGTTTGGCTTTTAATGAATATATTCATGGTAGAATCACAAATCGCTATATGCCATTAAGACACGGGAAAAGGTAGTTTTTTTCATCGTAGGTAATAATACAAAAGTGGTCCAATATGATTTTTTTCATTAAGTGCATTATAGTTAATATCTTTATAGATATCTGTATTATAGTTGAACTTTTCTGGAGTAAAAAATAATATATATATTTTTTAGGGATGCTGACGGAGACTTCACGTTAAAAATACAATTATGGTTTCATGGTTAGGAACGTAAATCGTTTACCTCATCCATGTCAACAGCACTTTGTACTGGAATGTCTTTCACATTGCAATGTTCCTGAGATGTTTTGCTGTCTGTAAATTGAAATAATTTGATGATCTTATTGTTGACCTTTCCTGTTATCCATGTTCCTATAGAGCTCTTGTTCTTAATACAATTTTGATGACAATAAACTGAAGAGAATTTCATACTCTACATATTGCTTCTTTTAGTCTTCTGATCTGTTCCATTTCTTGTAAACCATAATTCATAGAATGTGCACTTGTGACTATAACCAATCTGCCGCACACTATGCTTCCAATATGAACTTATATTTCTCCCCTTATATTTGCTCACATATGGATCATAATTATCTTTTTTATTCCAAGTGTTTCATCCATTTCAGTCAAGAAGATCCTAAGTAAATTTCCCGTTTCTATGTTGTATAATGATTGACTATGGTTTCGATTTTTTTTGTCGGTCCGCATGTTATGGATTCAATTTGAACTAGCTTAAGAAGGTGTTTAAATGTATTTTCTAGAGTCCAACGTTAAACGTAGTTCGACTTTGGTGGCCATATACAAATGTAGGTTGGCTTTGTTGGACAACTTAGTTGACGGTCATCAAACATAATTGTAAAAGACCCTTACTGCAAAGTTTCGATCCAACTCCCTAAGTCGTTTGAAACAAGACATCCTTTAATGTTCTATTGTTTTTAGATTTTACTATAACGTCTTAAGTTTGACTTAAGATATTGGTTGGTCGAAAGAGTCATTAAATATAAATTGTAAGACAGACAGGTAAATACTATTGCTGCCAATTTTAGTACAAACTGTCTTGATCGTTTAAAGCCATCAGATTTCTAAAGAATTATCAAAAGTTTGATATAAAATTGGGGAAGCCATATTAATTAGAGGTCTTCAGATATAATTTTGAATGAAGACAAGCCAAGGACAATTCCACCATAGTTTGGTGTTGACTGGCCCATGGCCATCAGATTTCTAAAGAATTATCAAAAGTTTGATATAAAATTGGGGAAGCCATATTAATTAGAGGTCTTCAGATATAATTTTGAATGAAGACAAGCCAAGGACAATTCCACCATAGTTTGGTGTTGACTGGCCCATGGCCATCAGATTTCTAAAGAATTATCAAAAGTTTGATATAAAATTGGGGAAGCCATATTAATTAGAGGTCTTCAGATATAATTTTGAATGAAGACAAGCCAAGGACAATTCCACCATAGTCTGGTGTTGACTGGCCCATGGCCATCAGATTTCTAAAGAATTATCAAAAGTTTGATATAAAATTGGGGAAGCCATATTAATTAGAGGTCTTCAGATATAATTTTGAATGAAGACAAGCCAAGGACAATTCCACCATAGTTTGGTGTTGACTGGCCCATGGCCATCAGATTTCTAAAGAATTATCAAAAGTTTGATATAAAATTGGGGAAGCCATATTAATTAGAGGTCTTCAGATATAATTTTGAATGAAGACAAGCCAAGGACAATTCCACCATAGTTTGGTGTTGACTGGCCCATGGCCATCAGATTTCTAAAGAATTATCAAAAGTTTGATATAAAATTGGGGAAGTCATATTAATTAGAGGTCTTCAGATATAATTTTGAATGAAGACAAGCCAAGGACAATTCCACCATAGTTTGGTGTTGACTGGCCCATGGCCATCAGATTTCTAAAGAATTATCAAAAGTTTGATATAAAATTGGGGAAGCCATATTAATTAGAGGTCTTCAGATATAATTTTGAATGAAGACAAGCCAAGGACAATTCCACCATAGTTTGGTGTTGACTGGCCCATGGGAAAAGATTGCGACAAGGTATGACAAGCGTAATATGGTGGCAATAGCTCACTGGTTCCTTAGTTCAAGATGAGCCATAAAATTATTTATTTGGTTTTTGTATTATATTCAAACATTTATTTGGTTAGTTTTGTGTTGTATTTAGATTAAAATTCCGCTTTTATAAGACAAACGACGAGGGTGTGGATTTTGTACAAAATACAAGAACCATAAAACAAAAATCAAATTAGAAACGCCTATATTGCTGCTCTTCAGTTTTAAAGTCGATGTAAGGTGCAATGCACAATTCTTCAATCAACGTCATATTTGTACATTTATCTATATTAACATATAAAACCTACCTACGTGTGGTACGACCCAGTCGCTACAGTCAACTGAAAGCATAAAATATTATTATCACCCCTTTCTGAATATTAATTACTAAAGAGGACAAATACACACAAGGAGCAAACCAAAAACAGCAATCCATTAGAGAGAAAAATCCGGGAAGACAACAAATAAACACTGAAAACTAAAACACAACGAACAGCATGAACTCCTATAAAAACCGGGAGTGAACTGAGGTGCTCCGGAAGGGAAAGCAGTTCAACAAAGTCGAAGTGGAGGTACATGAAATGTTATGACAGTGGGAACAGGTCCAACATCATCATAGATGTTGGAAAACTGTAACGGTCAATCAATTCGTGATGACGGCCGTAAAATTTACTAAGTGATGACATCAACTTATCCTGATAAAACCCAGGTTAAGAAGCTTATGTGACAACAGTAATACTCTTTGTCGAAAGAACCGCCTCGATGGTCTCGTGGTAGCGTGTTCGCCTCAAGCGGTCGATCCCCGGCCGGGTCAACCAAAAACATTAAAATTGGTATTTGCTGCTTCTCCGCCAAGCACACGGCATCTAGGAGTAAGAGCAAAGATCTACTGGTCAGAATAATGTGTCCGGGTGGGGAGATATGTTTTCCTTTGGACAGTTACCTCGTGCGCTAGCACATTAAAACTCCGGCTCAGCGTGTCGGTCTACTACAAAGCAGGAATCATATTCATTATCATTTCAACATGTTCTCGTCCTGATATGCACCTGGCTGCCACTGAATGTTAATTCAGCCATCCATCCATCTTTGTCGAAAGTCATGGTAATTTTTTCTGAAATTTGCATAAACCTAATGTTATCCAAAAACCAACATGAATTGAAAATTATATTGGTTACCTCAATATAATTCCTACCACTGCCCATGCACAGTCATGCGGGTAACGAAAAAGAACTTGACATTATATTTTAGATGTTTGAAACTGGAAATGGGTTTTTAAAACATTGAAATGGTTCTCTTAAGCCATAAGTTTAAAAACCAAATGATTTTAAACAATTATAAAAGAATCTTAGGACAAGTATATTCAATGTTGAGGCTGCGTATTCATGTTTAAAAATACAATTAGATAATTAGGGGAAATAGTGAAAAATACATTACGTTTTAAATCAACCTGCGTTCGAAATAAAACCTGTCCTCAATATATTCTAAAATATGAATTTCTTAGCCGGTGCTTGGTTTGAAGAAAACTTACAGATCATACTTAATTCGTGATAAATGTAATGCTATTGATTTAGAAATTAATGTTGACTCACAAGAAGATTAGTAATAAAAAATAATTCATGTTTGAATTGAGTATAGAAAAACAACAATAATTTTATTATGTCAATAAGGTCATATTTATATTTATTGCTTATGAAGTTTAACCCTTTAACGTTTGTACCGGTCAAATTTGACCGGTAAGCGTTCAACGTGTAGTATCATTCCAACAAAAACTTGATAATTGCCTCAATACTCAACAGAGTTTGGCCAGAAAGGGCTTGATTTAAAGCCAATAATTTCCTTTTTCACATGATTATAATTCTATAAAATATTTGTTTGTAAAAAGACGAGTTATTATGGTGTAAACGTTGCTACACTTATTCAATTTTCATCTGCAATTTTACAACGATGTCCGATGTACTTGAAGCGTATATTCTCAGTCGTTTGATTAATAATTCACAATATGAAAAGTGTACTCTAAAGTGCAGAAAAAGACTTTTATTGTGATATAATATATCTTAAAAAGATCTAGATTTATCATTTTTGCGGATGAAATAATCTTGTTACTGCAGAAGAATTCCCTCGTTTTTCTCTATCTTTTCAATTTACGTCAAATTTTTAAAATTGCAAATCGAAATAGGAAAATCTAAATCGAACATTTTTTTCTCCAGTTTACAAGCTTTTCAAAACACTTTTGTTTTCAGATATTGACCCTTTGATGGCCTTGCAACTGCCGGTTAAACTTAAACATGTGCGGCAGCGTAAATAGCTTTCCGGAGATCGGTTTTCAGATTATTACGACGTGCCGACTTTTGAACCGACTTACATGTGCGTTTCAACAATTACGCTCAAGAATGTACGATTAATCTAGTGAAGTTAATTAATTTCCAAGTGAAAATGGCTGTAAATATTGCAAACGATATATCCTGTATGAAGAATTAGAGGACTCTCTTGATTTGTTGCTGAATCACGAAATAAACGATTGCGAGGAGAAAGAAAGTGAGAAGATGATGATTTTGTTCCAGTTCTAATAATGGGTAAAAGTATATTTTTTCTCATCGATAAATGTTATCTTGTACTCAAAATCAAGCGTTAACTCCCAAAGCAGATAACATATAGATATATATATCAACCAAATTACATTTCATAAGCACTAAATAGTAAATTTGAAGTAAAAGCTTTTTTTAAACTATGGAATTAAAGCACATGCAAAAGTTGTTAATAGTGAACATAAAAATAGGTTAAAAAAAAGCCTGCTGCGCAGGAAGGATTACTTAAGCTTTACATTTGTTTATTTTACTCTTTGCTGCATTCTTATGGAAATTTTAACCTGTTTAAAAATATTGTTTTGATCAATTTAGAATTTCTGATATTTGTTTAGATTTAAATTGCATTCGTTCATTTTTTTTTTTTTACTGTAAACAAAGACCTTATTGTTTACCATGAGAAATTGGTAATAGAAAAAGAATACTTTATGCAATTCATAAACAAGTTATTTTATAATACAGGATACTGTATTTCTAGAAATGCAAGCCTTGCTTGGTTATTGTGATGCTCACCATATCTTGATTTTACACGTGACTAATTAAATAAAAAAAAAAACAATTTCTAAATCTGAGAGCTCTGTATTATGATATTTTTTTTGGTTTCAAATAAAAGATATTATGTACATGTATTACATGTATGCATGTATACATCAGTCAACTTGTACTTTATAGGAGCAACCATAATTTATTTATTTATTAGGAAGGTGCAAATTGATCCTTGAAATGTTTTACATACTTTTTTTTTTTTTTTTTTTTTTTTTTTTTTTTTTGCAGTATCTATGATCCTGTATATGATTGCATATTTTATTTTTCAAAATATATGTCAAAGTAATTTTTAATCCAGATTTTTTTATTTACATTCTAAAACTTGAATTCTTTAATACAAATAATGTAATTTGGAGCATTATTTCCTTTTAAATTCCTTTCCCTTCCATAAATAAATAAGCATAGTTACAATGTAGTAGAAAACTTGTAACTTATGAATTAATTATTTTTTAATGTAAATATTATGTTTTTTTGTTTTTTTTCTGTTTTGACAGATACCACCCCCACCCCCCCCCCCCCCCCCCCCCCACCCCCGACTTAAATTTTGCATATAATGGGCACATACAAGGAACCATTCTGTGGTATATTTAGAAACTTAATTTGGTAACATCAGTTGTATGTGATATAAGTGGTAAGAATTTGCAAGATATAATGTATTCATGTATGCCCATTTAAATACATGCAAAATGATACATGCATTCTTACTTGAAATATAGTAAAGGATATGTTTTTATAGTTTTAATCATGTATTGGTGGAAGTTGGAAAGAACCAATGACCAATGTCAGGCAATCCCTGTCAATTTAGATAGGAGTTGAACACACCATACCACAAGATGGGTTAAACTCTAACAGGCTTAGTGATCATAAATAGGCAACCAAACTAGACCACTCAGCTACCATGGCCACCCAATATATTTATTAATAAAAAAAACAAGTAATTTTCAAACTGCAACATAAACTTTAATAGTTAAAGACAAGATATGTTGTGAGGTAGCAAGCATTTGATTTTTAAGGGGGGAATGCAGGAATCTATGTCAATCAGGAAATTTTGGGGTTTAAATGAAAATAAAAATTTAGGCTGCAATCGCGGGCGAGTAAAAAATCCAGGACCAAAAGTTCGACAAAAAAAATAGGCAGGATCAAACATTTGATATACTACATCCTATGAAATCCCCCCTCTAAAAATCAAATGGTAGCTCTGTAACTGTGAAAAATGGCTGGTAATTCTATACATAAATTAAAGCTTATCAATGCATGTGCCTTTTTCAGGAATTGTTTAAGAGTTTTCTATATACATGTAGCAGTAATAATTTGTGATACAAAATGTATGTTGTATTTAAATCAGCCATAACATAGAGTGAAATTTACACTTCATTATTCTCAAATTTTCAAATTAATAACATTTATTCTGCATATTTATAAAATTAGTCCGTATAGTATTAACAGACACTTATTTTATATGCATGTACTACATTGCAATGTTTACATAGTCAGATTAAATGTACATTTGTAATACAGGCAAAAGATAATGTCTTTCAAAAATTCACATTCAACAGTATACAAGTATCTGCATGTTCATACTGCTTCAGTGAAGTCATATTAAGAACCAGTCTTGGTCATTCAGATTGGATTTTTAAAAAATACTTTTTGTTTTTCAGAATGTTATGTAGATCTAAGAAAGTTGTATGAAATTTCAGCAAACCTTTCCAAACTAAACAAGGCTTTCGTTTAATTGAATTGACATACATGTTACATATACAGACTGGTGCTTCAGTGACAGTGCTGTGTTTGAATAACGATTATATGGATTTTCAATGTGTACATCATAATATACAATCACATATGGAAGGTTTGAAAGCATTGAACTGTTTTTAAAATACCTTTCAAAATAAAAAGTGCTCAAATTATGTATACTAGTATTTGTTTTAATTTAAAACATTAAAGTGCAGTTTATCTAGTCTATTTAGTTTCAAAATGTGAACAACTTCCTTTGCTTATTAGTGTCTTCATAACCATAAATCTTGGAGCAAAGAAAAAAATCTAAGAGAGACAGGATTCCTTTTTCTACAAACAATTTATATGCAACAAGAAGGCAAAACACTTTCTAACCTGCACCCAAATACTCATTAAAAAACTGTACACAACAATATGTCTCTCCAGTTGTCATCTTTTCTATGAAATATCAAATATTGGTTTGAAAGATTCCCATGCCAAAAGTTATTGAAAGTAAGGAAAATAGTATTTAAGCATTTTGGTCTATCTAAATTTTTATGCAAACGAAATAAACCGATGCTTATTTTGTACATCAAATCAAATAGACTATAAAGATTATAGTTAAAATCTCAACACAAACTTTGTTAGAAAGCTACATCTATGATTGCTAAGAAAGAAATATTCACAAATAATAGTTTCTCGCCTGATTTCGCTGTTGTCTATGTTTTCAGTGTAATAGTAGAATGTACATAATTATTCTCCACATGTTATTTCTTGATCATGAAGAAGCCTCTGTCCAAGTTTGATAGAAATCCAGGATGGTTTAAGAAAGTAATTAATGTTTTAAATACTTTAACTGCAGACTGTATATCATGTTAACTGGGAGATAAACTAAGTCCATTTATAAGTAAAATACGGAAAAAATGGGAGAAAAAATTATTACAAAATTTTCCTCTTGATACTATCTTTTGATATGAACAAGCTTCTGTCCAAGTTTGGTAAAAATCCAGGATAATTTAAAAAAGTTATTAATGTTTTAAAAACTTTCAACACAGAGTGAATGTAAATATTGACGCCGCCGCCGCCGACAACGAACTGTAGGATCGCTATGTCTCGCTTCCGCAACAAAGGTCGCAGGCTCGACAAAAGGGAACGAATGTGATGATTATATATTTTAGAGAACTGTAAGGGTGCAGGACAACTCGGCCCGCGGACCACTCGGCCCAGGACAACTCGTCCTGTTCATTTGTACTAAAAAGACCAGTCGGCCCATCAAAAGGATTACGGTCCGAGTTATCTTTTTCTGGCGGTCCGAGTTGTCTTTTTCTGACGGTCCGAGTTGTCTTTACCTCGGGCTGAGTGGTCTTTGGCCGAGTGGTCCGCGGGCCGAGATGTCCCCTATTCAACTATAAATGTTTACCATCTCCTCTGGTGTATATAATTTGATTGTCATTTGATTTGTTCTTTTTAAGCCGGTAAAAACCTTTGAACTAGTATACTTGTATGTTTAAATAAGGAATCATTTCTGCCTTCTTCTTAAAATTGAAAACTGTATTTCATTCTTGGTTGCTAGGGAGTCAATATCGTTGCTAAGGAAAAATATTTGAATATCTACATGTATGTACTATTTATTCTGGTTTAAGTCATAAATGGGTTGATGGTGGAACATGTCAAAACTTCAAAAATTACAAATTGACAAAATTTCTACTGCGAACCAATGAACATGGTTGATTAGTAGCATTTTAATAAGTAAAAGTTTACACTATTTTTAGTAGGTAGAAATGATCTTATCCTGTGAATATTTAAAATTACTCAAGATTTTGGATTTTTAAATAAAATTGGACTTTCGGAAATCATTTTACATTGAATATATATCAGTAGAGGGTTTTTCATAGTTTGTTGCTAGGGAATGTCATTGGTTGCTAAGGGAAAATATGAAATTTTCTCCAAAAATATATAGGAATTAGTTAAGGTAAATTAATAATTAATTTAAGGGTGGAATTTCATGTTATTATATAAAAAATTTAGAAAACTATATGGAATCAGCATTTATTGACAAATTCTCATGGTTGCCTAGCAACATAAATAACATAACTTTCTCACATAATTTCCAAAACCGTTCAATTGTTTTATCCAGTTCAGGTTGTTATTAAAACTATTGTACCATAAACAAACCCTATTTCTACTTCTGAACAAAAACTAACCCTCAGTATATTTTGATTTTGGCTAAAAACAGTTAAAATTCAAGTTTGAAGTGAAGTTTGATGTGTTACCATAGCAACGGTAATCAAGGCAATCAAGTATTGAATTTGAAAAATTAAAGCTAGTGTATTATACTTTTACAATGTATACAATAAATGTTTTTATCTTTGAAAATATTTTTTTTCTGTGTGGTCAATTGTGCAACCCGAATTGTTCATGATTTTTGTCAAAAACTGGGCAAATGCTAAAGGGTTAAATTATCAATTTCCGGCTAGTATCGAATACTCATGACAGCAAGTATTATATAAAATCAGGTTAAAGATCATAACATTGCTGATAACGTACCGTGGTGATTTGTTTTCCTCAAATGGTCAGACGATAAACACATGTCTGGAAATAGTGCATATAGTTTATCTAACATATCCTGGTCAACAGTTGGTTGTCTACCATAAATACTAGCTTCTGCTTGAATACAAACTCCGTCGTCATCGGTTCCAAAACAGCCATAATGTATAGAATACATTCCGTCATAGTATGCTACTCTGTAATGCACTGATAAAAGCAAACAAATTAAGTGTGACATGAGACAAATATTTATTTTCACTATATAAATATATATTTAGTATCTTTTTATTTATCGTTGGAGCTTGCTTCAGATACATTCGTATACTGACTTTTTACAACTGTCAATAAGGTAGTATGATGTTACCTTAAGTACTGTTATAAAACTCTTTGTGGCGCATTGAAATAACACTCTCTGTGGCGTATTGACATACAACTGTACAAATAAATTTGAAGCAACTTTATTTGTTCTTTTTTTAAAAAAAAAAATCATATATACTGTGTACGTTAATATTAATAAAAAGTATTATTGTCATGGATTTCAACTAAAATTTCTTATGTTTATGGAAAAAAATAAACTATTGCCAGGGTCTTAAATGGTTCTGGGTCAGGACACATCTGTCATAAACGGTTCTAAAGGTGTCAGGATGTCAGTTCTAGAACTGTTCTAGAACAGTGCTGACAATTTAGAACAGTTCTAAAGAGAGGTTAGAACTTAGCTGAACTGTATGCCACCTGAACAACACTAAATGAGGGTCTCCCAATCAACATATAAAGTTTCAAAAGAGGAGATGATGAATTGTCTAGCGATGTACGGACGACGGACCGACAGACGAACGATGGACACAAAGTGATGACCAATGCTAACATGACTCTTTGGGAAGAATCACATTGAGAATTTTCATCCGGACCTATCGCAAACATTATGGCAGCCACGATATAGCCACTTAAATGTGACTTAAATATCATTTAATAAAGGTCTAATAATTATCTGATAATTAATTCTCCATTTCACTTTACATACTCAAAGGAAACATGTCATCAGGTCCATGAAGCTTAGCCATCATGTCAGATCCACGTGTGCTGTTTTCTGCAGGTTTCACGTGACCTGATACAGGTGGTGTACACTTACCATTTCTTCCATAAAACAGAAAAAAGAGTCACTTAAACAACCAAATATTACATTGATTGTACATTACAAGAACAAATAGAACTTCACTTCAGTTTCTGTATAGATAGTTTCAATCTGGGAAAACAAATATTTAATTTGTAAGTTAAAATCTGAACTGAAATTTAAAACTAGTGATAAAAAAACATATTAATCCTGAAGTATTGTACAGTTAAAATATGTATATTTTTGGTGCTAAAATCTATTTATTAAATTGTAAAATTGAAAAGATTTAATCAGAAAAATACGACGATGTTTGTTATATATATATATATATATATATATAAAACTAGTTCACCACTCTCACGTTATAATGCAAACATTTATGAATGTGTATTATACGTTAATTTCGAGGTAATGCTCTTCTAAACAAAAACGATGTTAATGGACCTTCCTGCTCTTTATTGGATTCCTAAACCACATAAAAATCCGTTTAAACAAAGGTACATTGCTGGGTCAGCTAATTGCTCTACAAAACCTCTTTCAAAGATTTTAACATTCATATTGACATGTATTAAAGAGGACCTTCAGAGCTACTGTGAAACATCATATTCCACCAGTGGCGTCAATCAGATGTGGATTCTTAAAAACTCCAAAACTTTACTTCAATATCTAAAATCAAAATCTTTGGCTACATGCAACAGCATAAAAACATTTGACTGCTCTACACTTTACAATACCATACCACATTCTCAATTAAAAGATCGCTTAAAGCAACTAGTTCATCAATGTTTTTTCAAGAAAAATGGGACACGCAGGTATAAATTTCTTGTTCTAGGTAGAGAAAAGGCTTATTTCTTGAAGAACCACTCTCATTCTGACAAAAAGTATGCTGAAGATGAAATTACAAACATGTTAGATTTTCTCATCGACAACATATTCGTTGAATTTGGCGGTCTAATTTTTCAACAAACAATTGGCATTCCAATGGGAACCAACTGTGCTCCTCTCCTCGCCGATCTGTTTCTGTACTCATATGAAGCGGACTTTATTCAAGGGTTACTACGTGAAAACAAACAGAAACTAGCCCAATCCTTTAATTTCACTTTTTGTTATATAGATGATGTGTTGTCGTTAAATAACGACAAATTCCAAGACTTTCTACATCTTATCTACCCCAGTGAGCTTGAAATTAAGGATACTACAGATACACCAAAGTCCGCTTCATATTTGGATTTGTTTCTTGAAATAGACTATGAGGGACGTTTGAAGACAAAACTTCATGACAAACGTGATGACTTCAACTTTCCTATTGTTAATTTTCCCTTCTTGAGTAGCAATATACCAGCATCGCCTTCATATGGCGTCTACGTTTCTCAGCTTATCCGATTTTCAAGGGCATGCGTGAGTTACCCTGACTTTCGACAAAGAGGATTACTGCTGTCACAAAAGCTTCTTAACTAGGGTTTTATCAGGGATAAGTTGATGTCATCACTTAGGAAATTTTACGGTCGTCATCACGAATTGATTGACCATTACAGTGTTCCAATATCTAAGATGATGTTGGATCTGTTCCCACTGTTGTAACCTTTCATGTGCCTCCACCGAATTGTGACTTCCCCCGGACTGACTTTGTTGAACTTCACGACGGGTGCCGTATACGGAGCAGGAACTGCTTACCCTTCCGGAGCACCTGGGTTCACTCCTAGTTTTTATAGGAGTTCGTGTTGTTCATTGTTTTTTAGTTTTGTCTGTTTATTTGTTGTGCTTGTGGTTGTTCATTTGTCCTCCCGGGTTTGTCTGTCCAATGGATTACGTTTTTTTTTATTCCTCGTTAGGTATATTTGTCCTTTTTATTAGTTTTTCATCTAAATATATTGACAACTAATTTGCAAATATCATTTGCAATAAAAGGAAATGGTATGATATGGCCTGACATTTGGCCCCTTGTATTCCAAAATCAAAAAGTGATGAAAAAAGTACTCTCAGCTATCATTAAGTACTTTTAAAATGTGGCATTTTTGAGGACATGTTTTATTTTCAACAAGAAATTTCTATAATAGAGGCAATATGCTGTCAAAGATGGCTAATTATGAAGAAATCAATGAAAAGCAGGCTTGCCCAAAAAGATATTTCATTGAAATGTGTCTTAATGTAACATAGAAATTATACTTTAAAAATCTGTTTGGGCAAGGCTGCTGTTTATAGTTGTTTTGACTAAAAACTACTGTGAAGACACTCAATTTTCTTCAAACTCTTGATTTAGCAGACGTTTATGTTGTCCCTGTTGCATCATGGGAAAGAATTTTGTACAAAGCGTTATAGACTGTGAAATGTCCATCATTATACGATAAAAATGATATAAATTCAAATCTGAAAGTTTAATTTTAATTTTTCCTGTCATATTGGGTCAAATAATGGCTGGAGTAAATTATAAAATAATAACGCGAATGAACGAGGACAACTCAATTGATTAATAAAGTTATGTCGATCAGTGGACTACACCAACAAATCAAAATCAATGAATGTCCGAGTTGAAACATTGTAAAAATATATATGCAAGACTTACATGACTCCAGAGTAAGTACTATGCAAAGTATGGTCAGTATGTTCTTCAAAGTAAACAACTGCTGATTCATATTGGTTCATGATATTTCTTGGTCTGGCTATTTCGTACCACAATCCTGCCAACTAATGAACAACTAATTATTTTCATCATTTCATCATTCATTATGTACTCATTTAGAGCATACTATTAATTAAACACCATTTTGTTATTTTCGAAAATGATACATTCTATTGACTTCTCTCTTTTCTTGTTTTGTTGTAGACATACCCAACTTTCAATGATATTAAAAGACTGGGGAGACCAGCTTTAATTGGTAAGCGAATCCTAAGTAACTTGTCTGGAGAAATACTGACGATAATCGATATAGGAAATGTATCAATAACAGGCCAACGAGTAATATTTATGCAAAGAACTACTTTTATCACTCATCTTTGTCCTCCAACAATAACAAATCCTTTATATGGAATAAAATCTAAAAATGGAATAAAATCTAAAATGTATAAATTAAAAAATGTTTAATACACATGGGTGATTTTCAGCTAACAGCTATGTTGATACTGCACAAACCTCGTTTTGGTTTTCCATTCAGTTTTGTTTTCTTGTTATAGTATATTCACTAGGTTTGTTTGTTTAGTTGGGTTTTACGCCGTTTTCGGCACATTTGGCTATTTCGCGGGGGTCAGTTTTTATTGGTGGAGGAAGCCGGAGTACCCGGAGAAAACACCAATCTTCGGTAGGAAAATTGGCAATCATTATCAATTAAGATCGGAGTCAAACACACCCCACCACCGGTCAGATTCGAACCCACAACCTCAGTGTTGACAGGCTAGTGATCATAAGTAGTCATGAGGAACTACCTAGATCACTCAGCCACCGATAGGTCAATGGATTGTAAATGTGTTACAAATATCAGAAAACATTGAATATTACAGTATTTTGTACGTATCCTCCTGCATTGAACTTCATTCAAACATCTAAAGAGTATATACGGACACTTCGCTTTAAAATTTCATTCAACAGTGCACTTAAAAAGTAATGTACCAGATTAAATCAAAATTGCAGGTATTTGTGTTTGTTTCCCTTTTAAATAAACAAGTAAATTGGATAACACGAAAGGTAAACAACGACACCCCCCCTTCTCTTACCTATCTTGATACTCTGTTGTATAAAACATACCATTTAAACCAATTAATATAGATTATATCAGCTTTTATCTTATAAAAAAAACTCTTTCCAGCATTTTGTTTTCTCATATTTGTTTACATTATTTATGGTTCATGTATTTCATAAATTGTCCCTAGGTCCCCAAGGGTATTCGCCAACCCAGTCTTCAGACTTGTCTGACATGATTATTGATTGATTTTTTACAGAAATTACCGGTAATTAGCAAAATTCAAAAATAATAGAAATAGTAAGGGTTCATTACTTGTATTGCACATGGTAGATCTCCTTAGCTGAAATTTGGCTTCCTATTTCGGTATTTTTGGTTGAGTACTTCTTGTTTAATATAAGTTTGGTTTTTGGTCTTCCAAATGTTTCGGTTTTTATGCTGCTGATGAGAGGTAACTCCTTGAAATGAGTCGTATAAAGCATACTGTAAATTTACTATATCTAATATTGGTATCTTTGGATTGTTATTTTGTCCATACAATCAAGTTTTAGTATATATGTTTATTATACCTGAGAAACTTGGAATGGATCCTGAACAGGTATATCTCCAAGACGACAGGAACCTATCTGCATGACAGTTCTTGGATTAACTGGCACAGCTAATAATGAACAAAAATTTAATTATGAAGAAATTTTTACTAGTAGATGAAATTTCAATTATAAAAATAACGACGAAATACGTTAAAAATATTTTAAAAAATCACCCCGGAAAGTAATCTTATAGCCTTCTGATGCCTTTTATCCGTCTTACTGTGGTGATGGCACTATTTCATAGCACGCTCTTGTAAATAAACTGGAAAATAAACAATCTTCATTAAGGCTCAATCATATCATATTATGTTTTATACTGTGATTTGTAAACCAGGAGGTCGTCGGAAAGATAAGAAAGAAGGTTTGGCTACACATAAAACAGATTCAACCCAAACACATTGTCTGTCTCAAGACGGACTATTCTTAGTCTAAAAATGTTATGTTCTTATTGTTTTCGTCTAGCAGTTTAAGTTTTTTTTTAATCATTGTTACCGTTCTTAATACAATGTATCTCAATACAAATTGTTTTGTTAAATATATTCCTATATAATATATCAGTTATAATATGATTTTGTGAATTCACAACTGCAAAATCAGATATTTGATACAGAGAAAAGTTTTCGTCACCAAGTTAAGCAGACTTTTGCTACCAAGCAGGAAATTGACCTGCTATGGTATATGATCAATATATGAAGAAAACTCTCGAGTAAATGCCTTATATCATACACTAATTGAAAGGAAGAACGTTGACGCTTTGTTCATTTGGTATGATGCATAAATTTTAATCCATTTCCAGTATAAATGTAAACTTTAAGAATATTTATTTAGAATATATATTGTCTGCAGTATAAAATGCATTTTAGTTCAGGAAGAGGTAGTCGATTGAGCAACATGTTTTCTGAAGCAAATGATATTTATATTGTTTTTATTCTATATTCTACAATATCAGCATTCGAAGTCAAAATAAAAATCGGTTTTAGGCAGACATTAAAAATTTTTATAATGTAAATTGTTAAAAATGAGTTCTTCCAAGCGAAAGACTGGACTTTGGAAATCTTCCGAAGTCAATTAAAATTTTGTTCAATTTTAGACAAATTATCGAATATAGAATAAATTTTGAAAAAGTTATAAATGTAATTTGCCTTATAAATAATTATTGTATTGAAACTAACATTAAAATATATTTTTATCTGGGTGTAACCCTGGCATCCAGATACTAATAAAAGGGAACTATACATACGAAAACTGTAGTTTGTATAGTTAAAGTAACAGTTTTTGTTAAATAAAGTATTTTCTAAGTAAAAAAAAAAGGAAAAATCAATAGAAAACTCCAGTCTTAGTTGAATTTTTTTTAAATATCTTGTGTAGGAAAAAAGATAGTTATGATTTTATGTTTTTTTTTTCAATTTATCTATCTAGCTCTAACGAACATTAATCCAGCTACTACACTATAAATATGCATAGTTATTCAATGTATTTAATTCCCCATTGTCCTCTTTGTTGTTTAATAATTTGATTGTTATTATTGAGTTTGTTTGTATGCATAGTTATTCAATGTATTTAATTCCCCAACTGCCAGTTTCTTTGTGCTCTTTGTTGTTTAATAATTTGATTGTTATTATTGAGTTTGTGTGTATAAGACATAGACAAAATTTTACTCACAATCTGGGACATAACGTACAGTGTCACTGTATATTGTAAGGTACTCAACCAGATCAGGAATCTTACAGAGATCTAAAACAAAAAGAAGAAAATGACAGATTTGAATTATGTACCGTCCCTACTATCTAAATAATGTACCGTCCCACCACAATTTTTTCAGTTCTAGTAATCGGTCACCTTGTTGGTAATCATACTTTATTGGCTTTTATAGTATGTTTATACACCAGCTTGTCTAGATAGAAAAGGGGGAGGTTTGGGTCCCCCTAAAATCGATGTAACCCCACCACTGTTCAGTGTCTGAACAAGTCTGTTGTGTTTATGTTTGTGTTTTCTGAGAATTAGATATCGCTTGATATCAACTCGAGTTATTTAATTTGGTTATGATCATAAACGAGCCTTTGGCTGAATTAAATAACAAGAGTTGATATCAAGCGATATCTAATTGTTTCGATCTTCCCTAACTCACCAACCGGTCAATTAGAGGAGAAATATCAATACAGATTATCTTAAAGATTAACATTTGATAGATTCAATGACGTGGAATTTTATTTTATAATTCTTATACTAATACATGTGTATTCAAATATTAAAGTCAACAATTTAAAAACATGAAACCACTGGAAGAACGGCTGTGTTTAGTTTAACTTCTTACGCGTAAATGCCTGTCAGGTTGGGTTTCTTTCATGATGCTATAAACATGAGTCAAAATTATTGAAACAAGACATTTTGAGTTGAAACGTTCTTCAAATTAATTTTCTCTGATGTCAAATAGAGTTTTGTCTTCTTGGGGCGTTGGACCTCAGAGGACAATCCAACCACTTGTATAAAATTGACAAATTCGCTTATTCTGTCAAGTGTTTTTCAATTGTTTATTTTCTAACAAGAAAGTCTTATATTTTTCACTTTCATAATCTTTTTGGTGTTAATATTTTCATGAAATGTCCTTTATATTAAAAAAAAAAATAACAATTGCTTGTTTAGATAACATTGTTATCTTGTTTTAACCTAATTTTCATGATTTTCAGCATCACCTAAATCAAGATAACATGAAGATGACAAAACAATTTGCAGTCACCCAAAAACCGTCAAAACCAATTTAGCACAGCTAGATATTTTCCGTAATGGGTTTGCGCAAATATGTACTGGTCTTAACTAGTCTTGACAGACTTCAAAGCGATATATTTTGATTTGAAAATGCGGTTTTGATTTCGTCTATAAGTTAATAATAACAATAAAAGTAAGATTTAACAAGACAGAAACGACCATTCAAGATCAACATTGGTTTACTAGATTTCCTTATGACAGACTGTAATGAGTGGTTTAGTAAAGCGTCTTCTCATTTCTTCAGCAAATAAATTTATTCCCACTGTATTCTTATAGGGAACAATGCTCCCATAATATTATATATTGGTATATGATCATGAGGCGTCAGTGACAAAAAGCTAGATATATCATGTTTCCGAGGTTTGTCGATAATTACCGAGGTCATTTTGCCAATTTTCCTACCGAAGGTCGGTGGTTCTCTCGGGGTAGTCCGGCTTCCTCCACCAATAAAAACTGGCCGCTGCGAAATAGCTAAATGTGCTGAAAACGGCGTAAAACCCCAACTAAACTAAACAAACGCACCAAATTTTTTAAAACTTCTCGTTTAATAGTTTAAACAGTTTAGTTCTTTCAGGCAGGTTAACCATTATACACAGAATACAATACATATATATTACCTGCATGCTGATCAACATAAACATCATATTTCTGACATAACTTCTGGAGAAGATTATTGTTAAACTGTTGAAGTAAATCGTAACTAACAGGTAAGCTGTCTTGGGTCAGAATTTTGGCATGACTTTTACTGCATCGCCCTCCTTCCCTCTCCAAGCACATAAAAAAACCATAGTGATTCCCTAGATTTCTGTACCAAAACTCAACTATAAATATAAATGCACAAAAAAATTGAGTAAATGAAATAAACGAATACCAAATAATTTTGCATGTAGCAACGCCTAAACACATACTTAATTTAGGGAGCTACCATTTTATTTTGATGGGTTTGGGGTTAAAAAATAAAAATAAAGGCAGGTCCAGGATTTTGGCAAAATAAAAAGCCAGGATCCCTTTAGGTGTGAAAAAAATGCAGTAAAATGTAGGACGTGATAGCGGCCGAAAAAAAAATCCAGGACAAAAAATTCGAAGAAAAAAATAGGCAGGAGTCTAGCCCACCCTCCCTTTATACAAATCAAATTGTTGCTCCCTTGCATTATATTGTATAAATATTATTAACAACAAAAAAGCAAGTATAATTTTATAGTATGTTTTCGGGTGTAAGGACAGATAGTAACTGTACCAAGACGGACCATCCTGACTGTCTGTTGTATTTATGTTTTTGTTTTGTGATCTTTTATGTTATTTTTTTCTTGTTTGTTGGGTGGCGTTGATTGATTGGTATGTCATTGTTGACCTTTCCTGTTATCCTGTTTGTTGTTTATTTACAGAAATTTAAACTGTTTATCCTTTCATTAAACTGGTTGGTACAACAGGATTTTTTTTTATAAAAATTATTTTCATAGAGGTTGCTACAAGTAACTGTTTGGTATTGATAAGATATCAAGAATTTCAAGAAGAATAAAGTATTTGTATCTTTTTACTTGGAACAGAGACTCCAAGTTGCACGTAGTGATGGTGGGAAAGTCTCTGATACTTCTGTATATCCACTGGAGAGCACGATTCACCAGTCCTTTAAAAGCAAAACATATATCCTTCTTAAATGTTTTTGGCTTAGTTACTTTGTCCTTTTAAGTCATTTGTTATTATCCTGACTTACGACATGTGATATTCCATTACACCCCAAACTGAAACTGACATTTGACAATGCTTGAAAAATAATATTTTCCCGTAAAAAATTGTTTCGCTTCCGTCAATTTTGAAATAAAAACTTGATAATGTTGTTCATCGAGGCAATAATGGACAAGATTAATACGTTCTTACACGAGTTCAAAGTGAAGACTGGAAAATTTTCAACGAATTTTTAAAATTCACGTCGTTCCCGAGCGGAGCGGAGCGCAACGGAACTAGAAAAAAAAACGCTGAATTTTAAAAACGAGTTGACGATTTTCCAGTTCTTCACTTCTGAATGAGTATTAGTACCTATTTCTTCCGTGAATACACGATTTTTAAGTTTCCTGTACCTAGGTAAATTCAACTAGCACACTCGACGAAGTTAAATACTGTTTTGCTGATTGGTCAAAAGGTATTTGCATTTGTGAACGGCGCGATTTGATTGGTCTAAATGCAGTGGAAGATGAGATTAGGTCGCGTGAACCGATCTTCAACGGGTCATCTCACACTGACAATGGCCATTTACGGAAGAAGACAGAAATACTATGCATTTGTAAACAAACTGCAAATTTTACCATAAATATAAAAAGGTTATATTTCTGAGACACATCAGAAGAGTTCTGTGACAAAATATAGCATCAACCCGTGAACTGTCCGACAAATGCTGTCTGCCTTAAGATCACATTAGGACTACTCTAATACATTGTAAATTTATTCAGCTTTAGAAAAGAAAGTTACTTGACTATACAGGAATAACCACAATACGTTTCTTGTTTTTGACTTCTTTTAATGAAAAATTGTAAATGTCATCTTTTATTCATTACATTATTCAATAGTTAGTCTATATTTTTGTAGTTTGTCTCATTTTAAATATAAAGAAGTATTACCTTTGAATTGACGTTGTCACATACAGAATGTCTTCATTTTGACTTTGCGTGAATCTATAGCTCGCTGCAACCGGTTCCTCTCCTTCGGAGACTGCTACGATTACACTTTGCCACTGACCAGTAATCTAGTTATAGAAAAAAGAATAGCTTTGCAATCGATGATATCATTGTATCCGGAAAATTTACAAATTCATTGCAAACTGTCATGATATATCATGGGACACGGACACCATCTAATGCTAAGGTTTTACATATAGGATAATGATAATACAGATTTACTGATTCTCCTCAAAATATCCAAATACTTAGAACAAAAGAACGATTTGTGGAAAATGCATTATTGACTTGCATGAATTGTTTGTGGTGTGAACAACTAAGTAAACAAAAAGAACCTAAATAAATTGATTTTGAAATATTCGTTACAAAATAGACAAATAATTCGTTAGATCTTGATTTTATTCGTCATTTATATAGAAATGAAAATAGACATGTGAAAAATGTCATTCAGACAATACAACATTTCCCATAATTGTTTACACTTTTATGTGCATTAATGACACTTAACATCCACGTATCCCTATTGTTTGTTGTTTGACCCTTTTATATGCATTAATGACACTTAACATCCACGCATCCCTATTGTTTGTTGTTTGACTTTTTAATGTGCATTAATGACACTTAACATCCACGCATCCCTATTGTTTGTTGTTTGACCCTTTTATGTGCATTAATGACTCTTAACATCCACGCATCCCTATTGTTTGTTGTTTGACCCTTTTATGTGTATTAATGACTCTTAACATCCACGCATCCCTATTGTTTGTTGTTTGACCCGTTTATGTACATTAATGACACTTAACATCCACGCATCCCTATTGTTTGTTGTTTGACCCGTTTATGTACATTAATGACTCTTAACATCCACGCATCCCTATTGTTTGTTGTTTGACCCGTTTATGTACATTAATGACACTTAACATCCACGCATCCCTATTGTTTGTTGTTTGACCCTTTTATGTGTATTAATGACACTTAACACCCACGCATCCCTATTGTTTGTTGTTTGACCCTTTTATGTGTATTAATGACTCTTAACATCCACGCATCCCTATTGTTTGTTGTTTGACCCTTTTATGTGTATTAATGACTCTTAACATCCACGCATCCCTATTTTTTGTTGTTTGACCCTTTTATGTACATTAATGACGCTTAACATCCACGCATCCCTATTGTTTGTTGTTTGACCCGTTTATGTACAATAATGACATTTAACATCCACGCATCCCTATTGTTTGTTGTTTGACCCGTTTATGTACATTAATGACACTTAACATCCACGCATCCCTATTGTTTGCTGTTTGACCCTTTTATGTGCTTTAATGGCACTTAACATCCACGCATCCCTATTTTTTGTTGGTTTTAAGTTGATATTAATTTACTTTAATCATTTTAACGGTTTTGGTTTTCCTGTTCAGGCAACTGAAAATAATTTAACACTCTGAACTGACCATAAGCAGTCACGAGTCCTATAGTACCAATTCGTTCAATTATTGGTGTGGACATTTTTTTAAGTTCAGATCGTTTCTCATTGCATTGTTATGAATAGTTTCTATGATTTTAAATATTGGAAATCACAAGTAACAAATAAAGAGGAATAAATTGTCTTGTGGTTTTTTTTAGATATCATGGTAATTTTGTAAAATATGGATGCTTTTACCTTGTTTTGATCAACTCTTAAATGCCCGTCAATGGGGGATTTTTGGCATGAACCTAAAATGTCAATATTACGAATTGCAATAAATGAATTGAAAACAATAACCATTAAAAACTGAATTTTAAGGTAAAATTTAACGCACTAAAACATATGATTGATTAACTGTATGTAGAATACATTTAAACTGCTGTCGGTTTTGTTAACTAGATTCAAGATACCTGTACAGATATATGAAAGAAATACAGAAAAAAAATATTGGAATGATAGAGGAACTGTCAACTACGAAGGCTGAGCGGTATCAAGGTCAACATTGAACAAAATTCATAACTCTTGGCTTCATTATTTCAACTCGATCATTAATAAGTTGTTATAATTTGTTTTCTTCACCATATATTTTATCTTTTATATATAACAATTGGCCATGCTGTCAAGGATGCTGTAGTATCATAGATCTTTGCTTCGTAAATTTAAAGAATCAAATTTCCGACGCCCCATCGATCCCAATTATTACATGTATTAGGCTGGCCTTGATAAAACTATACTAGCCGATCAGTTGTAGACTATAACGACTGCTTTGTGTCACTAAATGTCTCTACATGCTATAACATGTTACCCATCCACTATAAATAAATCAAATTACGAAAAAGTGACAATTACAGACATTGTTACTATCAAAACCGTTCGACCAATGATGCCAAATTGCCTTTTTCGTTCTTACTAGAAAGGATATATATATATATCATTTGATTACCTTCGACAGTGTCTGGTTCTGCTGAGGTCAATGTTTTACAGTTACCTGAAAGCATATGAAAACTAATCTTCTTGCTATATAATGCCTTGAAAAGCAAATTGTAAACATTTAGTTTATGTTTGTATCCATAACAACATAATAGCAAAAACAATAAAAGGATAAAATTATGCATCAGGGAGACTTTAGTAGTCAGTAAATATCAAGTATCAAGTCACTACAATAGACAATATGTCCAACGTAGATGGTAATATCTCTTCAGCAGTCATCTTTAACAAATAGTTCATGACACTTCGGGTCATATGGCAGTATATGGACCGGTTGGTCGCCCGACAAAAATTATATGGACCAAAGCGAAGCTTAGGACCATATAATTTTTGGGAGGGCGACCAACCGGTCCATATACTGACATTTGACTCGAAGTGTCATGAACTATTTCTTATATTATAGTTTGCTGGGATTTAATCGAATTTAATCGATCTCGACAAAACGAGGCGGTCCATATACTGTACAGCCGGTCCATATAACATTATATGGACCGGGTTTGATAACATAGATAAATAGAGTAGTAAAAATGTAAAAGTATAATATATGAACGTAATATGATACCAGTTACAATGAACTGCATATCAATGTGCGACATTTCCATTAGTAAGAATACTGAATTATATTTTCATGTCCTTTTAAAAATATTTTCCATATATCCGGATTTTTTGTCAATGTGGTAGTGTTGTTTTTTTTTAAGAAGAATGATTAGGTAAACGTGAAAGATATTTATTTTTCCACGGTATATAAATAAAAGATAAACCATGGAAATATTTATACAAAATCAAGGCAAAATTCATCATAACGTTCAAATAAAAATAACTGTATCCTCTAGTTTCTACTTTCAGTGTTTATAATTCAACCAGGGATACTCCTGAATAGTTACATTTCAACTATATGATGCACACATAGAGAAATAATTTTAGTTTAAACAATTTTATCCAGACTATCATGTTTAACCATTTTGAATTTTGAGTTATCTACCGTGAACCATGACAACTAAATCTTCAACATCTGTACATTCAATTGTTTGAACATGTGATTTCAGATCGTTTATTTCATCGTTTGTCAAGTCGTCTAGTACCCTGGACCACAGTTCAATTTGCTCTTTATTATGTTGACAAGTTCCATCGTCATTCATTTGGAAGCAGTAAAACATGACAGCAGTCTTATAGTCCGTGTACAGCACTTTTAATTTCACTAAAATTAAAAGAAAACTGTTGTCATTTGAATGAAAGATTTTTACCAGCAGAGGAATGAGTGTGATTAAAAGCAGATAAATACAAAAAACAGTTGACGAGAGAAGACCAAAAACAATGACTTAACGTTAATTGATAAAAACATACATTGTATCACTCACCTGTCACGTTGACGACATGTAAATTATACTGTACTTACATGTACGTCAATTCCACTCTAGACTTTAAAGTCCTGCTTTATACAATTAAAATGCAGGTTGGCAGTAATAGAATTTTAGAATATTGAACAGAATTAGACCTCCCCGGTAATGCTTTGCTTTCAAATCACTGTCTGGCAAGATAAAAGGAAATCTAAATATCTGACTGAAATTTCACTATAAAATAGAATGACTTACTTGTATGCCCCATAAATGATCCTGAATATACAGCGGTATCGTCTTCAGACATGTAAATGATGGCTGGCCGACAAATATCATTGTATCGTCTAAAATAATGAGTATTACATGTACATGTAATTCTATGGTACTATTTTTCTTTTGCATTGTAACAAGAATTTCTATTTGTAAATAATATTCCAATTTAATTCGTAATATATGTATATCTTCTGATATGGGCAGTCAGAACATACACTGGTGCATGCATTACCGCGGATTACTTAGTATTATATGTAAATTCCCATCGAAGCAAATACTGTGGACCAATTAGTTTACTTCGGATACCATTTTTGTCGTTTTCATCAGCAACGTTTAATAGTGATTTTAAGTATTCAAAGCATTTTCAATATTTCATATTCTTGAAAAATTATAACACAGAGCCCTGTTTCACAAACATAAGTAGGACTACGATCAAAACTGGTTCCATGATGTCAATAGAACAAAGACACTGAAGACCGGAAATCGGATCATCTTATGAGTAATTGTTGTCGTACGAATGTTTGTGAAACGGGACCAGGATCAATTCGATATCCTTGATACAACAAATTATTAAAAATAAGAGCAGATAAAAGCCCTTAACATAGGACATGTGTCTACATGTGTTCACATTGTATACAAGCTCTTAGTGGTCACAAATTAGCAAGTTGTGAAGACATTCAGCAGAAACTATAAAATGTCTGAAATATAACCTAAACTTCAAATAAAAACGAACAACACAAAGAAATGTACAACCCTGGTCTTGGGACAGAAACATAAACATGTGGCGGTGTTAAACTAGTTTAATGTGTATTGAGGCATTTTGCATGTTTTGATAAATTGTGCCTATTCACCACTGTTTAATGCCGAAACACGGAAAGCGGATACCAATTTTGATTAATTGCAAGTTTCGGCCATTTACGACTCATCAGTTGTGATTAAGACCTAAACAAATCAACTGGTTAGACATTTCTTACTTTTTTTATCAACAATATTATGACGGTAAAAGTATCAATTTCAAATACCAGTAACAGGGCTGGTATCACCTTCAGGGCCCAGTTGTTCAAAAGTTAATCACTTTTTTCACTTTCCAGTATTTCGATTGTTAAGTAATATTTCTGTATAAAATTTTGCATAAACACACAAAGTCACAGGATTAACCCATCAGAAAATGTTCAGTCCTTAGTCATAACCAAAGAAGCCAAAATTTGAAACTGAAAATCAGGACTTAAGTCCACCTGCACAGGTATTCATTCAAGTATGGCCTTGAGTATTATATCATACCAAGTTGGCTGCAGTACATGTATATATCCACATTTCTACAAAAAGTTTCATACAACAAATGGAACGCTCCATTAAAGCTATTTTTCAGGGTTTTTTAAAAGATTTTTTATTGTAATTTACTTACTGATGTCCTGATGTAACACTTGTAATAGATCCGTCTTCTTGGGCGTAGATTACATTTGTCATGGAATCCCATGTATGTTCACCATATACGTAATCTGTAGTCGAATGGGTATACCATGCTCCGGCGAACTGAAAGAGTTTTCATGAGGAAGCAACCATTTGATTTTTTTGTGGGGGGAGGGGCTAGGATAAATATTTAGGCCACAACAGCGGCCGAAAAAAAAAATCCAGAACCAAAATTTCGGCGAAAAATAAAGGCGGGATCAAACATTTGATCCTAGCCCCCCATAAAAATCAAATTTTTGCACCTTTACATTGTCGGTATGGGAGATAATTTGTCGGAATTAATAATACGATAGGCAAAATACTCACTAGTGCATCTGTACAGTTCTTAAAGCAGTCTACATGAACATGTACATTTATGGGACACACAAGTAAGTTGCGAGAGTTGTCAGGTATTTGGCATTGACACGATTTTGAAATCCTAACTTACCTCTGTAATGTTAAAATCACTTTGTACCACAATATCCCCTAAATCAGTAACACAGTCATTTTTAACCTTCTCTACAGTGGCTCCATAACAGATCCCTATAACAAAGACAAACACAGAAACATATGTACTGACAAACATCGTCCCGAAACGCCGAACTTCAAGTCTTCCACTGATGCCTAGTTCAAAAACTCGAACAAGTAAACCTGATACTCTTAAAAACAGGATGCGTTTCAAGTGGGCTGTCTACAATTGTAATTTAAATTTTATTTTAGGCATGTTAAGAATGACCTTATATATCACCCTACGTAACTATGAAAAATGAGCTTGCTATCTTAACTGTGATACTAGTATAATTATGCTGACACAGCCCAATTTGTAAATAAATAGTTCAAGCTGCGTCAAGCTTTGACTTTGCTTTCCAAATGCGTCATAAATGAGACTTAAAGCTATTTGAGATAAAAATTCAAATTTGGTCACTACCGAGTTCAAACATTATTTTTATCAATTTTTTTTTTACTTATTTTATTTTTCGTTTATAAGGTACTTTTGTATTCGTTTTGTAATACTTGACAAATAGCACATGAATCAAATCGATCCTACTGACTATAATAAAAGAAAATATGACACATTCTAATTCAGATATATTGTGGGTTATTTTACTGGGCTGAAGGTCACACGACAACTCCTATTTATTCCATCATATTAGCAGAGCAGGAATGCTTACCCTTCCGTAGCACCTGATGTCGCTACTGGTTTTGGGTGACAGTTCGTATTGAAAGTGCTTCAGTTTCTTTGCTGTCTTGTTCTAATCCTTTTTAGTTTTCCATATGTTATCTTATTATATTTCTTATACAAGTATTCTTCGGCATGTGTTTGTTATGTTCCCATGAATTTGTCTTGTCCTTGGATTTTGATATTACGGACTTCCATATGTTTTGTCGCTTCGGTGGTCTTTTTGACGATTCTCATTCCATCTCGTCTCATTGATGCTTGCCCTATATCCTTAAATATTCATAAATAATTGAATGATAACAGCTTTTTGATCATTTTGCGAGTCTATGTCTAACAAATGATACTATTTCATATTTTATTTATTTATTCATTTATTTAATGACCATAAAGAAAATAATAGTCTATATACTTGGAAAATAAATGATAAATGCTATATTTTCGCAACCTTATCATGGGAAAACCACACAAATAAATTGCTTTTATTTACTGCAAACGTACTGGATCTTACAATGTCATATTATGTTATGCATTTATAATATGAATAATGCGATAGCTTTTAAGCAGATGTATAATGTTTATACAGGCGAAAAAAAGTTAGTCTCATGGACATCACCTAATCATATATGTCCCAGTACTACTCTTCTTAAAAGCGATCAACAAAGGTCAGAATTTCATTGGTATGTCATTGTTGCCCTTTCATGTTATCCATTTTGTTGTCTATTGGGATATTTTAACACGTTTTAATCATGTTGTCTTCGTTCCTTCACAGATAACACCTAATGCATGTTTTGGTTGAGAGAAACATTTCAACATGGGACTGTTTTGCCCGATTGGACAGATACGTATGTGCATATTTACATGTAGTTGACAATAGTCAAAATAATACGGCAGGAAACTATGATCGAAGGGGTAAAGCGAGTAAGCTTAAATCCATAATCAAGGCATTTGACTCAGAGAATAAATACTACAAGCCTAAAAGAAGAGAAAGCACATAGCAAACAAACGGGAATAAGAATTAAATAAAGCACACAAGACTCAAACTAGCAATCTGAAGTTTCACAAAAATCTCAAGAGAGAGAGACAGACATTATGCTGTCCTGCTGAATTAACAGCACCCGTCACATTTCAGATGAGTAAAATCTTGTTATATGTCAAATTATTTGAATTGTCAATTCTAGTATAACGTTTAAATTTAAGATATCTACTATGTATTAAGACAGAAACTACGCGCCGAACAAATTTAATCGGGATGACCACAACATCCTTTGGACCCAATGACAAATTTTTACTCAGTTTATTGATATATGTTATAGCACGGTGGCACTGTGTCATACATAAAAACTACACAGGCGACATGTATTTATTTACTTATCATCCTTCCCTATGATTCTAAGAGCTTGTTGAGCAGTTCGTAAATTCGTGAAAAATTCGTATCAAGAAGCACGTGCGCTGAGCAGGAGTTATCAACAGTCAGCAGGACTTATCAACAAATTCTCCCAACGTTTGGCAGCTTAGAACACTTCTTAAATAGCTTTCAAAATTGCAAAATATTAATAATTATGTCAAGATTTGGTGTTCCTTTTTTATATTATGTTTTATTTAAATGAATGATGTAGAAATTTCTAAAAGTGACATCAACAAAATGTTTCTTTCCTCGATGCTGATAACGTCTGCTGGGACTTCTTTCCGCTCTTTCAATTGCATTTCACTATTTCCGATAAAATCAAATTTTTAAACGTACTCTTTATTTTTATACGTAAATATTTTTGCCTGAATTAGTACAAAAACGACTAAATGTTGTTTCAATATGTCGTCTCCTTGATTAAATTTGAGTGATTATTTTACGTTGCACATATTTCACTCATAAGTTGGAGACGGACTATGACGTCAACGAGGTTGCAAGTTTGAAAGCGGGTGCTTTAGTTTCCCGGGAAATCATGAACAAAGATTTCCAGACTGATTTTGTCTTTTAAAACATGAAAATACACCTTAATGTCGGTTTTTATATCGTTTATAAGATATTTTACATGAACATTCAGGAAATATATACTTATTGGTATGGTAAACAACGTAACGGAAAACTTGTCGTTGCGATGAAGATTCCATACTTTTCCCGCGAAAATTTGGGAGAATTCAGAACGTTTACAAAAATTTAGGTTTTAGATAAGTAATTAAGATGATAAAAATATTATGCATTTGGACAGCTAGATATCGTAAAATATCACCTCGCTCAACAGAATGTGAAGATCTGGGACTCCTTCGCTACGCTCACTCGTCCCAAGCTTTAAATTCTGGCTCGCGAAACAGAAAGTTCTAGTACGTTTGTACTAAATGAAACTACTTTATATGAAATGCTTTCAAGTAATGAATGTTAATGAATCCAGATCACTTGCATGAAATTCCTAATACAACATATTAACTTGTAGGTTGTAATTCTATCTGTATGATATCTTTCAATGTATACATGTAATAACAGATTTTTAACTTGTCCATGTGATACACCCCGTCACACGGATACTAATGTAAGGGGACTTTGTTGAAAGCTGTAATTGACAAAGTAATTGTAACAGTTTATTGTGTAATAAAATCTGTTTGTATTTAAAAAAATAAAATAAAAACAATAAATAAAAAAAATATTTTAAGCATGTATCGTTTATACCATATTATAGAATATAAATGTTTTTAGCAAGTTATTGTTAATTTTAAGTTAAACGTATTTACCTACATGTATTTAAATGTTAATAAACATAAAATATGTATACATGCATTTATTCTATCTGTAAAGGTTTTGAACAACGTCGGTTTTAATCACTTTGCGAGCATTTTGTATTAAATTGTTTCCTTTTTTGTTACTGTAGCCTTAAAGGACATTAAGCACACAAACCAGTTAAGTTTTTCATGAAAAGGGAAATGATATATTTGTTAAAACCTCGAATATCACTTACTTCTTTGTCTTCTGAATTTATAAATGAAACTTCCAGGAGACACCGTCATGCATGTATTGTACATGTACCATATTTGAATTGTAAAGCCGGAACACCCAAGTAAATTATAGCGGGTAGATATACTCGAGAGTAAAATAGACATCGATTTTGACAAAACCCATTGTCATAAAATTAAATGCTTAAATATAAGAAAAATGAATCATTATTAACCAAGAAAATTCACGGATTCTAATCTAAGGTATAAAAACAAGCAATGGCAAACTCCCAGCTTTAGGAATAAAGTGTTTTAAGTGCATGTAGATATTTCTGTGTCAAGAAAATATTCTCCCGTCTTATCTATTACTGTTTGTCATTTTATTCACTTCTGTTTTTCCTATAAATGTGACCTAAGTCCGGATCACCGAACATTAGGATAAAATCCAGATTGTATACCTAACAGTTTCACAGTCTTATAGTTACGTTAGTAGTAAATTCATTCATAACTTTAGTTCGTTTATGCCGATTGTCATTGCAAAAACGGACAATGTTCAGGGCAAAAAGAAAAAACACCAAACAAAAAGAAATTCTTGAAAAGGATTTACAGAAGACGGGGGAAAGGGTCATCAAATCAAAATCAAAATCAAAAACCAAAACAAAATAACACAGAGAACAAAAAATACAAAATATAACAAAAACGAAGAGAAAACACATAACAAATAAAAGAGAATTAAACTAAATCACTAAAAGGTTCATTAAATTCGGTAGAGACATCAGGATATCCTGCTCCGTTACATTTCTGGTGGGTAAAATCATGAATCGTATCAAGTTTATCAAACCTTTTAAAAAACGTATTAACTTAAGATGTATTTTATATGTCAGACAGAAACTTCTTACCGGTCGATGATTACCATAAAAAAATAGAAACCTTGTTGATGTGAAGAAAATATGAGGTCTTCTTCATTGTTTGTCTTGTATTTTGATTTACAGATGAGAACTTGAGTTATCCTTGTCTAAATAAAGACTAAAAGATCTAAGAATAAGACGTATCACAAAATACCGAAAAAAAAATGATGCACTGTATGACTGACAACTCAACTGACAACAAAACATTCGAGTTAAAACGGCAAAAATTAGAAAATTAATCAAGCGATTTCTGTATTTGAACACAAATCCCTCTTGATCAGGTGCAAAATGTATGTGGATGGACATCTATGCAAAATTGAATCAAACATTGGATATTATTTTTCAGCATATTTCATATCAAAGAAGTGATAGCAATATGATCTGATTGTGCAGCAAATAAGTCTTTTCTCCAAGGTCGCAGACATTGTAATGTTTAAATTATTAAATCTCTTGAAAGGCTATTTTCTATCAAGAAGACGTAAAACACATATTGACTTTAAACCTACATGAACTGTAATGGTTTTTTTCTTCATATAATGTCAAGATAATATTTGTTGAGTGGAATTGGTCTGCAGTACGGCATAATTTTGGTCAAACAAATTGATGATATATTTTTTGGCTGGAACACAGGAAGAAGTATATAATTTATGAAAGTCTAAACTATATGAATGTTGAGGTATTTTTACGTTTTTTATTGGATGTGATAGGCACATATAACCAAAAGTAATATTGATGAATATCTTATTAACAATGGAATATTATATAAGACTGAAATCTGAACTAAATGTGTTAATAGAACAAACATTTGACCTAGTTTAATGCATGTCAAGAATTATTGACAAATTACGATTAATGTAAAACATATGTTCGTTTATTGACGAGATCCACATAAAATACAGTTTTTGATACCAATTTTCATGCACAAGATGTGCACATTTCGTCGTTTTACGACTCATCAGTTGTGCTCAATACCTAAAATGATGAAAACCAAAAACACCAATCACGTTAATCTATAAAAGTATTTTTTTTTTTTTTTTTGTAAATACATTTTGTGTTGATAATTAATTTTTAATTTCTAAAAATAAAATATACTTACAATAAAACTTGATAAAAGATTAAAGTTTTTTAGTTTATATTGATTCAGCAACACCAATCTAGATTAAAACCTCAAAGAAACTATTCGTCAAAAACGATGGTAAAATAGTGGAATCATTCATTCACAGGGTTATCATAAACGTGGTAGTTTGAAGAAGTCTTTGCCGTTTTTAATAGTGTGGGTTGTTATCTTTTTGACGCATACAATGTATCCTTACATTTTTATATGAACAATTTTTGTTGTTATCTTTTTAACGCATACCATTTATCTTTACATTTTCATATGAAACTTTTATCGTTGTTTTTATAATAAATTACCTATCCTGTCAATAATTTACCTGTGCTCTTTAAATCATTCATTCACAGGGTTATCATAAACGTGGTAGTTTGAAGAAGTCTTTGCCGTTTTTAATAGTGTGGGTTGTTATCTTTTTGACGCATACAATGTATCCATACATTTTTATATGAACAATTTTTGTTGTTATCTTTTTAACTCATACCATTTATCTTTACATTTTCATATGAAACTTTTATCGTTGTTGTTATAATAAATTACATATCCTGTCAATAATTTACTTGTGTTCTTTAAATCATTAACACATTCAATATGAATGCATGTGTACAATGTAATTGCGTTCGTTAGGTTTCTTATGGGGTTTGTAAGCCCATGTAATATTTCCCTTTAACGATAGTTAACAAGCCCTTCGCTGAAAAGCCAAATAAAAACAATAAAATGATAATAACAAGATAGGGAAATTTCTTTTATTCAGTAAGAATACATTTCTGAATTCTTCTGTTGCTTTCTACTTTCTAAAAAATGAATTTTTAAAGCAGCAATACATTAACAAGTCAAAGTGTTTAATATATAGTATGAAGGGTTTTTCTGGATAATATCTGTCTGAGGAGGAAGCTTTTATAGGTACATGTGTATACATGTAATATGAGTAATCTGTGATAGGTATATGTGTAAGCATTTAATATGAGAAATCTGTTATAGGTATATGTGTAAGCATGTAATATGAGAAATCTGTTATAAGTAGATGGGTAAGCATGTAATATGAGAAATCTGTTATAGGTACATGTGTGAGCATGTAATATGAGAAATCTGTTATAGGTATATGGGTAAGCATGTAATATGAGAAATCTGTAATAGGTATATATGTAAGCATGTAATATGAGAAATCTATAATAGGTACATATGTAAGCATGTAATATGAGAAATCTGTTATAGGTACATGTGTAAATAGGAAATATGAGAAATCTGTTATAGGTACATGTGTAAGCATGTAATATGAGAAATCTTATATAGGTACATGTGTAAGCATGTAATAATGGAAATCTGTTATAAGTAAGTTACTAAAAATATTCTACAAATCTGAATATCGCTTTGGGAGACATTTTTAACATAACTTTGTTAAATCAACGTCTTTAAGACAGTTTTCCAACGTGAAGTACACTAAGACAAAATCGAATATTTGGCTGTAAAAAGGACAAATATACCTAAGGAGCAATCAAAAAAACGTAATCCATTGGGCAGAAAAACCCGGGAAGACAAATGAACAACCACAAGCACAACAAAGAAACGCAGAACACTAAAAAACAATGAACATGAACTCCTATAAAAACCAGGAGTGAACCGATGTGCTCCGGAAGGGTAAGCAGTTCTTGCTCCGTATACGACACCCGTCGTGAAGTTCAACAAAGTCAATCCGGAGGAAGTCACAAATCGGTGGAGGCACATGAAAGGTTACGATAGTGGGAACTGGTCCAACATCATCTTAGATATTGGAACACTGTAATGGTCAATCAATTTGCGATGACGACTGTAAAATTTCCTAAGTGATGACATCAACTTATCGCTGATAAAACCCTGGTTAAGAAGCTTTTGTGACAGCAGTAATCCTCTTTGTCAAAGTGAGATTCTGTAACTCCTTTCATACATCAATAGAATGGTTTTGGTTCCGAATGGCCGTCTTGGCAATATTCCCAAAAGTAATGCAAATTTATCCAAATAGCTTATATACACTACCTTTGCTGCTAAAAAAGTTGAATTAACTGGTATGAATAATAAAGCATAAAATTTGTATGTGCTAAAATAAAAATACATGGTATACAATCGTTTACGATAAAAAGTAAGTAAATATTTAAGATTAAAAAATCAATGTTTATGAGTGAAACAAAGACATGGAGGTTGTCCTACTCCTTAGTATGCACTTATTGAACTAACAATAGATACATGAACATAACATGAAATAGATATACTAGTACTTTTAATGGCTTACTGAATAATGAGAAGGGGTACTTGGTCCGGACTTTTATTTTCTGTTTACTCTCATTGTATGTCTTATATACATGTACACAACTCCTATTTGAAACAAAAAAGACATGAATGATATGAAAAATATTTGTTTCTTTGTTATAAATATCGGTTAATTGATTCTGTTTTATGTAATATCAATTCCTTAAAGTTCTACTTCAATAGTTATGTTTAATGAAGAAAACTGCGTTGGAATATTTAATTATAACTTGACAAGAAATGCAATTTATTTCATTTTCAATATCTCCAATGTTATTTAGTATAATCCAATGCTTCATTTGCTTTGCAAATTGGATACAAAACTGTCAGATTATATAATTATAAATAATGCAAACAAAACTAAGAATGATAATTTTGTAATTACGCGCGAATACGCGCTAAACAGCTTCTCGTCTGATGGTGAATGCAAGGGATTTACCATTTTAATTTGTAACTGTTGAGGGAAGGAAGCAAGGAAGTAAAATTTGGTGAACAGTCTCTGTGGAGAGTCGACTTTTGAATATGATACAAAAACAAACTAGATATGGATTTAAAAAAACTGCATTCACAAACCTATACCAAAAAATCAGTTTGACACGTAAGGCTGCTTTTCAAAGGGAATACAAGTTCGTGACACACCCGAGCCCCTTTAGTTCTTATGTTCATGATGGATGCCTGATAACACTTCAACGAGATAATTGATAAGTAACGTCAAGAAATACCAAAGGGATATTCTAAGGAGGGGAAAATCGAAAACAACTGACAAACACCGGAGAACAACGAAAATAACTAATTTAAACACTACACTTAAAAACTAAAAACATATGATCAACATAGGCTCGGGTGCTCCGGTAGAGTAAGCAGTCTCTTCTTCGTGCAGGACATCTGCCATGCTGCCCATGTCAAATCCGGTATGAGGAAGGGACAACATCAATGGAACAGTTCCATTTTCATTTGGAAAACGGTTTTTTTCATACCTGTCAACCAAGTCATGATGACATCCATAAAACTTTAATAAAGATGACTGCAACTTAGGAGAAACATACCCTCGTTTGGGTAACTTTTCTATCAGGAGCCGGGCTCTGTCCAGGAAGTCAATGTATATGTCACAAGCTCTGGAATAACGTTAGAGTGATGAAATATACACTCCGTACGCTAGCGCTTCTGGAATGTTGCCGCTCAAAAATGGGAATTTGACGATTGGAAAGTCTAAGTCATCCCGTTTGTCGTAAAGTTTTGTAATCAGCCTTCCTCTGGTGTCAATGTCGAGGTGCTATGCTGAACAAGGCGAGAAAAGCTGAAATCAAAGGAAATACAGAACTAATCTCGCCAAAGAAACTACATAACGTTTACGTTAAAATTGATTCTCCATATAGTTTCATTCCGGGAAGATGAAAAAAAGGAAAAACCGCAAAATTTAAAAGAAAAAATAGAGAAATATTGTCCCCGTAGAAAAAAATAAGCTTTAAGTTAATTAGTTTATCCATAAAAGTAAAATGATATGCAAAAAAATAAATTAAAGAACAACCAATAAAACGACCAACATAAGAATGTGTTTAAATGGCTTACTCATCTGTAATCTAAAACCACTTCCGCTTTAATGTTCTAGGAAATATTAGCTCTAATTTTACACGCCATATCAATTATGTTATGGCTTTATGTCCGTTTTACCCCGTTTTACCAATATTAACACTGTTCTGTTTATCAATTCCTCAATTACAAATATTTAAGCGCTTATATCTGTATCAAATTTGATTGTGGTCATGTAAATGTATCGACTAATGATCAATGATTCAGGATCGGAGAAGTCCCATGAGAATAATTCGATCTGGAAAACCAGACATTAGAACGGGATTCCTATCAATACCAATAGTTTGTTAATATATAGAATAAAGTTCATGGGCTTGAAATATTTATCAGCACTAATGCATCGCTGCACTTTACCTTAAATTGATTGTCACGGGCTTCAAAGTTACAAAATATAGACAGTAGAATCGATGGCAATTGTGTAAGTAAGTTATATAAAATACAATGACAGGTTCATAATGACGAGATATACGATTAATTACAGTTACACAAGAGTATAAAAAAATAACAATCCAAAGATACTAATATTAGATATAGTAAATTTACACTATGCTGTATACGACGCATTTCAAGGAGTTACCTCTCATCAGCAGCATTAAAACCGAAACATTTGGAAGACCAAAAACCAAACTTATATTAAAAAAGAAGTAATCAACCAAAAATACCGAAAAAGGAAGCCAAAATTTATTATTCTATACGTCTAAACTAAAATACTAGAAATGTGAACTTCTACAAACAGGAGTTATTATGATCGTGCAAATTCATCAACAGCGTCCAACATCGCAAGTGGGTAAAACAAGGTGACTTGCCTATTCCAAAAAGACGTTAGATCTAATAGTAATTTTTTTCAGGATTACTACGGATTAAAAATCATTTGCATTTAGGGTCAAATTTACAGGTTCTTTTCTCGACAAAATAATCTTTGCACCTGTTACTTTCACCAATATCTTGGTAAAGCTGAGGGTTATTATAGCCAGGTTAAGTCACTTGGCATACAAAGTGGAATGAAACAGTAATTGGTAGGTTTAATTAATACAAAAGACATTTATTGTTTGGTTTTTCATAGTAATGTTTTACTTGTGTGTGTTGTGTCGGTAAGACTTATTTAATGAGACGTACATAGATAAACATGATTTGAAGCGTTTTGTTGTAAGGGCATCTTGCAATCTTTATCACTAATTACATGAATTATGTGCCAAATTTCTATCACAACCATCAACTGAACAATACTTTTGTCTATCGTAAAATTAAGAATATGAAGTACATCGTAAGAGTGTTAGTCACCAGACCTATAGGAAAATAAGACCAGTCTTGTAAGAGTAAATTTGAACCATTTTTGTGTTAATTTATGAACGAGTTTTATAGCACTGACGAGAGATATGTGTGTACTTTCCGATAATCTATAAGCATTTGCCCTTTCATGGGCTTACAATTTACTGACAATTATTTGAATTTGAAATTTATTGTAAAGAAATACGATTAAAACTTTTATGATGAATGCAACAAGTACATGTAGTCTCCAAACTCTCAGATAAATATAATCCCCGAAGGTATCCCCAGCTCTGGTGCTAGTATTTCAATACTAGCTCGAAATTGATACTTAAAATGTAATGTTTCAAAATTGTAAAATTTGTGAAAAACTAAGGTATATCTCCCTCGTGCATAGCTCTGTCCGTAGATGTTTTTGGCTTTATCCCTATGGTCATTTTTGGTATTTTTTAAATTTGCTCGTCAACCTTTTGGATTGTTGTTTTGGTTTTCAACATTTTAGGCCTTGACCACAACTGATGAGTCGTAAATGTACGAAATGTGCACATATTGTCATCAAAATTGGTATCAAAGAATTTATATATAACAAAAGTTGAAGTGCAATATCGAGGCTTTTCTGACACCTAAGTACATGTATATGACTTCAAACGTTGTCTGAAGAGACTTGAACTTTTTAAATTTATATGAATTGATATTGAGACTCACATAGCGTGTTTTCCATAATTGGATATATGAATATATATTGCAGCTAAGCATTTTCTTAATGAAACACAGGTGTCATTCTTATGTGTCACTCTTCATTTCCTTTACTTATGTTAATCAATAAATACTTTATAGAGCTGTTAGCGATAGTGCTAATAGCTCTTTCTGTGATCTAATTAGATCCTATGTCAAAGTTGCACAAATCCAATCGATAGTGTTGTGTGTTGGTATTTAGATTTACCTTGCGATGGAGGAGGATGAGATTACCCTCAATGTCGGTGGTACGATTTTCATAACATTTCGGGAAACATTGAATAAATATTCAGCAACTAAACTTGGATCATTAAATGACAGTTCGCCATATTATCGTAAAAATAAAAATGATTACTTCTTCGATCGGAATCCGGAATTATTCAACACAATTTTAGATTTTTATCGGAATGACAATTTACATTTTCCGAGTAATGTTTGTATCGGTTTATGGCATCAGGAATTACGGTACTGGGGTTTATCTATCAGCGCTATATCAGAATGCTGTTATTCAACGTATGTTAAATATAGCAATGACGACATAGTCATACAAAATTTACGAAGGACATTAGATGAAGGAAGTGAATTTACTCAGGGTCATATTTCTCTTAACACCAACGATAGCAAAAGTGAGTTAGATGTCAGCTATCCTTCCGAACAATCTCTTAATCTTCGTGGCAAATTCTGGAGATGTTTGTCAAATCCGAGATCTTCCAAACTAGCACAGGTAATGTGAGTTTGTTTGAAAAGTTCATTTTTTGTATCCCTTTTATTCAGGTGATTTCATATAATTTATTTGTTTTCTTTGTTTGATTTTTTTTATAAATATTTATTTATTTATTTATTTATTTACAAGTTTGACCGTTTATATAAATATACGACGTGAATGATTTATAGGATAACTAATTCAAGAATTTTAATATCGAAAATATTCAACTCGTGACCGGACAACACTAATAATTCCCTCATGCGCGCGAAATTAAATTTGTTAAGATTCGGTTTAAATAGAATATTGTTTTCCTGGATTTCTAAAATAGACGAAAATAACAATAAATACAATTCAAAACAAAACTTTAAATTTGTTAAGTCTTCCACAGTCCCGGGCCTCGAGTCGTTTCGCTATCTGATAGCTATATATACAGTTCATCATTTAGTCATGTTAGTCAGCTCAACAAAAAAGTACTTCAAAAAAAAGTATTTTTGATCATGAATACTGCTTGAACTGCATTCATATTAAAAAATATTTTGTGATTAAAAATAATCCCTTTTTTACACTTTTCATTGCAGTTTCCTATGCATACGATCTATAAATAGAAATATAAATGTACATACACACAGTTTTGTCTCAATTCATTGACGCGAACGTTATGTATCCACACCGTGTTGACCCACATCTTTGAAATGCCGATTCTTTAAATCACATAATTAGAATGGTTGACCTTTTGAATGTCGTTTTTTTTCCAAGTTTTAAAATTTATTATGAATGAAATGAGGGATGAGTAGTGAAAAATAAATGAAAACGAAACGACCATGATTCTAAAAACGGATGTTAGACATACTGTATATTTGGGTTGATATAAATACATACGATGTTAAATTTTTGTCCAGTTGCCCATGTTAAATAATTAAAATGAGAAGGTATTTACCTTACAATTTCATTTCCTGCGATGCTGAAATGTATAAATGATATAAAACAAGATAAGCGTCTTTGACCTACTCTGTCTCTTTATTCGGATACTTGCGGATATCTTCTCACAGTTAAACGGGGATATTAGAAAAGAACCGCGATAGAACCAAGAAGTTGGGTTCCTATAACCAAACAACCCGGATGTTGAACCAGTTACCATGGTTTCGAACCAAAGACCCCGGATAGAACCAAGGTTCAGAACCAAAAGACCCGGATGGAACCAAGGTTTTGAACCACAGTGCCCGGATAGAACCTAATTGCATTCGGAAATCTCATGACTTTTTATACCTTTAACGTATTTTCCAAATCATTTATTTATTTAGTATATTTATATATAATTTATTTATTTATTTCTAGGATATATATTTCATTTTCCAATTCAGATTAGACAAAAAGATTACGACAGCTTTCAGATCGATTTACATACCATTCAATTTTTTTTTTAAATAATACATTTATTATTTTTATACATGTATATATTTAATGTTGACAACATTGAAAACGATTTTTTAGTGTGAAGTAAAATAAATGCATATTTTACCATGTATCGTAAATCGTGTTGAATGAGATAGCTGATTTTTTTTTAATCTTGTGAAAACTAAGGAGTATATCCCTTTTGGAATTTTGCATTTGCTGTTCAACTTTTTGTTTTGGATTAATGGTTCGGTTGTCAACATTTCAGGCCTCGAGCACAACAGGTAAGTCGTATATCGAGAAATGTGAACATCATGTGCATAAAAACTGGTACTGAACAGTTTATTACCAAAGCTACCTTTTTTGAATGAAAACAAAGAAACTGTAGAGTAAATAGTCCAAAATATTCATCCCCAACATTTGTTTTGCAATGTGTACATAACCTATCATGTCGTGGTATTTTTGACTACCTCTCAGTCTCAATAAATTAGAAGTACGAAATTTTGTAATCCAGATACGTTTTTGTTCTGGTAATTTTAATAGATACTTCTCAAAACTTAAATCCCTTTTAAATAAAGAGTAGAATTCACTCTACCATTTTTGGATAAATTGGTCCTGTCATATTTTTGTGACAGAATTAACAACAATAGATCCAGTTTGGTTGAGAAAGATATGATTTAGACCAATATCATTGAATATGGATTCAATATGATTAAACCATTTGAAACATTGCATGCCATTATTTTTCAAAGTATATAATACAGAATACATTGAACTACTCAACTTTTCATTTTCATTAATAAGTTTACACCAATATTTCAAAATTCTAAGGGAGGGTCTAGGATGAAATATTTTATCCTGCCCATTTTTTCCGACGAAATTTTGGTCCTGGATTTTTTTATTTTCCTTTAAACCATAAGAAAAGTCCTGATTGACACAGATCCTGCATTTTTTCTCACCTAAAGTGATCTTGTATTTTTGTTTTGCCAAAATCACCGTCCTACCTTTTTATTTCAACCCCTTCCCACCCCATAAATATCAAATGGTTGCTCCCTAGTCAATAAAGCTGACCTACGGTATACATGTATATGTCGATAGAAAAGATTTAGGATGTCCGTGTTTGTATATATATATATATATATATATATATATATATATGCCTGTCAATAAAGTAGACTTGGGGTATATGTAAATGAAGAAGATATAGGGCATATGTCAGTAAAACAATAATTCTAAAATATAATCACAAAAGTACAGCAAGAGATCACAGTGCGTGTAACAATAGTGTGTAAGTTTTTAAAAGCGATTAATATATAACTGAATAATAATAATAATAACAACACATAACACCAATAATTGAACTATAGGAAAATAACCCCAACTAGGCACGGCACATGTATTTGTCCTTTAAATATTGGCCGTGTAATGAAAATGATAAACCAAATATTCCGAAATTTGTTTTATTCTTTGTTGTCATCGTTTTTTATTGCTTCAGCCTTTGTGGATCTTAATTCTTCGTGTCAAATGATCAATTGTCATGAATTAATTATAAAGACAACAATAATATGTACTTTAAAAAAATACATGAAAGTATTTTATTTTGTGAAAAAACAATTAGTAATTATGTCTGGTTCTTTGTCAGGTATAGGTTTTAATGAAATGTATTATTTTAATGTTAAAAGGGTAATAAATTATATAGATTTTTTTCTTCAAACGAAAAACAAAAGTCCGCTTTAAGTAAAAAAAAAGTGTGATTTATCAAGGTTCGGTCTGCGTTTGCAATATATCCTCATTTGCTTAATTTTTTTTATCAGTTTTCACATGATATAAAAAGAATTAGAATCCTTTCTGTTCACAGACCATTGGCAAAGTCTACTGACGACTATACACTTTCACGTAAGTAATCTTTTTTACAAATCCCGTTTGCTTTGTTTATGTATATGTATAAATAACACTTTAATTTTTAATTTTTTTATACATTTATTTGTAAAGCTCTTGGCTAAATTTGTTAAAAAATTACCTTTATTGGAGAAATAATTCACGGTGGCTAAAAATATCTTGATTTTACCACGGGTATTTTGCGAGTGGTAAAATATCGGTATATAAAGGGCATACCCGTGGTACAATCATGATATTTTCTAGCCACTAAGAATTATTTCTGTTCTAATACGACAGTTATACGTTTCTACGGCATTTTGGAACGCCGTAACATAGGTAGTCAGAAAGGAAGGCGCCATTAAAAATGCATTAACTTATTAAAGCTTATGGGAAACTTTACTATGAGGTTGCCAAACAAGCAGTCTGAAGTCGGTGATGTTGCAATCAAAATGTCCATATTTCACCACGGATGTAGAATGAATCCTTTTGAAGTAGGTCATAATAGAATGAGGATTTATGCAGCTTTCTGTCCAGTATTGACTTCCACATACTTAAAGAAAATACATTTTTCAAAGTGGTAATATTTCTATGTACATCATCATTACACATATACCATTAAAACATCTGCGACAAAGACATTGTTGATATTTATGAATATTTATCGTTTACAGAATGAAGCTTGCAATCTGTTTGGTTCTTGTTGTCATGGCCCTAGCCAACGTTGAGGCGTATGGTGAATGAGCGGAGACGGTGGTATGAGCGGAGGTGGCGGTGGTATGCATGGCGGAGCAGGTGGCGGTAGTATGTTTGGCGGAAGAGGTGGCGGTAGTATGTTTAGCGGAGGAGGTGGCCGTGGTGGTATGAGTGGAGGAAGCAGTTTTGTTGGTTTAGGTCACGTCTTTCTGATAAGAGTACGTTCTAGTTCATCTGGTGGCAATCGTGGTTCAGTTTCCAGTATGCCAGGAATTAAACGTTATTAGAAGGTAAGAAGATTATTTTTTTCTTTATCAATGAAAAACGAATTATATCCGGACCATATTATACATCATGGCCGTAATTAAATTGATTGTTCTTTTTTGTCGAAAAATAACATTAACTGAGAGTTTAAAGCAAGGATGATGTAGATATATATCTCTGCAAAATTCATTGTATGAATGCGTGTTCATGGAAAAAAATTAGCTAGGTCATTGCCATTATGTTGTATGGAACATCCGGGATGTTTTAAAGAATCACGTGGTCATTTATTGTCGAGATCTCTTAAGATTTTTTTGTACAATGGCTAAGGTTTTATTTTTTCAGAATAATGTTTGTACTCTGAAAGGGTAAAAAACAGTATTTTAAATGTATAATTTTAGTTTTTATCATATTAATACAGTAGAAAACAAAAATCGTTCTAGTTTTTGAACTCTTTTTAATATCTATAGATCATACATCCGATACTAGTAATTATTACTAATAGTCTCGGGACACATCTATAGATGGCATATAATTATTTTCGAATAAACTATTCCGTCCATATCTTTTTTAACCAAAACAATTATTTTCACCAAGTCTTAATGAATCAAGTGTGGTCTTGTCCCGTATATATTACCCACAATCCATTTAAAGATACTTGTTGTTCATATTTTTAAAGGGGCCTCGGTGGCTGTGGACTAGGTAGATCGTCGTGACTACAAATGATCACTAGCCTGTCAACACTGAGGTTGTGAGTTCGAATCTCACCTGTGGCGGAGTGTGTTCGACTCCGATCTAAATTGACAAGGATTGCCAATTTTCCTACCGAAGGTCGGTGGTTCTCTCCGGGTACTCCGGCTTCCTCCACCAATAAAAACTGGCCGCGCGAAATAGCCATATGTGCTGAAAACGGCGAAAAATACTAACTAAACAAACAAACATTCCTCTTCCATGTCTTTTTTTATATACATTTCATAACATTAAAAGCTTAAGCTGACCCCAAACGTTATCTTCATAATTTTTTTACAAACATGGGAGAACAGTCAAACGACGAATTCGTATGAAATTCCTATCATTTCAATATAAATATAAATAGCAACTGCCTGTTTGCTTACAAATTTCAGCGTCATGAAAAATAACATATCAAGCTATATAATTTGGGTTTTACTTCCATGCTGACAGAAAATGTTTTTTTAAAGATTTTGAATGATAGAGTCTGTTTATTTTTGTAGGAAAAGTGACAGTCTAAATTTTGAAGATAGCTGCACCAGCCTTATAAAAATATAATAAAGTCTTTCATCATACATTTTCATTTATTATCACTAAATTCTTTGATATCAATTTTGATACACCAGATGTGCACGACTCTTCAGTTGCCTAAAATGTTGAAAACCAAAATAATGAACAAAAACGTTAAACGAAGTATAAAAATGACCACAACAGTGGGAGAAGTCCTTAAGATTGAAACCCGAAGGCAAGATAAACTCATGGCAAAGCACAAATATCACAATGATATCTATGTAAGACTTAAGGGGAGTACAGAACACGTAAGTGAGTTAACACTTTAAAAATCAGCTCAACGTTTTAATCACATACTATTAGTAAAGAGAAATCAAGCTTCTTGGTCTTGTCTTCGTTGTTCTCCGGAGTTTGTCAGTTGTTAGGATTTTTCTCTTCTTCGAATATCCCTTTGGTATTTTTTGACTTTACTTTTCACTGATCAAAATTAGTGTTTTTCAAAATGCTATATATCCAATGCAATTATTGCCATAAATTGTGTTGTTAAAATTTCATGAAATTTGTATATTTTGGTCAACAAGTAAAAGTAAAAGTCAACATTTTATAAAAATTAAACGAGCCAAATCTATTTTAGTCAATTGTTTGATACCCCCTTAAAGAATAAAAATATACACTAAACTAAACAGAATTATATCAAGACACCAAAGAATATAAAATAATTACTATTCTGTAATACAAGTTTAAGGACAAGATATAAATATCCTCGAATTATTATTTTCAGATATCATAATGCCAATAACAAGTCTGATTGCGCTTTACCCACCTAGAATGACAACAATGCAACGTGTGTCATAGTTGATTTTGATATTTTGACTTTGTTAGAATTTTATAATGATAAACATTTAATAACTAGAGACCATAATAACTACTTAAGATAAAATGCAGTATAAAAATTATATGATTTAATTTAGTACATATGTATCTACTTGTAACTAATTCGCAAAGGAAAATGCCATTTGAGCTCGTAACTGACTTTTAACTGGATGTGGCTGAAGAAAAAAGTCATTATCCACTGGACCTTCAAGTGACAGGAACAAGCTCCATCTGAACATAAAAGTTTAACAGAACAGCGTTTTGAAACGACTGACCTAATACATGTAAAAACCAATACGAAGTATAAATAGTTATATGTGCTGTGGGACTATTACGGAGTTATCTCATGACTGTGTAACAAATGCTTCGGCATTTACACCATCGTAAGATGGAGATTATTTTATTTTTTCCCTCATCGGGCTAATCAAATGATAATTCCAGGATATGTGACATCTTTTTAAAAAAAAATATAAATGCAATGTACATTTCATATAGAACCATGCATTGTTCAAATAAAATGTATCACAAAATACCGAATAAATCTGATGCACTGTATGGCCATTTCGTTGACTGACAACTCATCAGCAGTGCTCGAGATCAAAATGTTGGAAATACGGTTAAATATATAATTAGGGATTCATAAACACAACCATCAGATTGATCAAACTATTGATTTCCTTTGTCAGTTGTCAGGTTTTGTGTACTCTAAATTCTTTGTGAATAAATAAAGGGCCAAGCCCTTAGCCCAATGACCTTAGCTTTAGAGTGGAACAACCTAGTCACCAATGAAAATGAATTCACCATTAAAGAATAATGGCTACAGACCTGAGAAAAATGTCTTGTTTTGTTTGGTTTATTATACGTTTTTTATTCTTTTGGTTAGCATTGTCGCGTTTGTGCCTTTATCTTTTCCTTTGACATCGACTTTTCCCACTGCTTTGTCGCTTCGGTATTCTTTTGCCGATAGTATGTTTATTTCTTCTAATAATTCAATAAGAACAATTCTTTATAGTTTCACAGTTTATTGGTTTAAAGTAATAAGATAAATTGACAAGCTTATAAAGATAAAATACATGTATATGGGTAATAGCTGAATTACAATTATTCTATACATTTTGGGTGTCTGAAAGGATGTTTGTCTGAAAGAACAAATAGGAAAAGCTTTTTGGTTATTTCCATTTACATTGGCTGTCGACAGTCTACACGGTTTCTGTATCCATCTTTTAACTAACATTCATTTCATACCAATTTATGTGAACAATCAGCTAAAATGAAAAATATCTCGATCATTTATTTTCACTTCTATGGGGCTGTTTATTAGTGTTATATACATTCAATAAACAAATATGATTTTGAGGTCAATATAAAACCAAAGAAAAAAATATTCTAAAAATTTAACCATAAGGCTGAACGTGATCACGCATAAATCCATCAAGTTGGTTTTTATGTAAGAATCCTCTTTTTTTCTCGACTGAATCGTTTTTCATTTTAGATACATATTAATGTTAAAACCCCTTTTTACTGTATTTTCTTTAGTCAACGTACACCTGTACCAATTTACTTTAACATCTCAGAAGAACTGTCATCCCTTCAGAATATGCTATTTTTACCCTATCCCTACCTGCCCTGTATAGTTTTACTAAAACATTTCCGTACCTTCATGAGAGGAATCTCCAATTGAAGAAGGATGAACACATGCGACATCTAAATATTTCATTAAATTTGCCTTCACTTCCGGTGTAATGCTTTTAGTCCTTGAAATTATACGTAGGCGTTTTCCTCCTTCACCGCATTCTCCGTTCAAGTTCAATTCCGCACACGCATATGGTATCATAATGTTGTCGTAATCTGTATATATGATCTTAAATGGTCCTATGCAATAAATTATAATTTTAATTTCACAAAATTTTCAACATCATAAACATACATTAACTAAAGAGTTTTTAAATTACTCGACTATACATTTTGGTGAAATAAACACTCGCTAAATGTTGGAGATGTATGAAGTCTTCACCAAATGACCACAGTTCGGAATGGAGAAGCACATGACTTTCCTTTACACTTTATGTAAGCATCCGAGTTGTAGACATATTCTGTATTATTTCGTTTAATCTACAGCTACACGTTGAATCAGTAATATTGACATGATCAGTAATGGTGATAAGGTGGTCACCATTGTACTCAACAGAATTCAATTCAACTGATTATATAAACGTCTGTATGGCCTATCAGCGATCCTCACTACTTATTGTGTTTTTTGTTGATGAATTACTTAACGTGTCAATTAAATTTAAGGTGACCGTATGTTTACTTTCGGTTTGAATAACGATATATTTCATGATGAATTATTATGCTTCAACGTAATAATTGTACTTCGACCAAAGTAATGTGATATGATAAACATTCGACAAAGAATTTTCTTCGATACAATGTAAGATTCATCAAATTTTGAAGGAAGAATTCTGAGAAAATAATTTTTTTTGAATAATTGGTTTATATAAACAAAATACACTTACGAAATCCAGACATCCTCTGCCCGGAAACTTCTTCAAGTGTAAGGAAATCTCCATGTTCACCCCTTTTTCGTAGAGCAGCAGATAACGGTTCTAGACATGATCCATCCGATCTACAGTGTATCAACACAATGCCAGTACAGACAATGAAGCAAAAGATATTTTTACATGATTCAGAAAAACCCCAAAATTGGAAGATGAACATAAACATTATTTGTTGTTTCAATGAGTACAAGTTACAAATTAATGGATAAGAAAGAAAAAAGCTTCTAGGTGTTTATATATATATATATATACCAAAATGAACGACAGCTGTGGGGTTAGTGTGTACATATCTTATAGATTCGAAACGTTTCATCCTAATATTTTAGTAAAACTAATCTTGAAATTCGGAAATATAAACTTTCAAACGAGTGCCCGAACAACATATTAATTCGTGAATACAGTAATTACTATAGTTATTCTTCACGATTTCTAGATGTCGGATATTCGAATTCAAAGTTTAATTATTATCTTTTTTTATATTGACAAATTGACAACACTCTAAAGTCTAAGAAGATATAATCTTAAACTTGGAAAGTACTCAATGACACAATTGAATCCAATTTCAAATAGATCCAGCATCAAGCATTGGAATGTTTTGTATTGATTAATAAGACCATTCATTCAATTGAATGTAAAATGTAAAAAAAGCTACATTACTATGTTACATTTCGGTCTGTATCGACTTAACAAGGCAAAAAGTAATACTTACTGTAGTGCTGAATATTTTACATGAACAAGTCCGTTTTCATCTACGCTGAACTTAAACGTGCCTGCGTCTTTGCTCTTAAATGTATGCGAACTCATAACATCGAACCATAAACCAGACAACTGAGCAATTAAAGATAAACAATATTTTATAATATTATACTTTTAAGATTTTTAGTCGCCCTAAAAAATTATATGGACCTCAGCTACGCAAAGGTCCACATGATATTTTTCGAGACGAAAAACCGGTCAATATACAGCAATATGACCCTCAAATACAATACAACTTTACAATATACATCAATCAGGAACCAAATTCCATGTCACTCTATCAAAAACTGTTTTGATGAAATATGAGGCACTCTGACATTTATTGAACAATCAATAGAGATTTTAAACCGAAAACTTTGGGATTTTTTCCATCGAAACTTAATTATAAAGTTTCGAAATCACAAAAACACGAGCATATTTCGAAAACACCATTATAAAACTATGTACTAAAACTTTTGACTTTTGCAAGCATATTAATCATAATACAATTTGTTTTGTTCGACACCTGTAATCTTGTTGATAGGATACAAAATTAAGACGTATAAATAGTAATGAATACATTCGGTGTCTGAGGATATATGGATTAACTCCAGATCATTATTATTCTATTTTTAATTCAAAGAGAGATAAATCCGTAAAAAAGAATACCAAACTCCAAAAGTACACTTGTATTTAAATCTTCATATAAAACATCATCCCAATAATTGCATGAATTAAAATAAAAGATCGGCCGCCAAAATTTCAACCTAAAAGAATGAGCTGAAATCTTAATACAGATGTTATACAATGGTTGTAATTTCGTCAACATAATGAAACGTTACATTTATTTATATTAAAATGTATCACAAAATACCGAAATAAATTTGATGCCCTGTATGGCCATTTAGTTGACTGACAACTGATCAGCAGTGCTCGAGATCCAAATGTTGGTTATCTCGTTAAAGATATAACGAGGAATTAATAAGTACAACCATAAAAAATCAAACACAATTAAAGCAAACAGGAATTCAAACTCAGCTAAGGGTTACCTCTGCATAAAAAGTAAGAGCCTTAGAAATTTCTGGTAAATTTTGTCAAAATTTTGAACGGAAAATTTAAGGGCATTTAAGTAAGTAAATGCCAGGACAAAAATCTGGCTACTGGGCTGATAATGCCCTCGCGGACTAACAGTGCACCAGCAGTGATATAGACCCAGTGGTAATGATAAAATGTATCACAAAATACCGAAATAAATTTGATGCACTGTATGGCCATTTCGTTGATTGACAACTCATCAGCAGTGCTCGACATCAAATTGTTGGAAATCTGGTTAAAGATATAATGATGAATTGATAAGTACAACCATCAAAACCCAAAACAATTAAAACAAACAGGAATCCAAACTCAGTTAAGGGTTACCTCTGCATGAAAAGTAAGAGCCTTAGAAATTTCTGGTAAATTTTGTCAAAATTTTGAACGGAAAATTTAAGGGCATTTAAGTAAGTAAATGCCAGGACAAAAATCTGGCTACTGAGCTGATAATGCCCTCGCGTACTTACAGTGCACCAGCAGTGACATAGACCCAGTGGTAATGATAAAATGCATCACAAAATACCGAAATAAATTTGATGCACTGTATGGCCATTTCGTTGATTGACAACTCATCAGCAGTGCTTGACATCAAATTGTTGGAAATCTGGTTAAAGATATAATGATGAATTGATAAGCACAACCATCAAAACCCGAAACAATTAAAACAAACAGGAGTCCAAACTCAGATAAGGGTTACCTCTGCATCAAAAAGAAGAGCCTATAACTTATTTGTAACCTTCCTATAATCAGCTAAATATCTGGATGAATAAGGTTTGAATACATTTTGTATTCTTGAATAATTTTTTACTTAAAAAATTACATGATTGAAAAATGCATTCCGAACATTGAAATAACTTACCCTTAGCTGAGTTTGGTTCCTGTTTCTTTTAATTGTTTTGGGTTTTTTATTGTTGTGCTTATTAATTCATCATTATATCGATATCTTTAACCGGATTTCCAACATTTTGATCCCGAGCACTGATGCTGAGTTGTCAGTCAACGAAATGACCATACAGTATTTCGGTATTTTTAACAATAAAATATTTAACCTTTATGGCATTTTAAGAGAATTTTGGATTATTAACAGCACTTACTCTGTGGATATCAATATTATCCATTGCAGGAATATTCTTGATTCTACAATCTTTTGGCTTTTCACAAAATTCTAACAATAAACAATTGCTTAAATTAACTCAAGTTTTTTTTTATCTGAATTTAAGTTTATCTTATATGTATATTGTGATTCTCAAATTCTTTTTAATATCCCATTTTATGCTTGACGGATCGAACATGTCTGAACTAAATTGGACACCATGGACATTTGGATTACATTAATTGTATAATTAATTTAGAAACTTAATTGTTGATGTTTATTCGACTTCAATCAAGCTAAACTTACAATCTTTTCAAATTTTAATGTTTTTTGGTAAATATGTTCGACTCAAAATTAATACGGCCTATCAAGAAGTATTGTCACTTTTCCTGTTTGTGCTGTAACCCCCTTGGTGATCTTGTCGCAGCGGGCTCGATTGTGGAAGATGGCGGGTTCGATACCCGGCTGGGTTAAACAAAACTGGTAACTGCTCCTTTTCCGCCAATCATGCGACATCTGGGAATAACAGCAAATTGAATGGTCCGCTCAAAGTAGTATAATGTGGCCGGGTGGGTGATATGTCTTCTGCCTCGTCAGCTAGCAAGTTAAAAATCCGTCTTAGCGTATCGGTCTTGCACAAAGCAGGATTCATATTCATTTCATATCAACATGTTATCGTCCTGATATGCATTTAATAATTGCAACTGGAAGTTAAACAATAATTCACCCATCTATCCGATTTGTTCTGAGTTCTGTTCGACCCGTTTAATTAACAAGTACCGTTATTTTGTGTCGATGGTGATTTATGTTTATTGTGTAACTATAACGTGCCTAATCATCTTTCAGTGCCTTTATTTTTAGATGTAAGGTAGGTTCGGGTCATCCTAGACCTTTTTAGTCAACAAACAATTAGATTGGTTATGTTTGTTGTTCAATTACTATAGTAAGCATTGATACCAATAACATTGCTTTGTTGTTCTGTTGGTAGTAAGGAGTTTGAATCCGATTGTAAAAAGTACAATTACCAAGCATTGGAAAGTGTTCTATTGACCTTTAAGGTTGCATTTTGTAGTTTACTATCATATAATTTGAGATACAATTCGATTGACGGAAAAACCAGTCTTTCACTTAACCCGGTGTCGGTGTAGTGTGGTAGTCAGATTGTTTTAAATGCTTACTATCTTCCACTTGCAAAAGTATATGTTACTTTGCTCATTTTATACTTTCTTTTAAATACACTGAACTTTAGATACATGTACATGTATATATATGTATAACATTTTTTATTTGAAACAATATAATATTTCTTGGAATGTGATAAATGTTATTGTTCTACAAATAGGTTCTTCTATGTAAACTGATATGTTCTTTGCATGTATGAGAATTATACTGATATAACCTGTTTTGGTTTCTAAATCCGACAAATCTCCACAAGGCAACTTAAGGTGGGATTCTAGTAAAGATCTTCTTAATGTATCCAAAGACTGAGTTCTGCTTAACAAAATAACTCTTGTCCCAGATTCTTTGCATTTCCCATAAATATCCTCATCATTACACTCATACCATAGAGCAACCTGATAGTCGGTGTAAATTATCTTCAACGAATCTGTTAATATTGGAAATATTGGTAAATATGAAATGAAAAATCCAACAATGTAATTGGTTGTTGGTAACTGGTTCCCATTGGGAAGAAAAAGACGTGAACTATGCACGTGGTGTGATATTTTGACAACAAACACAATTTCTAGATTCACATCTATCTGACACCCATAAGCAATCCTGAATTTGGAGACTAGATTTTGTTTCGAACCTCTATGAATATCTTCCAAAAAATATATACCAATTTCCCCTAAATAACAAAGGTCTTAATTTTTGTCGTAAATGTTTCTGTAATTAAATGACTTCCGTTTTGCAAATTTTAAACAGTGTTTTGTTTTGTTTTGTTTTTTTTTTGTATCGGAAATATTTTCCGTTTTGCCGTTCATGGCGTGGAGAATATACTACAACATTAAAAGATTCATAATACTGATACGAAAGGGCGGAGTGTCCGTTTTTTTATACTATTAGTAAGAACCTTTTGTACTTTCCACAGCCCTGCAGCTTATAGTTTTTAGGATTGTTTAATTCAATTTTTCGTATTTTGGCCTTGAACAATGCTTACTGTCGTAACAAAGATGTGGAATGAAATAAGAGAGAAAAACGACATTTCAACATATCTAGTGTTTAGTTTGATGGGGGCCAGTATCGACTTAAGAATTAAACAGTGCTGATAAAATAGGTCAAAGTCACAAATGGCCGGGTTGCAAAGAATGGTTTACGAACCAATTAATAATAAATACAAAAAAAAGGTAACAACAAATTCCAACAATTATTCAAACAATTCCATAATAGCAGGTGCACAACTTTAATATGTGTACAATCTTCCTGTGAAGTTTGATATATCTGGATTGAAAAGTAGGAGAAGTTGACAGAAAATGGGTACTGTGTTTTGAAATTTGGATGGAAAAATTGGAAAAAAATATTCAAACAATTCAATAATAGCTGGCGCACAACTTCATTATGTGTACAATCTTACTCTGAAGTTTGATAAAAAGGACAAATATAAGCAGAAATCAACAAAAACGTAATCCATTGGACAGACAAACCCGGGAAGACAAATGAACAACCATAAGCATAACAAATAAACACAAAAAACTAAAAAAAAACAATTAACAACACGAACTCCTATAAAAACCAGGAGTGGACCCAGGTGCTCCGGAAGGGTAAACAGTTCCTGCTCCGTATACGCCTAAATACATCTGGGTTGAAAACTGTAGGTGCAGTTGTTGACACAAGATTGGTACCCTATTTTCCCCGCTCGCCCGACATCACCATAGTAAAACCCGGATTTGCACTTCGTGCAACCCGGTCAACAAGGAGTGCACAAAATAAAATTATTCACGCATAAAACAAACTAAAATACAAATATATTATTGTTTTGACAATAACTGCGTAATATTTAAGATAATACGTGAGATCTACATGTACTTACGATAACCCCCTTTACTTTCAGTTAGAATGTTTACTAAAAGATCCCCATTGTTGACTTCCCCAACTTGCGTAAATGATATTTTTGCTTTTGTGACACATTCCCTGTAATTATAAAAATATAAAAATTGCTAATATAGTGTTTGTAAGTATCATTCATTTTCACTTCTGAGACAGTACAGGTCCTATTTTGTCCAGTGTGAGATTACCCTAGAGTGAGACAAAACACTCTCGGTCACCCGAGAAATAATTTTGAAACTGTCTTGGGGAGTCTAAATCCTTAACTGTAATAAAAACAGAAAAACATGCCCTGAAGATTTGTCAAATAAACTCCATACTGCCTACAATCAAAAACTTATATCTAATAAAGCTTTCCTTCTCTTCCATAGTTCCAAGTGTGCATAGGCAAAACTGAAAGTACTGACCTTGACCTGGGATGAATTTGCGATAAATTGTATAATTTGATGGATTAACGTTCTAGCTGTATTATTATATCTTTGACTATAAAAGTTATAACTCCGAGAATCTGCATTGGTTGTTCGGATTTTTATTACGTCACACAAATGTGACGCGCTATGTTACGTCAATAGACAATGTAATGTACACAACACGGGTCGTTATCAAAAGTGAAAAACATAATAAAGTACTAGTTCGTAACTCGTGCAAGATATGGAAATCTCAAAACCCTCAGGTAAGATTAATCGTTCTCTAAAGCTGGAGCCTCATTAGAGAAAAATTAAAACTTATCATCGGGTGTCTGAGATTTCCCTATCTTGGACTCTCATCGGTGTTCGATTTTTAATTTTTATCAAAATACGTTCATGGACAGAAAATCGCTACTCTATGTACGAAATATCGGCAGAACAATATGGAAACGACAAAACAGTGGGAAAAGTCCATAAAGTCGAAATTTAAGAAAAGACAAAGTCACAAGGAACACAACAAACAGACGCCACAAGGACACATAGATAACTAAAAGAAATAAAAAAGCATAAAATAGACTAAACAAAAATATAACAAGACAGCACAGAAACCAAAGCACAAGCAATATGAACTCCTTTAAAGACCGGAAGTGAGATCAGTTGATCCAAAAAGGAAAACATGCCCAGGCCTGGGCGCCATAAAGAACTATTTGTGCTGAGGAAAGAAAATTTTACTCAAATTCCCATTCTCATCCAATCACATTCGAGTATTCCGATATTTAAGAATATTCTCAGGTTTAAGAATATTCTCAAATTTTATGGTGCCAGGGCCTGCTCCGTTAACATCACCCGTCACTTTGCCAGTGAGTAAAAGCCATTGAAGTGTAAAGTAAGATGAGGTGTCAATTCCAGAAGGATATGAAATCTAACTGGAGAAAAACACAGGAGTTTGTTAGATCCTACTCAAATGACAAGGAAAAACATGAAAACAGTAAAACAAACAACAAATCTACAAAATGAGAAAACACATATCAAATCCAAGATTCATAACAATACGGCACAAAACAAAGTGCGATCAGTTGCTTCGGAAGGGTAAAGGTATCAAACTACCTCGACAGAAAATGTTACATGGACAGTGGGTAAATAAAGGTACAACTTTATGAAATAAAATTACATTAATGAAAAAAAATCGGCATGTGAGTGAAAAAATCTTACCCATCAATTTTTGCGACAGCTTCGCCGGTAAAAATCTCGCCTTCGCGTTTGATATCAAGCCGATTGGCCACTATATCTTTGGAGGCAATAATATACCATGATCCTTTCATCTGAATAAGAATTAACATATTTTTCCAACATTTTATAATATAAATCAAAATGCATGTCATTTGGAAAAAATTACTAATGGCTAAAACATTGTAATAATTACTGATAATAAATTGGTTCTTAATAATACAAAACACGAGTCTATGACATATGATTTGATTTTGATAAATGCAAGTTAGTCGATCCTAGCACTGTGCAAATCTAACATGTCTAAGTATACCATTCATTACACTCAGTAAATCAGTAAATCAGAAGAAATATACATCACTTGTGTGTTATTAAGAATTAACGAACATACATTTTTGGTTGATATTTTAAAAGTTTTTATAAATCTCAAAATTACCACAAAATAAATCTGAAGTAAATTTCTTCAAACGTTCCATGGCAAGCAATGGCAGTTTGGCTTTTAATGAACATATTCATGGTAGAATCACAAATCGCTATATGCCATTAAGACACGGGAAAAGGTAGTTTTTTTCATCGTAGGTGATAATACAAAAGTGGTCCAATATGATTTTTTTTATTAAGTGCATTATAGTTAATATCTTTATAGATATCTGTATTATAATTCAACTTCTCTGGAGTAAAAAAAATATTATATATATTTTTTAGGGATGCTGACGGAGACTTCACGTTAAAAATACAATTATGGTCTCATGGTTAGGAACGTAAATCGTTTACCTCATCCATGTCAACAGCACTTTGTACTGGAATGTCTTTCACATTGCAATGTTCCTGAGATGTTTTGCTGTCTGTAAATTGAAATAATTTGATGATCTTATTAGAAAATATTATACGATACCCATATCTATTAAAGATTAAAAATAAATAAAATAATATTTATAATTAAATGTCCCATAAATTCGGGGTTAAAATTTTTAGATTTTAAGTTGCGTAATTATATAATATATTAAGGGAAATGCTTTTAGTAGAAAGTTATGTATCGGTTTATGTCTATGGTGCGGTTGAACTCAACTGATATGATTGGTATGTTATTGTTGACCTTTCCTGTTATCCATGTTCCTATAGAGCTCTTGTTCTTAATACAATTTTGATGACAATGAACTGCTAACTGAAGAGAATTTCATACTCTACATATTGCTTCTTTTAGTATTCTGATCTGTTCCATTTCTTGTAAAACATAATTCATAGAATGTGCACTTGTGACTATAACAAATCTGCCACACACTATGCTCCCAATATGAACTTATATCTCTCCCCTTATATTTGCTCACATATGGATCATAATTATCTTTTTTTATTCCAAGTGTTTCATCCGTTTCAGTCAAGAAGATCCTAAGTAAATTTCCCGTTTCTATGTTGTATAATGATTGACTATGGTTTCGATTTTTTTGTCGGTCCCCTTGTTATGGGTTCAATTTGAACTAGCTTAAGAAGGTGTTTAAATGTATTTTCTAGAGTCCAACGTTAAACGTAGTTCGACTTTGGTGGCATTTACAAATGTAGGTTGGCTTTGTTGGACAACTTGGTTGACGGTCATCAAACATAATTTTAAAAGACCCTTACTGCCAAGTTTCGATCAAACTCCCTAAGTCGTTTGAAACAAGACATCCTTTAATGATCTATTGTTTTTAGATTTTACTATAACGTCTTAAGTTTGACTTAAGATAGTGGTTGGTCGAAAGAGTCATTAATTATAAATTGTAAGACAAACAGGTAAATACTATTGCTGCCATTTTAATACAAATTGTCTTGATCGTTTAAAGCCATCAAATTTCTAAAGAATTTACAAAAGTTTGATATAAAATTGGGGAAGCCATATTGATTAGAGGTCTTCAGATATAATTTTGAATGAAGACAAGCCAAGGACAATTCCATCATAGTTTGGTGTTGACTGGCCCATGGGGAAAGATGTTTAAGGGAAAGATTGCGACAAGGTATGACAAGCGCAATATGGTGGCAATAGCTCGCTGGTCCCTTAGTTCAAGATGAGCCATAAAATTATTTATTTGGTTTTTGTATTATATTCAAACATTTATTTGGTTAGTTTTGTGCTGTATTTAGATTAAAATTCCGCTTTTATAAGACAAACGACGAGGGTGTGGATTTTGTACAAAATACAAGAACCATAAAACAAAAATCAAATTAGAAACGCCTATATTGCTGCTCTTCAGTTTTAAAGTCGATGTATTGTGCAATGCACAATTCTTCAATCAACGTCATATTTTTACATTTATCTATACATATAAAACCTACCTACGTGTGGTACGACCCAGTCGCTACAGTCAACTGAAAGCATAAAATATTATTATCACCGCTTTCTGAATATTAATTACTAAAGAGGACAAATACACACAAGGAGAAAACCAAAAACAGCAATCCATTAGAGAGACAAATCCGGGAAGAAAAGAAATAAACACTGAAAACTAAAAAACAACGAACATCATGAACTCCTATAAAACCCGGGAGTGAACTGAGGTGCTCCGGAAGGGTAAGCAGTTCAACAAAGTCGAAGTGGAGGTACATGAAATGTTATGACAGTGGGAACAGGTCCAACATCATCATAGATGTTGGAAAACTGTAACGGTCAATCAATTCGTGATGACGGTCGTAAAATTTACTAAGTGATGACATCATCTTATCCTGATAAAACCCTTGTTAAGAAGCTTATGTGACAACAGTAATACTCTTTGTCGAAAGAACCGCCTCGATGGTCTCGTGGTAGCGTGTTCACCTCAAGCGGTCGATCCCCGGCCGGGTCAATCAAAAACATTAAAATTGGTATTTGCTGCTTCTCCGCCAAGCACACGGCATCTAGGAGTAAGAGCAAAGATCTACTGGTCAGTATAATGTTTCTGAGTGGGGAGATATGTCTTCCTGCGGACAGTTACCTCGTGCGCTAGCACATTAAAACTCCGGCTCAGCGTGTCGGTCTACTACATAGCAGGGATCACATTCATTATCATTTCAACATGTTCTCGTCCTGATATGCACCCGGCTGCCACTGAATGTTAATTCATCCATCCATCCATCTTTGTCGAAAGTCATGGTAATTTTTTCTGAAATTTGCATAATTGAATTGAAAATTATATTGGTTACCTAATATAATTCCTACCACTGCCCATGCACAGTCATGCGGGTAACGAAAAAGAACTTGACATTATATTTTAGATGTTTGAAACTGGAAATGGGTTTTCAAAACATTGAAACGGTTCTCTTAAGTCATAAGTTTAAAAACCAAATGATTTTAAACAATTATAAAAGAATCTTAGGACAAGTATATTCATTGTTGAGGCTGCGTATTCATGTTTAAAAATACAATTAGATAATTAGGGGAAATAGTGAAAAATACATTACGTTTTAAATCAACCTGCGTTCGAAATAGAAACTGTCCTCAATATATTCTAAAATATGAATTTCTTAGCCGGTACTTGATTGAGCAAAACTTACAGATCATACTGAATTCGTGATAAATGTAATGCTATTGATTTGAAATTAATGTTGACTCACAAGAAGATTAGTAATAAAAAATAGTTCATGTTTGAATTGAGTATAGAAAAACAACAATGATTTTATTATGTCAATAAGGTCATATTTATATTTATTGTTTATGAAGTTTAAATTATCGGCTAGTATCGAATACTCATGACAGCAAGTATTATATAAAATCAGGTTAAAGATCAAAGGAAAACATACAATGTACACTCATAACATTGCTGATAACGTACCGTGGTGAATTGTTTTCCTCAAATGGTCAGACGATAAACACATGTCTGGAAATAGTGCATATAATTTATCTAACATATCCTGGTCAACAGTTGGTTGTCTACCATAAATACTAGCTTCTGCGTGAATACAAACTCCGTCGTCATCGGTTCCAAAACAGCCATAATGTATAGAATACATTCCGTCATAGTATGCTACTCTGTAATGCACTGATAAAAGCAAACAAATTAAGTGTGACATGAGACAAATATTTATTTTCACAATATAAATATATATTTAGTATCTTTTTATTTATCGTTGGAGCTTGCTTCAGATACATTCGTATACTGACTTTTTACAACTGTCAATAAGGTAGTATCATGTTACTTCAAGTACTGTTATAACACTCTTTGTGGCGCATTGAAATAACACTCCCTGTGTCGTATTGAAATTTGAAGCAACGTTTTTATTTTTAAAAAATAACATATATACTGTGTACGTTAATATGAATAAAAAGTATTTTTGATATGGATTTCAACTAAAATTCCTTATGTTTATGGAAAAAAACTGATAGCATTTTGGTGTTGCTTGATCTTAGTCTCTTGAATATTTGAAAAATAAAAAATATATAACCGGTAAAATTAACAATGACATACCAATCAATCAACGCCACGCAACAGACAGAACCCCGGAAAAAATAACATATTGAGCACGAGGCACAATTTAGACACATTATTCTAACGTATTAGAATACCAGACATATTGGCCCACGGACAACTCGGCCCTGGGCAACTCGGACAGTATCATCGGACAGTTAGGACCGTGTCATCGGACAACTCACTCCGTACAATTGTTGTCATATTACAAGACTATTCGGCCCATGTTCTTGTGTGTCTATGATTTATTTAACATTTTAGCAGAAGAAAGGCATTTTTGAATATATGTAACATGGATATACCAAAATGTCTTCACTCGATTTTAATTATCGATCACATATTTGAGTTTTCCGAGTGGTCCTGGGCAGAGTGGTCTGCAGGCCGATTTGTCCGGTTACCACATATTCATAGCACAAATAAATTATGCAAACGGTATTACTACCTGCTATTTTGATATTAGCGTGAAATAAGATAAGATGATATGTCGACAGCAGTCGTGTAATTAAGTTAAGTCAAGAAATACCGAAGGGATATTCGATGGAGGGGAAAATCGAAACAACTGACAAACTCCGGAGAACAACAAAGGCAAGACCAAAACAATACAAACACTACAATTAAAAACTAAAAACATATGAACAACATGGGCCCCACCAAAAAACCGGGGGTAGACGCAGGTGCTCCGGAGGAGTAAGCAGTCTCTGCTTTCTGTTGTCCATAAATCAATAAATATTTTAGTTTCTTCGTGGAGCAGATATCTATGTTTGATGGTTTCTCAGCTTTGCTGTACTTTGTACATGTATTTCATTTCAGGCTTCAATGCAAACCTATGTGCCATCGTAGCCGCGATGTATGCAACCTGACACATTCTAGAACGGTTCTAGGGTAGAACCGACCCTGTCATAAATGGTTTTAAGATAGAACCGTCATAAATGGTTCTAGGGTGGAACTGTCATAAATGGTTCTAGTGTAGAACTGTCATAAATGGTCCTAGGGTGGAATCGTCTAGAATGGTTCTAAGGTAGAACTGTCCTAAATGGTTCTAGGGTTTCATGTCCGATAACTCTGTATTGATTATAGCAGGTGTTCCTCGTCTTCGCTATTTCCAAAGTTTTAAAAAACTTTTTTTTAGAAATGTGTAGTAACATTTGACATCGATTATAATTTCAATATATGAAATTATGACAATAATTAATAATACTAAATTTATGACCAATTTATACAAAACAGCAAAAGTACATACATGTAATATAGAGCTATGGTGCAAGTTTTTTCCCCTTTTTTTAAGGTATCCAGATAGATGTGTATGTACAATGTATACAGGTAAACCGTTTTGCTGACAAAATCAGCGGGGTTTCAAATTTTTATAACGCTACATTTTAAAATAATTAATGCAGCTTTTGAATAAAGAGGAGTGTATAAGGTGGTCTCAAATTTCAATGCAGAGATTTCAAATGTGTCAGATAAGTAACATTTTAATTTATTTTAAATTAATAATTTATCTTTTTTACCATTTTTATATGGTAAACATTTGATATATTATATAATTAATTTTTATGAACGATATTTATTTCGTTATGACAAGGTAGAAAATGATTGGGATGAGTACCGCCATTTTGTAATAAGCGGTGCATTTCACCAATTTATCGAAATACGGACATTTTACACAATAATTTCTGAGAAGGGACGGGACTAAATCTTCATTTAAACTCTTCTCTTGTCGAAACATATGTAAAGGAATATTTTATGTACTAGCAAATAACACCAACTAGTTTTCAAATCATTTAGTTTTAAACTTTATTCTGAGTGATTTTTTTTCTTTTTTTTTTTACTCTATAATATATTTTGGTATGATAAAAGTTGATTTTAAAATTATGAAAACAAATTAATTATTTTATTTCTTATAATTTTGATGTTCAAAATTCATAAACTATTGCCAGGGTCATAAATGGTTCTAGGTTAGAACCATTCAGAATGGTTCTAGGGTAGAACCGTGCAGAATGGTTTTAGGGTAGAACTGTCATAAATGGTTCTAGGTCATGACATACCCTGTCATAAACGGTTCTACAGGTGTCAGGATGACAGTTCTAGAACTGTTCTAGAAAAGTTTTTCTGACAGTTTAGGACAGTTATAAAGAGAGGTTAGAACTTAGCTCAACTGTTTGCCACCTGATCAACACTAAATTAGGGTCTCCAAATCTACATATAAAGTTTCAAAAGATTTGGCACTGTAGTTTTATAGGACAAGAAATTCGAAAATGTTACCAATCAAAATCAAGAAATGCCTCTGGTGGCCCTGTTTTTCATCCGATCGTAATGAAAAGAGGAAGTTTTATATACATCATTCCTGCAAAGTTTGGTTCAATTTGCCCCAGTGGTTTGAGAGGAGATGATGAATTGTCTAGCGACGGACGGACGACGGACCGACAGACGGACGATGGACACAAAGTGATGACCAACGCTCACATGACCCTTTGGGAAGAATCACATTGATAATTTTCCTGTTTCCTATCGAAGGAAATCCGGACCTATCGCAAATATTATGGCAGCCACCATATAGATATTTAAATGTGACTTAAATATCATTTAATAAAGGTCTAATAATTATCTGATAATTAATTCTCCATTTCACTTTACGTACTCAAAGGAAAAATTTCATCAGGTCCAAGAAGCTTAGCCATCATGTCAGCTCCACGTGTGCTGTTTTCTGCAGGTTTCGCGTGACTTGATACAGGTGGTGTACACTTACCATTTCTTCCATAAAACAGAAAAAAAAGAAAGTCACTTAAACAACCAAATATTACATTGATTGTACATTACAAGAACAAGTACAACTTCACTTCAGTTTCTGTATAGATAGTTTCAATCAGGGAAAACAAATATTTAATGTGTAAGTTAAAATCTTAACTGAAATTTAAAACTAGTAATAAAACAACATATTAATCCTGAAGTATTGTACAGTTAACTTTGGTGCTAAAATTTATTTACTAAATTGTAAAATTGAAAAGATTTAATCAGAAAATAGGATTATGTATATATATATATATATATATATATATATATATATATAAAATACTAGTTCACCACTCTCACGTTATAATGCAAACATTTACAAATGTGTATTATACATAAATTTCGGGGTAATGCTCTCTTCTACACAAAAACGATGTTATTAGCTTTTCCTCTAAATATATTGACAACTAATTTACAAATATCATTTGCAATAAAAGGACATGGTAGGATGTGGCCTGACATTTGGCCCCTTGAATTCCAAAACAAAAAATTGATGAAAAAGGTACTCTCAGCTATCATTAAGTACTTTTAAAATGCGGTATTTTTGAGGACATGTTTTATTTTCAACAAGAAATTTCTATAATAGAGGCAATATGCTGTCAAAGATGGCTAATTATGAAGAAATCAATGACAAGCAGGCTTGCCCAAAAAGATATTTCATTGAAATATGTCTTTATGTAACATATATATATATAGAAATTATATTTTAAAAATCTGTTTGGGCAAGGCTGTTGTTTATAGTTGTTTTGACTAAAAACTACTGTGAAAACACTCAATTTTCTTCAAACTCTTGATTTAGCAGACGTTTATGTTGTCCCTGTTGCATCATGGGAAAGAATTTTGTACCAAGCGCTATAGACTAAAAAAATGATACAAATTCAAATCTGAAAGTTTAATTTTAATTTTTCCTGTCATATTGGGTCAAATAATGGCTGGAGTAAATTATAAAATAACAACGCGAATGAACGAGGTCAACTCGATTGATTAATAAAGTTATGTCGATCAGTGGACTACACCAACAAATCAAAATCAACGAATGTCCGTGTTGAAACATTGTAAAAATATATATGCAAGACTTACATGACTCCAGAGTAAGTACTATGCAAAGTATGGTCAGCATGTTCTTCAAAGTAAACAACTGCTGATTCATATTGGTTCATGATATTTCTTGGTCTGGCTAGTTCATACCACAATCCTGCCAACTAATGAACAACTAATTATTTTCATCATTTCATCATTTATTATGTACTCATTTAGAGCGTACTATTAATTAAACACCATTTTGTCAGGTTTTTTCGAAAATGATACATTCTATTGACTTCTCTTTTTTCTTGTTTTGTTGTAGATATACCCAACTTTCATTAATATTAGAAGATTGGGGAGACCAGTTTTAATTGGTAAGCGAATCCTAAGTAACTTGTCTGGAGAAATACTGACGATAATCGATATAGGAAATGTATCAATAACAGGCCAACGAGTAATATTTATGCAAAGAACTACTTTTATCCCTCATCTTTGTCCTGCAACAATAACAAGTCCCTTATATGGAATAAAATCTAAAAATGAAATAAAATCTAAAATGTATAAATTATAAAATGTTTTAATATACACCGGTGGTTTTCAGCTAACAGCTATGTTGATACTACACCAACCTAGTTTTGGTTTTAGTTTTCCATTCAGTTTTGTTTTCTTGTTATAGTATATTCACTAGGTTCGTTTGTTTAGTTGGGTTTTACGCCGCTTTCGGCACATTTGGCTATATCGCGGGGGTCAGTTTTTATTGGTGGAGGAAGCCGGAGTACCCGGAGAAAACACCGAACTTTGGTAGGAAAATTGGCAATCATTATCAATTGAGATCGGAGTCAAACACACCCCACCACCGGTCAGATTCGAACACACAACCTCACTGTTGACAGGCTAGTGATCATAAGTAGTCATGAGGAACTACCTAGACCACTCAGCCACTGATAGGTCAATGGATTGTGAATGTGTTACAAATATAAGAAAATATTGGATATTACAGTATTTTGTACGTATCCTCCTGCATTGAACTTCATTCAAACATGTAAAGAGTATATAAGGACACTTCGCGGTGGCCGAGTGGTCTAGGTAGTTCGCCACGACTACTAATGATCACTAGCCTGTCAACGCTGGGGTTGTGAGTTCGAATCTCACCTCTGGCGGGGTGTGTTCGACTCCGATCTTAATTGACAAGGATTGCCAATTTTCCTACCGAAGATCAGTGGTTCTCTACGGGTACTCCGGCTTCCTCCACGAATAAAAACTGGCCGCCGCGAAATGGCCAAAATGCGCTGAAAACGGCGTTAAACCCCAACTAAACAAACAATATAAGGACACTTCGCTTTAAAATTTCATTCAACAATGCACTTAAAAAGTAATGTACCAGATGAAATCAAAATTGCAGGTATTTGTGTTTGTTTCCCTGTTAGATAAACAAGCAAATTGGATAACAGGAAAGGTAAACAACGACCCTCTTCCTTTACTTGATACTCTGTTGTATAAAACATACCATTAAAACCAATACAGATTATATCAGCTTTTATCTTATAAAAAAACTCTTTCCAGCATTTTGTTTTCTCATATTTGTTTACATTATTCATGGTTCATGTATTTCATAAATTGTCCCTAGGTCCCCGAGGGTATTTGCCAACCCAGTCGTCAGACTTGTCTGACATAATTATTCATTGATTTGTTACAGAAATTACCAGTATTTAGCAAAATTCAAAAATTATAGAAATACTAAGGGTTCATTTCTTGTATTGCACATGGTAGATCTCCTTAGCTGAAATTTGGCTTCCTATTTCGGTATTTATGGTTATGAGTACTTCTTGATTTTTTGGTCTTCCAAATGTTTCGGTTTTAATGCTGCTGATGAGAGGTAACTCCTTGAAATTCGTCGTATACAGCATAGTGTAAATTTACTTTATCTAATATTGGTATCTTTGGATTGTTATTTTGTCCATAGAATCAGGTTTTAGTTTTATGTTTATTATACCTGAGATGCTTGGAATGGATCCTGAACAGGTATATCTCCAAGACGACAGGAACCTATCTGCATGGCAGTTATTGGATTAACTGGCACAGCTAATAATGAACAAAAATTTAATTATGAAGAAATTTTTACTAGTAGATGAAATTTCAATAATACGACCAAATACGTTAAAAATATTTTAAAAAATCACCCCGGAAAGTAATCTTATAGCCTTCTGATGTCTTTTATCCATCTTACTGTGGTGATGGCACTATTTCATAGCACGCTCTTCTAAATAAACTGGAAAATAAATAATTTTCATTAAGGCTCGATCATATCATATCATATTATGTTTTATACTGTGATTTGTAAACCAGGAGGTCGCCTGAAAGATAAGAAAGAAGGTTTGGCTACACATAAAACAGGCTCAACCCAAACACATTGTCTGTATCAAGACGGACTATTCTTAGTCTAAAAATGTTATGTTCTTATTGTTTTCGTCTAGCAGTTTAAGTTTTTTTTAATCATTGTTACCGTTCTTAATACAATGTATCTCAATACAAATTGTTTTTTAAATATATTCCTATACAATATATCAGTTATAATATGATTTTGTGAATTCACAACTGCAAAATCAGATATTTGATACAGAGAAAAGTTTTCGCCACCAAGTTAAGCTGACTTTTGCTACCAAGCAGGAAATTGACCTGTTATGGTATATGATCAATATATGTAGAAAACTCTCGAGTGAATGCCTTGTATCATACACTAATTGAAAGGAAGAACGTTGACGCTTTGTTCGTTTGGTATGATGCATAAATTTTAATCCATTTCCAGTATAAATGTAACCTTTAAGAATATTTATTAAGAATATATATTGTCTGCAGTATAAAGTACATTTTAGTTCAGGAAGAGGCAGGAAAAATCAATAGAAAACTCCAGTCTTAGTTGAATTTTTTTTAAACATGTTGTTTAGGCAAAAAGTTAGTTATGATTTTATGTTTTTTTTTCAATTTATCTATCTAGCTTTAACGAACATTTAATCCAGCTACTATACTATAAATATGCATAGTTATTCAATGTATTGCCAGTCCTCTTTGTTGTTTAATAATTTGATTGTTATTTCCTCTTTGTTGTTTAATAATTTGATTGTTATTATTGAGTTTGTTTGTATGCATAATTATTTTATGTATTTAATTCCCCAACTGCCAGTTTGTTTGTCCTCTTTGTTGTTTAATAATTTGATTGTTATTATTGAGTTTGTTTGTTTGCATAGTTATTCAATGTATTTAATTCCCAAACTGTCAGTTTGGTTGTCCTCTTTGTTGTTTAATAATTTGATTGTTATTGAGTTTGTGTGTATAAGACATAGACAAAATTTTACTCACAATCTGGGATATAATGTACAGTGTCACTGTATATTGTAAGGTACTCTACCAGATCAGGAATCTTACAAAGATCTAAAACAAAAAGAAGAAAATGGCAGATTTGAATTATGTACCGTCCCTACTATCTAAATAATGTACCGTCTCACCACAATTTTTTCAGTTCTAGCCGCCGGTCACCTTGTTGGTAATCATACTGTATTGGCTTTTATAGTATGTTTATACACCAGCTTGTCTAGATAGAAAAGGGGGAGGTTTGGGTCCCCCTAAAATCGGTGTAACCCCATCACTGTCTGAACCAAGTCTGTTGTGTTTATGTTTGTGTTTTCTGCTCTTTTATGTTATATTTTGTCCGGAGTTCCGTCTGTTGGGTGGCGTTGATTGATTGGTACACAGTATATGTCATTGTTGACCTTTCATGTTATCCATTTTGTTGCCTATTATTAGTAAGAAAAACTTACGATGAGTGAGAATTAGATATCGCTTGATATCAACTCGAGTTATTTAATTTGGTTATGATCATAAACGAGCCTTTGGCTGAATTAAATAACAAGGGTTGATATCAAGCGATATCTAATTGTTTCGATCTTCCCTAACTCACCAACCGGTCAATTAGAGGAGAAATATCAATACAGATTATCCTAAAGATTAACATTTGATAGATTCAATGACGTGGAATTTTATTTTATAATTCTTATACTAATACATGTGTATTCAAATATTAAAGTCAATTTAAAAAGATGAAACCACTGGACGTACGGCTGTGTGTAGTTTAACTTCTTACGCGTAAATGCCTGTCAGGTTGGGTTTCTATCATGATGCTATAAACATGAGTCAAAATTATTGAAACAAGATATTTTGATTTGAAACGTTCTTCAAATTAATTTTCTCTGATGTCAAATATATTTTTGTCTTCTTGGGGCATTGGACCTCAGAAGACAATCCAACCACTTGTATAAAATTGACAAATTCGCTTATTCTGTCAAGTGTTTTTCAATTGTTTATTTTCTAACAAGAAAGTCTTATATTTTTCACTTTCATAATCTTTTTGCTGTTAATATTTTCATGAAATGTCCTTTATATTAAAAAAATAACAATTGCTTGTTTAGATAACATTGTTATCTTGTTTTAACCTAATTTTCATGATTTTCAGCATCATCTAAATCAAGATAACATGAAGATGACAAAACAATTTGCAGTCGCCCAAAAACCGTCAAAATCAATTCAGCACAGCTAGATATTTTCCGTAATGGTTTTGAACAAATATTTACTTGTATTAACTATTCTTGACTGACTTCAAAGCGATATATTTTGATTTGAAAATACGGTTTTGATTTCGTCTATTTAGTTAATAAAAAAAAAACCAATAAAAGTAAGATTTAACAAGTCAGACACGACCATTCAAGATCAAACGTGGTTTACTAGATTTCCATATGACAGAAGCAGTCGTTGAGTAAAGCGTCTTCTCATTTCTTCAGCAAATAAATTTATTCCCACTGTATTCTTATTGGGAACAATGCTCCTATATTATTATATATTGGTAACTGATCATGAGGCGTCAGTGAAAAAAAAGCTAGATATATCATGTTTCCGAGGTTTGTCGATAATTACCGAGGTCATTGTCATTAGGCTGCAGGCATGATCCAGGGGCCTTATTTTCGAAGCTATCCTAAGAATTGTCCTAAGATATATCTTAGGATAAGCTTAGGATAATCTTAGGACTATCTTATTACACGTCTGAGATGTCGTATCGAAGCTCTTAGGAAAATCTTAGCTAAGATGTCCTAACTATATCCTAAGTTTAGTAAAATACACATTACGCGGCGCTACATTAATAAAATAATAAGAAACAAATAAAATCAAATGATTTATCTACCCCAGTGAGCTTGAAATTAAGGATACTACAGATACACCAAAGTCCGCTTCATATTTGGATTTGTTTCTTGAAATAGACTATGAGGGACGTTTGAAGACAAAACTTTATGACAAACGTGATGACTTAAACTTTCCTATTGTTAATTTTCCCTTCTTAAGTAGCAATATACCAGCATCGCCTGCATATGGCGTCTACGTTTCTCAGCTTATCCGATTTTCAAGGGCATGCGTGAGTTACCCTGACTTTCGACAAAGAGGATTACTGCTGTCACAAAAGCTTCTTAACCAGGGTTTTATCAGGGATAAGTTGATGTCATCACTTAAGAAATTTTACGGTCGTCATCATGAATTGATTGACCATTACAGTGTTCCAATATCTAAGATGATGTTGGACCTGTTCCCACTGTCGTAACCTTTCATGTGCCTCCTACGATTTGTGACTTCCACCGGATTGACTTTGTTGAACTTCACGACGGGTGCCGTATACGGAGCAGGAACTGCTTACCCTTCCGGAGCACCTGGGTTCACTCCTGGTTTTTATAGGAGTTCGTGTTGTTCATTGTTTTTAGTTTTCTGTGTTTATTTGTTGTGCTTGTGGTTGTTCGTTTGTCTTCCCGGGTTTGTCTGTCCAATGGATTACGTTTTTTTGATTGCTCCTTAGGTATATTTGTCCTTTTTTTTAAATTAAATTTTATTTAAAATAAAACTATAAATATTAATAGATAATGTGTCAAAATGGCCATATGCAGAAGTTAAATGCGTGCAATATAGTCAGGTAAATAATAATTAAAAGTGAAATAAATGATTTTAAATAAATAATTTCATTCAAAATTTAACAGTTAATAGATATGTAGCAAAAATTGTCATTTGCAGAAATTAAATCATGCAATATCGTAAGTTATTTTCATTATATGTGTATTTATTTTTCAATTGAATACGAAGGTGAGTAAAATTGAAAGTGTCAAAATAAAGAGTTCAATGTTTAAGCCATATTTGTTTACAAATTAGGATATCATACGTTTATTCTTAACTTAATATATTCCTAAGATCATCTTAAGTCAACTAAATTGACATCCTAGATTTAGGATAATTTTAAGAAAAATCCTAACTTGAGACACAATCGAAAATAGCACTTAGAACTAAGATATGTCTTAGGATGGTCCTAAGATATGTCTTAGTCCTAAGATACCTTCGAAAATAAGGCCACTGGACACTAGGAAGAATCACGTGGTTATTGTTTATGTAAGATCAAGACGCCAACAAGCGGCAATATTTTTACAGGTAAGTCTAAGACCTTAAACATAAATCTGTGTTACTACCAACTTTTTTTTGTTAATGCGCATATCTATTAATACAATATTGTTACCAAATTCAGGGGGCCTCGGTGGCCGAGTGGTCTAGGTAGTTCGTCATGACTACTAATGATCACTAGCCTGTCAACGCTGAGGTTGTGAATTCGAATATCACCTGTGGCGGGGTGTGTTCGACTCCGATCTTGACAAGGATAGCCAATTTTCCTACCGAAGGTCGGTGGTTCGCTCGGGGTACTCCGGCTTCCTCCACCAATAAAAACTGGCCGCTGCAAAATCGCTAAATGTGCTGAAAACGGCGTAAAACTCCAACTAAACTAAAAAACACACCAAAATTTTTAAAACTTCTCGTTTAATAGTTTGAACAGTTTAGTTCTTTCAGGCAGGTTAACCATTATACACAGAATACAATACATATATTACCTGCATGCTGATCAACATAAACATCATATTTCTGACATAACTTCTGGAGAAGATTATTGTTAAACTGTTGAAGTAAATCGTAACTAACAGGTAAGCTGTCTTGGGTCAGAATTTTGGCATGACTTTTACTGCATCGCCCTCCTTCCCTCTCAAAGCACATAAACAAACCATAGTGCTTCCCTAGATTTCTGTACCAAAACTCAACTAAAAATATAAATGCACAAAAGAATTGAGAAAATGAAATAAACGAATACCAAATAATTTTGCATGTAGCAACGCCTAAACACATACTTAATTTAGGGAGCAACCATTTTATTTTGATGGGTTTGGGGTTAAAAAATAAAAATAAAGGCAGGTCCAGGATTTTGGCAAAATAAAAAGCCATGACCCCTTTAGGTGTGAAAAAAAATGCAGTAAAATGTAGGACGTGATAGCGGCCGAAAAAAAATCCAGGACCAAAATTTCGACGAACAAAATAGGCAGGAGTCTAGCCCCCCCCCCCCCCCCTTTATACAAATCAAATTGTTGCTCCCTTACATTATATTGTATAAATATTATTAACAACAAAAAAGCAAGTATAATTTTATAGTATGTTTTCGGGTGTCAGGACAGACAGTAACTGTACCAAGACGGACCATCCGGACTGTCTGTTGTATTTATGTTTTTGCTTTGTGCTCTTTTATGTTATTTTTTTCTTGTTTGTTGAGTGGCGTTGATTGATTGGTATGTCCTTGTTGACCTTTCCTGTTATCCATTTTGTTGTTTATTTACAGAAATTTAAACTGTTTATCCTTTCATTAAACTGGCTGGCACAAAAGTATTTTTTTTTATAAATATTATTTTCATAGAGGTTGCTACAAGTAACTGTTTGGTATTGATAAGACATCAAGAATTTCAAGAAGAATAAAGTATTTGTATCTTTTTACTTGGAACAGAGACTCCAAGTTGCACGTAGTGATGGTGGGAAAGTCTCTGATACTTCTGTATATCCACTGGAGAGCACAATTCACCAGTCCTTTAAAAGCAAAACATATATCCTTCTTAAATGTTTTTGGCTTAGTTACTTTGTCCTTTTAAGTCATTTGTTATTATCTTGACTTACGACATGTGATATTCCATTACACCCCAAACTGAAACTGACATTTGACAATGCTTGAAAAATAATATTCACCCGTAAAAAATTGTTTCGCTTCCGTCAATTTTGAAATAAAAACTTGATAATGTTGTTCATCGAGGCAATAATGGACAAGATTAATACGTTCTTACACGAGTTCAAAGTGAAGACTGGAAAATATTCAACGAATTTTTAAAATTCACGTCGTTCCCGAGCGGAGCGCAACGGAACTAGAAAAAAAACGCTGAATTTTAAAAACGAGTTGACGATTTTCCAGTTCTTCACTTCTGAATGAGTATAAGTACCTATTTCTTCCGTAAATACACGATTTTTAAGTTTCCTGTACCTAGGTAAATTCAACTAGCACACTCGACGAAGTTAAATACTGTTTTGCTGATTGGTCAAAAGGTATTTGCATTTGTGAACGGCGCGATTTGATTGAGATTAGGTCGCGTGAACCGATCTTCAACGGGTCATCTCACACTGACAATGGCCATTTACGGAAGAAGACAGAAATACTATGCATTTGTAAAAAAACTGCAAATTTTACCATAAATATAAAAAGGTTATATTTCTGAGACACATCAGAAGAGTTCTGTGACAAAATATAGCATCAACCCGTGAACTGTCCGACAAATGCTGTCTGCCTTAAGATCACATTAGGACTACTCTAATACATTGTAAATTTATTCAGCTTTAGAAAAGAAAGTTACATGACTATACAGGAATATCAAGTATCAGTAATATATTAAACCTTGTGATTTCAGTTATATTATATGTGCACGTCTTATAAATTCAAACGGCGAACGGGGGTAAAAAAAACTCCTTAATAAACTAAACGTTGTTTACTTGCTGCTTCAGAGTTTGTTTACTTGCTGCGGCAGAGTTTATATACTTCAGTTTGTAATCTCTCTCTCTGCTTTGACCATATTTCGTTTTTAGATGAGACTCTTACTGTTTTTTTTTCATCTGACCATTATCCTTTTTTATTTTTTAGGCTGAAATTTGCTTAAATTAGTCGTACTGACGAGACATATTTTATAAAAAATATTATATTTTGTGCAATTATATTGAAATCATTGAATGTTAAATATCATATCATTTACGTCTTAACATGTATACTGCATCTGTAATAAGGATAAAAAGATCTTAACCACCATACGTTTCTTGTTTTTGACTTCTTTTAATGAAGAATTGTAAATGTCATCTTTTATTCATTACATTATTCAATAGTTAGTCTATATTTTTGTAGTTTGTCTCATTTTAAATATAAAGAAGTATTACCTTTGAATTGACGTTGTCACATACAGAATGTCTTCATTTTGACTTTGCGTGAATCTATAGCTTGCTGCAACCGGTTCCTCTCCTTCGGAGACTGCTACGATTACACTTTGCCACTGACCAGTAATCTAGTTATAGAAAAAAGAATAGCTTTGAAATCGATATCATTGTATCCGGGAAATTTACAAATTCATTGCAAACTGTCATGATATATCATGGGACACGGACACCATCTAATGCTAAGGTTTTACATATAGGATAATGATAATACAGATTTACTGATTCTCCTCAAAATATCCAAATACTTAGAACAAAAGAATGGTTTGTGGAAAATGCATTATTGACTTGCATGAACGGTATGCGGTGTGAACAACTAAGTAAACAAAAAGAACCTAAATAAACTGATTTTGAAATATTCGTTACAAAATAGAAAAATAATTCGTTAGATCTTGATTTTATTCGTCATTTATATAGAAATGAAAATAGACATATGAAAAATGTCATTTAGACAACACCACATTTCCTATAATTGTTTACACTTTTATGTGCATTAATGACACTTAATATCCACGCATCCCTATTGTTTGTTGTTTGACCCGTTTATATGCATTAATGACACTTAACATCCACGCATCCCTATTGTTTGTTGTTTGACCCGTTTATGTACATTAATGACACTTAACATCCACGCATCCCTATTGTTTGTTGTTTGACCCGTTTATGTGTATTAATGACTCTTAACATCCACGCATCCCTATTGTTTGTTGTTTGACCCTTTTATTTGCATTAATGACACTTAACATCCACGCATCCCTATTGTTTGTTGTTTGACCCGTTTATGTGCATTAATGACACTTAACATCCACGCATCCCTATTGTTTGTTGTTTGACCCGTTTATGTGCATTAATGACACTTAACATCCACGCATCCCTATTGTTTGTTGTTTGACCCGTTTATGTGTATTAATGACTCTTAACATCCACGCATCCCTATTGTTTGTTGTTTGACCCTTTTATTTGCATTAATGACACTTAACATCCACGCATCCCTATTGTTTGTTGTTTGACCTTTTATTTGCATTAATGACACTTAACATCCACGCATCCCTATTGTTTGTTGTTTGACCCTTTTATATGCATTAATGACACTTAACATCCACGCATCCCTATTGTTTGTTGTTTGACCCTTTTATATGCATTGATGACACTTAACATCCACGCATCCCTATTACTTGTTGGTTTTAAGTTGATATTAATTTACTTTAATCATTCTAACCGTTTTAGTTTTCCTGTTCAGGCCTCTGAAAATAATTTAACACTCTGAACTGACCATAAGCAGTCACGAGTCCTATAGTACCAACTCGTTCAAGTATTGGTGTGGACATTTTTTAAGTTCAAATCATTTCTCATTGCATTGTAATGAATAGTTTCTATGATTTTAAATATTGGAAATCACAAGTAACAAATAAAGAGGAATAAATTGTCTTGTGTTTTTAGATATGGTACTTTTGTAAAATATGGATGTTTTTACCTTGTTTCGATCAACTCGTAAATGCCAGTCAATGGGAGATTTTTGGCATGAACCTAAAATGTCAATATTAGGAAATGCAATAAATGAATTGAAAACAATAACCATCAAAAACTGAATTTTAAGGTAAAATGTAACGCACTAAAACATAAGATTCACTAACTTTATGTAGAATACATTTAAACTGCTGTCGGTTTTGTTAACAAGATTCAAGATACCTGTACAGATATATGAAAGAAATACAGAAAAAATATTGGAATGATAGAGGAAATGTCAACTACGAAGGCTGAGCGGTATCAAGGTCAAAATTCATGGTGAAGAACAAAATTTATAACCCTTGGCTACATTATTTCAACTCGATCATTAATAAGTTGTAACATAATTTGTTTTCTTCACCATAAATTTTGATTTTTGTACCAGTATTTAGCAAAATTCAAAAATAATAGAAATACTATGGGTTCATTCCTTGTATTGGTAGATCTCCTTAGCTGAAATTTGGCTTCCTATTTCGATATTTTTGGTTGAGTACTTCTTGTTTAATATAAGTTTGGTTTTTGGTCTTCCAAATGTTTCGGTTTTAATGCTGCTGATGAGAGGTACTCCTAGAAATGCGTCGTATACAGCATAGTATAAATTTACTATATCTAATATTAGTATCTTTGGATTGTTATTTTGTATATAACAATTGGTCATGCTGTCAAGGATGCCGTAGTATCATAGATATTTGCTTCGTAAATTTAAAGAATCAAACTTTCGACGCCCTATCGATCCCAATTATTACATGTATGAGGCTGGCCTTGATAAAACTATACTAGCCAATCAGTTGTAGACGATAACGACTGCTTTGTGTCACTAAATGTCTCTACATGCTATAACATGTTACCCATCCACTATAAATAAATCAAATTACGAACAAGTGACAATTACAGACATTGCCACTATCAAAATCGTTCGGCCAATGATGCTAAATTGCCTTTTTCGTTCTTACTAGAAATGATATATATCATTTGATTACCTTCAACAGTGTCTGGTTCTGCTGAGGTCAATGTTTTACAGTTACCTGAAAGCATATGAAAACTAATCTTCTTGCTATATAATGCCTTGAAAAACAAATTGTAAACATATACTTTATGTTTGTATCCATAACAACATAATAGCAAAAACCATATAAGGATAAAATTATGCATCAGGGAGACTTTAGTAGTCAGTAAATATCAAATATCAATTCACTACAATACAAAATGTGTCCAACGTTGATGGTAATATCCCCTCCGCAGTCATATTTAACAAATAGTTCATGACACTGAGGGTCATATGGCAGTATATGGACCGGTTGGTCGACCGACAAAAATTATATGGACCAAAACGAAGCTGAGGACCAACCAACCAACCGGTCCATATACTGACATTTGACCCGAAGTGTCATGAACTATTTCTTATATTATAGTTTTCTGGGATTTAATCGAATATAATCGATCTCGACAAAACGAGGCGGTCCATATACTGTACAACCGGTCCATATAACATTATATGGACCGGGTTTGATAACATAGATAAATAGAGTAGTAAAATGTAAAAGTATAATATATAAACGTAATATGATACCAGTTTCAATGAACTGCATATCAGTGTGCGATATTCCCATTAGTAAGAATACGTGACTGAATTAAATTTCATTTCCTTTTAAAAATATTTTCCATATATCCGGATTTTTTTGTCAATGTGGTAGTGTTCTTTTTTTTAAGAAGGATGATTAGTTAAACGTGAAAGATATTTATTGTTCCACGGTAAAAATATAAAAGATTAACCATGCAAATATTTATACAAAATCAAGGCAAAGTTCACCATAACGTTCAAATAATTACTGTAACCTCTGATTTCTACTTTCAGTATTTATAATTCAACCAGGCACACTCCTGAATAGTTAAATTTGTATGAAATTCAACTATTTGATGCACACATAGAGAAATAATTTTAGTTTAAACAATTTTATCCAGACTATCATTTTTAACCATTTTGAATTTTGAGTTATCTACCTTGAACCATGACAACTAAATCTTCAGCATCTGTACATTCAATTTTCTGAACATGTAATTTCAGATCGTTTATTTCATCGTTTGTCAAGTCGTCTAGTACCCTGGACCACAGTTCAATTTGCTCTTTATTATGTTGGCAAGTTCCATCGTCATTCATTTGGAAGCAGTAAAACATGACAGCAGTCTTATAGTCCGTGTACAGCACTTTTAATTTCACTAAAATTAAAAGAAAATTGTTGTCATTTGAATGAAATATTTTTACCAGCAGCGGAATGAGTGTGATTAAATGCAGATATATACAAAAAACAGTTGACGAGAGAAGACTAAACACAATGGCTTAACGTTAATTTATAAAAACATACATTGTATCACTCACCTGTCACGTTGACGACATGTAAATTATACTGTACTTACATGTACCTCAATTCCAATTCACGATATCACTTAGCATGATCTGTGTGATGGTATAATTTTTTATATTGAGAATATCAGTCCAATACGTCTACTTCTTCATGTCCCTTTTTATTGAATCATCTTTGTTTTTTTTTTTATAAATATAAATTATATGGTTTGCCGGATTTTATGATAGATCATGACGCCTATTTTGACCACAATACACAAACAATTTGTTAAATTGTAGGGCTATTACTCTAGACCTTTGAGTCATGCTTTATACAATTAAAATGCAGGTTGGCAGCAATAGAATTTTAGAATATTGAACAGAATTAGACATCCCCGTTAATGCTTTGCTTTCAAATCACTGTCTGGCAAGATAAAAGGAAATCTAAATATCTGACTAAAATTTCACTATAAAATAGAATGACTTACTTGTATGCTCCATAAATGATCCTGAATATTCACCGGTATCGTCCTCAGACATGTAAATGATGGCTGGCCGACAAATATCATTGTATCGTCTAAAATAATGAATATTACATGTACATGTAATTCTATGGTACGATTTTTCTTTTGCATTGTAACCAGAATTTCTACTTGTAAATAATATTCCAATTGAATTCGTAATATATGTATATCTTTTGATATGGGCCGTCAGAACATACACTGGTGCATGCATTACTGCGGGTTACATAGTATTATATGTAAATTCCCATCAAAACAACTAATGTCGACCAATTAGTTTACTTCGGATACTATTTTTTGTCGTTTTCATCATCAAAGTTTAATAATGATTTTAAGTATTCAAAGCATTTTCAATATTTCATATTCTTGAAAAATTATAACACAGATCCCTGTTTCACAAACATAAGTAGGACTACGATCAAAACTGGTTCCATGATGTCAATAGAACAAAGACACTGAAGACCGGAAATCGGATCATCTTATGAGTAATCGTTGTCGTACGAATGTTTGCGAAACGGGACCAGGATCAATTCGATATCATTGATACAATTATTAAAAATAAGAGCAGAGAGAAGTCTGGAAACAACCTTCAACATAGGACATGTGTCTACATGTGTTCACATTGTATACAAGCTCTTAGTGGTCAAATATTAGAAAGTTGTGAAGACATTCAGCTGAAACTACAAAATGTCTGAAATATAACCTTATCTTCAAATAAAAACGAACAACACAAAGAAATGTACAACCCTGGTCTTGGGACAGAAACATAAACATGTGGTGGTGTTAAACTAGTTTAATGTGTTTTGAGGCATTTTGCATGTTTTGATAAATTGTGCCTATTCACCAATGTGTAATGCCGAAACACGGAAAGCGGATACCAATTTTGATTGATTGCAACTTTCGGCCATTTACGACTCATCAGTTGTGCTTAAGACCTAAACAAATCAACTGGTTAGTCAATTCTTACTTTTTTATAAATTTCAAATACCAGTAACAGATCTGGTATCACCTTCAGGGCCCAGTTGTTCAAAAGTTAATCACTTTTTTCAGTTTCCATTATTTCGATTGTTAAGTAATATTTCTGTACAAAAATTTGCATAAACACACAAAGTCACAGGATTAACCCATCAGAAAATTTTCACTCCTTAGGCATAACAAAGTAGACAAAATTTGAAACTGAAAATCAGGACTTGAGTCCACCTGCAGAGGTATTCATTCAAGTATGACCTTGAATATTTTATCCTACCAAGTTTGCTGCAGTACATGTATATATACACATTTCTACAAAAAGTTTCATACAACAAATGGAACGCTCCATTAAAGCCATTTTTCGGGGTTTTTTTAAAGATATGTTATTATAATTTACTTACTGATGTCCTGATGTAACAGTTGTAATAGATCCGTCTTCTTGGGCGTAGATTACATTTGTCATGGAATCCCAGGTATGTTCACCATATACGTAATCTGTAGTCGAATGGGTATACCATGCTCCGGCGAACTGAAAGAGAGTTTTCATTAGTGAGCAACCATTTGATTTTTTTTTTGGGGGGGGAGGGGCTAGAATAAATATTTAGGCCGCAACACCGGCCAAAAAAGTCCAGAACAAAAATTCCGGAGGAAAAAAAATGCGGGATCGAACATTTGATCCCAGCCCCCATAAAAATCAAATGGTTGCTCCTTTACATTGTCGGTTTGGGAGATAATTTGTCGGAATTAATAATACGATAGGCAAAACACTATCTAGTGCATCTGTACAGTTATCAAAGTCTACATGAACATGTACATTTATGTCATTTTTGGGACATACAAGTTGCGAGAGTTGTCAGGTATTTGGAATTGGCACGATTTTGAAATCGTAACTTACCTCTGTAATGTTAAAATCACTTTGTGCCACAATATCCCGTAAATCAGTAACACAGTCATCTTTAACCTTCTCTACAATGGCTCCATAACAGATCCCTATAACAAAGACAAACACAGAAACATATCTACTGACAAACATCGTCCTGAAACGCCGAACTTCAAGTCTTCCACTGATGCCTAGTTCAAAAACTCGAACAAGTAAACCTGATACTCTTAAAAACAGGATGCGTTTCAAGTGGACTGTCTACAATTGTAATTTGAATTTTATGTTAGGCATTTTAAGAAAGACCTTATATATCACCCTACGTAACTATGAAAAATGAACTTGCTATCTTAACTGTGATACTAGTTATAATTATGCTGACACAGCCCAATTTGGAAAAAATAGTTCAAGCTGCGTCAAGCTTTGACTTTGCTTTCCAAATGCGTCATAAATGAGACTTAATCAAAGCTATTTGAGATAAAAATTCAAACTTGGTCACTACCGAGTTCAAACATTATTTTTATCAATTTTTTTTTGACTTATTTAATTTTTTGCGTTTATAAGGTACTTTTGTATTCGTTTTGTAATATTTGATAAATAGCACATGAATTAAATCGATTCTACTAACTATAATAAAAGAAAATATGACACATTCTAATTCGGATATAGTGTGGGTTATTTCTATGGGTTGAAGGTCACACGACAACTGCTATTTATTCCATCATATTAAAAGAGCAGGAGCACCTGATGTCACTACTGGTTTTGGGTGGCAGTTCATATTGAAAGTGCTTTAGTATCTTGTTCTAATCCTTTTTAGTTTTTCATATGTTATCTTATTATATTTCTTATACAAGTATCCTTGTGGCATTTCTTTGTTATGTTCTCAAATTCAAATTCAAATTCTTTATTGATTTAAAATCCAACAAAGGATTGTGATCAGCAAAAAAAACAAGACAGAATAACATATGTACATGACACAAATGATAAAATATATCAGTATACATTACAAATCAAATCAAAATCAAAATTACAGTAAATGTTACATCACGGCAGAGGACTTAACTTTATTTAACAAGTTAACACATAATAATAATATTTCTCTTGCTAGATATTGCCAGAAATAAAAGCCCCGCAGAGCATTTCCACTGATACTATGATACCAGAATATAATTCTAATATCATGATTAATAAAATTGAAAAGAAGTCACATGGACCAGCAACTATTTGAGCTGTTTGCGCAACAAGTACATCCTGTTAACAGATTGCACTCATGAATTTGTGTTGTCCTTGAATTTCGATCTTACGGACTTTTCCAACTGTTTTGTCGCTTCCGGTAGTCTTTTTACCGATTCTCATTCCATCTCGTCTCATTGATGCTTGCCCCATATCCTTAAATATTCATAAATAATTGAATGATAACAGCTTTTTGATCATTTTGCCAGTCTATCTATAACAAATGATACTATTTCATATTTTATTTATTTATTCATTTATTTAATGACCATAAAGAAAATAATAGTCTATATACTTGGAAAATAAATGATAAATGCTATATTTTCGCAACCTTATCATGGGAAAAGCACTCAAATAAATTGCTTTTATTTAGTGCAAACGTACTGGATCTTACAATGTCATATTATGTTATGCATTTACAATATGAATAATGCGATAGCTTTTAAGCAGATGTATAATGTTTATACAGGCGAAAAAAAAGTTAGTCTCATGGACATCATCTAATCATATATGTCCCAGTACTACTTTTCTTAAAAGCGATCAACAAAAGGTCAGAATTTCATTGGTATGTCATTGTTGCCCTTTACTGTTATCCATTTTGTTGTCTATTGGGACATTTTCACAAGTTTTAATCATGTTGTCTTCGTTCCTTCACAGATAACAACTAATGCATGTTTTATATTTGGTTGAGAAAAACATTTTAAAATGGGACTGTTTTGCCCGATTGGACAGATACTTATATGGATGTACATGTAGTTGAAAATAGTCAAAATAATACCGCAGGAAATTATGATCGAAGGGGGAAAGCGAGTAAGGTTGAATCCATAATCAAGGCACTTGACTCAGAGAATAAATACCACAAGCCTTAGATATAACAAAAGAAGTGAAAGCACATAGCAAGCAAACGGGAATAAGAATTGAATTAAACACACAAAACTCAAGCACTAGCAATCTGAAGTTTAACAAAAATCTCGAGAGACAGAGAGAGAGAGAGAGAGAGACATTATGGTGTCCTGCTCAATTAAAAGCACACGTCACAAGTGAGTAAAATCTTGTTATATGTCAAATTATTCGAATTGTCAATTCTAGTATAACGTTTAAATTTAAGATATATACTATATTTTAAGACAGAAACTACGCGCCGAACAATTTAATCGGGATGTCCACAACATCCTTTGGGCCCGATGACAAATTTTTACTCATTTCACTGGTATTTGTTAGCACGGTGGCACTGTGTCATACATAAAAACTGCACAGGCGACATTTATTTATTTACTTATTTAGTGATCACAATGAAGAGAGGAGTTTATTTACTTGAAAATAAATTGTGTAAGCATTGATTTATTTTTTCGACATCATCATGCAGCGATGAGAAAATTTTGGGATTAACAAGTCATTTAATAAATTAACATTCATTACTTGAAAGCACTTCATATAAAGTATTTTCATTTAGTACAAACGTACTAGAACTTTCTGCGTCGAACTCGGTTGGGTCAAGTGGTGTTCCACATTAATTTTAAGGATATATTTTAAGTAAATTTAAGTAACAACATCATTCGATTTATAACTTATAGTTTGTAATTCTATCTGTATGATATCTTTCAATGTATACATGTAATAACAGATTTTTAACTTGTCTGTGTGATACACCCCGTCACACGGATACTAATGTAAGGGGACTTTGTTGATGAAAGCTGTAATTGACAAAGTAATTGTAACAGTTTATTGTGTAATACAATCTGTTTGTATTTTAAAAAAAATTAAATCAATAAATAAGAAAAATGTTTTAAGCATATATCGTTTATACCATATATCTATATAATATCATAAAATTTTAGAATATAAATGTTTTTAGCAGGTTATTGTTAATTTTAAGTTAAACGTAATTACCTACATGTATTTAAATGTTAATAAACATAAAATATTTATACATGTATTTATTCTATCTGTAAAGGTTTTGAACAACGTCGGTTTTAATCACTTTGCGAGCATTTTGTATTAAATTGTTAATGTAGCCTTGAAGGACATTAAGAACACAAACCAGTTAAGTTTTTCATGAAAAGGGAAATGATATATTTGTTAAAACCTGGATCTCGAATACTACTTACTTCTTTGTCTTCTGAATTTATAAATGAAACTTCGAGGAGACACCGTCATGCACGTATTGTACATGTACCATATTTGAATTGTAAAGTCGGAACACCCAAGTGAATTATAGCGGGTAGATATACTCGAGAGTAAAATTAACATCGATTTTGACAAAACCCATTGTCATAAAATTAAATGCTTAAATATAAGAAAAATGAATCATAATTAACCAAAAAAATTCACGGATTCTAATCTAAGGTATAAAAACAAGCAATGGCAAACTGCCAGCTTTAGGAATAGAGTGTTTTAAGTGCGTGTAGAGATTTCTGTGTCAAGAAAATATTCTCCCGCCTTATCTATTACTGTTTGTCATTTTATTCACTTCTGTTTTTCCTATAAATGTGACCTCAGTCCGAATCACCGAATATTAGGATAAAATCCAGATTGTATACTTAACATTTTCACAGTCTTATAGTTACGTTAGTAGTAAATTCATTCATAACTTTTGTTCATTTATGCCGATTGCCATTGCAAAAACGGACAATGTTCAGGGCAAAAAGAAAAAAAACCAAACAAAAAGAAATTTTTGAAAAAGGATTTACAGAAGACGGGAAAAGGGTCATTAAATCAAAATCAAAATCAAAAACCAAAACAAAATAACACAGGGAACAACAAATACAAAATATAACACAACGAAGAGAAAACACATAAAAAATAAAAGAGAATTAGAATTAAGCAGGCCCTTAAACTAAAGCATTAAAACGTTCATTAAAATCGGTAGAGACATCAGGATATCCTGATCCGTTACATTTCTAGTGGGTAAAATCATGAATCGTATCAAGTTTATCAAAGCTTTTAAAAAACGTACTAACTTAAGATGTATTTTATGTCAGACAGAAACTTCTTACCGGTCGATGATGAACAAAAAAAGATAAAAACCTTGTTGATGTGAAGAAAATATGAGGTCTTCTTCATTGTTTGTCTTGTATTTTGATTTACAGGTGAGAACTTCAGTTATCCTTGTCTAAATAAAGACTAAAAGATCTAAGAATAAGACGTATCACAAAATACCGAAATAAATTTGATGCACTATATGACTGACAACTCAACTGACAACAAAACATTCGAGTTAAAACGGCAAAGATTAGAAAATTAATCAAGCGATTTCTGTATTTGAACACAAGTCCCTCTTGATCAGGTGCAAAATGTATGTGGATGGACATCTATGCAAAATTGAATCAAACATTGGATATTATTTTTCAGCATATTTCATATCAAAGAAGTGACACCAATATAAACTGATTGTGCAGCAAATAAGTCTTTTCTCCAAGGTCGCCAGACATTGGATTGTTTAAATTATTAAATCTCTTGAGAGGCTATTTTCTATCAAGAAGACGTAAAACAGATATTGACTTTAAACCTACATGAACTGTAATGGTTTGTTCTTCATATAATGTCAATATAATATTTGTTGAGTGGAATTGGTCTGCAGTACGGGATAATTTTGGTCACACAAATTGATGATATATTTTTTGGCTGGAAGACAGGAAGAAGTATATAATTAATGAAAGTCTAAACTATATGAACGTTTTTTATAGGATGTGATAGGCACATATAACCAAAAGTAATATTGATGAATATCTTATTAACAATGGAATATTATATAAGACTGAAATCTGAACTAAATGTGTCAATAGAACGAACACTTGGCCTAGTTTAATGTATGTCCAGAATTATTGACAAATTACAATTAATGTCAAGGGTATTTTCGTTCATTGACGAGATCCACATAAAATACAATTCTTTGATACCAATTTTGACCCACAAGATGTGCACATATCGTCGTTTTACGACTCATCTGTTCTGCTCAATACCTAAAATGATGAAAACCAAAAAACAACAATCACGTTAATCTAGAAAAGCTCTTTTTTTTGTAACTACATTTTGTTTTGATAGTTAATTTTTAATTTCTAAAAATAAAATATATATACAATAAAACTTGGTAAAGGATTAAAGTTTTTTAGTTTATATTGATTCAGCAACACCAATTAAAATCTCACAGAAACTATTCGTCAAAAACGATGGTAAAATAGTGGAATATTTCATTCACAGGGTGATCATAAACGTGGTAGTTTGAAGAAGTCTTTGCCGTTTTTAATAGTGTGGGTTGTTATCTTTTTGACGCATACAATGTATCCTTACATTTATATATGAACATTTTTTGTTGTTGTTATCTTTTTAACGCATACCATTTATCTTTACATTTTCATATGAAACTTTTATCGTTGTTGTTATAATAAATTACCGGTCCTGTCAATAATTTACTTGTGTTCTTTGAATCTTTAACATATTCAATATGAATGCATGTGTACAATGTAATGAGGAACCAGAGTGAGTTATCTTTTCCAAACCAATGTAGGTAAGGGAGATAATAAATTTGTCTCCCTTTTAGCCTGAGGACAAAAGGGAGATAATTTAATTATCTCCCTTACCTACATTGGTTAGGAAAAGATAACTCACTCTGGTTCCTCATTGCGTTCGTTAGGTTTCTTATGGGGCTTGCAAACACATGTAATATTTGCCTTTAACGGTAGTTAACAAGTCCTTCGCTGAAATGCCAAATAAAAACAATGAAAACAACAGATTTTACAAAATCATAATAACAAGATAGTGAAATTTCTGTTATTCACTAAGAATACATTTCTGAATTCTTCTGTTGCTTTCTACTTTTTCTTCTTCTAAAAAATAATTAAAGCAACAATACATTAACAAGTCCAAGTGTTTAATATATAGTATGAAGCGTCCAGTTGTAACCTCAGTTCCAATAAGGCTTGGCTTGGGGGTTTTCGGGATAAAATCTGTCTGAGGAGAAAGCTATTATAGGTACATGTGTAAACATGTAATATGAGAAATCTGTAATAGGTACATGGGTAAGCATGTAATATGAGAAATCTGTTATAAGTACATGTGTAAGCATGTAATATGAGAAATATGTTATAAGTACATGTGTGAGCATGTAATATGAGAAATCTGTTATAAGTACATGTGTAAGCATGTAATATGAGAAATCTGTTATAAGTACATGTGTGAGCATGTAATATGAGAAATCTGTTATAAGTACATGGGTAAGCATGTAATATGAGAAATCTGTCATAAGTACATGTGTAAGCATGTAATATGAGAAATCTGTAATAGGTACATGTGTAAGCATGTAATATGAGAAATATGTTATACGTACATGTGTAAACATGTAATATGAGAAATCTGTTATAGGCCATTTTCCCCTGCATTTATTTCTCTTCTTGGTCCATTTTCAGAGAGTCGCCTAAAACCTTTCAAAATCTCAGGAGGCATAGCTAAAGATTTTCTAAAAAAGTAAGTTACTAAAAATATTCTACATATCTGAATATCGCTTTTGGAGACATTTTTAACATAACTTTGTTATATCAATGTCTTTAAGACAGATTTCCAACGTGAAGTACACTAAGAGAAAACCGAATATTTGGCTGTAAGTGAGATTCTGTAACTCCTTTCATACAACAGTAGAATGGTTTTGATTCCGAATGGCCTTCTTGGCAATATTCCCAAAAGTGATGCAAATTTACCCAAATAGCTTATATACACTACCTTTGCTGGTATAAAAGTTGAACTTACTGGTATTAATAATTAGGCATAAAATTTGTGTGTGCTAAAATATAAATACATTGCACACAATCGTTTACGATAAAAAGTAGGTAAATATTTCAGATAAAAAAATCAATGTTTATGAGTGAAACAAAGACATGGAGGTTGTCATACTCCTTAGTATGCACTTATATTGAACTAACAATAGATACATGTACATAACATGAAATAGATATACTAGTACGATACTAGTATGTTTAATGGCTTACTGAATAATGAGAAGGGGTACTTGGTCTGGATTTTTATTTTCTGTTTACTCTCATTATAGGTCTTATATACATACACAACTCCTATTTGAAATAAAAAAGACATGAATGATATGAAAAATATTTGTTTCTTTGTTATAAATATCGGTTAATTGATTCTGTTTTATGTAATACCAATTCCTTAAAGTGCTACTTCATTAGTTCTGTTTAATGAAGAAAACTGCGTTGGAATATTTAATTATAAATTGACAAGAAATGCAATTTATTTCATTTTCAATATCTGCAATGTTATTTAGTATAATCCAATGCTTCATTTGCTTTGCAAATTGGATACAAAACTGTCAGATTATATAATTATAAATAATGCAAACAAAACTAAGAATGATAATTATGTAATTACGCGCGAATACATGCTAAACAGCTTATCGTCTGAATGTGAATGCAAGGGATTTACCATTTTAATTTGTAACTGTTGAGGGAGGGAAGCAAGGCAGTAAAATTTGGTGAACAGTTTTTGTGGAGAGTCCACTTTTGAATATGATACAAAAACAAACTAGGTATGGATTTAAAAAAAAAACTGCATTCACAAACCTGTACCATGTAAGGCTGTTTTTCAAAGGGAATACAAGTTCGTGACACACCCGAGCCCCTTTAGTTCTTATAGAAGGCTATAAATGAACACACTGGATGCCTGATAACACTTCAACGAGATAATTGATAAGTAACGTCAAGAAATACCAAAGGGATATTCTAAGGAGGGGAAAATCTAAAACAACTGACAAAATCGGGAGAACAACGAAGATAACTAATTTAAACACTACACTTAAAAACTAAAAACATATACTCGGGTGCTCCGGTAGAGTAAGCAGTCTCTTTTTCCTGCAGGACACCTGCCATGCTGCCCATGTCAAATCCGGTATGAGGAAGGGACAACATCAATGGAACAGTTCCATTTTCATTTGGAAAACGGTTTTTTCATACCTGTCAACCAAGTCATGATGACATCCATAAAACTTTAATAAGGATGACTGCAACTTAGGAGCAACATACCCTTGTTTGGGTAACTTTTCTGTCAGGAGCCGGGCTCTGTCCAGGAAGTCAATGTATATGTCACAAGCTCTGGAATAACGTAAGAGTGGTGAAATATAACTCCGTACGCTAGCGCTTCTGGAATGTTGCCAATCAAAAATGGGAAGTTGACGATTGGAAAGTCAAAGTCATCCAGTTTGTCGTAAAGTTTTGTAATCAGCCTTCCTCTGGTGTTAATGTCGAGGTGCTGTGCTGAACAAGGCGAGAAAAGCTGAAATGAAAGGAAATACAGAACTAATCTCGCCAGAGAAACTACATAACGTTTACGTCAAAACTGATTATCCATATAGTTTCATTCCGGGAAGATGAAAAAAGGAAAAACCGCAAAATTTAAAAGAAAAAAATAGAGAAATATTGTCCCCGTAGAAAACAAATAAGCTATAAGTTAATTAGTTTATCCATAAAAGTAAAATGATATGCAAATAAATAAATTAAAGAACAACCAATAAAACGACCAACATAAGAATGTGTTTAAATGGCTTACTCATCTGTAATCTAAAACCACTTCCGCTTTAATGTTCTAGGAAATATTAGCTCTAATTTTACACGCCATATCAATTATGTTATGGCTTTATGTCCGTTTTACCCCGTTTTACCAATATTAACACTGTTCTGTTTATCAATTCCTCAATTACAAATATTTAAGCGCTTATATCTGTATCAAATTTGATTGTGGTCATGTAAATGTATCGACTAATGATCAATGATTCAGGATCGGAGAAGTCCCATGAGAATAATTCGATCTGGAAAACCAGACATTAGAACGGGATTCCTATCAATACCAATAGTTTGTTAATATATAGAATAAAGTTCATGGGCTTGAAATATTTATCAGCACTAATGCATCGCTGCACTTTACCTTAAATTGATTGTCACGGGCTTCAAAGTTACAAAATACAGACAGTAGAATCGATGGAAATTGTGTAATGATAAGTTATATAAAGTTGATTACATTTTATACAAAAGTGAACAATGTCTGATAGGATTTAGGTTCTATGTTTAATGTTTTATTCCTGACAATAAAATGGAAAAGAACAAAGGGAAATGTTTCTTTGTTTCTTAATGGTCTTAGCAGTCTGTTGGTTTCAAAGTTACAAAATACAATGACAGGCTCATAATGACGAGATATACGATTAATTACAGTTACACAAGAGTAGAAAAAAAAATAACAATCCAAAGATACTAATATTAGATATAGTAAATTTACACTATGCTGTATACGACGCATTTCAAGGAGATACCTCTCATCAGCAGCATTAAAACCGAAACATTTGGAAGACCAAAAACCAAACTTATATTAAACAAGAAGTACTCAACCAAAAATACCGAAATAGGAAGCCAAATTTATTATTTTATACGTCTAAACTAAAATACTAGAAATGTGAACTTCTATAAACAGGAGTTAGTATGATTGTGCAAATTCTTCAACAGCGCCCAACATCGCAAGTGGGTAAAACAAGGTGACTTGCCTATTCCAAAAAGACGTTAGATCTAATAGTATTTTTTTTCAGTATTACTACGGATTAAAAAGCTTTTGCAGGGGCGTTTGCAGGATATTTGAAAGGGGGGGGGGCGTAAAAAAAATGTGTCCGAGCGGAGCAAGGCGAAAAATTTTTTGGACCTTTTTTTTGCTAAAAAACATAAAATAATTGTGAAATGCACTAATGTATTGGTTCCTGACTTGGAGCATGTATATTTTATAGTTAAAGTGATATTTTTTATGCCGAATTCTCTCCATTATTATTATTTTTTTTTAAAGAGCGGGCGTACGCCCATTACGCCCTCACCTGGACCCGCCCCTGATTTGCATTTAGGGTCAAATTTACATGTTCTTTTCTCGACAAAATAATCTTTGCACCTGTTACTTTCACCAATATCTTGGTAAAGCTGAGGTTTATTATAGCCAGGTCAATTCCCGTGGTATACAAAGTGGAATGAAACAGTAATTGGTAGGTTTAATTAATACAAAAGACATTTATTGTTTGGTTTTTCATAGTAATGTTTTACTTGTGTGTGTTATGTCGGTAAGACTTATTTAATGAGACGTACATAGATAAACATGATTTGAAGCGTTTTGTTGTAAGGGCATCTTGCAATCTTCATCACTAATTATGTGCCAAATTCCTATCACAACCATCAACTGAACAATACTTTTGTCTATCGTAAAATTAAGAATATGAAGTACATCGTAAGAGTGTTAGTCACCAGACCTATAGGAAAATAACATCAGTCTTCTTAGAGTAAATTTGAACCATTTTTGTGTTAATTTATGAACGAGTTTCATAGCACTGAGGAGAGATATGTGTGTACTTTCCGATAATCTATAAGCAATTGCCCTTTCATAGGCATACAATTTACTGACAATTATTTGAATTTGAAATTTATTGTAAAGAAATACGATCAAAACGTTTATGATGAATGCAACAAGTACATGTAGTCTCAAAGCTCTCAGATAAATATAATCCCCGAAGGTATCTCCAGTTCAGTTGCTAGTATTTCAATACCAGCCCGAAATTGATACTTAAAATGTAATGTTTCAAAACTGTAAAATTTGTGAAAAACTAAGGTATATCTCCCTCGTGCATAGCTCTGTCCTTAGATGTTTTTTGCTTTATCCCTATGGTCATTTTGGTATTTTTTAATTTTGCTCTTTAACATTTTGGATTGTTGTTTTGGTTTTCAACATTTTAGGCCTTGACCACAACAGATGAGTCGTAAATCTACGAAATGTGCACATCATGTGCATCAAATTGGTATCAAAGAATTTATATATAACAAAAGTTGAAGTGCAATATCGAGGCTTTTCTGACACCTAAGTACATGTATATGACTTCAAACGTTGTCTGAAGAGACTTGAACTTTCTTAACTATTTGATTGTGCTTCTCACTACTGGGCTTACAAAAACAAACAAAATATCGCATTTTTGCCCTTTCAGCCAATCTCATCCATTTTTACGACTTCACCATAAACGAAACGGAATTCCAAACGTTCGTTTGTTTGAACAAATGTTTCACCTACTCCGTAGAAAAATAAACTCATTAGGTGACCAAACTGGCAAGATCATCCTCGCATGAGAGATTTATAAACCTACTTTTTACAAAATTTCAAAATTATCAACTGAAAATTTCAAAATTCCAGCATAATATCAGTATTTACTGCAGGGATAATATAATTTTCAATGAAAAATTGACTTTATGACCTAGAAAATTCTTTAACACAATAAGATAAAAGAGAAGCTAGTCCTTTAATACACGTAGCCCTAAGCAATATACAATTTTTGCATGGAAAAATAAATGTAGTCTTATAGATGTTATTTTTCTTACAACTATGTATACAAACGTGGAAGTATCGACCTCCGAAAACTGACAACAACTTTACCCATGAGGTAAGAAAATCATTACTTACACAAAGCGAAGTGCTAATTATACATTACGTTGCTGAGATTTTATCAAAGACTGGTTTGTTTTCTGCTGATCATTCTACAAAATCAATTTTCCATTAAAGACAGATATGAGGATTTTTGTAGAATTCCAAGAACGTTGGTAAAGCGGCGGGATCCCTAACAGAAATTGTTTTTTAATGTATGAACTAAGAGATATTCAATTTCGTTTCGATATCTATTTTTAAATCCTATATTAATGGAACTTTTATCTATAAAAGACGATATTTACGTTATGGAGAACGTTTGCATTTATCCCTGTCCGTTTAGTGGTTGATAATATACAATTATCACCCTTGTTGGTGTGTGACCATTTCTGCCTCCTCCACCGCAAGCAACCTGTTGTCGGACGCCATGTTTTTTGTTTACTGATTCAAGGTAAGTAACTATAAATGGAAACACGTGAGGCTCACGAGGGGATTTCCATGGGGTTTTCTCGCGAGCGGTTGACCTTACTATGCGACCCAACGATTTTCGGTTGACCCAACGAATGGGCAAATATCAGGTGACACTGTTTTAACAAATCAGATTAAAGATTTCTATATGAGTATATAATATAATCGGATTTCATCTTATGATTGCTCGTTTTCGCGGATTCGATAAACAATAAAAAGTCATTAATAAGAGAAAATTTCAACACATGTACGAATCTTTCTTATATATTTTTATTACATAAATTGTGAATGCCTAATACAGACGCTCAGCTGAAACTTGTATCGCATATCCCATATCGCATACCCCGTATCGCATACCCTGTTTCAATTCTCCAGTTGAAATATATGATAAAGTAAACAATACATAGCAAAATACGTATCACATACCGTGTCAACCCTCGGCCAATATCAGCCCTCAGGACTTCGGTACTCGGTCTAATGCATGTGATATAGGGATTTTGCCATGTATTATACATAGTCCCGTACTAAAGGTCCTATTTTAACAGATTCTTGATAAACTTTAGAAGAAGTAATTTCCCTTTCAGGTTATGACAACCAGGGCCGTAAATTGGCTTTAATGATGGGAGAGGCAGTATAGAAGGCGCGGGTCTGGGGAACACCTTTTTTGCAAAATAATTGATACTTAGGCGTTTCCAAGACCCTGGTGTCTTAGATAACTGATAATAATATGATGTGACCCGGAAAGCGAGCGAAGCGTAAGGTTTTTACGTTTGCTTTGTCTGTATTTAATGAAAACACCGTAATGGCGTAACAATCTCACTTCAAAGTATTAAGTTCATCATTGTCAATGTTGTTAGTTCACACTGTCCGAGTTATCCCATGACACGGTCCGAATTGTGCGATAACATGGTCCGAGTGATTCTGTGCCGAGTGGTCCGCGGGCCGATTTGTCCGGTTACACTGGGTGGGAAAATGTGACACTTGCTTCTGCATCTTTTTTTTCTTGTCAAATTTGATTCCAGGTGGATTCTTTCGTATTTGTTTTTAATTTCATGACACTGACATGACTGAATGTTAAAAAAGTTGAGGTAAGTCCATAATTAACTTATTTTCTTCAAGATAATCTCTATTCACTTAATCACGTCGGAAGCAATGTCGAAACGAGATTTCGCATGGATGCCGCCATGTTGTTGAAACTTTTTAGCCGGCATAGTATATCAGGAATAATTCGATTGACATGTCTACCTACGCTTATCAAACTTTCTTCAAAATGAAGGTCATATTTTTCACATTGGGTTGGTGGAGAAATCCTGAGCATTTTTATATAAAGGGTTATTACTTTGTTGAAGACTATGAAGTGACCTCTTGGTAGCATTTCCTTTTGTATTTCGATTGCATTTTACTGAAAGACCCGTGTGAATTATATTATTTTAAAGAAAAAAAAATGTCAATGATTCTAATAAGCGTTTTAGTTTCTTTGATGTGTGAAGTGGTGAAATTTATTTAACGCGTAAAAAGCAGACCGCTTCATGCATAAATTAATCCCTTTCTCTTTTATTTTCATTTAGATTTAAAATGTATGAATAAAACTTTTTTTGCTCTAAAGCTGGGGGAGGCAGCTGCCTCCACCGCCTCTATGGAATTTACGGCCCTGGAGAACAATTTCGCGAAAATCCAGAGCAATGATGAAATACATATAAATGATGTTATTCATTGTTTTTCTTGTTTTTATATGCAAACATTCGTAACAGTAACAATTTCAAGTTTTCTAACAAGCATTTCGACATCAAAAAATCAAAATACCAACAATTGATTATGTTTGATCGTTAATTACCGTGAACTAGTAGCCATACATGTACCCGAAAAGAGAAATAACTTCAGACTTAGAATTCGTGAAAAGGGAAACTGAAATTTCTATACGGCAGTAAAGAATATGAACTTTTATTTTCATTTAACTTGTAACTTAATTATTTTTAAGAAATAAAAAAATTTAAATCCACACAAAGTCTTTTCCTAAAATTTAACATTGTTTATACATGCTATATATGTACCTGTAATATTTAAAATAATCTGCTTACGATTTATATGAATTAATAAAAAATAAAATAAAATAAAGCAGAGACTCACACAGCGTGTTTTCCATAATTGGATATATGAATATATAATGCAGCTAAGCATTTTCTTAATGAAACACAGGTGTCATTCTTATGTGTCACTCTACATTTCCTTTACTTATGTTAATCAATAAATACTTTATAGAGCTGTTAGCGATAGTGCTAATAGCTCTTTCTGTGATCTAATTAGATCCTATGTCAATGTTGCACAAATCCGATCGATAGTGTTGTGTGTTGGTATTTAGATTTACCTTGCGATGGAGGAGGATGAGATTACCCTCAATGTCGGTGGTACGATTTTCATAACATTTCGGGAAACATTGAATAAATATCCAGCAACTAAACTTGGATCATTAAATGACAGTTCGCCATATTATCGTAAAAATAAAAATTATTACTTCTTCGATCGGAATCCGGAATTATTCAACACAATTTTAGATTTTTATCGGAATGACATTTTACATTTTCCGAGTCATGTTTGTAGCGGTTTATGGCATCAGGAATTACGGTATTGGGGTTTATCTATCAGCGCTATATCAGAATGCTGTTATTCAACGTATGTTAAATATAGTAATGACGACATAGTCATACAAAATTTACGAAGGACTTTAGATGAAGGAAGTGAATTTACTCAGGGTCATATTTCTCTTAACACCAACGATAGCAAAAGTGAGTTAGATGTCAGCTATCCTTCCGAACAATCGCTTAATCTTCGTGGCAAATTCTGGAGATGTTTGTCAAATCCGAGGTCTTCCAAACTAGCACAGGTAATGTGAGTTTGTTTGAAAATTTCATTTTTTGTATCCCTTTTATTCAGGTGGTTTTATATAATTTCTTTGTTTTCTTTGTTTGATTTGTTTTATAAATATTTATTTATTTATTTCTAGGATATATATTTCATTTCCGATTCAGATTAGACAAAAAGATTACGACAGCTTTCAGATCGATTTACATACCATTCAATTTTTTTTTTAAATAATACAACATTTGTTATTTATATACCTGTTTATATATTTAATTTGCTGACAACACTGAAAACGATTTTTTAGTGTCAAGTAAAATAAATGCATATTTTACCATGTATCGTAAATCGTGTTGAATGAGATAGCTGAATTTTTTTAATCTTGTGAAAACTAAGGAGTATATCCCTTTTGGAATTTTGCATTTGCTGTTCAACTTTTTGTTTTGGATTAATGGTTCGGTTGTCAACATTTAAGGCCTCGAGCACAACTGATAACTCGTAAATCGAGAAATGTGAACATCATGTGCATAAAAACTGGTACTGAAGAGTTTATTACCAAAGCTACCGTTTTTGAATGAAAACAAAGGAACTGTAGAGTAAATAGTCCAAAATTGTCCTTGAACATATAAAGATAAATAGCTGCATTGGGCAATAGTCCAAGATTGTCATAAAACATAAAAAAAAAACTAAATAGCTTAGGTTGTCCTAAAACATAAAATAAACAGCTGCGCCACGATCGCATGACACGCCCGTCGTCTTGTGAAAAAAAACAACATAATAAATGTTTTTGGAATAACACAGGGGTTGTACAGGAAGTCATGCTAAGTATATCCTGACTCATTCCTTATTCCTGCTCAATAGGAAGTTTATATAAGGGACAGAAAAAAATTGCTAATAACATGTTTTATATGATACCAAATTGAAGCAATAATTCTGATTAAGGGAGCAAAGATTTTAGCAACCAAAATTTTGCTTGTCAATACATAAATTGAAAATTTCCATAAAACAGAAAGTTGATAAAAGAGAGAAACAAAAACTGTTACAACATGTTTCAGTGTTCATGGTATAATGTTTCTCTAAAATAAATTCCCCATATTGGTTCTTTCTAAGGGCTATTCCATCAATAAATGTTTGATGGGAGGGGTGGAAGAGTTTTTTTTGTGACCCAACCAGCCGTATATATTTTTTTTAAGGATTGCGAAATGTGACCAAAAAAAAACTACCTTTATTACCAAAAAGCTCAATAAAAATTCAATAACTCCTCAAAAATAAAATAAAGAATCATCACGAAAAAGTCTTCAGATATATATAACGAACAAGTGTGTGAAGTTTTAAGCAATAATCATAAATCGTTTTTGAGATACGGCGCGACATGTGAACGCCCCCCCCCCCCCCCCCCCCCCCCAATTTTTTTTTTTACAAAAAACTCAATAACTCTAAAATAAAATTTTGAATCATCACCAAAAAATATACAGATCTTTAGATTAATATAACTAACAAGTGTGTAAAGTTTTAAGCAATAATCATAAATCGTTTTTGAGATACGATGCGACATGTGAACCCCCCTTTTTTTAACAAAAAAACTCAATAACTCTAAAATTAAATTATGAATCATCACCAAAAAGTATACAGATCTTTAGATTAATATAACTAAGAAGTGTGTAAAGTTTTAAGCAATAATCATAAATCGTTTTTGAGATACGGCGCGACATGTGAAAAAACACACCCCTGTTTTAGTTACACAAAAAATTTTAGTCTTATTTTCACCAAAAAGTATACAGATCGTTTGACCATCATAAGAAACTATGTTTAGTTTCATGAAATTTGGATAAGTTGTTCTCAAGTTACGGTGCGACATGTTTACGACTGACAGACGGACAGACGGACGCCGGACATTTGTATACCATAATACGCCCCGTCAAAATTTTGACTGGCGTATAAAAACTAAACACATGTACTAGAAACAATACTCCGAAATTAGCAGAGACAACAGTCGGAGATTGCCTTTCGTCCTTTCCCGTGCCTTGTAACGTCAGAGCACAACTTGTATATAAAACTGGGATATGAGTTGATAAATTTTGCAGTTCTGCTAAAACCAAAGTTTCAACTTCCCCAACGAGAATTGACATTACCTGGATTTTGGTTACACTGTTTGGGTCACTATAATTCTATTGCTCACCACAAGTTTGAGCATACCTGATGGAGATTAATCAGCATAAGAGCATAGTAAACAGCATACTCTACATAAATTAATATAACAATATTTTTAAAAAAAAACTTTATTAAAATACGAAACATCAAGTAAAATATAGACAACCACAATATAAAAATTCTTTTGATAATAACTAAATTTGCCTATTATTAAGTAACTGAAATAAAAACTATTGAGGAAATCTTTAAACAGCATGGGGAAATAATTGAATTATTTTACACAATTTTTGATGGGGTTCAAAGAAGGACCAATTTACCAAAATTTGCGACGACGGACGCAAAGTGATAGCAATAATCCACACGGATTGGTCCGGGTACACGTAAGTAAAAAAACATTCTTTGGTTATTTCCAATTACAATAGTCAGAGTCAGCAAAATAATTTTATAATCCTGTTTTATCAGTTTTTACTATTTCCAGGTTTATTGGAATTTTAAATCACTTTAAGCGCAATTTTCCATATCGTCTCGGCCAGTTTATGTTGGTAATTATATGTTTTTAAGATCTTTATATCGTGATCTTCTTTTCAATAAAAAGAAAGTGGTCTTTGATTTTAGATTTTCTATTATCTAGATATATTTGTATGATCAACTGCCCAGGAATAATTTAAAAGATTTCAGGACCGGAAATCAATTCTTTGTTTTCCAAACAAAATATCAAATGATGTCTCCATTACGACCAATCCTAGACGTTTGTATGGTTATACCGAAAAGAAATCATTTGCTAAATTCCAAGATTTGAGATTACTTGTTTGTCCCTCCCCCTCTTGAGGGGACAATAATGGTTACACCAAAATGAAAGTCGGAAACTGGCAATAATTGTTTATTAAGATCAAATCGAACACACATCGCAACGAGAGAGTGATAACAGGCTAATAGTCATTATAAGTTACAATGAACTACATAGGCTACGCGGCCACCGTGGCTGCTCCAGTTAAATTGGCCAAGTCGAATCGCATCCTTACATTGTTGATTGGAAACCTTTGCATTACTTTTCCAATAATAAAGTTTTACTCGTTAATTTTTTAAAACGAAAACTTAAAGATGAAATCTACTGTTACATTAATTATAATATAGTATTTCTGGCATGTCAATTACTTTTGGCTTTTATAGATTTGTGAATTCCTTAAAATAGTATGTGTAATCCATATTGTATTTTGGTTCCGTGTTCCTTTTAGAAGCTTGAATGACTCTGGTGTGTAAGTTTTCATTTTGATGTAACCATCATTGTCCCCTCAAGGCAGAAACCATTTGATATTTGGGGGTGGGGAGCAAAGAAGTATTCTCCTATCCTTGAATCAAGCTAATGATTTGTTTTCGGTATTAGCAAACAGACGTCAAGGATTGTTCGTAATGGATATAAGCTATTGATATTTTGAGTGAGAGACAAAGAAGTGATCTCTGGTCCTGAAATCTGGTAAATGATTCCTTGAGAATTGATCATACAAATATATCTAGATAAAAGAAATATCTAAAAGCAAAGATCAATTTCTGTTTTTTAATGGAAAGAAGATCATGGTATAAAGATCTTAAAACTATCTAATTAAAGCGACTTGATCAGTTTGCTATCTTTATTGATAATTGATTAATTATGAACATCAAACCAGAGTTCTTTGCGATTTCCTTTCTTTATTGATGCGTATTATAATAACACAAGTTCTATACTTTGGATTATTTTTTTGTGTATAAAATAAGAGTTCAAAGATTAGCTTTGCTCTGTTTTTGTTGCTTAAGAAATCAAATGTAACAAGGCCGATCATCAATTACGAATTCAGACGATGCAAGAAATTAATATTATCAGAAACTTATACCAAAGCAGCAAGATAGGAGAAATCCATGCGCTTAAATCCAATATGTGAAACCAGTAATATAGGAAACAAAGAATCACAATTGCTACAGATATAAAATAAAACAAAAAAATATAGCTAACCAAAATAAACCTGAACAAGACCGCACAACATCTAAAGCAAAGACAATGTGAGTTGTCACAAAAAATCATGGTAACATTAGGTGTTCTGTTTTTAGTAAGTGGGTAACCAGTTGGAGGAGGTGTAAGTTTCAGTATCTAGTCCCGTGTGTTCAATAGAAAGTTCTTACTAGTCAATCAAATTGTAGTCAACACATTAAATGATCTGAATGTTATTAATAAAGGCTGAAGATAACAATTGTCTTAAAAGTTTATGTGACCGTATATTTGCTTCAACATGCTCGAATGTGACGACTGAACGGACCCCACCATAAACATCCTTTGACAGTTATCGCTTCAGATCCCGGTCTCTGTTTCCCAAACATTCATACGACTACGATTAGTCAATTTTATCCAATTTCCGGTCTTAAATGTCTTTGTTATATCTATGTCTTGGAACCAGTCTTAATCTTGATCGTCTGAATGTTTGTGAAACGGGGGTCTGCTTGTAAGTCTTCCTCTTAATAAGAAAGTAATCCTTGGTATACAATTGGGGTCTTGACGCACCCATCACATTTTCTCCTCCAGCACACACATCCCTCACTCATCACAGAACACCCAATATACAATACGACTGATTGAAGCGTGGATTTCCGATGTTTATACAATCCGGGAAGTGTGTCTCAAAGATAGGTCAAGTCTCGCCCACTAGTACATTGTATCAATACGTCCCGGTGGCCAGTTTAAATTGTATACACAGGTGCTTTCCTTTGTACACAACATGTAAAAGTTTTATGTTTTTCGATTTTGTATTCATAACACAGTTCATCATTACACCTTTTATTCATTGGGCCTTACAATAAATTACGACAAAGAAAACTTTTTAGTTTGACCACAAGTTTTAAATATTGAAATGTGATGTAATGCATACTGCATTGAAATGGTTTTCACAAAGATATCTGGTGAAATATTTTTATTCATTATAATATATAAATTTTGAAAGTTTGGGTGAAATGTTTACACTGTAAAAAAATTCTTCAATATTAGCTAGCAATGAAATAATTCACTTTTGACGAAATATGAAATTATTATCAACCTTCGTAGAAATAAAAGCGAAATCGCTGGTATTTTAAAATGTTTTGTGTCAAATATATATTTTGATCCTTGCAAAATACAAATATTTTATTGGCACAAACTCATTTACAATAAATGGCAAAGGCCCATTATTACAACATGATGTAACACAATAATTCCAGAAATCAAATCAAATTACATGGTTTTAAGACAATTATATATAAAGGAGGAAGATAATTTAAAGATCAAAGCAAATTCATTATTTAAAATTATTTTGATTCTGTTGCAGTCATTTTTTGGCAGCTTTTAGTTATTTTATTTAATTTGAACATAAATTCTTATCATTGTGTGGTAAATCCATCACACTTCAGTAAAAAATGTACTTGGTTTGTTTTACAAATTTGCCAGAATCTTTTATCCCTATAGGAATATTGAGATATCTTCCTCTTTCAATCATAAGTTGATGTGCACTTATGCGTAGCTTTCATATAGCAGATCTGTCACATCTATAAGTTAATAAATCAACATAAGGTGGACGTTGACCCATGTTATATACACTCCTGAAAAAGCTTAGTTTAAGAGAATTACAGATAATTGAGTTTGATCCTGTAGACACTGATCTTGAATTCTTTGTTTTATATTATTTAAATGCGGTTTTAATGAAAAATTTAAATCCGTTAGGTATGAGAACCCTAGCTTTTGTAGTAAGAACTTGATTTGATTAAACCATGGGTTTGTGTTTTTAGTTTCACAAAATATATCATACACTAAAGTGTTATCTGATGAAAGTATATGATCTAAATAGCTTAAGTTAGAGAACATAATTTTAGCTTTTACTGGGAGCCTTGCAAGTTCAGCTCTACAGGTATCATTTGAAGACTTGCAATGTACTCCTAATATTTCTTTTATAAATTTGATGTGCAGTTTTTCAAAAGGAACAGAATCTTTAAAATGTGATAGCAGACCCTATACTTCACTACAGCACATAAATATTGGAGATACAAGTTTATCAAACAGTTTTTCCAAAAATTGTTTAAGCCAACAATTTTTTTGATTTTGAAAAATGCTTTTCTTGCTTTTTCCATAAGGGTAGAAATAGCCAAGTTAAAATTCCCATTATGTTTCAAAACTACCTAAATAACAATAATGATTAACAGTTCTAATGATAGTTTCATTGTATGTGAACTCATCTATGAAAGATTTACCATTTGAATTAGATATAATAACTTTAGATTTATCAGTGCTAACCTGTAACTTCCAAGAGGTACAGTATTCATGAAGAATATCTAGAGAATTCTGTAAACCTCTTTTGCTTTGGGAAAACAAAACAATGTCATCAGCATATAATAACACACTAAGTGATTGATCCCCTATTACAATTTGATCAATATGACTCGTTTGTAACATATTTGTAAAATCATCAATAAAAAAGTTGAAAAGTAAAAGACTCAAAACAACTCCCTGTTTTACACCTCTATTTGTTTCAAAAGGAGAACTTACTCCATTTGAGAATTTAATTCTACAAACAGTGTCAGTGTATATAGAAAATACAATTTTATACAGTTTGTTGGGAATATCGTGTTTCAGGAGTTTGTAAAATATACCTACTCTCCAAATCGTGTCAAATGCTTTCTTCAGATCAATAAAAGCTGTAAATACTTTTTTATGTTTTTGTTTATAATGGTCAATTAATACTGGTTTAAGAGTGAATATATGATCTGCAGTGCAATTTTTTTTCTTTAAAACCAATTTGGTTTTTACTGATTAAATTATTATCATTTATATATTTTAGAAGGCGTTTATGTACCACTTTGGTAAACAGTTTTCCAAGATTAGAGTTAATAGAGATGCCTCTGTAATTAGCAGGGTCAAATGTATTCCCATTTTTATGAAGGAAAATTAACAAACTTTCATTCCAGATCCTAGGAAAGTCACCATTTATAAAAATAAAATTAAAAAGTTTCATTAGTGGTTTAATCAGTACTGTAGTACCATTTTTTAATTTTTCATTATAAATCATATCTATAGAGGCACTGTTTCCTTTACGTAGTGATCTTATTGCTTTCATTATTTTAACTTCTGTAATTTCCTCATTTAGTTCATTAAAATTGGAAGTTTGAATTTTATTAAAATGTTCATATTCCTTAGTTATTTTGTCATGAAAAATGTAAGTGTTTAGGCCAGATTTATGTAGGTTTTCATAAAAGTTAAAGAATTCATCTTGTGGGAATGAACCATTTGGCTGACTGGGCCCCTTAGTATGTTTAGTTAGTTTGTTAAGGAGATTCCAGAAAGATTTAGGATTTTTGTCTGCACTATTGTTTAATTCGGAACATATTTTTCTTTTATATTCTTTCTCTTCAATTTTACAGCGTCTTTTAAATTTAGATCTGAATGAATAAAATTTTTGTCGGTAAGCACAGTTGCGAGGATATTTGTTCACCAATCTATCTATAAATACTAAATTTACGAATTAGCCGAATAGGCGGCAAAACGCGTGGTTCAAAATAAACGATATATGGTTCAGATTATAAAGGTTATTATCGGATTTGACAATCTGCATTTATAAATTTAAACTGCAGTTTTGTTTATGTGCAAATGGAATTTGCATGGACTTTTCCGGTATGAATTCTCCCAACATATCCCTTAGAAGGTTCTCGAATGCATCATTTTAACACATTGGTTTAAATAAACAATTATGCACATATTTTAAATGTATTTTTGTTTGAAATTACGGAAGAAGAGTAAAACAAATTAAAAACATTCTCCTTCGAGTGGGATGTTTGCGCTTCATGTATTCAGGATTGTTTTTTCTACAGTAATGCAATTTCTCCTAACTATAAACATTATGAACTTTGAAGATTATGAAGAAGTAAGGCAAAGTTCAGAGGAATTCCTAACTTAGTTGTTTTTTGGATTGCTCGGATGTTTACTTTGCACAAAGTGATAAAACCAACCATTATCCATTTTTACATTATTTTTCATATGACCTGTCTAATTATATCTCTACCATACAATTCCCTGTAAGCCCTAGATAAAAATATTTTTAACAAATGGTCATCTTTATCATTAATAACGAAATTTATCTCGGACATCTTTATAAACGTGGACAGCATACACAGCCACACACTAAAAATGCTTTTATCGTCTGTTGGATTTATTTGTGAAAGTAAGCCTCGCTTGCCCTGCCCATGATGACAATGAACAATTGGAACAATTATTTTCCAAAAATATGCTCTATTTAACTCACGGCATCTTTTGAAAAATTCATCCGTCACTAAGGAAATGTTTATTCATATTCTTTTTCATATTTATTCTGAATGCAAAAGGTAATGCATTATGAAATGTGTATTTAATGAAAGCTTTTCATCAAGTTCCAGTTCAGAATTAATTGTAACATAAACATATAGACAATTTATGTGGTTGTATTTTCGTCATAGATTTTGACTATGATGGAACCTTAAGGTCCATTTTGGTAATTCTACGTGGCATACAGTCTACTTCATCAGTGGATACATCTTCGGTAGTAACGAACAACCATATGACAATTAGGTCACGTTGACCTACATTTCACGCTTCATTGACTTTGGTTAAAGTTTGCATTAACATCCATTTCTGGAATACTACATCATATATAGACATGAAACTATCAGTTGATACCACCTACTTGACAGGAAAGTTTATGGGAAGCCTGCCACAACATCCACATTGAGTTCCTGTTCCACGAATGCCATGGCCGCAAAAACTTTTTAAAGTCAATAAGGCCACCACAAAAAAAAACAAAAAAAAATGCTTATTTTCCCGCGCTCGCGCGGGTTCAATGTCTAGTTTTTCATAACTTTTCATAGTGGTATGAAGGTCTCTACAAGATTCAGAGTACCAAAGTTTTCTTTTTGTTGCTGCCTTTTTTGAAGTAGGGAACCTTTTAACTAGTTTTGCAGATTTTTGTGCAATATCACAAATTATCAAATTAAATGTTTCAACGGCAGTATTACTATCAGTGAAGTTAGTTTTTAAAAAGGAGTCAAGTTTTAATTTACTTTCCTTACAGTTACAATTCTGTATATATGACTTTATAGCCTCATTAGACCAAATAAATTTATCAGGGGGTGGGTCTAGTTTTGTTTGATTAAGATATTTGTTATTAAAGGAGGTCAATAAAGTACAACTTAGTGGACAATGGTTTGGGAGAGATGTAAAATCATGAACTTCAAATTAACCAATAAGTTCAATTAAGTCACAAGATGCAAGTATGTTGTCAACTACACTGCATCCATTGTAAGTTATACATGTTTCTTTGCCATGTAGGTCACCAACAGTCCTTCCATTTAGAATTCTCAGGCCAGATTCTTTGCATAAATTTAGCAAATATTTACCACTATTGTTCATGAGTTTGCGGTAAAGATTATTTCTTGGCATAACTTTGTCTATAATATAATGATTGTCTTCGTCATTTGTTTTAGTAAATTCATCAAAAATAACAAAATCAGGATTAATGTTTGTGTAGGCATTGAAGTCGCTTTGTACAATAATATACCCTAAACTACTAAAATTAACAATA